>CALYLW010000069.1:73035-1273035 GCA_944989445.1 Ampullaceana balthica | reverse complement strand
CAATATCAACGAAAACAGTTCTTTACAGATATTTGTTAACAAAAACCCAAGAAGGGTTTACATCGAAGATGTTCTAAAATAAACCTCATAGCATCGTTGTCTTGTCAGTTCTGTACCATAATGTATATAAAATCTCGTTATGAGATGTGCTCGTTATGAGAGGTTTGTCTAATCTTAACATGAAATGCCTTCGCGACAATTTTGCGAACCCCCCTTAAAAATATCTGGGTACGGCCTTGAAATATTAATCCAATGCATCGTGAAAAAATTGAAATAAAATAATTTAAACGCATATCTAACATATAAAGCTCAGTTGAGGTTTGCATGTTTGTTTGTTTGTATCCATTAAAAAAAAAGGCCACTGCTTTGTTGACATTTTTCCAAAAGATCTCTACCACTGTCGTCACTAAAAAAGCTCATGTATATTTACGACACTGCATCGTAACACAATTGTAATTAATACAATATTTGAATCAGCGTCTATGAGATAACGATAATATGGCACTACCCCCCCCCCAAATCAAAGGCAAAATCTACTTAACCTATAGCGCCAATAAATCTAATATATACAACTAGCTGACCCGCGGCGTAGCATACGCCGCTAATGATTCAGTGACGGGTGAAGACTTCCTGAAAGACACAGTTGTCAAAATGGGGTGGGTTTGGGCAAACGACTGTGAGTGAATGAAAAGAAGGAACTCTGGGGAGACCCGCGGCGTATCACCTGTAAAAAATGACGGAAGTGTTCAGCTGAAATCTATTTATTTTGAAAAAATGCTTAGGGCGCCTACTGCGCCCACCTTTTTTAAAATCCCAACTAACGTGTCCTTGTTTGATCAATACGAAATATTAAACTTTCTGAAATGTACACAAAGTATTTTATAACTTTTTACATTGTTCCCTTTTTACAAAATTAAAATATCAGCGAAAACAATGACGTCATATAATTTTTTTTTACAGCGCATATTTAATTTGCACACCTTTTGATGCATTGGTGCAGCAATTTGGTGCGCTGCTTTCTAAAATTAGTATCTGTTGAACATACTTGCAGCTTGGTGTCTCCCAGGGTCCGACCACGAAGAGAATTATATATATATATAGATAGATAGATTATTACATAAATAGTTTTTTAAAATTAACTGTCGAGTTATGGAACAGAAAATAATTAAAACAAATGACGTCATTGTTTTATGCTTACATTTTAATTTTTGAAAAGGCAACGATATAAAAATAGGATAAATAGGATTTGAGGATTTATAAGTATTATGAAATACTTTGTGTACATTATACTTTGTGTACATTTCATCAAGTTTAATATTTCGTATTTATCAAACACGGATAAGTTACTTATGTTAATTATGTATATTGATTCCCGTGGTCTGTATGTATTGTATAAAAATATTAAATGACGTCGTTGTTTTATGCTTATATTTTATTTTTTGAAAAGAAGCGTACACGAAAATGTGCGCACCGTAATTAGACAATATAATATTTTTTGAATGCGCACCGCTGAAAAAAAGTATTGGGGAAAAAAATACTTCACCAAAAATAACCCGCTTTGAACGGAATTTTAACGTTCGCGTAAAGTTGTTCAATATAGAAATGAGGTTAAATTATTCATTCTTTGTCTCTGCATTTTCTGATTATTTAATATACGGCATTCGGGCAAAAGGGACAATTACAAAAACTAACTTAAAACCATCTCCAGGGTAAAAGGAACCGTCCTGCCAAATTTGGTCACCGTCCATTCATTTGGTTTTTCCGTGGCTGTGTAACGAACAGAAAGTCGAAAAGTGAAACATACAAAGATACAAACACCAACTGAGCTTTATATATTAGATGATGTCGTCTTAAGACGAACTGTTGTAAGTATAGACACGTATATAGCCAGTGCTTCTGCAAGTACGGCGACGTTTGCAAAGTGGCTGTCAATGGAAAGCTCGTTATAGTTATTACCGTCAGCACCGTATTGGTTCCACCGACCCACCTCATGACTTTTTACGTACGCCACTTTCTGTCAGTATCTTCAATCTAAATTACATACGGACTAAATAAAATTTCGCCGAAGTACGGCTTTGATTTTTTGCGGCACCCATGCAGCTATAGACCAGCTTGTTTTAACCGAGTGAGAATCGGAGGCCAGCGACATTATTCCTATTTCTGCCACTTTGCAGCCAATGCCCAATCATTTTCCTCTCCTGCATCTGTGAAGAGACTGCAAACAAACGACTTTTACATAACCAAACGCTAAAAAATTCGCAGCCCCCAGAGTCAACTCTTTGTCTTCATTTGTCCTGCATGACGTGTGTCTCTTTAAACAGGGGAAAGAATCACCTTGTCTCAGTAATGGTCTGCATAATCAGATTATCAAGGAATAAATGGAATTGTTTCGTTAAAGAGGGTTTGCATTGTGGTTTGGGTGGAGAAAAAGGGGGGGGGAGCTCGATGTTTGCATCCAAAAAATTGTTGAGCCTGCTTAATTTTTTCTTTAGCTGCTTGTTTTGGGTTACCCTAAAACTTCTTTGCATTTTTCTCTGATGCTGAAACGACCGCGTTAGTAATACAATTATGGTGATGGTATTGTTGGATGATGATGAGCCCCACAATTTCTGATGTGTTGCACCCAGCGTCTTGTCTCGCTTGCTACACACGAGGACCCTTCAGTAAATCAAGAAAACCCAGAGATCACGGTGATGATTGTACTCAACACTTATTTGCTGATACTTGTTATTGTTAGTTCCAGTCTCCTGTACGGAACTCGAGTAGGCGATTGTCATGTTTTAAATTATAGTTTTGTTTCATTTATTTATGCTTCAATTTTTTTTTCGAAAATTCAAATTTATCTAGAATTTAAAAAAAAATATATATCAAAAGTATTTGATAGAGGTGAAGTCATTATGTATACTCATTATGTATACTCATTATGTATAGACATTATCTCTTATTTACGGCACAATCCATATAACATTATGATATTTTTGACAAGTCGCAACCTCATCTCACAAACGCTATTGTCCATGTATGCATATTTGATTATTTGAAATACAATCAGGAATGTAACTCATCGTCCACTGCAAATCATCCGGCATACCAGTCCACCACATATAGGGCCCCGTATCATCCCAGTCATACCAGTCCACCACATATAGGGCCCCGTATCATCCCAGTCATACCAGTCCACCACATAAAGGGCTCCGTATCATCCCAGTCCACCACATATAGGGCCCCGTATCATCCCAGTCATACCAGTCCACCACATAAAGGGCCCCGTATCATCCCAGTCCACCACATATAGGGCCCCGTATCATCCCAGTCATACCAGTCCACCACATATAGGGCTCCGTATCATCCCAGTCATACCAGTCCACCACATATAGGGCCCCGTATCATCCCATGAGTCATACCAGTCCACCACATATAGGGCCCCGTATCATCCCGGCTATACTAGTCCACCATATAAAGGGCCCCCATAATCCCGGTAATACCAGTCCACCACATAAACGGCCCCCATAATCCCGGCCATCCCAGTTCACCACATAAAGGGCCCCGTTATAAATCCCCAACAAAAAGGCCTGCAATCAGCCCCCTTCCCTCACTCACACACTTAAAATAGACACCAAAGAATCAGGACTCAACAAGTAAGCCCCTGACTGTAGAGGCCCATATACCCCACACACCCCGCCTAAAAATAAATCAATACTCGACTATCAATAAATGCACCACACCTATGGCTCACAAGTCTCACAGGTGTCTGAAAAACAAAATAGCAAACTGTCAATCATTCTTGATTCAACCTTGTACGCAACTTCTATACCTGAAAGTAATTGTAATTAAATTTTCTCTATGCCTGAAAGTAATTGTGACTAAATTTTCTATACCTGAAAGTAATTGTAATTAAATTTTCTCTATACCTGAAAGTAATTGTGACTAAATTTTCTATACCTGAAAGTAATTGTAATTAAATTTTCTCTATACCTGAAAGTAATTGTGACTAAATTTTCTATACCTGAAAGTAATTGTGACTAAATTTTTTACTGCGATATTAAAACTCTTATTTCCAGATCACAATGACTTTGTTTATAAATCTAAAACTAAGATTGCAAACTATATGACACACATCTCGAGGGCCACTCTGACGGACTATGGCTTGTCGGAGCCAAGTTTTCGGGACCGAATTGTCAAAGCCGATTTGTTAAGGGCTGAATTTTCGGGCCCAATTTGTCTCGGACGTTGTCACGTGACACAAATTATTTGGTATTTACATTGAAATAATGTTAGACATCCATCTTAAAGGAATGTAAGTTGTTCGGCACATAATTGTGTGTATAAGATACATTTATGGACATACTTCTGTAAGTGTTGCATGTATTCATGTTCTTTGTGTGGAAATATTTTATGTCATTAAGACAAACAGGAGAAAAATAATGACGAAAGATATTATTTTATGACGTTGTTTATGTGACGTTTTAATGAGATTCCATGGCCTAATAATAACTTTTATTTTTCCTCTTGGTGGCTCCATAAATTTCTGTATTTAAATTTATAGACAGTGCCTATGTTATTAAAAAGGTGAGCGAAAAATGCCACTCAAACGGTCTGTGTTAAAATTGTGTCCCTTGAGATTTCATCCCCCATGTCTCACTAGGATATTTATATCGAAATAGAAATTTATTTAATAAACATCCAATTCTGTCCTGAGCACAGCGCAAATGTTTGTCAAATTTCACCCACCGGAACTCGTGTTTTCTGCTCCCTTTCACATAAGTCACACTTGACATATTTCATCGCCTTGATCGCGACCAAACACAGTGTTATCAGTTTTTAATGACATGGGGCACAAACAAATAAATAAACAAGCCGTATCATTAATGCATCTTGGCACAATTTTAACACATTTTAAATGTTAAACGGTAATTAAATTTGCAGAGGAAGTTAAACAATGTTCTGAGCATTTAAAACATATTTTGGCTTTGAAAAATAAGATAAATCAACAAACTATAAAACAAAGCCATGAATAGTTCACGTTTATAATGGAGGAACCTGTTCCACGCTGGGTATGTCGATTCAGATGAAATTCTTGCCTTGTTTTGATTCTGCCTAGTATTAATTTACCTCTTTTATTATTTTATTTTAAATCTAAGATTGTGTTGTCTTTAAGACATTCAACTGATCAATCTTAGCTAATCCACACTCCAAGAGAGGTCAAACTAGCGGTCAATGGCACCCCACGAGGACTGAAGCCCTCCCCATTCATCCCCTTGATACATGAGCGAAGGGAGAAATAAGACATTTGTTGCTGCAATCTTCCCTTTGATGTGAAATCTGATGGAAAGTACATGCGAGCAAGGAGTTCTTGGCAGCGATTGTGCCACGCTCGAGGGGGACATCTTCTTCCATTTTCATTGGAGGACCCGAAATGAAGTGCGATATGGCGCTCCTAGCAGATCCCACAGTGCGATAAAACTATTTCCTTTTTTTCCTCTCCCTTTAATTTATAGACTTTTGAGTGGCGAGCTGAAGTTCTGTGAAAAACTGTTTTGTCATAATCGCGGAGTAATATTTCCCAACCGCGGGTGAGCCGATGGGGTAGATAATGACAGTCTGCTTTTGAAGATTTCGTTAATAGGCAGCGGTTAGAATTTGACGCGGGATAGACACTTTCTTGTCTCAAGGGGAAAGAACCCAGCGAGGATAAAATAGCAAGAGTTTGCATACTTTTGAGATTCGTTGGATAAAGGTCATTGCAGCCAAAACATTTTAATAACTCAAATATACATGTGCATATGTATCTATGTATGCGTGTACTATTATATAGGCCTGTTTGTGTGTATGTATGTGTGTGTGTGTTTGTGTATGCGCACGCGTGTGTATTAAAAAAAAGACAAGAACTTATCAAGAGATCAGTCACAGACTTTGAAATTGTTGCGTGTGCAATTGTGTCACACGTCTTACTTAACATCGTTTTCAAACTAAATTGTTTCAAAGCACAATAATGCTGCCTACTAATAATTATAATACTTTGATAATTAGCTTATCTGTACATGATGAATAGCCAGATTATTTATTATTACTAGAATGGCTCAACGTCTTCTATTTATCATCTTTATATGGGGTGGATAGCTTCACGATTGGCAGTGAGTTAACAAAAGTAAATGCCTTTTAATGGATGGGCAGCTAAAATTATGTATAGACTTTGGACTGCTATAGATATAGAGTTTAATCTATATATATATATACAAATCAAAGTATGTATGCATGTCTGTTATAGCTGACTAAACCATTCATCCGATCGCCATGAAAATTTTGGAGGCTTTTGAGTACGCTCCCGGGATGGAAATAGGCTACTTTTTAAATTTAACACTCGTGGGGCGCCGGGGGCCCATAATGGAGATTTTTTTCTTATATAAGCTATATAAAAATTAGTTTAAGGCTTAGCTGCTTGGAAAATGAATGGATCTTGACCAAACTTGGTACATAACAACTTGATAGCCTATATTAAAATACTATAGGGCAATAATTTCCTAATGTCCATTTATTCGGGGCTGGGGGCCAAAATTGTCTTTTTTCATAAACTTATAAGATTTTATTCCCAATTCAATTATTAAAGATCTTGAGAAATATAGATAAATATATCCACTATAAAATTGATTGAAATAAATAGGTGTTTTGAACTTGATATCTTGCACTAATTGGGCCCTGGGGCCCTTAATGTCGTTTTTTGCTTATATGAGCTATATAAAATTAGTTTATGCGTTAGCTACTGAGTAAATGATTGGATCTTAGCCAAACTTTGTATATAAAAACTTTGTAGCCCATATTAAAATAACAAATGGCACTGCACTTCTAATGTCCAATTGTTCAGGGCCGGGGGCCCCAAATGTCTTTTTTTGTATACTCTAAGATATTATTTCCCACTCAGTTTTTAACGATTTTGTGAAATATATCCATGAGGAAACTGAATTTAAATGAAAAGGTTTTCAAAATGTGCATCTTGAACCGAATGGGCCCGGGGCCCCCTTAATGTATTTTTTCCTTATATTAGCTATATAAAAATTAGTGTAAGTGTTAGATAATGAGAAAATAACTGAATTTTGACCAAACTCGGTATATAAAAACTTGAGAGCCTAAATTAAAGTACTATAGGGCACTGAACTGCTAGTTTCCATTTCCTCGGGACTGGGGGCCCTAAATGTGTTTTTTAAACTAACTTTTAATATTGTATTCCCCATTCAATTTTACACGATATTGATAAATATAGATAAATATATTTATATATTTGTTATGAAATTGATTGAAATGAACAGATTTTTAACTTCATATGTTAAACTGATAGGCCCGGTGATCCTTAATGTAATTCCTTTTTTTTTAATCTATATGTATTCCTTTTTACTGAGATCGTTGCAACGCACGACGGGTCTGCTAGTTAATTATAAAACAAACTTAAAAGGAACAATATAAAGGTATAAATGATATAATCAGATTATAAGCAACAGTATAAATCTATATGTAAGATATAAGTATAAAATCATTAACAGTATAAACCTATATAATTCAAGATACAATCAGATTCCTTATAAGAGATTAAAGCTGTAGATATCATGACATAAATAACGTATCAGTGAATAATCAGTTACAGTTTTAAAAAAAAGCTATCTATCATGATATACAGTAATCAGATTATTTGTTACAATAAGAATCTATAGATATCATGATATAAGCGTCAGTGGCCATGGCGTACTTGATACACGAAGATTCCCTTCATCACGGTCCAGTGGGTATTACACAAGAAGACAATTTCATCCACAGTACGGCCACTGTCTACGCTGGTGCGGGTACAACAATGCTCTTCAGAAGCCAGGAAACTTGGAATTTCCATTAGCACTAACGGAATCCCATCACCATGGCAATGAAATGGCCGTTGGCCTTAAAGTTTTCTCAAAGACTATTGAAATACGTGTTTTATTTGGTTACTCTCTATTTTAAGACAAAATGTTTATTAAGAAATAATAAATACATAACGATTTGACAAACGCTTTGTATGCAGGTTTCATAATTAAATTGCAGACAGCCGGGCACACACACTTACTTAACACATCTACCACCCCAATTCTAACGCTCTTTACAATGTCTTACAAACTAAGAACACTTTTCCCTCTAAGTTTTTTTGGTTTAAGTACCAAAAAAAATGGTGTGCAAATTATCATTTTTTCCGCGCAAAATTTCTGCGCGGAATCTGGCAAAGAGCCGCGCAACTTAGAGGGAACATTGGCTAATAATCCGCCATTCTGTATAACATCTCACTTGTTTAAAATAGGTGATTCCCGCCGTAACTTACTTTCATGTGGTCAGCGTCAGCATCTGAAACATAGACCCAGACTGACTAAGATTATAAGACCAGTACACCCAAGCCTAAAGATTGTCATCCTCTAAAACATTTATGGTCTATTAGATTTCAAAATATGTTTATAGGGTTCATTAAAAAAATATATATACTAGCGTACACCCGTCAAAAATTACGGAAGTTTTCAACTGAAATCTATTTATTTTAATAAAAAATGCACTTTTTTTAGGGCGCCTACGGCGCCGAACTTGTTCAAAAGCCCAACTAACTTGTCCTTGTCTGATAAATACAATTGTTTTTTTATTTTATAATTAACCATCATCAAATCCTCTTTTTACATTGATCCCTTTTCGAAAATTAAAATATGAGCGAAAACAATTACGTCATATAATATTTTTTTACAGCACATCTTTAATTTGCACACCTTTTGATGCATTGGTGCAGTAATTTGGTTTTCCCTGCTTTCTAAAATTAGTAGCGTCAGGACAGACTGACTGACTTGCGTGACAATTGCAAATTATATAGTTTTATATTTAAGTCAGATTAAATACAATTTAATTCTTAATTTAAAAAAATTAATTTTCACTTCCTTAATTGTGGACTAATATGCCATTAGGATAAATCCCGGTTTACATCGTAACTTTTTCTGTTTCAGTGAGAGGACTCGGTGAAAACAGAATGAACACGTTCTATACAGCACATTTAGTAACTGAGATAACTGAAGGCAGGGCCTATACAGCACATTTAGTAACTGAGATAACTGAAGGCAGGGCCTATACAGCACATTTAGTAACTGAGATAACTGAAGGCAGGGCCTATACAGCACATTTAGTAACTGAGATAACTGAAGGCAGGGCCTATACAGCACATTTAGTAACTGAGATAACTGAAGGCAGGGCCTATACAGCACATTTAGTAACTGAGATAACTGAAGGCAGGGCCTATACAGCACATTTAGTAACTGAGATAACTGAAGGCAGGGCCTATACAGCACATTTAGTAACTGAGATAACTGAAGGCAGGGCCTATACAGCACATTTAGTAACTGAGATAACTGAAGGCAGGGCCTATACAGCACATTTAGTAACTGAGATAACTGAAGGCAGGGCCTATACAGCACATTTAGTAACTGAGATAACTGAAGGCAGGGCCTATACAGCACATTTAGTAACTGAGATAACTGAAGGCAGGGCCTATACAGCACATTTAGTAACTGAGATAACTGAAGGCAGGGCCTATACAGCACATTTAGTAACTGAGATAACTGAAGGCAGGGCCAATAACTCTTGAAGTTTGACAAACCTGTTTAATCCCCCCCCCCACACCCGTTCAATCAAAGATCTGAACATTTAAACAAGAGACCTAACTCATTACCGTAGCCAGCCTTGTTCAATAGGTAATCTAAAATTAGACCAAGTGGAAAACTTATCTTCAAAATTTTGTTTGAGAACCGCTACCGAGATTCCCGTGCGGGAGGCCCAGGCAACGACAGATCCCAACAAACGGGGGCAAATCCATAACTCACCTACTTGTCTTAACTCATCCCTCGCGAGGGCCTGAAGAGGGCTGGCGTCGGCCAAATTTTCCCCAACTATTAACCAAGACCACTTTAGAGATTGCAGCTTTGTGATACACGGGGTACCCGGGGAGGGGAGGGCACGTCATGAAGATTGCCCTATCATTGTACGTCGGCGGTGCGCCCCACGACCCCTTGATCAAAGAGAAATCAGGAATAAAAATAATACTTTGATACCCTCGGCCCTTGTGTGTTTTTGGCCCTCGTTCTCGCGGCTCTGCAGCCCTCGCGACACTGGTGCCGTATTAGTGAACCCACCCCCTTGAATTTAATGCTTTCAATGAGATTACTTATCTAGAACTGTATACGCTATAGTGTAACGATGATAAGTAGCTTTATATAGACTATGGGTTTCAATTCCAGGTTGGACGAGGAGGAGTCGAGTGGCGATTAGCTAATTGAAATGTCTCCAAGCCACGACGTCTCGCGCTACGAAAACATGTTTCCGGTCTCTGTATAATGCAGTCTCGACTGAAACCGGCGTCTTGACGTCATGGCTTTACGGCGTCATTTGCCAGTGGCATAATCAGTGGGGAAGGGGGGAGAGAAACAAAATTACAAGAAGCAGGAAACAAGACAAAGACAAGAACCGTATCGGCCCAAAGCCTTCTTGGTGGAGGAGAAAATAACGAACTAACAACATTTAGATAATGTAAATTTTCTTATACGTGGAATGTTTTGTTAACTTACATACACTTTACATATGTATGTTTGTAAACTATATAGTTAAAACTTTTCAAACACACGTGAGAATGTAATGACAAGAATTCATCGCTTAAGTTTTGGGAGTTTTTCTCTACAAGTTCACGGAACTTACAATGCGTTTGTTAAAAATAGAAGCATGCAAAATACAAGTAATAATTATAGGAACTAATTTGTTGTTTCTAAATGTTGTTTTTGAAAAGGGTTTAGCGATAGTGGAAACTCAGACCATTGTTTAGCTTATTTTTTTTTAAAGTGGGCTGCTAATAAAGGGAGTGCATATTATTTATCGATTTTATAAATTACTTAGCTCAAATACCTTTGAACCTTAAGTTTAAATTACATTCCTTTTTCTTTAAAGTCTAGCCTTCGCCTCTTCGTTCTCTCTTATATATCTGTATGACATTAAGGATAAGACAAAATACATTTCCTCCATTAGAGTGAATCTTCATCTAAGACTGATCTAAGAGTAAGTAAAACTGAGCCAATGAAGAAGACAGTGTCGTACGTGTTTTATGTCATGGCGTATGTCAGGCCCCCACTATTCTCAAAGATTTATGCGCCAGGCCTTCCATCGCGCGGGGTTTAACTGCCTGGCATTAAAACAAACATGTTTTCAATATTTGGCTGCACTTGTCCCCAAAACTCCGGCATCAAAAGACGTATTATCGCTCCCCAAATTGGTTCCACGCAGAGCGCTCTTTAAAACTGAGCATCCCCTACAACTCCCCCCTCCTCCCGTTCCACCCTTACATCCCACCCCTCCCAAAATTTCCTATCCGGGTTTCTTCCCCTCGCGTCTAATGGCTGAACGGTTGCCACGGGTGTACGAGATACGAAATGGCGCTAGTCATGGATCTGGATATCTGACTGGATATATGAATATATATATATAAATTATATTATATTATTATTGGTATATATTATTTATTAGGGGTGTACCGGATCCAAATTTATGGAGTTAAATTCGGCCAGAGTCGGAGCCGGACCTGAATTTGTAAAAATGGCCGGATTCTGGATTTGCCGGAGCCGACATCCGGTACACCTCTAATATATATACATAACAAGGTCAATTTTTGTGAATAGAAATAGTAATATGTTGTGTGAGAGAGACGTTTTGTGTGTTTAGTGCCTATCTTTGGAAGCTAAATTGGCTCTATATCATGATGTTAATTATTACAGACTATACCCCAGTTAAGTTATATATGTTACAAATATAATTGGATAAATAGAAGGTTAAGATTATTTGCCTCACACATCAAGTCGTGTATATTTATAGATAATATCATTTGCCTCATACATCAAGTCGGTGTATATGTTATAGGTCCATACAGACGATCAAACTTAGAGGAAGACTAACAAAATATTCTAAGGTCTTGCTCCATATTAAACAGTCCAACGGCATCCGGCAGCATTGTTGATAGCTTCCACTGTGGTATCGCCGCCAAAGCCGCCATACATCATCCTGTTGCCGGCCTCACAGTTGCAGTCTTTAATCTCCAGGAAAAACAAATTGAAAGGAATTTACTTGAGATTATCTGCCGGCTAAGTCAACGGGTGTTAGAAAGAATCTCATTTACGGGATCCTTTCATTGTCTACACCAAAGACAAAATAAATTATTTTCAAATAAAAACAAACACGTAAATAAGCATAACAAGATTCGGATCTAAAATCTGGGGAGAGGGTGGGGGTGGCCCTGTCTCCCTCCCCCATCCCCGACACCTCTGAAAATCCACAGCACCTCAAATTTGCCGTTCTATTTTCAACGTCGCCATGAAAAAAATATTGTATAAAACATCTGATTTTTTTTCTTATATTGCTGACGTAAAGCAAAGTATGTCAGACAATAATGTTATAAAAAAACAGTATTAGAAAATAGTGTGTTAGTAAAAACTTTTTTCTTTTCTTTTAGGAAATGATGTTAGAAAACTACATTTTCGAAAAATCGTTTTGGAAAATTGTGTATTAGAAAATCAATTTTTAGAAAATGGTGAAAGAAAATTGTGGTTAGGAAAACTATTAGAAATCAGTGTGTTAGTATGTGGTGTTAGAAAAACAACAGTGTGTTAGTATGTGGTATTAGAAAAATGGTGTGTTAGTATGTGGTATTAGAAAAATGGTGTGTTAGTATGTGGTATTAGAAAAATGGTGTGTTAGTATGTGGTATTAGATTTTAGATAAATGGTTTGTTAGTGTGTGGTATTCGAAAAATGGTGTGTTAGTATGTGGTATTAGAAAAGCAGTGTGTTAGTATGTGGTATTAGAAAAACAGTGTATTAGTATGTGGTATTAGAAAAATGGTGTGTTAGTATGGTTTATTAGAAAAATGGTGTGTTAGTATGTGGTATTAGAAAAATTGTGTGTTAGTATGTGGTATTAAAAAACATTGTGTTAGTATGTGGTATTATAAAAATGGTGTGTTAGTATTTGGTATTATAAAAATGGTGTGTTAGTATGTGGTATTAGAAAAATGGTGTGTTGTATGTGGTATTAGAAAAACAGTGTGTTAGATGGGTGTGCATCAGACCAAACTGCTTTTTGATGATACGACAGATAAAGAAATCTATGATTTATGAGCTATTGGGGCGGCGCTCTGACACTTTATGTGGCCGGGGCTAAATTGGCCTTTTCAACTTAATTCCCCAAGTCGTATCGGAAACCAGGGAAGGGGGGGGGGAGCTGAGGCAATCTTAGCTATCGGGTGCTGGCTGCGGGGAACCTAAGATGGCGGTACCAATGCAAAGATTTAAGTTTTAACTTAGTACCTAATACCTGATAAAAGATTTTAGTTCCTGAAATAATACCTTTGAGTCGACTTAATCATAAATATAAATAAATATAAATAAATATAAATAAATATAAATAAATATAAATACATATAAATAAATATAAATAAATAAAAATAAATAAAAATAAATATAAATAAATATAAATAATTATAAATAAAAATAAATAAATAAATATGCATATATATATCAGGGCTTCGGAAATTAACGATTAATTTCTCGATTAATCGATAAAAAATTTTAACGCTTAAAATTTTTTTAACGATTAATCGACCCACCACTTATAAATGTACTGGAAGTCAAAAAGTAAAATATTTCGGACGATAAATATAAACTAAAATCCAGACGATTACACGAACAATTTGGTTTTAAACTATTGACTGACGTGAATGTTCAAAATGTTGATAAAGGTTATTGTGTCCATTGAGAGAAATCGTTTGCCTACCATGCAATGTTCCCTCTAAGTCTAAGCTTCGCTGGTCCGTGTGCAAAGTTAAAAAAACAACAACTCGTGTGCAAATTTGCACAACATCCATTGTTTTTTTGCAATGTTTTACACAATTTACTGCGTGGTGATTCTAAACTTCTGCGTGGCGTCGGTCAAATATCTGCGCAACCACGCTGGTTAAAGGGAACATTGCTACCATTGTTCTAACACTTCGCTTACATATCACCTGCAAACTAAAAATCCACTACAGTATCAGAAACTTCAGCTGATACAATCTAAAGCTATGTGAACGAATGTTCAGTTCGGCTGGTTATATTGTCTATAAGACCCGCTCATCACTTGAACCAATTAATGTCAATACACTTGTCTGTTTGCGTTGTTGGTTAAAAGATGTCGTATAAAGAAGCCATTCCAGTGTTATTTCGATTTTCGACAAGTAAATTTAATAAATGTTACTTACAACACCGTAAATTTTGATTTTTGAATTTAATCGAAATTAACGATTAATTAATCGTTAATTTTTCAAAAGTTAACGATTAAATTTAAATTAATCGTTAACAGCCAAAATATAAAACTATATAATTTGCAATTGTCACGCAAGTCAGTCAGTCTGTCCTGACGCTACTAATTTTAAAAAGCAGGGAAAACCAAATTACTGCACCAATGCATCAAAAGGTGTGCAAATTAAAAATGCGCTGTAACAAAATATTATATTGCGTCATTGTTTTCGCTCATATTTTAATTTTGGAAAAGGGATCAATGTAAAAAGAGGATTTGATGATGGTTAATTATAAAATAAAAAAACAAACGGGGCACCTTAGGCGCCCTGCAACCCTTATTATAAAATACTTTGTGTACATTTCAGAAAGTTTAATATTCCGTATTTATCAAACAAGGACAAGTTAGTTGGGCTTTTGAAAAAGGTCGGTGCCATAGGCGCCCTAAAAAGTGCATTTTTAATAAAATAAATAGATTTCAGCTGAAAACTTCCGTCATTTTTGACGGGTGTACACTAATATATATATATATATATATATATATATATATATATATATAATATATATACATTTTTTAATATATTTTGTATATACTTTAATATAATTATATATATATATATATATATATATATATATATATAGCCATATATATATACATATATATATATATATATATACATATATATATATATATATATATATATATATATATATATATATATATATATAAATATATTAAAGTATATAAAAAATATATTAAAAAATGTAATAAGAATATAAAACTCTATTGCTACCTTACCTTGGTGAGACTGGTAATAGAATATGGACCCCTCACCAACCTCCCCGAAATTTTTATTTATTAATTATTTTTTATAAAATGCGCTGCTAGTTTTCACTACTGGAAAATATTCAAAATTGACAAAATTTGCACCATTATTTAAATCATTTAACCTTGAAACAAGAGATGATAGATGAACAAAGAGGAAATTATTAATAATACATAGGGCAACTAATACTAACTTGGACATACAACAAAATCATAATCTAATTTCTAATACAACCCTCAGATAGACATAGGGATAAAAACACTGTTTGAGGCCCCTATCCTATTAACTAGTGCGCGATTCCGGATCTGTATATGTCGTAAACGCGTCAACGCTTCCGGATCTGTCGTCAACTTTTTCAAAACGCTCGTAAACACGTTTTCTGACTTGCCAGAGTGCTGAAATTTTCACAGTAGGTTTGGCTTGTGGGGAGGATTAAGCAATTAAATGTTCAGATCGATCGAATGTACCGCAATTAAATTAATGCATTTTTAGTTTATCTCTACATGTAACGGCCAGCTTTTGTTGACATTTTATGCGTCGCGCTGAGTTAAGTTCAGCCATCCGCGACCAAACCTTTTCCCTGCCCCCTTCGTTTTACAATAAAGGGGATTTAAGGCAATCTCAGTCTGTAAATATTTGTCGCGTTTTGGCATGATCATTGCTTTTTAGTTGTGTCTCATATATAAGGGATTTATAGTCAAAAACTTTGTTTTTACAGGGTTGTTTAAAGAGTTTAAATTTTTATGAATGAAATTAAGTTTTACAAATCTTTTGTTAACGCGTAAAAGTAAAAAAATAGAATGAACAAAAGAACCTGTTAAAAAAGATGAGGCCAAACTGCAGTGAGGAATGTAGAATCTCGCATGAAAAAGCAGAAAATAATTTTTTAGTCACAAACTAAGTAGTCACACAAGGGGACTCAGAACTCAGAAGTTTTATTGATATTTGTTGTCATCGATTGTGGGACTTAATGTGAGATATAAAATTTGATCAACTAACGCATAAATGACGTCACGCACCTAGGGGGTAGGGGGTCTCAACATTTGTGACGATGCGTGACCGGGGGGGGGGTGTTAAGAATTGTGATGTTACGTCAAAACACGCTACTTTAAATCAAGGTTCCACTTAAATATTCGATTTCTTACTATTTATTTTATGACGTTTTACACGGATTCACGCGCGTTACGATATTAGAGTGCAGCCTTACACTAAATACATACTAAAAAAAAACACCAATAAAGTGACTTGAAACATGCTCATTTTCAAATGCTGCTTTTAGGGGGCGGGGGGTGGCGTCCACATTTTTGTTACGTCTAAGTTTTTTGACTAAGTGTGACTAGGGGGAAAAGGAGGGGTGGTAAAAATCGAACAAAATCGCGTGATGTCATTTATGGACGGCCCCTTATTAAAGTGATAAGAAATACTAATTTGGTTTTCTGTAATTATAACCACGTAGTTGACCGCCCACACTTTTCAAACAGATCTAGTCATCGAAATTCAAAGAATTTTAATAATTATATTCTAATGTTTAAATTATTTAAACTTTAAGAAAAATCCAGAGAATATTTCTAGAACCCCAAAAGTATAGTTTACTCCCACCGTACGACCATGAACTGTTGACACGTTCACCAATAAATAGTTGCAGTCACTCATTACCATACATACAGACATACAGACAGCGCTCAGTTAGAGTTGCAGCCATTTGTTGCCATACATACAGACAACGCTCAGTTATAGTTGCAGTCACTCGTTACTATACATACATCGCTCAGTTATAGTTGCAGTCACTCGTTACCATACATACAGACATACAGACAACGCTCAGTTAGAGTTGCATCCAGTCGTTACCATACATACAGACATCGCTCAGTTATAGTTGCAGTCACTCATTACCATACATACAGACATACAGACAACGCTCAGTTAGAGTTGCATCCACTCGTTACCATACATACAGACATACAGACATCGCTCAGTTATAGTTTGCAGTCACTCGTTACCATCCATACAAACATCGCTCAATTATAGTTTCAGCCACTCGTTACCATCCATACAAACATCGCTCAATTATAGTTTCAGCCACTCGTTACCATCCATACAAACATCGCTCAATTATAGTTTCAGCCACTCGTTACCATCCATACAAACATCGCTCAATTATAGTTTCAGCCACTCGTTACCATCCATACAAACATCGCTCAATTATAGTTTCAGCCACTCGTTACCATCCATACAAACATCGCTCAATTATAGTTTCAGCCACTCGTTACCATCCATACAAACATCGCTCAATTATAGTTTCAGCCACTCGTTACCATCCATACAGACATCGCTCAATTATAAACACTGTCACGGGCAATCATTATGTTTGCATGTATGCATGATATACCGGGTAAATAGGTGTAAACTAACAAAAATTGAAGTAAGAACCTATTTGGGATTATTAACTTATAAAGTGTTTTATCTGAATGTGAAACAAGTACAGCCGATTGGAAATTCCCGAATAGTTACCACTCTCAGACAATCGTGTTTCATAGCCATCATCTTTGTAATTTTCAATTAGTAGTCTTATTGTTCTCGTTTCTTCTGGATGGAACGGGGGAAATAAAACACGTTAATGAATTTTTTTATTAATTTTTTTTTCCTGCTGGGTGTTTGAATTAAAAACCAATAGTGAAGAAAGGTTTATTTGTTGTTGTTATTTATTAATTAATTTTAAAAAATTTTTGTTTGAGGGGGGGAGGGGGGTTGTTCTAAAAATGGTGGTAAGGAAAAGTGGTATTTACTTCTGTTACAAAATATTCAAAACATCAGTTACAGTTGTTTTAAAATAATATTATTGAAGACTTCAGACACGGTATCTAGTGTCGTGACGTGAATATGGTCCACGGTGTTGAATTGTTCAACTGACCTCTGTCCAGGCATCACACGCTTAAAACCTCGGGCTGCGCCATGCCCGCAGCATCAACATCGTTACGTACTGACACCAACACTCGACTCTCTTCTCTCTACACTTGCTGAACCCATCCTCCAGTCACGTGCTCACGGGGGCGATGACATGACCGGAAGTAATCCAAGCCTCCAACCATTACCGGCCTCGGCAAATTGTCTGGAAACATTTGTCCGAGTCTGTTCGCTTGTCGTCTCTGCCCACCGGACCCTGGGGGACGTCAGCAGTCAGCAAAATTATTGGCGATGAATATTTCATTAAAATATCATCGCACGGGTTGGCCCTCTCCAAGTGCTCGGCTAGGTGTCGGGGCCATCTGTGATACACGAGTATGGACTCTCGTTGGCTCGGTCTCTTCCCATCATGCATTGGCCTGGGTGATTATATTTATGACTTCAAAACTGAAGCGAGCGCAATTTATTTTTTAAAAACAATTTTCGGAATATTGAGTTTATTCCGCAAAATTTCCCTTTATTTATATAAAACAAATAATAAAAACTCGAATGAGTATTTAAACACAATTTCCAACAAAGAATTTTGGATTATTTTTATTCAAATGAAATCATTCTAGATGACATTAAAACTCATTTTAAATCAGTAATTCTGAAAGTAAACAAAAAATGACGTCATATCCCCTCAAGCTACATCACACCAAGAATGTGTCCATATAATGCGCACCACGCAACAATCTAACATAAGCATTCAAAAAGCGGGAAACCCCCATTAACTATCATTCTAGATTACATTAAAAGTCATTTCAAATCAATAATTAGGAAAGTAAACAAAACACTTGCTGTATACAAATTGCTGCTAAAATTACGGGAGTCGAGCAAAAAAAGATTTTACAAAAATTCCTTGTCCAACATTGTTCTAAATATTATTAGCTATCATTTGGCATTGGTTTCAACCCGATAGCTGTAATGGTTGGCGAGAAATTGACAAAATATTGATTTTTTTTCTTTAAAAAAACATATTTTCCAGGAAATCCAGTAAACATTTTCGGTATTTTTTTGGCCGTTGCTCATCCATGAGACCTCCTTAACATATTTGCAAAGACCCGAACCCTCTATCTGGTACGGTTCAGGGGGAGTTGCAGGATCAAGCGGCTAATAGACTTGCATCAAATTGGCGAGCTTCTTCAACACAGAATGACGTGAAAGCCGTGCTTTGGTCTTACACTTTCGTCTCTCTAATGCGCACGTGTTTCTCAACTTCCGTTTTTTAAGAATAAAACGTGGCGCTCTATGCGCAGATACTGTAAGGTTCATTGAGAATACTAAGAACTTAAGTTTATTAAAGAATTGTCAGTTGAAAAAATCGTTTCTCCGAAACGTCCGTGTTGTTAATTTACTTCAACTAATAGCCTCCAAACACCTAGCAAGCCACGCCCCCCTCCCCCACTTCCTCAAGATGATTGAAGCACCCAGAAGGCTATTCAAATCAGCTTTAAACTTTATAAATGGCTATCCGGTCGGGCTAGATGTTAATACTTTACCGGTATGTTCGTAATCATGGATAACTATTCAAGAAATGCAATATCGTGTTAAACAAATGTCTCCATCACCAGATGCGCAACATGGACAGGTGTGCAACATGAACAGGTGCGCCATTGTTCACGTTGCCTAATGAACCATCGTATTCCAGCCAACCATACCCGTATACGGATTAAAACTGTTTCACTATCCCACTCGGACTAACTGTTGTAGTTACAAGAACTGTAGTGATATTTGGCTACTTTTTCAAGAAAAAAATGCTAACACAATTAATCATATATAATTAAACAACATAGTTTATAGAAATTGTGTCTAGCTTCAATGAAACATTTAATACGTTTACAACCAAAAACTCGTTCATAAACGATACCGATTCTTCGAGTTCGATTCCGCTGCAGAATGTCAAAACGAAACGAAAGTTCCCGTATTTAATTTTATGTTGAGTAACGCCCAAATTGACCGAGGACTTCATCATAGCTTGCCAAAACACGAGGAGGTACTAGTCGATAAATCTTGACAAAGACAATCAAACGTTATTTACCGCCCTCGGATTCTCCCCGTGCAATGGATGCAATATTTTACAAGAGGATCTCCCCGCTGTCAAACCCTGCAGTGTAATGTTAGACGCGAACGCATTAGCCTCAGTCACTCGTGGCGAGGGAGCCGCTAAATTGGCGTTGTTCGCAAATCAATTTGGATTGAGTCTAAAGCGAGGGCATTTTTCGGTACAATCGACATTGAGTTGCAATTTGCAAATGACAATCATGACTATCAGAAGGTGACCGTTTGTTCTGGATTAGACTATAACTAACCATTAGCTACCCTCCGTAAAATGGGCAGATTATATTCTTGCGAAATGTTAATGATTATTTCCGCTATATCGTTTTGATTTTGTGTCTCGTTAAGTCGGATTAGGGAGATGGAAAAAGCGTATAAAATTTAGTCACACTTTTACATTACAGCGTACGAATTAATTTTCTGCTATAATATTGTATGAATGAACAAAATATGAACTATGTTTGAGGAGACAGGGGCGTTCAAATATATATCAAGTTAAGGGAACATCAACGTATATAATTTGCATTGTATGTCCCGTCCCGTCCGTCCATGACGCTACTAATTTTAGAAAGCAGCGCACCAAATTACTGCACAAAAAATAACTCTTTTCGAACGTCCTCATAAATTGTTCAATATGAAAATAAATGAATAAAATAAAAATAAATAAAATAAATGAAAGTTCTGTATTACCTACATAATTTTTTGCAAAATAAATAGATTTCAGCTGAAATGTATTTATTTTGAAAACTTCCGTAATTTTTGACGGGTAATACACTAGTATATATATATATATATATATATATATATATATATATATATATATATATATATATATATATATTCCATGAAGTGAATGGTATCCCAAATGTATGGTGTAATAAGTCTGACACTATGTGGATTACAGCAAAAAAATGGATCACCTCATTTGACGGTGGCACACACGCAGCTTTTCACATTTCATCAGTTACACGGGGTGTCGGCCAAAGGGGAAACAATCAATAACGAACAAAAGGGGACGCAATCAATACCTGACGCCATGCGTGGCCATTACTTACCGGCCGAATGATGGCGGGGGGAGGGGCTGTGGTGGCGGAGTTTACTCGTCTCTCTGATCAAGTTACGCCAAAATATGACAGCACCTTTCCATCAACGTGGCCAACGGCAGACAAAGCGGACCCCGAGGATGCTTCGATCCTGACCTGTTGTCTAATTGTGAGACTGGTGTCGACTGTCGAAACGTGTATCTGCTGTCAGATGTCTAATAGTTCTAAGTGTACTAAACTATCGAGAAATTTGTAATTACATTGTATTACTTTTTAACTGTTAACAAAAACTTTTTGGCTGTGTCTTGCATCCATCTGTAATTCAGTGGTTCCTAACCCTTTGGGGTCCATGCACCCCTTCAGATGCCCAAAAAAGTTCATGCAGCCCCTCGTGAAACTTGCAGAAAATGCATAATAAACTAAGTTTATCTTAGGAACACAACAGTTTTGACCATAGGTAACAGGGAATATAGTGAGAGATCTGCTGCTTCTTATGATCAATCAGCAATTTAAATCTGGGGACTGTTTTGGACAAAGCAACTCTCATGTCTTCCTCTGTGTTCAACTTATTCCTTTCCTTGGTTTTAATTGTCAAAGGTGTGGAGAATCCTGCTTCACAGAGATAGGTTGTGGCAAATGGAAGGAGAGTCAGTACTGCCCTCTTGGCTAGTTGTGGGTAGGAATCTAGCTGGGAGCACCAAAAATCAATCAAGGTATTGCAACTGAAGGCACTCGTCAGTACTTCTCTGGTTCTCAAATCAATCAGGTCATCTTTAGCAAAGTCACTGTCATCAATGTTGTCCAAGTAAGTCACAGAGAAAAGGATTGCTAATCCAAAGGTCTTTCCTAGCAATTTCTTGACAGAAATACCAATCAAAGGACTTTTGCAATGTTGAAAGGTGCTCTGAAATTACCCCTTTGATTTTGTCAGGCAGTGATCCCTCAGTGCTTCCTTATGCACTAGATATTACAACTTCATCCAAGAGTGGAAAGTTGGCCAAGTTGAACTTTTCTAGTCGTCATTGGAATAGTGGCACTTTGTTGAGGAAGGCTTGCAATCTATCAAAAGCATCCATTACAGTCACAGCAGGTCCTTGGAGAGATGTGTTCAACTCATTCAAGATGGTGAAGATGTCAGCCAGGTGTGCCAAGTAATGAATGAAATTTGGAGAGTCAAACTTGTCAGCAAGTTCACTCTTTTCTTCTCGCAAGAAAATGGCAAGCTCCACTCCCAGTTCTACTAACCGAGAAAGTATCCGTCCCCGGGGACAACCAGCGCACCTCAGTGTGGGTAGAGCAGAACTTCACGCTCAGAGACCACCTCCTGACAGAACAACTTGAAGAGGCAGTGGTTCAAGGCATGTGCGCGGATAAAATTTACAACTTGGACTGCAGTAGAAAGAACTGACTTCAATGTTGGAGGTAGAGTTTTGCATGCCAGGGCCTGACGATGAAAGATACAGTGTGTAGTGACAATATCTGGAACTTTTTTTTTACCAGTGCTGAAAATCCTGAATTATTACCGAGCATGGAGGGAGCACCACCTGTGCAAATTGAAGAAATTCTTGAAGTCCAGTCAAACTGGTTTTCAGTGAAGAATGCCCTGACTAGCTGCAGCACATCAGCAGCTTTGGTAGTAGCTAGGAGTGGCTTACAAAAGAGAAATTCCTCCTTCAGCAATCCACCGAGAACATATCTCAGAAATACAAGAATCTGACTGCATTGTGCTACATCAGTGGATTCATCCAGCTGCATGCTAAATGGACAAGGACTGCTTCTCATCTCGCACAAGACTTGATCAAGAATGTCTGCAGCCATGTCACTAATCCTGGAATGAATAGTGTCATTGGACAAAGCAACTTTGTCAACCTGCTTCCTCTGCTGGTGACCACACATCAGTTCCAACATCTCCAGAGCACAAGGCTTCACCAAAGTTCTCCAATGGTGTGGGGCTTCTTGTTCTTTGCAATAAGATATGAAACCTTGAATGATGCATCCAGTGCAGATTTCTGTGACAAAGAAAATCCAAGCTTGGGCAAGGTACCTGAGGTCAAGAAGCGAGCTCTCTTCTGCTTGAAGACCTCAACACTGTCCTTGGAATTGGATGGATGGACTTTCTTCAAGTGCTCTCGGAGTCTAACAGGCTTCATGCTGTCAGTGCACAGGATTTTTCCACAGAGGAAGCACTGAGGCTTTTGTGTTCCATCTCTCTTTCTTTTTTATTTTTTTATTATTTATTAACGATTTTGAGGGGTGATGACAATCGGAAAGTCGTACCAGTCACAGGCAAATTTTTAACTGACGAAGTTGATGTTTTTAATGACCGGAATTGGATTCTCAACTCAAGATTTTAGGGTTCAATGACGAATAATGGCTTACAATTAACGTTTTTAAGACCTTTGCAGCGTACTGAGCAATAAAAGTGAAGGGAAAAAAAATCCCTACTTTTAAATCCTCTCAAAACAGTTAGAGGGTCACCGGAAGACCTGCTTCTGACGTATTTGATGACAAAATTAAATTATTTTTAGAAAACTGTGACTTAAAAAACGAAATTCAGAGGAACATGTAGAGCGAACCGTTCATTTTGCGAAAAAGTTTTTCCGTCAATTTTCGACATGCGCAGAACGATGCGCGAGCATATGGGCCCCCTTTAACGCGGCATGCCTTGCTTATGGTTTACATTTTCAGATTATCAGTTTTTCTTTCTTTTTTTTTCTTCTTCTTTTTTTTCCTTCCTCTTTTTCTTTTTTTATTCTCTGAATGGTTCATGCACCCCCTGGAACCTGCTCATGTACCCTTTGGGGGTGCATGCACCACTGGTTAGGAACCCCTGATCTATATACTGTTTTTTTTCCCCAGCCCATTTTAAAAAAAAGTTTGAAAGCGTTTTCCAAGTGTAAATTATTGTCGACCTTTGTGAAATGGTCAAGCAGGAAACAATTGTTACTACATTCATGGAAGTATTCTTTGAGTTCCATGTGGCATTACTCATAGCAATAATGTTCACCATTCTCACTTAGTGACGTGGATTGTTTAGGAGTAAGTGACATGCTAAAAATATAAATCCACAAACTGCTAGAGGCCTAGAGGCTGACAATCCAGATGTAAGGGGACTTAACAATGGTATGAAGGGAAACCTCGACATAATCTTGTAATCCGCACAGTGGTTCTAAAACTATTGCGCAGGGCAGTAGGAAGGGATGTGCAGTGGGGCTAACTATAGAACCGGTTTTTCCTCCAAGATGGCTGAAAAATCTTGACCCACGTAACGTGGCACCAACCCTTATGGCTATGTTTCAACACCACGAGTGGCGACAACACTAATAGCTATAATATTTCAACACCCCGTGCCACAAAGTGTAATTTTTTGCAAACACCCTGAGTGGCTACAACCTTTTTGGCTAAATTTAAGCGCAAACACCATCTAAGCCTCAGCGACCAGGATTGATTTGAATAATTATTAAGCTAGTAATCGTTTTGGCATTTGCCTGACAGTTCTAAAAACCAGAAGTTTTTGTGGTTTTTGAGACATGTCCAAGTATAATGAACCTTTTTCACGCCTCTCCACCCCCACCCTACATCCCCCGCTCTACCACTTCAGCCAGGAAATATTTTGGTAGTTGTCATTCGTGCTGACTCAAGCATCATCAAGAAAGTCATTTTTATCATTGGGGAGTTTCAACTTTCAATAATTTCAAATATACTTAACACGTTTGAACATAACTCATTTGGGCGTATTTTAAGATTTGTATCTGATATACTAAACAGCGTTGAACTCATGCTCTCGGCTAATCGCTTTAAAACCAAAAGGCCCCGACCACTTCACCGAGTCAATCAAGTCCCATAACTCAGCCTCCGAGACAATGACCCTCCTGGAGCACCGCGCCAGGGGCTATCGGCCCAGCGCATTCATCACACTGGAGCTAGCTGACCTGGGACGGACGGTCCATTTACACCTCCCCCGTCCCAGATGGGACCGCCATCATTGCAGATCAAACCGAATCAGTTGGCTGTTGATCGGAGCAGAAAGGGTTAAATAAAAATTGTCACAATGATGGCCGACACCTGAATCGTTTGCTTATCGACGTGGGTCAGGGCTCAAATCTCCAGTGTCCCATATCGTCGTCGTCAAAATGCGATTTCGTGTCGCCAATTTCGGTCTATTTGGGGGGAGTGTTACGTCACGCCGCTGTCTTCTCCCGTCCTCCTCGCGGCCGTCTCGTGTGTGATGACCACTCCCGCTGGGACCACTCGGTAACGTATTGGCTGGAAGAGTTTCAAATGAAAATTCAAAGCGCCGACTCCACCTAAGGTCTCGAATTAATACATGCAGTGCTATGAGAAGTAAAATTGGATCCATGGATGTATGCTTGCTTATTGCATGGTTGAGAGAATGGGATGATACTACTCCGATTATATCCACTAAAATGTATGTGAAATCGAGATCTCGTTATATTAGCGAAAGTCTAATAGCCCTGACATAGGGAAGTTCTATGTCTATGTCTAAAATTTCCTTGTATGGTTTGAAGTTTGAGACACTTTCCGTGTTCAGTTATTTTAAAAAGAAATTGCAATTGAAAAAAAAATATTTAAACGAATAGATTAGATTTAAATTTTATTTTAACTCTATGTGTAATTTAACATTTCACTTCAGCAAGTTAAAGTGGAAATTGCAAAGTTGCAACAATTTGTCATAACGTATCGTACGAGTTTTGTTGTTGGGGGACTATTTTAAATAGGACATAACTGCATATGTGTATCTATATATATATATATATATATATATATATATATATATATATATATATATATATATATATATATATATATATATATTATATATATATATATATATATATATATATATATATATATATATAATTTATTTATTTATTTATTCCAGGGATATAGATCAAGGGCTTTTTTCTAATAAATATTGTTTACAGATTTATCAACAAGTAAAGTATGCCACGAATGTAGAGATAATAGTCTTAATAACACTTTGCAGAAATAATGTGATTTATGGTGGAAGAGAAAGTGAATTTTAGAAAAAAATCGATAAATTTTAAATTAAGGAAAAAAAAACAACTGTTCTCCATTTTCCTTTTGATTCAAACGACGTAATCGATCGTTCTTCTATTGCCTCTAAACAAACACCATCCAATGAAAACTACGTATTGTCTTCATTTACTTATGGGCCAATAACTTACTATCCCACTACATGTGTCTGCCGCAGACATTTTCAGCAGTTACACGGCTTAACGACAGCAGCATCCCTGAGTGCGGACATCATACCGCTAATGTCGGCCATTACTTCAACCAAATACACTTCGGACATATCGGTCCCTCACGGACTTGGCCGACCCACCAAATACGATTTGGCCACTCTCGGCGGGCCCCGTGGAACGGGTGGCTTCATCGACACCTCGGCAATGATTGCCGTAATTTAACGGATGTTTTTGGTGGAACGGCGTAGCGTCTTCTCGTGGCGACCCTGTTTAATTGTCCTGAATGAATGATGAAGCTGTCTCAGCCAATCGCCGACCCGTTTTTGTACCCGCCGGCTGCTGGGGGCGATTTCTCCCATTCTCTCACACCTCCGTCCTGACGTAGCCCCTCATTTAGCCCAGACATGATCTCAAAGTATTTCACTGCGTGTGGTTGGGATGTTTGTTACGTTGCGTGTGTGTGTGGGGAGTGTGGAGTGTGTGTGTGTGGGGGGGGGGTGGGGGTGGGGGTGGAGGGTGGGAGCTTCGGGGATATGGCCTCATTTAGATGTGCTGGCATTAAAAATAAAACTACGTTGTTGAGTGAGAAGAAGAAAAGTGCTGGACATGACGGGTCATATCAGTGACGGGAAGAGAATTTATTCCCGAATGGGAAATAATTTTTTTTAATAGCAGCTCGATGATAATCTACATAATAGGAAAAGAAAAAAAATAATTAAAAAATGATTGATTAAGTGATGTGTGTTAATGACCGACATAATGAGCTGTCATTAATGAATCATGCAAGTTGCTAAACCACTTTCACACCAAAAGCCTGAGGAAAATTCTCAACATCAAATGGCATGAAAATGGCAGGACTTTCAAGTATCTACACAAGCCTGATGCAGTACCAACAACGCTGTGTGCATGCCAGACCAACGGCTCCCAAACAGGGCGAGCTTACTGATGGACAGAGACCCCGCAGGGGTCAAAGGAAGCGCGACGAGGATATGTTGAAGAACCCATTGAAAAATATAAACTTAGCGTGTGCTGACAATATCCATAAATAAAACAATTTATTACCGTTGATATAGTTGGTGTTTTACGATAGTCATAATCTATTGTTTACTATTGGCACCTGATTGCTATTTTGACTGATTACTTTTGGCAGCTGATTATTTAATCCAGCTAATTACTATCGGAAGCTGGTTATCATTGGCAGCTGATTACTAGTAACTATTTTTTTTTATATTGTGTGAGTGTTTGTGTGTGTGTGTTTGTGTGTTTGCTACTTTTGCGATATGTTTTTAGCAGAGGGAGAAATACTAATATTCGTAAAGAAATAGCTTTACCGGTGTTACTGTAAAATATTTCAACACATTAATTCTTTGGTCCATTTCTAAAGATTTTGATCGCGTTGTTTCACGCTCAATAATCCGTAAAGCACTGAGTATCACTGAGTATCACCGAGTATCACCGAGTCTCACCGAGTATCACCGAGTCTCACCGAGTATCACCGAGTATCACCGAGTATCACCGAGTATCACCGAGTCTCACCGAGTATCACCGAGTATCACCGAGTATCACCGAGTATCACCGAGTATCACTGAGTATCACTGAGTCTCACCGAGTCTCACCGAGTCTCACCGAGTCTCACCGAGTCTCACCGAGTATCACCGAGTATCACCGAGTATCACCGAGTCTCACCGAGTCTCACCGAGTATCACCGAGTATCACCGAGTCTCACCGAGTCTCACCGAGTATCACCGAGTATCACCGAGTATCACCTAGTATCACCGAGTATCACCAAGTATCACCGAGTCTCACTGAGTATCACCGAGTATCACTGAGTATCACTGAGTATCACCGAGTCTCACCGAGTATCACCGAGTATCACCGAGTATCACCGAGTCTCACTGAGTCTCACCGAGTATCACCGAGTATCACCGAGTATCACCGAGTATCACCGAGTATCACCGAGTATCACTGAGTATCACCGAGTATCACCGAGTATCACCGAGTATCACTGAGTATCACTGAGTATTACTGAGTATCACTGAGTCTCACTGAGTATTAACTTAATTTCATTTCCAAACGGATTTTGCCCAATAAATTATCCACTTGCTGTCACGTGATAAGCCCTCAGCTGTTGAAACAACTATCCACCGATCCCATCGCTGTTTGATGTTGAGATATTTGGGACACGTTTGTTGAGATAATGTAATACTATCGGCAGGAAATTCATCAATTGTTTTAATTTATTGATCAATAAAATCAAACGGATTTAAAATCTTCTGATTTAATTCATTTTATGCAGAGTGCATTAAAATATAGTGCACTTAGGAGAATTATCTGAAAATATAATTAATTAAATTCAGAAAACATACAAAAGATATAATTTGCGAGCCTGGTCCAATTTTGATTAAAGAAAATAAATAGCTTGTGAGTATGTGGGTGTATGGTGTGTGACAATGTTCCTTTTGAGCCCTACGGCCGAGCGACCGCGCAGATCTCGGACCGACGCCGCAGCAGCAGTTTAGAATTACCGCGCAGAAAATTGTGTAAAATATTTCACATAAAAACGAATGCTTTGGAACTTTGCATAGAAAATTTTCTTTAACTTTGCACACTGACCAACGAACCTTGGAGAGACATTGATGTGTGTGTATGTGTCATGTGTATGTGTATTGCTAAACACCTATTTCCATCTTTTCCAGTCATGTCTTCTGATGCTAAGTTATTACGTCTGCGCATAACATTTTGCAAAACACTATAACTCTCCTGTCTTTAAAAAAAATTATATATTTTTTCTCCTTCTCAATTTAGAGTCAATAGATGGTTGGCTAAAATTTAGCAAACGTTCAAAATTGTTATTTTTGTTTAGCGTTTTGTGTTGACTAATCCTGGTTAATTTGCATGGTGCGAACTCAATTGATACGGCAACTCATGCAGTCAATGGCAAACAAGATAAGCAATCATGTGTAATAATGCACCAATTATCGCCCCCGCTCCGAGTCCAGGAAAGATAACTCAACTAAAACAATCCGCCAACAAAACGTTGATTTACACGAAATTTGTGGACACTGCTTAACTTAATCTTCGCCTTCCCGCGTCCTTTATTTAAGAACAAACAAGACAGAAAATCTCGGAGTTCAACCGCCGCGTCGGCACATATGAAATACTTTGAGGGTGGCGCGGTTTCGTTCTTAGATTATCACCAAGATGACAAGGTGAGGGAATTCCCGGAGCATTTGAACACCATCGCCGCCTTGCATTGTTCGTGTGACAGACCAAGATAGCCATCTTTACAAGCAATAATGCTCACAAATAGAAGCCGGAAAAATTGTGCTTTTTTATAATGACAAAAATCCCATTAATTACATGAAGCAGTATCTCATCTCCGT
Source organism: Ampullaceana balthica (assembly GCA_944989445.1). NCBI lineage: Eukaryota > Metazoa > Mollusca > Gastropoda > Lymnaeidae > Ampullaceana > Ampullaceana balthica. The sequence goes on along the minus strand of CALYLW010000069.1, from coordinate 1,243,202 downwards.
TTTGACATTGCAAAAAATATTTTTTTCTTCCCTCGCCAGCAATCGTAACTCACACCTTTATGAATTATTCATGGCTTTTAAAGTTTTAATCCAACCACGGGCAAACGGATTACAGTTATTGAAATGCTCATTGTTTAAGGTGCACATTTTTTTAAGCTCCAGTTTCGTATCTACACCGTTTTCCTAAGGGGCTTTTGATGGGGCCTTTTACAAAACTTCGTAATGACAATAAACAGGGATTGACGCGTGATCTAATCTCACAGCATTATGTTATTTATGGTTAACGACAGCTTAAGGACGGTTATTTTTGTATAGCAGCGCGCATACGCATAGACATATTGACATACATCTCGTTGGTAGATCGCAGCGATTTCTTATACGATGATCTGGAATAACCTTCATTAAAAAAAATCTTTTGCTGCTTTAGTAAAAAATATATTATAATAATCCGATGTATGGTCCATATACGTATATATGGCCAATGCCAGTGTATCTAACACTGTCAACATCTGCGTACCCCTGTCTATATTTTTCATAACACTGAGCACCACTCATTTAAATTTAAATAAAAACAACCCGTAAAAAACCAAGTTTTTGACTATAAATCCTTTACGTATGAGACGTAACTAAAAGAATGTTCATTATAACACGCAGCGCAAGACCATCCAAAAATACAAAATTGCAGTTGTGTCGTAAAACGTGTTTAATATAATGCGCACCGATCAGGAATAGGTTTATAAAAAGTGTTGTCAGTAAAATACGCACCTTATTGCGCGACAGAAAGGTTGTTCAATATAATACGCACCGCGACGCTCTATCTCAAAAAATAGCATGATACATAGGAATAAATAAAATAATCTAAAAAATCAATAATTTAATTACGGTACATGCGATCGATCTGAAATTTTGATACATTGTTTTTATCATCGGTACGAAACTGCCTGCAAAATTTCAGCTCGCTATCTTGCGAGCAAGTGGGTTAAAAATCGATCAAAAGTTTTAGCGACAAGCAAGCAAGGTCGGCCGCAGACACCACGAGTTAATATAAAGGATTTAAAAAAAATAGTAATAAATACAAATAATTTTACATAATTTAATAAACAATTCAAATCTCATTGCATGCTCTTCCTTTACCTTTAATAGAAGCCATTTTAAAAATCAATGTTAATACATTAAGTCTCAGTGTTTCTCAGAACGCTGTGCGCATACGCCAGTCTCACCAAAATCATTTCCTTTAAAAACATGAATATTGTATGTCGTATATAGTAAACACCAGAGATGACATACACGTATAAGCATATGGATGTTAGATTATAATGACTGTTTTCAACAGCAATATCGACTTGAAGACATTCTGTAGTTAATAAATATGCGAATTTAAAATAAAAATTAAAAAAAACAACACAGCAGTCAAAAATTAAACCCAATGTCTTTTATATAATTTCATAAAAACAGACTTTAATGTGTCGCCTAATTGGACGTAAAATCAATTTGATCATCATCATCTTTCCTTGTGATCATTTGATAATTATCAAAGATTAAATTTTATGCACTTCTTGATACTTCTTTTTTTTTCTTCTATCATTAAGTTAAATCTGAAAATGGATCATGTCAAGATTTTTTAAATTTTAGAATGGGATTCCGTGATTCTTGTCGTGACTAAGAAGCTGATATTTATAGAGCGACGTAGTAAGGTTTTCCATATGCTGTTTCCTGTTCGTTATAGGCGTAGCTTATACCAATAGAGGCAATTGCGCACTGATCTATTTCCTGTTTAGCACAACTGATTACACCCATGTAAAGCAGCGATGAAGAATAAAAAATACAGTTGAAAACAGATGTGTGCAGGATTGGTTCGGACTTGTCTCGCTGAAACAAAGTTCAAGAAGAAAAAATTCAATTAATAACGTTTAACGAGTTTTAGATTCTAGTCGATCGTAATCGGTCACATTTCGTACACTCCTCTAATACACTCCTCTAATACACTCCTCTAATACACTCCTCTAACACACTCCTCTAATACACTCCTCTAATACACTCCTCTAATACACACCTCTAATACACACCTCTAATACACTCCTCTAATACACTCCTCTAATACACTCCTCTAATACACTCCTCTAATACACTCCTCTAATACACTCCTCTAATACACTCCTCTAATACACTCCTCTAATACACTCCTCTAATACACTCCTCTAATACACTCCTCTAATACACTCCTCTAATACACTCCTCTAATACACACCTCTAATACACTCCTCTAATACACACCTCTAATACACACCTCTAATACACTCCTCTAATACACTCCTCTAATACACTCCTCTAATACACTCCTCTAATACACTCCTCTAATACACTCCTCTAATACACTCCTCTAATACACTCCTCTAATACACTCCTCTAATACACTCCTCTAATACACTCCTCTAATACACTCCTCTAATACACTCCTCTAATACACTCCTCTAATACACTCCTCTAATACACTCCTCTAATACACTCCTCTAATACAATCCTCTAATACACACCTCTAATACACTCCTCTAATACACTCCTCTAATACACTCCTCTAATACACTCCTCTAATACACACCTCTAATACACACCTCTAATACACTCCTCTAATACACACCTCTAATACACTCCTCTAATACACTCCACTAATACACTCCTCTAATACACTCCTCTAATACACTCCTCTAACATACTCCTCTAATACATTCCTCTAATACACTCCTCTAATACACACCTCTAATACACTCCTCTAATACACTCCTCTAATACACACCTCTAATACACACCTCTAATACACTCCTCTAATACACTCCTCTAATACACTCCTCTAATACACTCCTCTAATACACTCCTCTAATACACTCCTCTAATACACTCCTCTAATACACTCCTCTAATACACTCCTCTAATACACTCCTCTAATACACTCCTCTAATACACTCCTCTAATACACTCCTCTAATACACACCTCTAATACACACCTCTAATACACTCCTCTAATACACTCCTCTAATACACTCCTCTAATACACTCCTCTAATACACTCCTCTAATACACTCCTCTAATACACTCCTCTAATACACTCCTCTAATACACTCCTCTAATCTCCCAAGGTAACTCTGATCCCCCACCCACACCTCCCAAAATAACTCTAGTCTCACCCCCACCCCGCACACACACATCTACATTTCGCAAAGTCACTTTTTTTCCGAAATACAAGCCCCAGGCGAACGTTTATTTTATGTAAATTTTTAAGCGTGATTCGGAAATGGGTGGTGTTTTCCCCTGTGGTGCTATGTCAAATGATTTCGCTGTATCCAACAATGTCAAATGATGACATTGTATTTCACGATGTTTAACTACGTCAATGTGTGATACGATTTCTAATGACGTCACTATGTGGCACAATGTCTTATGACGTCATTGTGTGGCACCACTGAAAATGTATAAATACGTCACTGTGTTGCACAACTGAAAATGTCTAACTACGTCACTGTGTGGCATAATGTCTAACTAAGTCCCTGTGTGGCACAATGTCTAACTACGTGACTGTGTGGCACAATGTCTAACTACGTCACTGTGTGGCACAATGTCTAACTACGTCACTGTGTGGCACAACTGAAAAGATCCAACTACGTCACTGTGTGGCACAATGTCTAACTACGTCACTGTGTGGTACAATGTCTTACTAAGTGACTGTGTGGCACAATGTCTAACTACGTCACTGTGTGGCACAATGTCTAACTACGTCACTGTGTGGCACAATGTCTAACTACGTCACTGTGTGGCACAATGTCTAACTACGTCACTGTGTGGCACAATGTCTAATTACGTCACTGTGTGGCACAGTGTCTAACTACGTCACTGTGTGGCACAATGTCTAACTACGTCACTGTGTGGTACAATGTCTTACTAAGTGACTGTGTGGCACAATGTCTAACTACGTCACTGTGTGGCACAATGTCTAACCACGTCACTGTCACTGTTTTGCACAATGTCTAACTACATCGCTGTGTGGCATAATGTCTAAAGATGTCACTGTGTGGCACAATGTCTAACCACGTCACTGTCACTGTTTGGCACAATGTATAACTACGTCACTGTGTGGCATAATGTCTAACTACGTCACTGTGTGGCACAACTGAAAATGTCTAACTACGTGACTGTGTGGCATAATGTCTAACTACGTCAATGTGTGGCACAATGTCTAACCACGTCACTGTCACTGTTTGGCATAATGTCTAACTACGTGACGTGACTGTGTGGCTTAATGTCTAACTACGTCACTGTGTGGCACAACTGAAAATGTCTTACTACGTGACTGTGTGGCACAATGTCTAACTACGTCACTGTCACTGTTTGGCGCAATGTCTAACTACATCACTGTGTGGCACAATGTCTAACTACGTCACTGTGTGGCACAATGTCTAACTACGTCACTGTGTGGCACAATGTCTAACTACGTCACTGTGTGGCACAATGTCTAACTACGTCACTGTGTGGCACAATGTCTAACTACGTCACTGTGTGGCACACTGTCTTACTACGTAACTGTGTGGCACAATGTCTAACTACGTCACTGTCACTGTGTGGCACAATGTCTTACTACGTGACTGTGTGGCACAATGTCTAACTACGTCACTGTGTGGCACAATGTCTTACTACTTGACTGTGTGGCACAATGTCGTACTACGTGACTGTGTGGCACAATGTCTAACTACGTCACTGTGTGGCACAATGTCTAACTACGTCACTGTGTGGCACAATGTCTAACGACGTCACAGTTTGGCAGAATGTCTAACTACGTCACTGTGGGGCACAATGTCTCGCAATACGCAAATGGTAGAAGATAAAATAATCGACAAAAAAGTACAAAGTTGTATTCACGGGTAAAACGGATTCCATTCCCTTTGTCAGTTTATTAACAAGGGCTATAACAACAGTTCTACAGAGGACAAGGGCATTAACTCAACAAATGACAAGGGATATAATAATAACTGTAACTACAGTGGTCAAAGAAAATCCCCGAAAAGAGTACAAGGGAAATGAAATCTTTACATAGGCAAGGAACAGAACTGCACAGAGGATAAGGGATGTAACTACCCTACAATTCAGACATTAATACTTTATACATAAATTATTTTGTATAAAAAATTCTTTTGAAAGTATTAATATTAATTAATTTATTTTTTGTTTTTTTTTGTTTTTATTTTTGTTGGTTGTTGTTTATCAATTCAACAGCAAAACTTCTGTTCTTTAGAACAAGGGTCTCCAAACTACGACCGGCGGGCCAGTTGCGGCCCGCGAGGCCTTCTCATCCGGCCCCTGTGGACCGTGGACCTTTTAATCTAAAAAAAAATAATACTATTTTTACATGTATTTTACCACAAAACTGTGTGTAGTGTAGTAGTGTAGTGGGCCAACAAACTGCTGTTTGACTGTTAATGCGGCCCTCCGGCAGAAAAGTTTGGAGACCCCTGCTTTAGAACAAAGGGATACTCACACTACAATGGGGTCTCTTAAATTATATTCTAAACATATCTGTGACATGGTCTTTGATTTATACGACATAGTATTCATCTGTAATACAGTCACTTTTGAGATATGTCGATATATCCGTATTCTCTCTGTGTTATAAAAATGAATGATTTCTATGTCCTTATGACTTATGACTTACTACCCCATTTATCCGATCGGCATGAAACTTTGGGAAGTTGAGTACACTCCCGCAAAGGACACTGGCAATTAAAAAAAATATATTAATACCACTTATTTGGGGCCGGGGGCCCACAATGCCATTTTTTCCTTTTGTGATCTATATAAAATTTATTTTAAACATTGGCTACTGGGTAAAATATCATAAAGAAAAGGACTGCGATAAAGCTTTTAAATAAAATACAAAATACACAAACACATTGTGTAATGAAAACAATGCATTTAAGATTTATTTTTTAACCTAATACAACAGTGAACATTTCGACTAACAACATAATAGGTACAGGGTAAATGAGTGGATCTTGACCAAATTTGGTAATAAAAACCTGATGGCCCATAGGGCATTGAACTCCTAATGTACATTCCTTCGAGGCCAGGAGCCCGAAAGCTTTTTTGTGTTTAAATGTTTAAGAGATTTCTCCACAAACGATTAAAAAAATTTTTTGCAAACATTTTGACACATAAATATATCATTATGCAGATTGAAATATACAAGGGTTTTGAACTTTATATCGTTCATCACTTGGGCTCAAGAGCCCTTAATTTAGTTTTCTTTTCTATTTTTATTTTTAAATAAGAACTATATAATATGTTAGTCATCTGATCTTCATTAAACTTTGGGAAGTTGTTGTTGTGTTGGACACTCCTTGTTGTTGTGTTGGACACTCCTTGTTGTTGTGTTGGACACTCCTTGTTGTTGTGTTGGACACTCCTTGTTGTTGTGTTGGACACTCCTTGTTGTTGTGTTGGACACTCCTTGTTGTTGTGTTGGACACTCCTGCAAGGGTTTCCCGCATAAAATGTATTTATAATTACGAGTCATTGGTTGCTTTTAATTTAATTTCTTCTGAGATCGTTGCAACCCGCGACGGATTAGCTACCAAATATATAGCTGAAAGAATGTCAATTCCTATTGCCGCTATTGTCACGATGTTTAGTGACAAAATATATTAGAGATACGACAATTATTGAGGAATATCTATTTCTTAAAAATAATAATAATTAGATTGGTTTCAGCGCCCCTGTGTAGATAAACTATCAACTCTTTTCTTCGCTTAGTAGTAAATTCTATCGGAGGTTTCAAATATCAAAGCCGTATTCAGTATAGAAATAGTTGACTTGCACTAGTAAGTCATAGAAATAGTTGACTTGCACTAGTAAGTCATAGAAATAGTTGACTTGCACTAGTAAGTCATAGAAATAGTTGACTTGCACTAGTAAGTCATAGAAATAGTTGACTTGCACTAGTAAGTCATAGAAATAGTTGACTTGCACTAGTAAGTCATAGAAATAGTTGACTTGCACTAGTAAGTCATAGAAATAGTTGACTTGCACTAGTAAGTCATAGAAATAGTTGACTTGCACTAGTAAGTCATAGAAATAGTTGACTTGCACTAGTAAGTCATAAACTTGTTTCTTTCGTGGAGTCCGAAGTTTGGATAAAAGTTGGATTATAGAGTTCTAGACATTCGGATATCCATACTACTCAACTTACTCGTGAGAACTAAGGCTAGGGCCGAGGGCCTTCAGCTCAGGGAGGGAGAGGTGGGTGGGGGGTGAGATTTATGTTACATCCATTACTATTTTTATTTGTTGTAAAATTGTAGATAGCTAAACTTCATCAACTTTAATTCAAGCATGAAATTTTTCCTTCACTGTTAATGACAGTTCATGCGCGGCATAGTCACTTTTAAGAGTTCAACAATTAAGCTGCGTCCAAAAAAAAAGAGGAGCTCGTTGGTCAACGCATATCACTGGCGTCTGAATTTGGACAAACCTTGAGAAAAAAATCATTAAAACCTTGTTTTGAATTCTCAGCGACCGCAGCCGGGGATGTGAATCATTGGCTGTTTGGAAAAGCTCCACCCCTCAGCTGTTAATTTGACGGAGCAAGGCCCCGCCCCTTGTTGACGACATGAGCAGCCCGCCAGACGTCAAATTTCCCCTCGGCCCACAGCTCGGGGCAAGTACTTCTGTTCGCTGTCGGATTGTTGACAACGTGCCACAATATGCCGCTACCCAAGAGCTGACGAGACCGGTCGGATATACATATCATCTTTGTGGGATTTCACGTGACCAGCATGTTGTTGTTCGGACGGTTGCCCCCGGACGGTGACAGGATTGTACAACTTTGATCAACGGAAGTGAAGCGTTCTCAGAATCCATTTCTTGTTATTTTGGAGTTTTCAGCCGTATCTTCGTTTCAATTTGGTGATTTTATTTGCGTGCTCCTCAAAATAAGTTATTTGAAACTGCAAAAACAAGTGAGCATCGACATCGCAATGTAAGTTCAAAAGGTCAAGGCAGTTTTGATGTTAACGTAAGTCAGTAAAAAAACATCTACGTATGCCTATTTAAATTTACCTCAGCATCCTACTAAATATGATTCCAAAAGTATTAGACAACTCTAAATCTGATTCTGGTCCAAATATCTCTACATTGTAATACACTTTGCAGTAAAATAAAATTGTAGGCCTAAATGATTTCGATAGATCTCCACTGCAATCCTGGTTGTGATAGTTGCAGTCGTCTGTTTCACTTTCAGAATTCTGCATCTATTCCCCGAATGCACATTTGGTCTTTAATTTAAATAAAAATGAATGAAATCCAATATTCACCATTTAGAATCATTTGCATAATTTTTGTGATGTTAACAATTTAATATTAGTTTAACTGTTTGTACATAAATTTATTTTGCGTCTATAACGAGTTCTATGTTGTACAGCCAAACATTGGAATTACACATCCGTAGTATTCCAACTACCAAGTCCTTCAAGACTGCACTTAAGACGCATTTTTCAAAAATGAATTTACAAAATTAATGAAACAACATTTGTTTTAATGATTAGCGTAGCTTGTGTAATTTACTGTCCTTTATGTTGTTATTATGGTATGAATGGTTATTTAATTATTATATGTATGTTATGATCTCCATGTAAAGCGCAGTGAGCCCGGTTCCCTACTGGGATACAGCGCTATATAAATTATCAATTATTATTATTATTACTATTGTTATAGTTGAGTGACAGTGCGGCGAATCCTTGTACCTTACTACCTGTAAGTTTATTCACTAAAATAATGTTCACTGCGAGACGTCAGTATTCTGAAGGCATGTAAACCAGACTGTAGTGGCATTCGAGAGTATGGCTGCATGGTTCTCTTTCTCTCATTTATTGTCAGTGACTACTGACCACTGTAATCACGGGTCCATAGGGCAATGATGGGGTCACTGTGTCTGCTGTGAATGGTCAACAGCCTCCCGGGTCGCTGCTCAAATTAATGAATGTTGTTGTTTTGTTTTTTTATTTGGCAATCTTCTGCTGACTCACGTGACATAAAGTATTGGCAAATTCAAACCTACATTTTCTGACGGATATTAAAGGAGGAAAAGTTTATGTGTGTGTGTGGGGGAGGGGGGTAGGTGGTAGGCGTTTGCTTAGCGAAGAATTGACTCGTGCAAACTTTACCTTACAATTGACATAACGTATTGATCTTATTTGTTTTAATTTTGGTCATTTTGTAGTTATACTTCTGATATGATAGTTTTATTGAGGTGTATTTAAGACCGCCGGCCATACCACTATTATTATGTTATAATTAGGGCTGGTACTGATTAATTTTTTTTGGTTCTATTAATCGATTAATTGTGATTAATTATATTTGTATTACACACACAAAGATCCCGTTAAGCCGCGATTCATTATTGCGCGAAATCGTTTAAGTCGCGGTTATTCCTTGGCGCCCGAGTTTTGTCACGGACGTAGGCTAACACAGCAAATTCGTTCTGCTATGCAAGAAGTAAGGAAGAAAAACCTTTTCGTTTACGTATGCACGTCTAAATAAATAATAATAATACGAGGAAAAAGTATATAAGTAACAAAAAATATAAATAATTAATAAATTGGGAATTTTTTTTTAGAATTGATTTCTTAAATCTTAATCGAATATTAATCGATCAAATGAATTTTAATAATTAAATTATTTTAAGTATTAATCGATTAATTAATCGTTAATTTCCGCAGCCCTAGTTATAATATATGTTTTAACATTGGATTTTTAGCTACATAACTAAGTAAGTGGCAAATGAGCAATGTTACAAATAAATAAATAAATAAATTTTGTAAATGTCTCCATTATAAACTTAAAACATGTTTCATTTCACATGTCTCTAGTTTGAATTACTATAAAATTATGTGCTGGGCATTTTTTAAAATATTTTAAAACGATTTGATTCCCACATTGAACCATTCAGTAATGTTCAAAGTTGATTTAAAAACAAAAAATATTCATGTTTGATTCAGTTGAACCTATTGCTTAAAATCCCTTTTCTGAGAGTATATTTTATTTCAATGGCAATTAGTTAGATATTAAAAGCGAATTTCAATGTTCAGAAATATTCGGCCGTCTTTCCCTTTCTGCCAGAGCCACCACTGGGTTAAGAATGTGGTGATTCGAAGTATTACATTTATTTGTGGTGCTGTTGATATTGGAGGGTAGGGGCTAGGGGGTGGTTATCAGACAAGATGAAATGATCGACCCATGAATAAAATCCATCAAATATTGAGAAGATCGTTTACCTGTTGACGGGCCCAGGAGTCTTGGCCATCGATGACACACACATCTCACCTGCCAGTTGGCCTGCTGCGGTCAGTATGACGTCTTATTAATTGGCCAGGAATCTCCCGTCTTTATCAGGGCTGACGTGTCCGGTGTTAATCGCAGCAGTCAGTTGTCACGTGACAGGCCACACCCTGGAGGCCATCCATAACACGTCCATCAAAAATGTGGCGTGAAGTATGTTTGCCGGACATGCAGGGCTCATAGCATTGATATGTTTATTGGACGCTGTGAGGTCCAGTTGGGATTTGGGATATATTACCATGAACACAATGAAGGAATTGAAGCTGTTGTGTAACTCTAGATTAGGGCTTGCACAAGGAGTCCGAATAATTTCAATTATCACTTAACCAGTTTATAATTTCTATCAGGTGAATTTCTTTAATTTTACCCTATTGATACATCAACACATATAATTTGCAATGTATGTCACGTCTATCTGTCCGTGACGCTACTAATTTTAGAAAGCAGCGCACCAAATTACTGCACCAAAAATAACTCTTTTCGAACGTTCCACATAAAATTGTGCAATATGAAAATAAATGAATAAAATAAAAATAAATAAAATAAATAAAAGTTCTGTATTACTATTACATTACTTTTATTCTGATGTGAATTTTTTCAAAATAAATAGATTTCAGCTGAAATGTATTTATTTTTAAAACTTCCGTCATTTTGACGGGTAATACACTAGTTCAATAATAATATCCTTATAATTTTTTGTTTTAAAGTTATTTTAAACAGTTCATTTATCTTTAAAACTTAAATATAAAACAGTTGTCATCATTCAGGTCCTGTGATGTTTAGGGCGTGCTCTCTTCGACCGTTGTGACGTATGAACACTTTATCCACAGCTGTTGGTCATTACATAATTGTGTAGGGAAAAAATAGGGGGAGGGCGAAATGTATGAATGCCTTATGGGAGGGGGCGGGAACATGCACTCTATAGGGGGGGCATGTATGAATGTTTTATGGGAGGGGGCGGGAACATGCATTCTATAGGGGGGGGGGAATGTATGAATGCCTTATAGGGGGGCATGTATGAATGCCTTATAGGGGGGCATGTATGAATGCCTTATGGGGGGCATGTATGAATGCCTATAGGGGGGCATGTATGAATGCCTTATAGGGGGGGCATGTATGAATGCCTTATAGGGGGGAGTGTATGAATGCCTTATAGGGGGGCATGTATGAATGCCTTATAGGGGGGCATGTATGAATGCCTTATGGGGGGCATGTATGAATGCCCTATGCTGATACCTTGTTCTTATACTACCTCATGGTGGTAAAAAATAATTCAAACACATTTTTATTTGTGAATAGTCTATAAACCGGTCCTTACAAACCGGGCTACGAATCTGCTCCGGTCCATTGTCCAAAAGGTACCTGACCGTGAATCTGCTCCGGTCCACCGTCCAAAAGGTACCGGGCCAGACTTTCGTTATCATGGAGCTCATTGGTGTTATTATTTTGTTTTTAAACTGTGAGCATGTTTTTGTTTTGTATACAGCTGACAAAACAAATTCAACTCATAGTCTGAACCCGTGGAAATATGTGTCTTCCACAAAAACCTATGTTAGTGTTAACAATGTCGGCAGAACACTTGTCTATATTTATAGTGTAGAGGAAATTAGAGAAATTAAAACAATGAGATTACTTGAAATTAGAGAAAATCTAACAATGACATTAAATGAAATAAGAGAAAGACTAGCAATAACCTTAATTGAAATTGTAGGAAGTGTAACATTGACATTATTAAATTAAATTAGAAAAAGTCTACCAATAATATTAATTTTATTTTGAGAAATTTAATTTTTAAAAAAATACAAAATTAAAATTAAAAAAACGTAAAAGTCATACTTTTAACTTAAATTAGATAAAGTTCAACACTGACACAATTAATTAAAACTATATAAAGTCTAAAAATGACATTAATGTAAAATGTAAAGCTTTGTTTATTCGTCTTAGCGACTAAGTACCACAGATGGCGAAGTGCTCATAAATTAGACTCCTGGGGTACTTCAATCTCCCACAAACTCTATCCAGGTGGTTCTCAACCTTTCTATTGACATGACCCATGGTCAAGTTGAAGCGATCCACATCATGATTATTCCTATACACATTGAGAAAAGTTTTATAAAACGTTAAGTTGGTGGCCATCGTATATGTCATTAGGTTTTCTTATGACAATGACATAACTTGAAAACAAAATTCGTACTTAAATTACCTGCTTACACCATGCGATTAAATCATATTTTTAGAAAGTAAAGTAGAATACCGATAGACTAGACTAATAAAACAATATTATTCCAATGTCGTAGCCTAGATAAATACTAACTTTGCTGGGTGTTTCAGTTTTGTTTGATTTTCGTACTGCTATCAGTTTCTGTTTGTTTGTTTTTTTCGCCGACGAAGGCTTTTTGTCGACACCTTCGTTGTTTTGTGGCGTCCTGTCACTCACGTATACCCTTTTTATAGAACATTTTTAAAAAACCCAGCCTGATTGGAGTCTCATCCTACTTCTACCCTTTTCTATGTTGGCTCGAGCGTTCTGCAACCTATTCTATTTATTTCCCCGATAGTGTCCAATAGAAGAATTTTGTCAGTTCGCGTAGTGACAATATGTGACCGTTTATTCCCACCGTAGTGACAGTGTTGTGAGAGTTCATTAAATTTTCAGTGACAGTGCATTCTGTGACAGTTATTGCCATTGAAATGAGAGTGTTGTGACAATAATTCACATTATAGTGACAGAGGTGTGAGATTTTATTCACGATGAAGTGACAGTCAATGTTCCATTTAAGCTGCGTGGCTACGAGGCCGCGTAGATATCTGACCGACGCCGCGCAGCAGTTTTGAATTACCATGCAGCAAATTTGGTAAAATATTGCTAAAAATGGATGCTGCGCAACTTTGAACACGAGTTTTTTTTTCTTTGCACACGGACCATTGAACCATAGAGGCATAGAGGGAACATTGGTGACAGTGCTGTGACAGTTTATTCATGATGTAGTGACAGTGATGTGACAGTTAATTCACATTATAGTGACAGTAAAAAAAAACAACTTTTGATCACAATCTACATAATTTCAGCATGGCTCCGTTCATCGTACATGTATAAACATAAAAACCAATGTAGCTTAACCGAAAAATCAAGGACAAAACGGAAAAATTACACGATGACTAAGGTACAATATAAGAAATCTTTTTTAGTTATAGGTCCGAATAACTTTACTTTCGCTTGCATTTTTGCTTCCTAGTTACGGAACAATTAATTGGATTTTATTACCATGCGCCATGAATATTATGCTAAATAAACGATGGATTTAATTCCTGCTGGCTGACTCAACTTGCTCATAATCTGCTCTACAACAACAGCAGTCAGACAACTAGACATGGGAGCGATTATTTTAAGACTTCAGAATAGCGGAGGTTCTCAGGCGGGAAGTATAACGCTTTCGCCGTCACACAGCGTTTACTTAACGACGCAGTGGTGACACAACAACACAGTGGTGACACAACAACACAGTGGGTCACATAACAACACAGTGTGTGACATAACAACACAGTGGGTGACATAACAACACAGTGGGTGAACACAACAACACAGTGGGTGACATAACAACACAGTGGGTGACATAACAACACAGTGGGTGACATAACAACACAGTGGGTGACATAACAACACAGTGGGTGACATAACAACACAGTGGGTGACACAACAACACAGTGGGTGACAAACAACACAGTGGGTGACATAACAACACAGTGGGTGACATAACAACACAGTGGGTGACACAACAACACAGTGGGTGACATAACAACACGGCGATTACGTCACAAAACTTTCGCGACTATGGAGGTGAAGAGTCACACTAATTATTTTTTTCAAGTCATATTTTACCATTGCATTATACATATTAATATATAATATATACTATATATATATATAGTTTAATCACACTGTTCACTGTCGTAACTGCATGATCTGTTATTTAAGCCAAATCATTGATCCTCTCCTTTAATCTCACCCATTCGTACACTCGTCCTTGAATTCAGTCAACCACATCGCGGTGTTTGTTTCAAATCTGAATTTTCAATCCATCCTCGGGGCTTGTAATATAAATATTGACGGGGCGGGGCCAATGGATTTTTGTTCAAGCAATCAGTATATGAATCTCCAATAGATACAAGTTGATTTATGCGGTACGCTACTAGAGTATTGGCCGTTAACACAGTCATATTTACGGACTAATTAAATTCCCAAGTTTTTCATTAGATCTGAAGAACACGACATTGGTGGCAGTGAGTATGACAGCACGCAATACGCATGCCGATACGACAGATTCTAACACTGGACTTATTGGATCGACCACGGTGGTCACTGTCACTCACTGTGTCCATACCACTGTAATAGCTCACGTAGTTATAACGTCATGCATGCTATATATTTTTTCCTGTGTTGAACAACCACGGACAAATGAACTGAACTGGATGGGAAACTTGATATTCAACATTTGTCCAGATCAATGGTCGGGAAACTTTTTGTCTGAGAGAGCCATAAACACCACATATTTTGAAAAGTAATTCTGTGAGAGCCATACATTATGTTTAAAACTAAAAATTCAACTAAATGTATGCATTTTGTGTAATTTCAACTCTAAAAGTACAATAATTATGTCTGAATTTCTTTTAATAATATAGTTATGCTGTTTTTTTATATGCAATTAATATGTAGATGAAAGGAGTCTGAATTAACTATTTAAAAAAAATTGAACATTTGTCTGAGAGCCAGATGCAGCCATTAATAGAGCCACATCTGGCTCGCGAGCCATGGTTTCCCGACCCCTAGTCCAGATCATCGGAAGATAGCAAAGCGCCAACAGTAGATATACATATAACGTTACTGCTATTCCCGTGTTACCGAATGAACGATTTTAATGAACGCTCGAGTCGTACTTTCAACGACTTTATTTTGACCTCACGAATTTCAGGACTTTAGCTTAAAAATACATCGAATTTCTTAATATAAACCTGTCAGCTTTATTTGAGGCAGTCGTGATTTTGGGGCCACAGTTAAGCGTCTGTATCATATCATTACACGACGACTCTTGAACTTGCAATGAATAAATGAAATATTCACGATTAATATTAATGAGCTGAGTATGAAATTAATGACTTCAAATCTAATTTATATAAGTAAATACAAATGAGTGAAGGAGATAGATTTTAAATGTTTTGAAAGGATCTTTAGGAAATTAATCCGATTTAAAATATCTATGAAATTACTCAACTTAGACATTTCTAAACGTTTGCTTACTAGACTAATGACATAATTTATTTCACTTTTAAAAGACATCTAATGAAAGCAGTTTTTAAAAAACTTTGACTACGCAACGTTCTCATTTTTATTTTCATTCAAGTGCATTGTGGGTTTAAATATGTATTCCGATACTTTAATATGTTGGAATAGGTATACCGTAATGGCATATTTTAACAGTTGTAAGGTTGTTATGGAAATACGGTCGACTATACTTAAGGCAAAAGTAAATATAAAGTAAAACCCCCCAAAATACAACTCGCTAGCTGTCTATTTGCTTCATCGGCTAAGCGTCCACTACAACAGTGCTTCTCAAAGTGGTGGTCCGCGGACCGGTGCCGGTCCGTGGGCCATCCGCTGCCGGTCCGCAGATGTTCTCAAAAAAAGGACAGAAAAAATTGTCAGTGCAGGGAAAATAGTTTACCGGTTCCTGGTGAAATGGAAAAAATTCCTGCTGGTCCGCAATACTAAAAAGTTTGAGAAGCACTGCACTACAATGCGTTCAGATTGTCTGTCCTACTTCCTGGTGGCGATTGCTGACAACTTAACCAGATCACAGTCCACCTCATTTTTCAGTTCGTTTCAATTGATGGTTTGAACAATTTTTGCACAAAAGTGGTTGTAGATTTGAATATTTGTTTCAATGCTTTAGTGGGTTGGAATATTTACAAATACAACACAAAGATAACTTAATTCAACCCTCAGATAGACATAAGGATAAAAACACCTTTCTTATTCCGTATGCAAGAACAAACACATACAAATTTTCGCTTTCTTCCCGTCCGGAATTCGGGCGTGGAATGGGTTGCATGAAGAAATCAGGAAAACCAACACTTTATCAACATTTAAATCTCTAATAAAAATGCAGGACTAAACACAAACCATAGATAAGCGTAGGACGCAATAATCTTCTGTATAGAAGGAGCGTCTGTAAACAGATAAGATAAGATTAGATAAATATGTCAATTGGATTTGTAAAGGATTAGAAGATAAAATGGACAAAACCCCAAGAGTATACAAAAGCCACACCGCCATAATTAAGTTAGATTTTAAATATAAAAATTGCAGAAGTATTCCGACAAGAGTTATTTTAAAATTGTTTCATAATTAGGGGACCAAGTAAAATATTTCAAAGGTCTTGGCCAAATCTTTTTATTTACTGTTTATGTCACACGTGTAGCGTTGTAGCCCCCCCCTCCCTTTTTTTTAAATAAAAAAAATAATCATGTGCAGCGTCACAACTTTTTGTTAAACTATTAGAATGGAAATATTAATTTTTTGACTATAGAATAATTCTCGTGGAAAATGTCTTTGTTCACTTTTGTCTTTTCTATAACGCATATTCCATCGTTAATAGCCTCAATAATAAAAATTCAAATTGTTTCTTTTTTAGCATTAGTTGCGCTTTATGTATATCAGTTTTACAGTACCATTTGTTGTTTTATGAGAGTCACATTTGAATAACACATTGAGTTTAGTTAAGTGCACACCGTGAACAGAACAGAGAATCTAAAACAAATACAGAATAGCACCTTAAAAACACTTTGGAATTTCCTCTAAATAAATATCTCCACTATTGTAGATGAAAACTGCTACAAAAATTTGTTGGAATTTTAAGACTTTAAAAGATAAGATATAAACACATAAATACATACGCATAGTCCCATTATATTTAAATCTCAATACATTAATGTCAATTAGTTCTAGGTGGCCTCAGACTTACAGCTTGAGCTCCTCTGTGACAGCACGTTTTTTGTTTGATGTTTGAGCTGCGTATTAATCGGGGCCTTACTCGTGTATGATTATCAATGGCCCGTACCCGTAGGATCAGAGAACGTTCGGCCAAAAACTGTTAGTGGCATTTACGAGGATATCATTGAATAAACTGTGAGCGAGGGAGAGAATAGAACATAGCGAGGGATAAAATATACAATAATAGAGGGAGAAACGATATCATGAACGAAGGAGCAAATATGCTACGAGAGAGGGAGAAACTATATCATGAGCGAAGGAGAAAATATGCATGCTACGAGAGAGGGAGAAACGATATCATGAACGAAGGAGCAAATATGCTACGAGAGAGGGAGAAACTATATCATGAACGAAGGAGAAAATATGCTACGAGAGATGGAGAAACTATATCATGAACGAAGGAGCAAATATGCTACGAGAGAGGGAGAAACTATATCATGAACGAAGTAGCAAATATGCTACGAGAGAGGGAGAAACTATATCATGAACGAAGGAGAAAATATGCTACGAGAGAAGGAGAAACTATATCATGAGCGAAGGAGAAAATATAACATGAGAGAAAGAGAGAGTGAAAGAGAGAGAGAGAGCGAGCGAGAGAGAGAGAGAGAGAGAAAGAGAGAGAGTGAGAAACCATAGCCTATCATGAGTGAAGGAGAATATATACCATGAAAGAAAGAGGGAATGAAAGAGAGAGAGAGAGAGAGAGAGAGAGAAAGGGAGAGAGAGAGATAGAGAGAGAGAGGAGGGGAGAGAGAGAGAGAGAGAGAGAGAGAGAGAGAGAGAGAGAGGAGAGAGAGAGAGAGAGAGAGAGAGAGGAAGAAACCATAGCCTATCATGAGCGAAGGAGAATATATACCATGATAAAGGCATAAACTATATCATGAACGAAGTAGAAAATACACCATGACACCATGTACGAGGGAGGCAATATACGTTAAGCCATTAAGCGATGAAGATAAACTTCTATTTTTTTGCGCGTGATTGGGTACTTGATAAATGAATATAATTAAACGTGAATTGATTTTTATATTAGTTTCAGATTTAATTTCTTAGTATTGTTTCTCAATAACTCAGCTTCCCCCCTACCCCCCAAACATACAACTGAGTGAAAGTACAAGACCTCTAGAGTACATCATACAACAATGGTGTTGTAGCAAACATTATATATCTGCATAGAGCCTTCTATTGCTGCACAGGGCTGTCTGATTCGGCTCTCGTTTCTCCGAGTGCCGCACATTTATGGGGAATCAACGTGAAAGACTTGGTAATAAATACATGTCAAATTGTCTCACTGAGGATTAGCGCAAAAGTAAAATTGCTAAAAAATGCGTCATGATGACAACCAAACTACGCATGACACGAGAAGTAACTTTTCTAATGAGCAAATTGTGTCGACCTGTTACGAAAGACAGTCAAAATGAATTCAGGGATAAGTTAATTTTCAATTAATTAATATTTCCTTTTCTTTACCTATCACCAAATTTAACTCTGCTCACAATGTAAGATTTTAATTATATTTTTTGTGTGTGTCGACCTGTTACGAAAGACAGTCAAAATGAATTCATGGAGAAGTTAATTTTCGATTAATTAATATTTCCTTTTCTTTACCTATCACCAAATTTAACTCTGCTCACAATGTAAGATTTTAATTATATTTTTTGTGTGTGTCGACCTGTTACGAAAGACAGTCAAAATGATTCAGGGAGAAGTTAATTTTCAATTAATTAATATTTCCTTTTCTTTACCTATCACCCAATTTAACTCTGCTCACAATGTAAGATTTTAATTATATTTTTTGTGTGTGTCGACCTGTTACGAAAGTCACTCAAAATGAATTCATGGAGAAGTTAATTTTCGATTAATTAATATTTCCTTTTCTTTACCTATCACCAAATTTAACTCTGCTCGCAATGTAAGATTTTAATATATATTTTTTTGTTAGGAAACTTTTGAGCAACTATTTTGTAGGAGGAAATTTGGTAAATGTGCCGCTTTAAAAAAATAATTTATATAATTGCATTAACTTCTACCTGTAACTATAAATATTAGACGTGCGATCAATCCTATAGTTAAACAGTTAAGTAACATTCGGTGGCTCTATTTAATACTATAGTATTGTCAGTATTATAGCACAATTAAATGTATATGTGTATGGTGTAACAAAGCCAAAATAATTTTAAAATAAAGTTAAAAATTCATTGGTTAAATTTGTAACTAATAATTATAAATATAAATCTATCTTATAATTCAAAGTTAAAATTAAAAAAAAATGTAATCGCCTGTCTGCCTTCAAATATAATTATTTTCTCCTTTGAACATTCCTTGTTTAGAAAATTCTTTTAAAAACTGATCTTATTGATATGAAACCAAATAAATGGCTCATTTTCCTTGTTGTTAGAACCATAAATCATTTATTAACAGTTCTTAAACGTAATTTGTGTTTTCTTTCCGTACCAGAACACACTTTGGGACACCTGGACATCCGCTAGAATGACCATGTCCAAGGTGGAAGATGACGAGGGTCGTGACAAGTATGAGCCCATCAAGCGACTGGCAATGGTCCAGATACAGCCACCGAGAAACCCTTGCAAGCCCTTTACGTCATTCTGCATCAAGGACATCTTGGGGTCATCCGAAACAGACCCGGACGATAAACTAAACCGGCCGAGCGACAACTTCTCCAACAACTTACACAGTCACCCACATCAGCACAACACACACAAGCAGAACACACTACACACCGTCGGGCATCAGACCAAACGAAAATCATCCTCCCTTCGTACCTCGGACTCCACACATCTTCACAACGGGAGGACACCGTCGAGTGTCAACAACTTGTCTCGCGTGTTGAACCATTTAACAGGGAAGGAGGAAGCAGGCGAGCTGTTGAACCTTTGCAAATCGGAGTACAGCCGAGAGAGCTTCCGAACAGCCCTGTCCATCAGTCCGCCAGCTGAGATCCGGACACAACGGACGGCACAAGACCACCGCGCCGGGGCTGCCCTCCCCACTGCACCACACGCCTCATCGAAGCTTGATACCGCTCAGCCCCCAGAAAAAACCTGTGAATCTGACCACGAAAATCGTCCGGCCGTGGGACAGCAGCAACGACGGCGGCGGCGGCGACATTTTGTCACCGATCAGAGCGACATCCACGCCCTGCCCTGGCGCCATTTTAACGGCCAGTGAGGCGTCGTCAGACGATGACGACGAGGAGGAGGAAATAAGCGTGGACGACGATGAGCCACCGGCAAGAGTTGTCCTCACCACAACAAAAACAAATCCGTCTCTCCGCTGGACGCACTCATGGCGATGACCAGCAAGACGTTTGAGGGTCTGGAGGGGGCAGGGTCAGCTGGTAAGTCAATGTACACTACGTCATCACTTACAAGTTGTTCTAGGGACGACACGACTGGCACAGCTGATAATACGCATTTCTGATAGTGCACATTTCATAAAAGACATATTTCTTATAGGACACATATCGCATAGTACACATTTCTTATGCACACATTTACGCTTTTCTTACAGTACCTACACATCTATATATATAATTCAACTAAACGAGTGTGTGCAAGTAAGCGTGACGAATGACCCTCGATGGGGTCGACCGATCACAGTTGGGATGAAAAGAAAGAGAGAGAAAGAAAAAAAAAGGGGGGGGGGAGTGTGGCAACGATGCTTCTTTGCCTTCATTTGCGTTGTTCCTTCACAAAATGACAGATGATTCGTAGTGTAGTGGTTATCACGTGCGCCTTACACGCGGAAAGTCCTGAGTTCAAGCCCCAGCATGAACATTTAAAAAAATAATTTTTAAAATGTTTATTTCTGCTTTTTTCTCCATTACTTCGTACTCGCTGTTTGTGTCCTTTCTCTCACCCACCACCCCGTTCTTTGCACTATCTATGATGAGCATGTCTGCGGCGTATGCTACGCCGCGGGTCGTATCTCGTTTCTTATAATACACAATTTCTTATAATACACACTTCTTATAGAGCAGCTTTCTTATAATACACATTTATTATTATACACATTTCTTTTAATACGATTTTCTAATAATACCTTTACAAATATAATAATGCCTATTTTTTACAATACATATTTATTATACTACATATTCCTTCAGTACACATTGATTTACAGGAACAATTTCGTACAGTACACATTTCGTAATTTGAATACGGTAGTAGCTTTTACAAAGGAAAAAAAAATAGATTTACATTTTGTTACCTGCCATTAGCAACTTTTAGGGCGTTGAATGAACGAAATATTTAAAAATGCAGAATTTCCATTAAACATTTTAAATTAGTATTTTAAACGATTAAAAATATGTACATATATAACTATTACAGAACACCACGATCTCTAAATTATGTAACCAGAGTTGCTCATAAAAATGTATATCGTATTTTACCGTATTGGGGGCACTACCGAATTTTGTTGAGAACACAGCCTTTATTTATAAAGTTAAAAATCAACACCCACATAAAAGATCTAAATATACGATTGCTTGTTAACCGTATTCGTCATACAAATTAATGTACGTCCTTATATCTAAGAGTTAATGTATTTCTTATATCTCAGAAGTTTATGTAAGTTCTAAAATCTCAGAAGTTTATCTATGTTCGTATATCTCAGAAGTTTTGTAAGGTCGGCTTAGAAGAAATACAAAGACGTCATTGCCACTTTTAAAAGCCACCCACGATCATGACTGTATGGAATTCCATTTAAATATCCCCCCCCCCTAAGTTATTCCTTCTATCAACCCGTGTAATAGCTGGGCTCAGGTTAAAAAAACTCAATTTTCAAAACATGAAACTCAAAAAAAGAGCAGCGCCGAGCTGTTGTTAATTGTCGAGCCAGGTCTCATCCCTACAATTCTGCTACTACACACTGACGCGCGAGAGCCGTGATGTGCATCGCGCCTGTCACACGGGGGCCAGGCCCTGGCCTTTAATAGAGTGGTAAAACACACAGATAATAAAACTACGGTCCTACCAGACATCAACTCCCGGGATCACGTGAACGCTCTTTCAGAAGCTCTGAGAACCTGCAGCAATGCGCTTCACTTAACCCCAAAGCCAATGACAAGAACAGAAGCTGGTGGCCCTGATGGTGTTACAGTAAATTTGATTTTTATTCAGGTGAACGACCAGGTCTCCTAGTATTCAGCGATGCCCACTGCTATTTTACCCTGACCCCACCTATTGGACCAGCACTACGGGAATATGACAATGACCCCGGATATAGGCCCAGATCAAGGGGGTTTGGAGTTTGTCCCCAGTAGTTGGACCAGTGCTACGGGGATATGGCCCTGACCCGGGTTATAGGATCCTGATTCCAGGAAAATGGCCATGACCTTATGGATACGGCTGTGTCTTAAAGACGTTAATCTTATCATATATTCCAATACATGAAATCAGTTGTTACCACTGTTATGCCAGAGATATAAAAGATATGGAAATAATCATTTACTTAGTTAAACAAAATACAGAATGGTACCGCGCTGTCTCGTACAGACCACCAGTAGCAACTAATAATGTCATCACTGACACCACCCAAAGCCAATGTTCCTTGTAAGGTGCGTGGCTGCGCAGATATCCGACCGACGCCGCGCAGGAGTTTAGAATTACCGCGCAGTAAATTTTGTAAAATATTGCACACAAAATGGTTTCTGTGCAACTTTGCGCACGAGATTTTTTTTACTTTGCACACGGACCAACGAACTTTAGAGGCAATATTGCTCACAGCTGAAACCATTGACATAACTAACACAGCTGACATCACTGACACAACAGACATCACTGACACAACAGACATCACTGACACAACAGACATCACTGACACAGCTGACATCACTGACACAACAGACATCACTGACACAGCTGACATCACTGACACAACAGACATCACTGACACAGCTGACATCACTGACACAACAGACATCACTGACACAGCTGACATCACTGACACAACAGACATCACTGACACAGCTGACATCACTGACACAACAGACATCACTGACACAACAGACATCACTGACACAACAGACATCACTGACACAGCTGACATCACTGACACAACACACGACACGACATCACTGACACAACAGACATCACTGACACACTGACATCACTGACACAACAGACATCACTGACACAGCTGACATCACTGACACAACAGACATCACTGACACAGCTGACATCACTGACACAACAGACATCACTGACACAACAGACATCACTGACACAACAGACATCACTGACACAGCTGACATCACTGACACAACAGACATCACTGACACAACAGACATCACTGACACAGCTGACATCACTGACACAACAGACATCACTGACACAGCTGACATCACTGACACAACAGACATCACTGACACAGCTGACATCACTGACACAACAGACATCACTACACACAGACATCACTGACACAGCTGACATCACTGACACAACAGACATCACTGACACAGCTGACATCACTGACACAACAGACATCACTGACACAACAGACATCACTGACACAACAGACATCACTGACACAGCTGACATCACTGACACAACAGACATCACTGACACAACAGACATCACTGACACAGCTGACATCACTGACACAACAGACATCACTAACACAACAGACATCACTGACACAGCTGACATCACTAACACAACAGACATCACTGACACAGCTGACATCACTGACACAACAGACATCACTAACACAACAGACATCACTGACACAGCTGACATCACTGACACAACATACATCACTGACACAGCTGACATCACTGACACAACAGACATCACTGACACAGCTGACATCACTGACACAACAGACATCACTGACACAACAGACATCACTGACACAACAGACATCACTGAAACAACAGACATCACTGAAACAACAGATATCACTGACACAACAGACATCACTGACACAACAGACATCACTGACACAACATACATCACTGACACAACAGACATCACTAACACAACAGACATCACTGACACAACATACATCACTGACACAACAGACATCACTGACACAACAGACATCACTGAAACAACAGACATCACTGAAACAACAGATATCACTGACACAACAGACATCACTGACACAACAGACATCACTGACACAACATACATCACTGACACAACAGACATCACTAACACAACAGACATCACTGACACAACATACATCACTGACACAACATACATCACTGACACAACAGACATCACTGACACAACATACATCACTGACACAGCTGACATCACTGACACAGCTGACATCACTGACACAACAGACATCACTGACACAACAGACATCACTGACACAACAGACATCACTGACACAACAGACATCACTGACACAACAGACATCACTGACACAGCTGACATCACTGACACAACATACATTCAAAATGTATAAAACAGCGTCCTCAGTTTTCCCGATACCTTCTGAGCCTAACCCACCGAAACTGGGCTGACATTGACATTCTTGAGAACCGCTGGCTAGAGTCGTGGAAACCGCTCAACACCAGAGTTAATAGCCAAACACGCGGCTACGGTTTCTCTTTGAAGGGAGGAGATTCACGCTTCTGTTTTCGCAGTCATTCGCCAGGGGAGGCCCCCGTCATAAATCAACGCTTACCTTCCAGGGGTGCCCGGGGAGCGAGCAATAGCTTTATTGGTGATGTCCAGTGTATTAGCGGTGAAGCCCCGCCCGGGCGGGGACAGAGAGTCCATTTTCAGCTCGGAAAGTTTTATTTCCGATGGAGGGAGTTGTGGGGTGAAGGGGGTGGGGTACGGGAGGGGAGTATGTGAACTTTGAAGTGAACCCGGGAGGAACATCCAAGGTGTTTATGCACACACTGACTTACGACCAACCGGTGAGTTTATTAAACGGCGAACACGGGTCTTCAAACACCCGCAGTGTTCAACATGACGATCGCATCGGGGCACGGGATCCGTGTGAATAGCATCGAGGCTTGCACTATGAGGTCTAAGGGTTACAACAAGGTGAGGAGAATACATTCCCGTCATCTACACCAAACTCAAAAGTTGGATTTACTCAACACACGCGTTTGGTTTAAAGACATACATACGATTGAAGGGTTGTAAACGGAACTTTGGTAATAATTCAGTGAGCCTGTCAAGAGACACACATTTCTCCAATAGTCTACTAACTAACTGGGCGTCATAAATTTAATTTCTATAATTTATAAAATGTTTCATCGATTGTAGTGCGTTTTAAATAACTCTAACATTTTGCAAGCATTGAAGACATCGAAAGAAACGCTGACCTTAAAAAAAATACTAAAAATACTAGCCTTATTAAGTTCAAAGTTGATACAAAAAGAAAAACAAAAAACAACAACCCAAAATAAAATATTTAAAAAGACAAAAAACAAAAAAACAACAAACTATAGATTTCTTTCATACAGGCTTTTTGTCAGCCCATTGCTAGATTATTTAAAAATAATACAGTAATGTATGCGGAGACAATCTCCCCATATTAAATTCAGTACTACAAATCAATTTAAAGATGAACTAGCTTTGCTGGTTTCACTAAAAAATATATAATTAATGATTCAATACATAATTGAAATAAAAATTGATCTATTTCAACTCTGACCCAGAGACTAGACCTTACAAAATGATGGCCCGCTTTGTGCACTCGAGACTAGACCTTACAAAATGATGGCCCGCTTTGTGCATTCGAGACTAGACCTTACAAAATGATGGCCCGCTTTGTGCATTCGAGACTAGACCTTACAAAATGATGGCCCGCTTTGTGCATTCGAGACTAGACCTTACAAAATGATGGCCCGCTTTGTGCATTCGAGACTAGACCTTACAAAATGATGGCCCACTTTGTGCATTCGAGACTAGACCTTACAAAATGATGGCCCGCTTTGTGCATTCAAGACTAGACCTTACAAAATGAAGGCCCGCTTTGTGCATTCGAGACTAGACCTTACAAAATGATGGCCCGCTTTGTGCATTCGAGACTAGACCTTACAAAATGATGGCCCGCTTTGTGCATTCGAGACTAGACCTTACAAAATGATGGCCCACTTTGTGCATTCGAGACTAGACCTTACAAAATGATGGCCCGCTTTGTGCATTCGAGACTAGACCTTACAAAATGATGGCCCGCTTTGTGCATTCGAGACTAGACCTTACCATATGATGGCCATTTATGAGTCCTCTGAGACCTCTTATCATTTCATTGGAACTAATCTGTCAGGACTGAACCGGTATGGATGTATTAATGAACTGAAGACTTCTGACCATCATGTCACTACTTGTTGTTGATGTTCTGACCATCAAGTCACTACTTATCTTATCTTATCTTATCTTATCTTATCTTATCTTATCTTATCTATACAGAGGCTCCTTCTATGCAGAAGATAGTTTCGTCCACAGACCATGACAGATGATCTGTTGGCAAGTGATGCAGCATTCACAGGCCACGGCTTTGTGGGTTCCACGCATTACCCAGCCGCCTAACTACATGTAGTGTTAGGTACCCATTCGGAGCGGGGTGACTCAGGGACGCCCTAGGCCCCGGGAACAAACCCTTGCCTTCACACGGATTCGAACCCGTGACCATCGGTACGACACAGTCCAGTGCGCTGCCACTCGACCACCGGTTGATGTTCTGATCATCAAGTCACTATTTGTTGTTGATGTTCTGACCATCAAGTCACTACCAATTTTTGATGTTCCGACCATCAAGTCCTGACTAGTGTTTGATGTTCTGGCATCACAATTTAAACTAATATTATTTTTTAACGTATTTGTTTAGTGCATTGTGGAAAGAACTCCCTCTCGATTTAAATCAATATTTTATCATCGTACACAACTAAAGATTTGAAAATGTAACATTTCTTTCATATAATCTCTTTAATAGGCATTTTCAAATAAAATCGTATTATATAGATTGACTTAAAACTCTCTCCCATTTAATTAGATTACTCGTCAGATACACATGTAGTTACACTTTTAAAAATTAGCAAAAACAAATGGGGGAAGAACACATTTTTTTAACAAGACATTTTTCTGCAGACACAATTAAATTTTAAAAAAAATCATCTATATATTTACCCTCAATTATGTATGACTGACTCACGCCTACCGCTAAGGGACATCACTATGCTTTTTTTAAAATTGAAAATATAGACTTAAAACTCATAATCATTTGGGTTTCCAGATTAACATAAACCAAACAACGCACGAACTTATGACTTCAGTTTTGTGTTGTAAACAGTGCTGACTGACTCAAAGAGTTATTTTTTGGTGCAGTAATTTGATGCGCTGCTTTCTAAAAGTAGTTAAAAATCGTGTGGTGATTAGCACTGTAAAATAATATTATATAAATACTTTGTGTACATTTCAGGAATATTTCGTATCTATGATACAATGGAAGGATAAGTTACTTGGGCCTTTGACAAAAGTAGGCGCCGTAGGTGCCCTACAACCCCTATTATAAAATACTTTGTGTATATTTCAGGAAGTTTAATATTTCGTATTTATCATACAAGGACAAGTTAGTTGGGCTTTTCAAAAAGGTGGGCGCCGTAGGCGCCCTAAAAAAGTGGGTGCTGCAGGCGCCACGGCACCGCAGCACAACCTAGTATGAAAATAACGTGACTCCGGGAAGATTTACTTCTTTTTTATTTTAAATTAAGGTAAAGATTTTAAAGATTAGCATCTCTCTCTCTCTCTCTCTCTCTCTCTTGTAGTCGCGAGGTTCATAGCGTTTTAAATTATATTTGTGATTTATCAACTGTGATATGTGAGTATTGCTAATGTGTTGTTTTTTTGTTGTTTTGTTTAAAAGAGGGGGTGGGGGGTGGGCGTACAAAAATCTATAACCCAAGACAACAGGTCAAGCACATAAATGAATATAAAAGAAATATCCTCAATAGATGAAGTGGGAATATTTTTAAGTTGTACGCATTTTAATTCGTCACAAAATGAGTGAATTACAACGTTGTTATTCCAGGAGGAAAAAGACATATGAACTTGACCGCCTCGGTATTTCTCGCTAGTTTACGTCTAAATAAAAACAATAAATATGTTTAAAATGATCATTTTGACATTATTGGATTTCTCTTAACTTGAACACTCACGGATATGGGCCAAAAAGCCGATATAACATTGGATAAATGGGTCGGTCCAAAAGCCTCTAAAATTTCCATTGATTGCGTTATAACACAAATACTTATGTCAACTTATATAATTAAACTAAATATTCGACAGCTGGTCACAAAGTCTCGCGTACGACCAGTTATGTTGAAATTAAAACACACAAAATTATGAGCAATATTATCAATAACGACTTACGCTACCAATATTTTACACTAACTTTCTAGTAAGGGGCCGTCCATAAAGAACGTCACGCTCCAGAGGGGGGGGGGTGGTGGTGTAAGAAAGTGTGACACTTTGTGACAGGGGGGGAGGGGGGGTCCGGCCGTGTGTGACGTCACGGTGTTTTAAATTAAATTTTAATTATTTTGTTTATAAAAAACAACATTTTTGTTCGAAAGTGTGACGTACTTTGGGGGGGGGGAGGGGTTTCCGAGATTTGTGACAGTTTGTGACAGGGGGAGGGGGAGTTAAAAATGGTCAAAAATAGCGTGACGTACTTTATGGACGTCCCCTAAGCCAACCGATCGGGTCAGAACAGATAACTGGTCACTCCGTTCACTATTGTTTAAGAAGTTATCAGCACTTTGGCATCCTGTGTTAAGCACTTCTTCTGTTTTCCGTAATTCCCTCCCTATTTGATCCCTTAAACTCTAACCCTTTTAATTACATTACTCCAACATCTAACATCTTACATCTAACAGGCCCTAACTTAAACCCACACCACCACCCCGCCCCGACGGCTGTTTTCGTTAACCCCCATCTATTTACCACACTGCCTGTAATCATGCGTCTCCCTTCTTCATTAAAATAGGTTAGCGCCGTAATTAATTAGAAAACACGTTTTAATAAGCGACAGCATTACAGCCGGGAGATCGTCTCCGTGCCCGTCCGTCCCCCCACCACCTCCGCCCTGTCACGGCTCGCTGACTTGCATTCTTTCTCCACGGGCCACCGCAATGAAACCCTGGAGACTTATGGAGCTAATTGCCGTGCCGTGATACGAGCTTCATTAGTGGGAGATCGTGCGCCGTCTACACAATCCATTCATAAAAACGGTTTGCCCTGAAGTGGAAACAGAACAGAGCTCCGATACTCGCGTGAAGGATTGCATACTATAAGACCGAATACAACTCCGAAGCCCGATTCACGATTACGGCTAATGGAATTTGAATATAATTCATGGTATTTGGATGCTTCGTATAGTAGGAATACTCGTGTCTTTTGTTTACAATCGATTCGCTAGGGAAAAAAACAACAAAAACAACAAACAACCTTTTCCTTTTTGGGAAGAAGTAAGCAATAAAACAATTCAGATGACTGGATGTTTATATTGACAAACCAAATGTCCCATCTATTCAAGAACCATCTGAAGTGCATCAGTTTGTAAAACTAAACCTACAATGTTGATGCAACAACCCATATTTGTTGGACCAGATTGAATTCTTTCCGCAGTTAGGACAGAAATATATATATATATATATATATATAATTTAACTTTAAAAACCAGGTTCAATGAAGAACAAACCTGGAATCTTTTCATTTATCTCAGATTAATTTCCACAATGCGGCCAAGTTTTTAAACATATTAAATTCTGCTAGTTTTGTTACATAACTGGTGAATGGTTGTTGCCGATATGCACGTTTGTTGTTTTGTTGTGTCTCAATCAGGCGTTGACCTATCGTGTTTAAGTGATTTCTTTCAATGTTTTAAGGTATCCCAATTGAAGATCTTGTTCAATATTTCGAGTTCTTTTTGGGGGAAGCTAATGGCAATTTTTTTTCCATTTTTTTTTCCATTCAAATTTTTTTCGCTCAATAACGTTCAATTCGCCTCCATTTATACGCAAAGGCATGTCATATTCACTATGTCAAAATTCGAATGAAAAAAAAATTGCCATTAGCTTCCCCCCAAAAAAGAATTCGAAATATTGAACAAGATCGTCAATTGGGATACCTTAAAACATTGAAAGAAATCACTTAAACCAACGACGAATCAGGCGAATGACCTACCGAGTTTAAGTGATTACATCTGTCAATGTTTCAACAACGTCGTGGGGTGGTGCGGAGTGGGGTAGCGGGGTGTTGCGAGTTGAGCGTTGAGGCGGGTGGCGGCGACGGGTGTGTGTGGGTGGGTAGTGCGGAGGGTGATGAGGGAGGTGTGAGTGAGCGCGAGGTGTGGTGTGGAGTAGGGTGTGCGTGGTGTGGTGGTGGGGAGCGCGGAGCGGGAGTGAGTGCGCGTGAGCGTGGGGTGGGGAAGTGGGTGAGAGTGTGGATGGCAGACAATGTTGACACTAATCGTATTAATAGAATACAGAAGACGGCTCCGATAACTGCTGGGCCCTGATCCGAATAAACGGCTCCGTTAACTGCTGGGCCCTGATCCGAATAAACGGCTCCGTTAACCGCTGGGCCCTGATCCGAATAAACGGCTCCGTTAACTGCTGGCCCTGATCCGAATAAACGGCTCCGTTAACTACTGGGCCCTGATCCGAATAAACGGCTCCGTTAACCACTGGGCCTGATCCGAATAAACGGCTCCGTTAACTGCTGGGCCCTGATCCGAATAAACGGCTCCGTTAACGCTGGGCCCTGATCCGAATAAACGGCTCCGTTAACCACTGGGCCCTGATCCGAATAAACGGCTCCGTTAACCAGCTGGGCCCTGATCCGAATAAACGGCTCCGTTAACCGCTGGGCCCTGATCCGAAATAAACGGCTCCGTTAACCGCTGGGCCCTGATCCGAATAAACGGCTCCGTTAACTGCTGGGCCCTGATCCGAATAAACGGCTCCGTTAACTGCTGGGCCCTGATCCGAATAAACGGCTCCGTTAACTACTGGGCCCTGATCAGAAACGGCTCCGTTAACTACTGGGCCCTGATCAGAAACGGCTCCGTTAACTACTGGGCCCTGATCAGAAACGGCTCCGTTAACTACTGGGCCCTGATCCGAATACAACAGTTTGGGTACTTTAAGCTGCTTATCTGACTCGAAAAAACACGGCATACGGATACATACATAGTACACGTATTGAATGTTTTATTTGCGACGGTTGGTACGCTAGTATCAGTATAGTAATAGTATAGGCATCCATAGACTTTAACAATCATTAAGTACTGAAGAAGTTTAAAGAAATGGAATTATGGATTTGATTTGAAAATAATTTTCAATGACATGTAATATATATATATATATATATATTTACGATAGTATGTATAAAAGCAACAGCAAAACAATTTAGTATTTAAGAACATGTGGTTTTTGTATACACCCAACCAGGACTCTTGGATTTAAATGAACAGTTCTGTTGCACTTTGATTATGTGTAGAAAGGATTCAAAGCTAGATGCCGGTATGCACTAGACTGAAGACTTGTTAATTGAATTTAATAGACAACATATTCAGAGAACGGGCTAAATCACCGACCCTCCGACATAAACTCTTGATATCCAGCCTGTTTCCTTAATTTCCCTTTGTCCCCCCCCCCTTTTTTTTTCATGCCGACCAATGGTACGCACTGCCATATTTCCATTAGCGCATATCACAGGGACAGCGCTATTTTAAGACGACACTGCCGATATGTATAACAAATTATATACATTTTCTGAGAAAGAAAAAAAAAGGGGAGGGGAGTTAAATGTGACCATCGAAACGTCCAGCATTACTATGAGAACGATGCTGGTTTTCATCTAATGAATAAAGTGATTGTATAATAATTTTCTTTTTTGTATGTGTTACTTTTTCTCGCGTTAATTAAAAAATATTTATTCGCGATGACTGATAGATTGTCGAATACTAAAGCTTTCCTAAATAAGTAATCGACTACGCGTTCCCCCATGTTGCAATAAACACGTCGGATTCGCTGTTATATACTCGGTCCACGCGCCATAAATTAGCCGGCAGTTAGGAGGAAGCTCGCCATTACGTTACGTGCTTTACATTTTTACTCGAGAAACTGTTGAGGAAAAATGTCGCCCTGACCCCTGACCTTCCCCACCTCTACATCCGTTCAAATTACCTCCCCTCCCACCAACAACACAGTCTCCACGGCAACCCATTAGTAAGGGGAGCCGACTCTCGCCTGTGATGAATTGACCAGTGGCCAAGCGCGTGGCTAGTAAAAATACTCGGCTGTTTAAAACAAATTATTGTCTTGACAGCTCACTAATTAAACATTTGGAACTGTTCTAACATTTGTCTAGTTTGTAAATATTTCATGTTGGAAACAAAGGTGGCTGGGGCAGCATTTCATAGTGGAGCACATGACTTTATGTGGAGCACATGATTTTATGTTGAGCACATGATTTTATGTGGAGCACATGATTTTATGTTGAGCACATGATTTTATGTGGAGCACATGATTTTATGTTGAGCACATGATTTTATGTGGAGAAAAAGATTTTATATGAAACACATGATTTTTTATATTCATATAATTCTAAAGGTCCAATCAATTATGAATTTGTTAGGAAAGTCGTAGTAATTTAGTTTTGTTTTCTTTTTTTTCTTCCTTTTTCTCACTAAACCCTTATTTTTCGTTGGGATTTATAAGCTCGTGTATACATTAAAATTATTATTTTAAATTGATAAACCATATAATACAATCTCAATCAGTATTTCTAGTTCTAATGATTGATGAGTACCAGTGGTAATACTGGTAGGAGGGCAGGCCGCCTCGGGTCACACCAACCCTATTGACGCCTCTGATAAGTACTGATTGATTTTGTTCTGCCATTTAAGTTTGGACGATTCACTAAGATAACGATACTTAAGTTTACGAATAACTCTCTGTTATCTTTCATTTATTTTTATGCTGGCGTTATTACTTTACTAATGCTGCTATTGTAATACAAATCCACATATCAAATTTGTGCCATAATTTTTATTTATTTTATTTTTTGAAATAAAAATTAATAAATTTCTTTATTTCATGAAATAAAGTTTTTAAAACTAATGTTTAAATGTGTTAGGGATAAAACCCTTTTCTAGTAAACTGTCTTTCCTTATTTGTTAAAAAAGACTTTATAAAAAAATAAAAAATTTTTTTAAAAAAAATAAAAAAGCAAGCCCCCATTAGAAAGAAAACTTAAGAATATTATCAACAGTGCGCACCTGTACGACATTCATTACGTCCCCTGGCCACGCCCCAGATTCCACTAGAAGATGCATCAAAGCTGTGAATGAGGACACTTTAGGATGTAACCCATTACCCTCTCGTCTGGTGTTTGATACATTACCCTCTCGTCTGGTGTTTGATACATTACCCTCTCGTCTGGTGTTTGATACATTACCCTCTCGTCTGGTGTTTGATACATTACCCTCTCGTCTGGTGTTTGATACATACCCTCTCGTCTGGTGTTTGATACATTACCCTCTCGTCTGGTGTTTGATACATTACCCTCTCGTCTGGTGTTTGATACATTACCCTCTGGTCTGGCGTTTGATACATTACCCTCTCGTCTGGTGTTTGATACACTGTAAAAAATCTTACCGTAAAACGACAGTAAGTTATCGTGTACTAGCTGCCATTAACTAAGCGCTTTTTAACGGTAACTTACCGCAGCGATAACTTATCGTTTTTGGCTTACCGTTATTTTACGACGGAATGTCGTAAACTCTTAGGATACCGTTAACGTTAAGTTAACGTTATTTTAAAAAAAAACGATAACCACCCCCCCTCCATTTTAGGGCAGTCCCCCCCCCACCCTCATTAATACAGCCCTTGTTTTAACATTAGCTACTAATAAGCAATACAAACTGGACGCAAAAAAATGAGATAAGTATTTTAAAAATTAATACATTTTTTTATTAAGTCCATTCAGGTCATAACAGTATCAACATTCCTCTTTGTGTACATTCAAAGTCTGAGAGATCTCTTATTACGCTTGCAACTTTTCTGCCAACGCCTTCTTCTGTTGCTTTTCCTTTACTGGGTGTGCTGCTGCCATTTTCTTTTATCTTGCATCCACCTAATTGAAAAAGAAAGGAACAACAGGTTTATTAAATTCTGTAACTGAAAATACATTTAAAGGAAAGCTTAAAATGTAAAAACACACAATACATTGATAGCAGTAAGTGTTTTTGAAAATTACATGTTCAACCAGAGCATTTCAAAGCATCCAAGGTTGAATACAAAACCAGTCATTGTCATAAAAAAAATAAAAAAGAAAAGAATTAAAACCATTTCATAATTTAATTATTTTTTAAAATTGATTTATCTTTTTTTTTGAATTTTTTAAAAAAAAATTTTTAATTTTTTTTTAAATTTTAATTTTCCTTTAAATTTTTTTTTAAATTTTAAATTTTTTTTAATTCTAATTTTATTTTAATTTAAAAAAAATTGAAGGTTTTCTTAAAATGGGCAAGAAAAATTTGATAAATTAAAAGTAATAAAACTTTAAAAAATATTTTTAAATAATTGGTGAAAAAACTTAGTTATTTCAGCTTCCAAGAGAAAGCTGCTTCTCAAAAAACAGTTTTGCTATAAGTTTCTTGTTGGCTGAATAAAAGGGCACACAAAGATGGGTTAATGAATACTAAACCTCCTTGGCTAAGATTTCAACAAAGAAGTATAACAATAATAACATGACTAGAAGAAAACGATTCAGAAGACAAAGTAGAAAAAGACAACACAAAATTTAGTTTATTAACGTTTAAAGCCCCATAAGGTTTTCGGTAAACTTCCGCCTCAGTCCCGTAAGGATTTCCCTTTAATTGCGATCAACTGGTTATGCAATTTAAAAAAATTACGGAAAATGTATTTATATTATTATTATCATACTGACTTCATCTTTTAGGATAAGAATGGTTATTTTATGTATCCAAAAGACCGACTTGAGTTTAATACTAATTTTATCTGTAGTTTAGTACTATTATATTTACAAAAAAGCATAGCAAAATCACATCTTCAAAAAAAAAGAAAATTTTTTAAAAATTAAAACACTCACAACTTTGCGAATGGAGCGATAACACTAGCAAAGGCAACCGTCGCCATTTACGGAAGTCGACTAAAGCTTCTCTCACTAAATGAAGAATTTCTTTTTTTTATGATCTCATTACTAAAGAGTGCCATCGAGGCGCGCATTACCGCGCTTTGGGATTAGAGACAAGGCGCGCATTACCTCGTTTTTGGGCATTAAACGTTAAAATTATCTATATAATCTGGAAAGAGCCTTTACTAGTTAATCTTAACATCTGCAGCCATAAGGCGGAGAGGGACGCATACCAGATAGTTAAAAACTTGTTCATAGAGGGAAAATTAATTGTGGAAAAAAGGAAAATTAGAGTAAATACTTCTGAAATGAAATTTACAAATACATTTAATCACATATGAAAACATAAATTTCTAACCTTTGCAAAAACTCCAAAGTTGAGATTGCTTCTGTATCATATTTAATGTTGAATGTGTAATAGGCACCGCAGAGGCAACCAACAGCCTTTAGAAAATCATTCTCATCAGCATGGATGACTACTTTGCCATCAATGGAAAGCATCCAGTCCTCAACTCCCATGAGACTGTTACCTAGAAACAAAATAACAATTTACTAGTGCAAAACATTAAAACCATGTAAGTCTTACCCTAAGACAAGGGTATTCAAATGAAAGCAACTTTTCAAGTTTTATTTTAAAAAATTAATGTGAAAACGTAAAGGAAACCAAAAAAAAAGTGTTTAAATTCACTAAATATTTCACATACCCCTTAGAATTAGATGAGGTGTAGGGGGCAAAGATTTTTCTTCAATTTCCTCCAGTGCTGGCAGGCTTTAAAAAAAAAGAAATAGTACAAATCAAATCATGGTACAACAAAAGTCAAAGGGTATCTGTAATACACTCCCAAAGAACTTTTTGACTTGAAGATATTCACTTAACTTTCAATAAAACGTGTAACCCTATAAAATTAAGTAGAGTCATTGAGATGGGATAATAGAATATTTTATATTTTAATATATAGAAATTACTCAAACCCCAATTTTACTGATATGTAGGACAAAGAATAATACATAAAAATAAAATTTAACTATGAAACATATTAACCTTAGAATAACAAGGTTCTATGTAAACTTTTGGTCAAACAAGATATTGGCGTTTGAAAATTTGATATTATGTCGGGCCATATAGAATTAGAACCTTCAGTTATTCTAAGGTGGCGATATGTAAGCAAAATCTAAATTAACAAACAAGATGCTATTTCCACTTACTTTACTTATGATTTAAAACATAAATATTGTAGCACTCTAGAGTAAAATCAGAATACAATCTCACATGTTAAATAAGTGTAATTATGACATAATCACAAAAATAAGCTTTCAAAATAAAATCAACTTACCATTTCAATATGAAGTCCGAATATTGAACACTTTATCTTGGTATTATATCCGTCGTGACATTGTACGCCTTGACTAATCTGTAATCAAAGACCACCTTATTTCTCTATTATCTGAAATGGAAAGTGAAAAAAAAAGAACTTTATGATTAAAACAAATCTGATAACTGCACAGCTAGTAAGAGATCTAAATGCTCTGATTGATATTTAGTCTTAGCCAAAATACAAATTATATATTACCCTATCTAGTTTTGACCAAATTAGGGTGACAATAATCTTAACCAACACCTTAATAATAAAAAATAAATGTTAAATCTATAACTAACGTTTAAATGTACACATGGTTTAAATATCTCAACTGGCATTAGAACCAAAAAATATTACCATGATTTATAAACTGATAAATTTTGTTAAGACTGATACTTATTTATAATATAACTTAAAATCAGCAAAACATTCAATTTGAAAACATCCAAATTTAACACCTTTCATGACAGACCTTAAAGTGGTTATCCATCTTTTTATTGTATGCAATGGTCATTCTGTTATCAAAGACCTCCCCTTTTGTTATTGTAAAAGACAGAACCTGAAATTTCAAGTAAAAATCATTAACTAAATGATTACAAATAACAATTTTCCTTTTGTTACAGAAATTATACATGTATAACATAACTACATACCTATTAAAAATTAAGAAAATGTAAACAGTTTTTAATATAATTAGACTACATCTACTTAATTATGTATAATAATATTAAAAGACATGAAAAATATTCTGCATATAAATATTTATATGCCATACACTGACTTTAAAGTTGACAAATGATAAATTCTCGTAACTTTTTCTAGACTTATACTTTCATTACTGTTTAATTTAAAATGTATAAATACTTACATATCGGTAGTGGTAATGTTAAAGCATATAATTTGTTAAGACTTGTATTGTTCAGTTAGTTTAACCTAGACTCCCTGTTTCATGTGATCTTTACCTGAAACCAAGTTTTTTTGAAAATATGTCACAGATGTCAGGAAGAGTCCTAACTTACATAAACTTAAGGTATTATTAAGCGTTATTAAACATAAGTGTTATTCGCACGGTTTTGGCAGTGCGAATAATGCCCAACATTATCTGCACGGTAAACCGTGCGGATAATGCCTAGCGTTATTCACACTGCCGCGCGGTTTTGACCGTGAGAATGATGCCAAACGTTATCTAAAGGCCTTGGACTTGGGTAATGCATATAAAAATGATAATAAAAATTAACAAATAATACTAACAGTCACTGTTACTGACTCTCACTTTAAATTTTAAAATTTTGACAGTGAGAATAATGTCGAACAAATTCAATTGTCATTTTAACCGTCTTTCAAGTGTCTGGAATCTTATATTTGTATCCATTTTAGCAATAATCTGAGCGGACTTGCATATCGTTTGTTAATGATTAATCATTAATTAATTAATTAGTAATACTGCGGATTTAGCCGATATAAAACTATACTTTTATTAACTGTTCCAGTGCAATCAACTTTGTATTTTTATTCTGTATAATTATGAAGTAACTTTTTATTAACTTTCATACATAAAATTTAATTGGACAAGACTCTGTAATGAAAAAGAATAATTATTATTCAGTGCGTTCTATTATAGCTAAAATATGTTAGGCCACTTCTCACCCTCTCTGTCAACTCAAAAGCCAATACTTAACTATTTTTAAAAGTCTATTGGGAATATTTTTGAAACTATAATGGCAGAAATTATTCTCTAAAGTACCGCCATGTGCTTTGTAAATATTTAAAATCTTATAGGCCTATGGTGCATTGCACATCATGCAAATTAAACATGCCTCGGACTAGACCCCTCTACCTATAGGTCTTGCCAAATATTTAGGCACACTCCATCACCAGCTTATTCTATATTTTCTATTTCAAAATTAATGCCTATTGAAAATTTGCTATGCATTAATGAATATTGACCATTATTATATTATGATCACTATAATACTATTGAAGCTATTGACAATCTAATTGTAACAGATACAAACTATTGACTAAAGTGTCTAAAGCCATGTGCTTTGGACCTCGGACATATTTTAAGTCCTATGCCTATAAGTTTAAGGTATATTGCACACCACGCAAATTTAATATTTAAATTTCTTGAACTCTTCTATTCTGCCTGTAGACCGTCATTAATTTCTATTATTTTCATTAATAATACTAATGACAACTTAAATGTAATGGACATTAACTATTCACTAAAGTAGGTACTTTGACATAAAATTTAA
Source organism: Ampullaceana balthica (assembly GCA_944989445.1). Lineage (NCBI taxonomy): Eukaryota > Metazoa > Mollusca > Gastropoda > Lymnaeidae > Ampullaceana > Ampullaceana balthica. Next base: position 1,204,006 of record CALYLW010000069.1, on the reverse strand, counting down.
ATGAAGTCCAATAGGCTTAAATAATATATCATTTTAAAGGGCTTGCTAAGACCTTTTCAAAAACACCTGTTTTGTCTTTCTATCTTTTATAGAAGTGGAGTTATGATTTTTTTTGTCGATTTTTTTTGCCCCTTATATAACCTATATTATTTATTAAAAAACTTGTGACCCAAATTTCAAAATTCTGTACTCTATCCCTCACAACTTTTTTAATTTTAGAGATAAAGGTATCAAATTTTCAGGAGACATTCACAATCCAATTTAAAAAACAATGAACAAGAAATGTTTAAAGTTTATCAAGATTTTGAATTTTGTAAAAATATATTTAAAGGCTTGTTGAAAAAAATCATAGCGAAAATTAGTATTTATATATATATATTGATATATAAATACAAATTAGAACAAACAATTGCATGCCTAATGTATTTTAATTAATTGTATGGTAAATTTAAATCAATTACTATATTTAAATGTTTGAATGGTAAGTATTTGACTTTAAGATAAAACTGAATGCAAGTTACAATAAATTATTTTTGGAAATACCCCACACCCTTCGATGCCGGATTACTGAAATTTCAAATTAAAATTAAAGTCAATAAGTATTTGAAGATTTAAGTACCTCATTTAATCATTAAATGATAATAAAAACATTTTGCCTGTCAATTTCTGAGTAAATAACTTGTATTATTGTATGCAAATTTCTCAATATTTCATTCATAACCTTTGTCATTGTCTTCATCAAATATTTGGCAATTGAAGATATTCCGAGTTCTGCGGTGGAATATAATTTTTATCTCTTGTAACTATTCTTATGCCTATTTTATTTGGCAATTTAATTTTAATTATTGAGATTTATTTGTTTTGATTAATTTATTGTTTGTCAAATGTGTATGTCCTTATCTTTGTGAAAAGAAGATTGTTTTTGTGGGTGAGATTTAACAAAAAATGTTAACAACAAACATTAAATTTTAAATAAAAGGATTACATCACCATCATTATTATTAATTCTAAGGTAAGTATCATTTTGGACTTAGCATTATACAAAACTTTTAATTATGCTCTTAAAATTATTTAGTTAATTTTAATAATAATAATATACCACATAATAATATAAATAAGTAATTAAAGTAACCCAAAGACTATCACTATCAACTAATACTATAAGATTTTATACTAGAAAACTAATACTAATAGTATTAGGGTCTAATGTTAATTGGACCTGTATTTATTTGTAAACTCACTTTAATATTACTAATAACTAATTGTAATTGTAACTATTAGTATAGTATAGTCAAATAAACAATGACAATGAATAGAAATAATTCATTTATTAATCATATTACATTATGATTGAAATAACTCATTACTCGGGAAAATCAAGTTTAAGTATAATCTATGGTGTTACTATTCTATTAAATATTATTAAACTTACTAAATCTATCAATAGCTGTAATCAATTCTTACCAGTTCAATATATAATTACATTTATGCATTACATCGTATTTAGGAAAAACTTATTAAAGAAAGACATTTCCCACAACCCCGTTTTTATTTTGAAAGGGGGATGACTCGTGATGCGATTTTTATTTCCACCTTCAAGTCCTAAAATGGGGGAAGGCATAACTTTTAAGGGCTAAAACCAATTTTAATGAAGTAAAGTTATTCAGGTTCGAAAATTAAATAAGTATTCTGACTCCAAACCACTATATCGTACCCTTTAAGATAAAGTTTATTTTAAAGTTTATCAGATACCTTTTTCAATAGGATTAAAGTGCGCCGATGCGGTGATCGAACTCACTGCAAAAATGGTATCAAAATACTATGAAATTTTGTGGTAAACGTCACTGATGACGAGGAGCACTCTATTTTGAATATATATGACGTAGAACGCAAAAACAATGTTATCGCCGCTAAAGCTTAATAAAAAACGCCATGACAGTTTTTCCGTGAATTTACGACATGCGCAGATCGATGCGCGAATGAGTATCGAAGTACCTAACTAAAGCATGGCCATGGGCCATGTGCTTTGGAAATATTTAAAATCTTACATTTCCTAGTGTGCTATGTAATCCATGCTAATTTACTATTACTTGTACTTGTTACTTGTATAGTTTTAGGCTTTAACTTTAGGCCTTGCCAAATATTTACACCCGCTACATCACTGAGTCACTGAGTGAATCACTGGCTTATATTATTTAATTATTTAATATCTGAATCTGCTATTCAAAATTTAATGCAAAATATGCTAGTTAATGACTATTACTATTTTTATTGGTAAAATATAAAATGCAATTAAAACTATTGACACATTTAGTTGACACTTACTACTCAGTGACTGCCGAGAATGAATCATAAAAATAAAAAATGACCATGACCAATAATAATAATAATAGCATGTGATGCCATGTGCCGTGGACCATTAAAAATGTTTTCAATCCTTACAACTGTAAGATTAAAATTAGTATTATGTTATGGCATATTTAAATACGGCCATACAATCTTATGAGCAATAAACAATAGAAGCAGTGAATAATAAGCCTGAATAAGTTCGACTCAAACTTTTTTTAACACAATGGCGGCTTACCGTCATGCTGTCAACAATACTATCAATTGTGAATTGGGGCGAATTTAATTAAATTTAAACGGCTGAAGCTATAAAAATAGATATATAACCATTTCAAATGAAATAATTACCTGTTTCTTAATAATTCAATTATACAATCAAACGCAAAGACGAAATTTAAACTTAATATACTGACGAAATATCATCTCACGTTTAAGTAATTCCATTATCGATTGTAGTATTTGTAGAAGCCGGAAGTTTCCCATTTAGACAACTAATTTTAAAAAACAAAACATGTATACAACGAAACAACGTTTCAAATAAATTGAATAAACAATAATAAACAAATTTAGTATAATATTAAAGAAAACTTATTTATTTTCTAGTAAATATTTAATATTTACTTATAAACATTTAAATTATAAACATGTTGCAATTTTTTGTTTAAAAAAAAATTTATTGTAAGGAATGGATAATGAGTAAAAAAATTGTCTGTTAGTTTTACTGTTCCAATATAGAAAAATATATATATTAAAGCTTTTAAATTTAAAAATATAAATGATAATTAAATATTTTTTAAAGATATTTTTAAAATTAAATTTTATTATTATTATTATTATTATTATTATCTTCTTTTTTTTTAAACTTGAAATCTTACCTGGAGTGTTCTCAATTACTTTCAATTCAAACATTTTATTGCGATAGAATACAATAATGATAAAAATATCTTAGGGCTGTTAACGATTAATTAAAATTTAATCGTTATATTTTGAAAAATTAACAATTAATTAATCGTTAATTTCGATTAAAGCCAAAAAATTAAAATGTATGATGACATAAGTAACGCCTATTAAACGTTCTTGTTGAAAATCTAAATAACACTGGAATGTCTCCTTTATTACTTTATATGTCATCTTTTCACCAACTACGCAAAAAGACAAGTATGTTGGCATTATTTGCTTCAAGTGATGAGCGGGTCTAATTGATAATATAACCAGCCGATCTGGACAATCCTTCACTTGGAACTGTAGTAACTGGTATGCACTAACCGGTCTTGGCAAGGAATTGCATTATCGGATATCGGTGTTTTCACCATTGTAGAGGGTCAATGGATTCGGGAAGTTTCATCTCCATTTTTTAACGCAGTAATTCATCAGAAGAGCTGTGGTCATTTTCTGTCTCTGAGTCAGACTCCATTACTGCCATTAGCTTAATAGGCTTTTCATTTGGTTTGATAAGTAGGCGAAGTGTTAGAACAATGGTAGGCAAAATTTATCAACATTTTGAACATTCCCGTCAGTCAATAGTTTAAAACCAAAATGTTCATGTAATTTATCAGCCACTATTTAAAAAAAAATTTAAAAAAAAATATTTTTTTAAAAAAAAATTATATATTTTTTAAAATATTTTTTTTAAATTTCCAATAATTTTTAAGTGATGGGTCGACTAATCCGAAGCCCTAAAATATTTATATTGAATAGCTTAAATAAGAAAAACAAAACTTCATTAATTAATCATTATGGGTTCCCGGGCCAAAACGTTGCAACATTTTAAATTTAAAACCCCTACAGTATAGATTTTAGTCTGAATCATGCCTAATGTTTATATATAATACTATTATGTCAGAACTCGATAATTTGTGGAAAAAAATGTGTCTGTTCCCATGTGAAATAATTAATACTGATTTTTAAATTGAGCTAGATTACCTGTCACGCATTGCAGAAATGGCAGAAGAAAAAGATATTCAAAGAAAACTTGAAATCATTTTTATATTTTAAAATAAAATACTATACACCTTTACTTTGCTAGAGTGTAGGCTTACTCAACAGCTTTCCAAAATTTCATTGCGATCGGGTGAATAAAATAAAAATTTTTTTTAGCTTACATAAGAAAAGAAAACACATTAAGGTTCACCGGCCTAATTAGTGCAAGTTTAATTAAAAACCGTTATAAGGCTAATCATATTTTAAAGGAAATCTATTATTTATTAAAAAATTATTTATACTATTTAATACGAAAGATGTAATTATATTTAAAATCATGATATTAGTAATAGTATATTACTAATAAATATAAAGGCATATTATTTCGTAAGGACCAAAGAAAAAAAATAATATAGAATTAAATGTAAGTCAAGACTTGACTGCTAATACTAAAACTAGGACTTCAGCTTACGACTATCGAGCGACCACTCTTTACCACGTTTTTTAATAACTTACTTTCGTTCTTTTTTGTCTGTTTGTCTGTCCGTAAAATATTTTTAAATAGCTCATATAAAAGAAAAAAGGCTACTTTGGGCACCCGGCCAAAATATTTTTCACTGTCCTTCATGGCAGTAAACTCAACAGCCTCCAAAACTTTTATGTCTATCGGATAATATAATGTTTAGTAACCCATAAAACGTCTTGCATTCATTTATTTATTTACTGTATTGAAAATATTTATAGACGAACATAGATTACACTCCATTACTGTTAAAAAAGGGAAAACAGTGAAAAGTAGTCATTTACAACCATTTAGCGTTAAATAACAGTATAAATGTGTTTAAAAACATTGTATTTTTTTACAGTATAAATTAATACCGGATTTTATTGTAAACGAACTTAAATTACATTACCTTACTGTTTTTTTTTAAAAAACAGTAAAAAAATCTTCATTTACAGCAGTTTAGTGTAAAATAACGGTATAAACGTGTTAGAAAACATTGCATTTTTTACAGTGTACATTACCCTCTGGTCTGGTGTTTCATACATTACCCTTTGGTCTGGTGTTTGATACATTACCCTCTCGTCTGGTGTTTGATACATTACCCTCTCGTCTGGTGTTTCATACATTACCCTCTGGTCTGGCGTTTGATACATTACCCTCTCGTCTGGTGTTTGATACATTACCCTCTGGTCTGGTTTTTGATACATTACCCTCTGGTCTGGTGTTTGATACATTACCCTCTGGTCTGGTGTCTCGTACATTACCTCTCGTCTGGTGTTTGATACATTACCCTCTCGTCTGGTGTTTGATACATTACCCTCTGGTCTGGTGTCTCGTACATTACCCTCTCGTCTGGTGTCTCGTAAATTACCCTCTTATCAACTGTTTCAGATTGTATTCAGTCACCTAACAAATCCCGCCTCGTTAAAAAGCTGTTGAACAATCATATAATTTACCCTCAATTATGTATGACTGTGGCCTAACGCTAAGGGACATCACTCTGCTTTAAAAAAATTAAAATATAGACTTATAATCATAATCATTTTGGTTTTCAGATTAACATTAACCAAATAACGCACGGACCTTTGACGTCAGCATTTGTGTTGTAAACAGTGCTGACTGACTCAAAGAGATATTTTTTGGTACAGTATTTTGGTGCGCTGCTTTCTAAAATTAGTTTAAAAAATCGTGTTGTGATTAGCACTGTAAAAAAATATATATAAATACTTTAAGTACATTTCAGAAATATTTCAGATTTATCTTACAAGGATAAGTTACTAGGGCTTTTGACCCCAAAAAATGTGGGCGCCTTAGGCGCCTTACAACCCCTATTATAAAATACTTTGTGTACATTTAAGGAAGTTTAATATTACGTATTTCTCATACAAGGACGAGTTAGTTGTGCTTTTGAAAAAGGTGGGTGCCGTAGGCGCCCTAAAAAAGTGAGCGCCGCAGCACAACCTAGTTTACAATAAATGTATAATAGACATTCGTTACGTAATGATTTATTTCTAGCAGTGTCCAGTTAATGTATATTCGTACCAGCTCACGGCGTGCGACACATTTCTTTTAAACTCCGATGCTGATATATGACGTGACACGGACATTGATGTTTGGCTTTCAAAGTAAAACAATTTGTTCACTTTGAATACTAAACAAATATTTTATTTTATTCTATTTCAGAGAGTTTCTGAAAAATTAGGGGCAACGAGCATGCTAAGCGCTATTGGTTAAAGCCATCATCGTCATCATTCTCGAAAAAAAAATTCTGTTTCTCAATCTTTTTCTGTATCAATAGTTTTGAATTCATTAGGATTTTGACATTTGGAACAGTAGGTCAATAAGTGAACAAATAGCACACAGATAAAAGGGCATTCCTTTAAATGAACTTCGTTTTGTCTTCTCACTTCCAAAAGTCTTATCTACATTACCCTCAGCAAAAAGCCACGTTTGAGATGTTGAGCATCATGCGTCATACGTCATCAGGTGTCATACGTCATCAGGTGTCATACGTATTTATTTACCGGACCGAATCCCAAATAAATTGAGTGTTTTTATTTTATTTTATATTTATTTATTTATTTTTTAAATTATTTTTTTTTGGTTGCAGAGAGATACAAATAAGTGATGTCATGGAACATGGACAAATAGACGCACGGAAATATGGACACATTGACATATGGATACATGGACATTTGGACACATGGACATGTGGACACATGGGTGCCTAGCAAAGCCACATTTCTATCGCTTACATTTGGCCTGCAGCTATAACATCTTGACCCTCATGCCTCCTCTCTGAGAAATACCCCCACCCCCCACACCACCAAACCCAAACCAAGAAGAACTGGTTTTGTAATATGACAGTAAGAAAACAAAACATCTCATAAAACATGCGGAAACTTAAACAAGTCCATTTGTAATGTCGTTACGTCATAACTCTCACTTGTGCATAACAATAACCCTCTCACTGGAGACAAAATCAGAGCAGTTGTGTAAGGGGGGACGGGGATGTCTCTACATGTGTAACAGCTGGGCACTTTAGCGACGGGTCAATTGGCCACCTGATGTCTCCAGACAAAACTGTTGTCGTCCAAGAGCGTCTACATCGATTTAGAGACGAGGAAGAACTAAAATATTTTGAGCTTAAATATATTTATTTAATGTTTTGTTTTAGACATAAGCCGTGAACAATTGGACACGGGAGGGGGCGGTAACTTGTCATGACAGGGAATGATATGACATCCAGGCAACTCACCTTATACGCTTTTCAAATTATTTTTATTTCTGGGAATTTTTAATTATTATTTTATGGGTGTGGGGGTGTATGGGTGTGGGGATGTATGGGTGTGAATGGGTGTGGGGAGTGTATGGGTGTTGTTCTAGGTATATTTATATATTTAAAGGACTACTATGTACATTAAGAATCATGTTAAGAATCATTGAGTCCATTAGATGTGTAAAATACAGCGAGTGTAAGTCTGAGATTCGACAGTGAGGGGCCGCTGTCTACAGATGTCAGTCCAACACACAAGCGGTCTCGGGATCTGTTATCAGAGCAGTCAAATAATTTACAACTGAAATTCATGATTGAATTGTTCATTATCTGGAGAAAAAAAAACGGCATAAATTAAACTAACAAAATTCTGTATCAAACATTCCACAGGTGAATATAAGAGCCTAGGCTTACACCCGTAGCCATTGTCTTGTCCGGGGACTTACATACTTAAGCTAACAATCTGTTGTAGATGTCTTACAACATAACAGTAGAAAATACAAGCTTCTTGTAAATCAATACATCCGCTAAGCCGCTAAGGGGATCGTCTGGAATGTGGTATAAAGAATCTACACAAACAATCGACACAAACAATCTACACAAACAATCTACACAGACTACATAAAATCTATACAAGCAATCTACACAAACAATCTACAAAAACAATCTACACAAATGATCTAGACAAACAATCTACACAAATGATCTATACAAACAATCTACACAAACAATCTACACAAACAATCTACACAAATAATCTACACAAACAATCTATATAAATAATCTACACAAACAATCGATACAAACAATCAACACAAAGAATCTACACAAACAATCTACGCAAACAATGTACACAAACAATCTATACAAATAATCGACGCAAACCAAACCCAAAAAACAGACTGACGTATACCTACATGCTGCTAAAACGAACGCATTCTTAAAATGACATAGGTAGATGTCCACTTTTGATTCTTCATATAAATTCTTAGTTAACGACAGAGCAATAAGCCTGAGGCTAAGCGATGGCGGCGTGCGAAATGACGGCGGCGAATTGTCAAGGATCCGTTGTATAACATTAAAACATAAAACGTTACAAACACGGACACAATTATTTTGCTTCCTTTTCAACTCTCGCAACCGAGTCAGGCCAACACGTGAGATGTAAGTAATTTACCGACGCCATGACGAGGTTTTACGAGATGTCATAATGGGATGTAAGTTTAACGGGCGATAAAACAGACCGTCTACCTCCACACCGGTGAAGGCAATATTTCCCCACGAGCTTGACCCAAGGTGGCACCACGCAAAAAGCCAAAACGCTGCCGGGGGAATGCTAATTAATCGGAATTAAAACGTCTGACGTGCTAAGTGGCTTTCTTGAAGGAGGGGTTCTTTCGCTTTCTTTTTTCTGCCCACTTGATTGTTCAGTTTAATTAATTCAACCCTTTTGAATTCATGGGTGACAAGGGGGAGATAAGACTGAGTATTTTACATCAGTTCCTTTTAAGACAATTAAAGAGGGGGGTGTTTATAAGAGATGGCTTGATTAATTTTGCCTTATATTCATAGGCGTATCTAAAGTTTGTGACACCCAGAGAAAACGCATTTCACAAATTGAAACTTGCAGTTGGCCGACAATGTGACTTACTCTGCCTTCCTGCGCCTCCTCCGCCCCCCCCCAGTTGTATGTAAATATGTGCGTTTAAAAACGCACAATTGTTAGTAGCATCATGCAGGACCGGCCCAAGAGAATTGGAGGCCCTCGGCGAAATGAATTAAGTGGCCCTAAATGTAATTGAAAAATAAAATAAAAAATATGTAAAGATTCTTGTGCGAGGCCCCCACTAATGATGAGACAAATCGGAGGCCCTAGGCGGCTGCCTAGTTTGCCCATGCTAAGCCGGCCCTGGTAGCACTGGCTACCATTATATGATAAACAACGTATAACACTGTTATACAATATAAACACTAGACACTTTTACACGGTATAAACACTAGACACTGTTGGACATTATATTCACTTTGAACAATCTGTAAACCACGCATTAAGTACTATAACTAAAACCCACCGTTTAAATCACGCAATGCAATTGTTAGCGGTGACGAATCTACCAGGTATTAAAACACGATGAGGATTTACGTACTGATAAAATCGTAATAATTCTTAGAACTAATCATTTAGTTAAAATGATCGGTTATTTATAGTCGACGGGTTTTCCCCGCACTGAGTTGGTGAATGCGGCCCTCAGGGTATGACGCAAGTAAGGAATTCAGCATATTTCTACTGTGACAGCCTTGTTTGAGCCTAAATGTGTCTCCTACATTGGATGTGGAATTTGGGATGGGGGCAGTGATGAAAATTTGAATAACTGAGTAGATGATTTAAGAATTTACATCGATCCCACACACCACACACTCCGAAAAAACCACACCACGGCAAGGATGTCGAAGAGATTTATAGAAATTTGAGGCAATAGACAAACGATTTTATCAAGTCTTTAAAAAAATTTTTTTTAAAGATAAGATTAAAAACTTGATCTAAAAACTGTACAATAATTGTTAACTAAATGTGGCGGACTGTGGTCAAGTTGTTTGGTTCTTTCTTTCATTTCCCCGCCTCAACCCCAGGCGTCCCGCCAACGGCAGACGACGAAAATCAAACGGTGAGCAAGATATCAATGCGCCATCGACCTGATCAGTCAGCGGTCTGGCGGGCTTTGAACAGGACATTAATGTTAATGGCGCGTCCACTCTGAGACAGGGGCAATCAGTCACAGTTATACTTGTGACACTCAACTCAGGGTAGCGCAGTCAACTAATTACTCACTTGGATGCGCTTTCTGTTCTCTGTCTCGATCTTCCGCTCCATTCGTGTTGGGCGTGATAGGTCCCTGACAAGACATTGCCCGGGGCGAAACAATTTAAAAATAAATTTTTCATTGTTTTTAAATAGAAATTTGGTTTAAATGAATATATCATAGTTATTATTTTTCTTTTATAACAGTTCTTTATAATTTTATTTTTTTTAGTTTATATATTTTTCTTACACATCTTTGTTTTTCATCAATGCATAATGATGTGATCGAACTTTGTTTACGTTGATTCTGTTAAATCATAATTTGAAATTTAAAATAATTAAAAAAAAATAAAATAAAATAAACTATTATATTTCTACATTTTATGTGGTGAACTCTATCACAAAAACTAACATTTTAAATAAACGGAAAAATTCAATTGACAACCAGAAACACATCATCATTGCACTGTAATTGATTAGGTGAGAAGATGGATTAATTATGTAACCCTTATCCATAGCACATTATACACTATACTAGGTTGTTCTGGAACGCCGTGGCGCCTACGGCGCCCTCTTTTTTTTTAAAAGCCCAACTAACTTGTCCTTGTTAGATAAATACGAAATATTAAAAACTTTCTGAAATGTACACAAAGTATTTTATAATAGGGGTTGTAGGGCGCCTACGGCGCCCACTGTTTTGTTGTTGTCGTCAAAAGCCCAAGTAACTTATCCTTGTATGATAAATACGAAATATTCCTGAAATGTACACAAAGTATTTTATAATTAACAATCCTCAAATCCTCTTTTTACATCGCTCCTTTTTCCAACATTAAAATATGAGCTAAAACAATGACGTCATTATTAATGTTAATCTGGAAACCAAAATGATTATGATTTTTAATTCTATATTGTCAATAAAAAAAAGCAGAGTGATGTCCCTTAGCGTTACGTTACGGAATGAGCCATAATTGAGGGTGTTTATATTATATAATAGGTTGTGCTGGGGCGCCGTGGCGCCTGCGGCGCCCAATATTTTTAGGGCACCTATGGCGCCCACCTTTTTCAAAAGCCCAACTAACTTGTCCATGAATGATAAATACATAATATTAAACTTCCTGAAATGTCCATAAAGTATTTTATAATAAGGGTTGTAGGGCGCCTTCGGCGCCCACTTTAAAAAAAAACAACTGCACGTCCCGTCTGTCCTGTCCGTGACGCTACTAATTTTAGAAAGCAGCGCACCAAATTACTGCACCAAAAAATAACTCTGAGTGAGTCAGTCAGCACTGTTTACAACACAAATGCTGACGTCAAAGGATCGTGCGTTGGTTGGTTAATGTTAATCTGGAAACCAAAATGATTATGATTTTTAAGTCTATATTTTCAATTTTTAAAAAAGCAGAGTGATGCCCCTTAGCGTTACGTTACGGCCGTTACGGAATGATCCATATTTGAGGGTGTTTATAATATATATTTTTCTATTATGACATTACAAATTTTTTAAATTATTAAAATTTGATATTAGCCCGTTTCTTACTACATGACTTTTTTATATGTTGCACGACAGTATACACCCAAATTAAGCAACGAAATAATGAGGGCACCTCATAATATGTGACTCTAACATATTTTATGGCATTGTTTCTTCAACTTTTTAATATCAAGGTGTTTGAAAAATCCCATTTCTTGCTGGCCATGACGTGACGTGACGCAAAGCTCTAAATTTCTGCTAACTGTACTTTACTTAACACACTCTCTTAGTCTTAGACTGGACATCATAAGGTTCTTGATTCCTGGTCACAGAAACGTCATAAAGAATTGTCCAATGACGAAGTCTCTCCTTTCTCAGCTCTCCACTGGTCAGTCCAGAGGATGCTGGTCTACGAAAGTCCCATAAGACTACGGCCAGGGATCTCTACGGTCAATTACACTAATTATTTCGGCTGACACCTCTGCTAATTGGCCCAAGAGTGGCCGGTCTCGGCAGGCGGGCCCAGTAGTGGCTAGTCTCGGCAGGCGGGCCCGCGTTAGGTCCACATAGGAAAATGCCAACACATCGGGATGGAAGATGGCTAACCGCACACATCATTCTGACGGATGTCAGGCGTCACTGTGAATCCAGGGCGAAACAATGAATGGAGAGTGTGGGAGAGTGGAGAGGGAATGGGGGTTTAAAGGGTGATGGTGTAGAAAGGGTGTAGAGCGAGAGGGTGGAGAAGGAGAGGGTTTAGAGGGAGGGAGAGAGAGTTAGTGTTGACCACATCAACTTATAAAACACTCAAAAACTATTCTATTTTGAACCATAAATTATCATATACTGCACTCTATTCTATGTTTGTCTATAAATAAAATGATGAATCTATATTCTATGTTCGATATTAAATCTATATTCTATGTTGCATTATGAATCTATAGTATATGTTGGACTATAAATAAAACACTTAAAAACATATTCTATGTTATAGAATAAATAAAACACTTAAACTCTAATGTTGGCCAATATATAAAACACATGAATTCCATATTCTGTTTGACTTTAAATAAAACACTAAAACTCTATATTATATGCTGGACAATAAATAAAACACTTAAACTCTATATTATATGCTGGACAATAAATAAAACACTTAAACTCTATGATCAACATACATAATTTGCAATGAATGTCCCGTCCCGTCCGTCACGTTCTTCCGTCCCGTCCTTCCGTCCCTTCCGTCACGCTACTAATTTTAGAAAGCAGCGCACCAAATTACTGCACCAAAAATAACTCTTTTTGAACGTTCCGCATAAAGTTGTTCAATATGTAAATAAATGAATAAAATAAAAATAAATAAAATAAATGAAAGTTCTGTATTACATTATTTTTTTATTCTGATGTGTATTTTTTTAAACAAAATTAATAGATTTCAGATTTCAGCTGAAATCAGTGGCGTAGCGAGGGGGGAAAGGGGGGGCAAATGCCCCGGGCGGCGCTTCGCCAGTTGCTGCAAATTCCTAGCCGTTGATTAGTTTCTTTAAAAGAAAATTTGAAAAGAAAGAGGAGTTTTTAAAAATCGTATTAAAGAAAAGCCAAAAAAGAAATTAATAAAAGAAATTAAGGAACTATCCAAAAGCATGTGAACATTTTGACTGCCAAAACTTCAAACTCCTTATTGGATATAAATTCTTCTGATACTAATACTACTGTAATAAATAAAAACCAGAAGCTAAATTGGTATGAGAACGTGACACAGATGTGGTGATAAATTCATTGATTCTTAAAATTTGACGGCCGCCCCTGTTGTAAAATTGAGGGGGTCGGCAAATTCCTCGTTGTTAATTAGCTTATTGTTAAAACGTGAAAATAAATTTTAATAAAATAAAAGTAAAGCCAAGAAAAACAAAATTAAACAAAATGAAGAACTATATTAAAATACGAGAGCGTTTCTAATGCCGAATCTTCAAACTCCATTATAAATCTAAAGTCTTCTGATACTAATGTTACTGAGCTGGAAAACATAAGGACTGAGAGCATGCCAATAATGTGCTGGTATATATAATTGATTCAAGTTTGATTTTAACGTAAGTGAACTACTGGGAAAAAAAATGCTGGCGTATTTTAATTTTAATGTCTTTTGTTTTGTGGCATAAACAAATATAATAGAACCAATTGTCTATCTAGTGGAAGTAAAACTTGGCACAAATAAATACCCAAAAAATATTATTTTTTTTTGCTGGGTGGGGGGGGGGCGGCAAATTCCTCGTTGTTAATTAGCTAATTGGTAAAATGTGAAAATGAATTTTAATAAAAGAAAAGAAAATCCAAGATAAGTACTCAATAAGTACTCAATATTACCGAAGTTTTTTTGGAAATGGAAGGAAAAAGAAATTGGATAAAAAAGAATAGACTATTAATAAAGACCAACAATTAGTTGTTGTAAAAGAGAAAACAAAGTGGCAAACAATTCTTGTTAGAATATTTGACATGATTGAATCCTGACGAAATTGAATGTGGCTTTTTGGGGTCACAGAGAGGGCAAATACTGTTGTAAATAAAGGCAATATTCTGGAACTAATGCATTCGCTCGCAAAGTACGTTCGAGCACTCCGAGAACATGATGTGAAAAGGGGTAAAAAAAAACTTGTCATCTAAAATTCAAACTGAGCTCATAGCAATTTTAGGAGATACAGTTCACGAAAAATCATCTTTCTTCAATAACAAGATACCAAATATTGTTCCATTGTATTTGATAGCTCTTCATATATTTGACATAAGGATCAAACAAGTCCAGTTGTGTGATACGTAAAGATTTCATTCAAGCAAAAATGAATCTGCTTACGACATTTCTGAAATGATTTTCAATAAAAGATGATCTTAAAATAATGGCCTGCACAGGCCCATCGTGTGTTAATACTTGTTAAGGGCAGGAAAGTATACAAGAGTTCAACAAATGCGCAAATACATAAAATCTCATTTCAAACTCGTTCAAACAGTTGAACGTAATTTGATAACATGATTCTCCAACTGAAACGAATTCTCCAACTATTTTAGTACACTTGAACATTGTTATGCATTCTTTTCCAAGTCTATACACCGTTGGAAATAACTAATTGCTTCTACAAGTAAGGCATTCAGACTTCAGGATAAAAAATAGTGAATATACCATGGAGCCATTTCGAGGTTACTTTGTAAGCTATAGAACTGAAAGATGCAGACAAAAAGCTTTGAAATTTCGTCTTCAAATTAGAGTATTCAAAATATCCGACATGACATAGTCAGGCAAGGAATATTTTAACCCCATGAATAGAGAAAAAAATTATTGAATTCAAGACTAGGTTGTTTATTAAATTTTATAAAGATATTTAGGCTCGAAGTTAACCTGCCTAAAATAACATAATTAATTCGAACATTGCTTACAACTGTCTTAAGTAATGCAAGGTGTTAAAATGCTTCTCTAAAATTATTTTAATGAAAAATTAATGACGATCAATTACGAATACACCAAAATTGTCTAATCTATTTCTATTTTGGCTATTGAGCATGCCATGGCTGAAAACATTGATACATGAAAGTTTGTGCCATGAGGAAAAACATAAAACTTAAATTTCATTAAAGAAATGAAGCCTTTCTTTTTAACATAAAAATATATAGTGTTCTTATTATTACTTCTAATTAATTATTTTTTTACTTTATAGGGTTAAAATATATTATTTTTTTTTGGGGGGGGGGCGGCAAAGTTGGTTTCCGCCCCGGGCGACACATACCCACGCTACGCCGCTGGCTGAAATGTATTTATTTTGAAAATTTCCGTCATTTTTGACGGGTAATACACTAGTATTTTTATGTTAGACTAAAAATGAAACACTAAAACTCTATATTCTATTTTGATATATATATATATATAGATATATATATATATATATATATATATATATATATATATATATATATATATATATATATATATATATATATATATATATATATACAACACTTACACTCTATATTTTAAGTTCAACTATACTATAAATATAAATACAGCACTAAAACTTTGTCATGGCGTTTCAGAGTTGCAGTTATTTCGTCAGAGTAAAGACGAAACTAGAATTCGACACGATGGCACGATTTCAAGGGCTCTAACTCTAACCCACCAAACATTTATAAAGATGTTCCTCGCTCACTTGCAGATGCAGGATAAATTACCCGCGAGAAGGGAGAACTACTCGAGCCATCTCCAGTGGCGAGGGCGCTGAGTGCCAGCCCATTAATCTGCCGAAAAGGCACAATATGGCGTCGTTCGGGGAAACTTAGATTCGGGTATTTCAACAGGGTTGTCGCTGCCGAGCCATTTTGATTGCAATTATTTGAGATACGGAAGATGTCGTTATAGTCTTCCTCGATTACAATAACATCATTTGCTCCTCTTATCCAGGTGTACACAGACTTGAGTCAATGATGGGCTGGGGGGATGGGGGTAGGGAGTAGAATAGGGGAGCTAGAGTGAGAGAGATGCGAGTATGAATTTATTTTGTGTATGCTATAAAACATGTTGCCCGTCTTTTTTAATCTTAAGAATAGTAAATATATTATGTTTATTTCAATGTAGGTTTTCATGGTTTTGTGCTTATGAGGTGGTAATGGCGGTATTTTCAGACAACTGCATACATAAATTCGTTTTCGTGGAAGGCGGCGTACAAAGTTTTGGCCCACCCCCAAGGGGCCTAGCTCTACACGCCTCTGTAGCAGGCGACAGAAGAGCATCAGTTTCCCGTGGATTTAACTCTGTTTCTTTTCTGGGTCCCCCCCCCTTTTTTTTTGGAGTAATATTTTTTAAACCATGATATCTTTAAACTAAGGCAGGAGTGTGTTGGGGATGGGGTCTAAACTTAATTCACCTCCGCGACATTCTCCAGAATCCACACCGCTCGGCACCCCTCGTTATGGCCTTAACGACATTAAGATCGGCGCTCCCCGAGGCTCCCCACGAGTACCCGGATCAAAGGCTCGCTGTTTCGTCTTATGACTCTCCTATCTCAGTTTTTAGAGGCTTATTTTTCATACGCTGGAGTTATTTTCTTTTCCTTTTCCATTTTTAAAATGTTGGTTTGTTCCGTGGCCATAGAGACAACTGCTCCTTCAATCTGTAGCCGATTCCCTGTGGTATTTCCTCGCACGGTGGCTTGGGGAGCAAATATCGGTGTATGCAGCGGGATAGACAGCGCAGAGTCGAACCTTCTAATTCTAGATCATAGTATAGCCTTGGATTCATCTGAGGTGTACGGGAGCCAGCCGTTCACTAACCGTCTGTACCATGGTCAAGTTACCTAAAACCACCCCGTCAGTATGAAATTCAACAACACAACAACCTCTTTCGTTTGACTCTAACAACCCGTCACATTCAATCGATGGCAACCTATTTTTTTAGGGGTTTGTAACTCGCTCATTCTTAACGTTACGGCTAAAAAAACTGAGTCAAAAGTAAATATTACAACCCTTCCCTAACATATCATCCTCTCTAAAATAAGCTAAAGTTCCGGACACATACTAATATTGACTTGAGTTATATAGAGTACATATTATATATTATTTAAGTCAAGGCTTGAATACGAATTAACCATTGTTCTATCACCCATAGATAGCAAGACTGTGTCACGGTTTTATCACCTATATAAGAATGTACCACTGTGTTATCACCTAACAAACCATTACAACAATATTAAACTTTCTTTATTAGAGTTTATATGTCTTTCTTTATTAGAGTTTATATGTCTTTCTTTATGTTGTTGATTTTGATGGTGGGGTGTGAGTTGCGGAAAGACCCTTTCAGTAGTATAAGTTTATCTATAATTTAATGTTTTTAAGTATTGCCATCTCTTATATGCAATCAGTGGACAGAGGACTGCACGCTTTTAACAACATCCAGAGCTCCTAATTTTTCTTTCACTTGAGTAACAAGGCACCGACTTTTTTTTCAACAACGAAGAGAGAGGAGTCTTTGAAACGAAAGCCACATGTCAATCGTTATCAGGGTGGTGGTTCTTTGTTGGGTGGGGGGGGGGCATACGCTTCCATTATTTCTAATATTGAAACGAATAACAGAATTTAGGGCTGACTGTAATCCCGTGTATTCACATGTAAGGGGGGTTGCAAGTCTTACATGGTATTGATGTTTGAATTGTTATTCACTCAGTGATGAAAGATGATAATATGAAAAACGCTTGTAGCACGTATGTAACGCTGTTCTGATAGCATTAACTCTTCAAAAAGTTATGACAATGTCTTCCAAACAGTTAGTAGCTTCATGACGCAATGGTAAACTTTGACCAAATGTCTAAATGACAAATGTCGGAGCCGTTGTCGGAGTCGCACCCCAAGCAGACCAAGATATCAAAGAACGGAGCTATGCGTTTGATGCGGTGTAAGGTTGCAGACTTCACCCACGGGAGGCGGGAAATGACAATATCGGGGGACGACAAGTCGATGAGTTTACCAAACGACCAGAGAAACATATGGGACACGACCTCGCGGCCATCACTGGTTCCTAAATCCTGAGGCATCACGTCAATGTAGATTCACTTAACGACGGCATATCCAGATTTGGACTTTTTACCATCAGAGAGAGAGAGAGAGAGAGAGAGAGAGAGAGAGAGACAGAGAGAGAGAGAGAGAGAGAGAGAGAGAGAGAGAGAGAGAGAGAGAGAGAGAGCGAGAGAGAGAGAGAGAGAGAGAGAGAGAGAGAGAGAGAGAGAGAGAGAGAGAGAGAGAGAGAGAGAGAGAGAGAGAGAGAGAATAGCGTCATAGTTGCAGCTCATCTGGTAGGAATGCACCAAGATTGAGCAGACAATAATATTTTTAGAAAATGTGGAAAATGAAGTATCGGAGTTTTGACATGAAACAAACAAATGTTCTCCGGAGTAAAAAATTCATTACTTGAAATACGAGATCAAACTTTCTGTAATGTAAATACAATTAAAAATATCGTAAGTGGCTGGATTATATATATCATTAAAAAAATCACAATCGATAAAGATCCCACACAAGCTGCTACTATAATTAAATGAAGATAATTTTCTCGCCCCAATAGACAGTAGAAACTCGTATTAAACTATAATTTCAGGGTTATAAAGCACTCTTTAAGAAGATTAAAGAAGTTATAAATAATTACAATCAAAACTCTTTAAAAAAAATCTCTTATCAATAAGAAGTAATCAAGAACACACAAGGTTAAAGAACAAAGCTAACCGTTAATAACCACGCTTTTGTTTGATTGTAAGATGTGTTCCTGCCCCACTCTTCCCTTGCCCTAATGGTTAACTAGTCGCTTACAAGCAGACACGTACACACACTCACACACAATCACACACACACTCACACACAATCACACACACACTCACACACTCACATACACATTCACACAAAATTACACACACTCTCACACACACACACACACACACACACACACACACACACACACACACACACACACACACGCATGGGCGTCGCTAGGAATTTTTTCAGGGGGGGGGCAAAAAGATCCCACTTTTTAAAATATTTTAACTGGCAATGCCATACAGGTACAGTTTTCAATTAAATTCACGTTCAGTATAAAATAAGGGTTGAAAAAAGCCTTAGAAATTAATAAGACTTACAAATTAGTGCTGTAATAGTTAAAATACAACATTTATTAATGCACTTAATAATTTTTTTTCCTCAAATGTAGGGGGGGGGGCAAATGCCCCCCCCTTGCCCCCCCTTCCCTACGCACATGCACACATACACGCACGCACGCACGCACTCACATACACCGGCAGGCAAGCTTCCATCAAACACGCATCCAGTCAAGACCAAAAAAAAAGTTCAAACTCTCAGAATGCCGTCCATAAAACAAAGCAGAAAACTTCACGTCGTCTCTACTGAACTCGTCTCACGAGCCTCCAACCATCGGATACAAATTCCTGGCCGAGGCTGGGCCGAGATCTCGTTACGGGGCTGAAAAGAGGTCTCCCTTACGTGTCTGACAGCAGTCTTTTAGCGGCCCGCCCAAACAGGCAGCCGCGACAATATACGAGGCCGAGCTATCCGAGCGACGCCTCTGATGTATGAAGATGTGCGTCGTTTGTGTCATACGGCCCGGGGAGCCGGACCACCGAGGTAACCGCTGGTGCCAGAGGCAAGAGAGAGAGAGAGAGAGAGAGAGATGTTTGGAATAAATACATAAAAGGAATAGAAAGAGTGAAGTAATAAAGAAGTATAAAGAAAAAAAAGAGAATTAAAAATATTTAAAGTGGGAAACGCGAGAGAACGAAACTGGAGAAAAAAAAACCACGAACATTTTAGTTAAAATTAGCCTAGAGTTTCATTCGGAAAGTTACAACAATATGCTAATTTAAACTAAAATGTTCGTGTTTTCCCCTCCCCTTGTAAATATTAGTAATTATGGAACGTCTCTTGACATTATTATTTTAAAGAAAAGTATATTATAGGATTTAGGCATACGGCACAAACAATAAGCCACTTTATGAAATATAAAAACGTCAATAAAATAACCTCTCCCTCATCATCCGATATTAAATATCATGTTCATTAACATTCAAAGTGTTTATTACGTACTTTGAACACAAGTAACGTACACCTTGTACTTGGGATTTAAATGCTTTTCTTTTAGTTTCTATTTTAGAAAGTAGTTAAATAGTTTACATAATTTTACTTCTTCTATTTTTTCTTTTTGAATTTTCTTATTATAATTTTTAAGTACCCACGGACATCAATAAAATTTTTAGTCTGTCCTAAACTAACCTCATAATTTTTTTTATCGCCTGATTTGAGGCTCGGCCCTCGCGATGTGCCTCGCAATTTTGCCCTCAAGAGCTCATCATGGTGAAACGGCGTGGATTTGTTATCACCCTTGATTTACTATCGGTTATTGTTCCGTACATCAAAAGATGAGGGCTGCTAGTTACACGGGACGGCCGTACCGGGGCCCTGCGGAGCATCCTGCCGAGATGCTATCACATGGGTGACACAGCGGGGCGGGAAGATAATCCCGCGCTAAGATGCGCCACTCTGGTTAATGCGCGGTGATCCCGTGCGTGTGCGCGTATCTACTGTCAGGATCGGGTGTAGCCTCAGTCTCAATAAGAGACAAAAAGATGGAAACATACACTCTTAGCTTGATAGACATAAACCTTTAGGTTGATAGAGATAAACCTTTAGGTTGATAGACATAAACCTTTAGGTTGATAGAGATACATCTTTAGGTCGACAGACATACACCTATAGGTTGATAGAGATACATCTTTAGGTCGACAGACATACACCTATAGGTTGATAGAGATAAACCTTTAGGTTGATAGACATAAACCTTTAGGTTGATAGAGATACATCTTTAGGTCGACAGACATACACCTATAGGTTGATAGACATACACCTTTAGGTTGATAGACATAAACCTTTAGGTTGATAGAGATACATCTTTAGGTCGACAGACATACACCTATAGGTTGATAGACATACACCTTTAGGTTGATTGACATACACTTTTAGGTTGATGGACATACACCTTTAGGTTGATAGACATACACCTTTAGGTTGATAGACATAAACCTTTAGGTTGATAGAGATACATCTTTAGGTCGACAGACATACACCTATAGGTTGATAGACATACACCTTTAGGTTGATAGACATACACCTTAAGGTTGATAGACATACACCTTTAGGGTTGATAGACATACACTTTTAGGGTTGATAGACATACACTGTTTAGGTTGATAGACATACACCTTTAGGTTGATAGACATACACCTTTAGGTTGATTGACATACACCTTTAGGGTTGATAGACATACACCTTTAGGTTGATTGACATACACCTTTAGGTTGATAGACATACACTTTTAGGTTGATAGACATACACTTTTAGGTTGATAGACATACACCTATAGGTTGATAGACATACACCTTTAGGTTGATTGACATACACTTTTAGGTTGATTGACATACACCTTTAGGTTGATAGACTTACACCTTTAGGTTGATAGACATACACCTATAGGTTGATAGACATACACCTTTAGGTTGATTGACATACATCTTTAGGTTGATAGACATACACATTTAGGTTGATAGACATGCACCTTTAGGTTGATAGACATACACCTTTAGGTTGATAGACATACACTTTTAGGTTGATAGACATACACCTTTAGGTTGATAGACATACACCTTTAGGTTGATAGACATACACCTTTAGGTTGATAGACATACACTTTTAGGTTGATAGACATACACCGTTAGGTTGATAGACATACACCTTTAGGCTTATAGACATACACCTTTAGGTTGATAGACATACACCTTGGGATTGATAGACATACACTTTTAGGTTGATAGACATACATCTTTAGGTTGATAGACATACACCTATAGGTTGATAGACATACACCTTTAGGTTGATTGACATACACTTTTAGGTTGATTGACATACACCTTTAGGTTGATAGACTTACACCTTTAGGTTGATAGACATACACCTATAGGTTGATAGACATACACCTTTAGGTTGATTGACATACACCTTTAAGTTGATAGACTTACAACTTTAGGTTGATAGACATACACCTTTAGGTTGATAGACATACACCTTTATGTTGATTGACATACACATTTAGGTTGATTGACATACACCTTTAGGTTGATAGACATACACTTTTAGGTTGATAGACATACACTTTTAGGTTGATAGACATACACCTATAGGTTGATAGACATACACCTTTAGGTTGATAGACATACACCTTTAGGTTGATAGACATACACCTTTAGGTTGATAGACATACACCTTTATGTTGATTGACATACACCTTTAGGTTGATTGACATACACCTTTAGGTTGATAGACATACACTTTTAGGTTGATAGACATACACTTTTAGGTTGATAGACATACACCTATAGGTTGATAGACATACACCTTTAGGTTGATTGACATACACTTTTAGGTTGATTGACATACACCTTTAGGTTGATAGACTTACACCTTTAGGTTGATAGACATACACCTATAGGTTGATAGACATACACCTTTAGGTTGATTGACATACACCTTTAAGTTGATAGACTTACAACTTTAGGTTGATAGACATACACCTTTAGGTTGATAGACATACACCTTTATGTTGATTGACATACACATTTAGGTTGATTGACATACACCTTTAGGCTTATAGACATACACCTTTAGGTTGATAGACATACGCCTTTATGTTGATACTGGTAGACATACAACTTTATGTTGATACTGGTAGACATACAACTTTATGTTGATACTGGTAGACATACAACTTTATGTTGATACTGGTAGACATACAACTTTATGTTGATACTGATCCACAAATTATCGTGATATACTTACACAACCATGCTGATATACACGGACTCAGGTTGAAACGCATATTCTCGTTATGTTGAATTTGCTACAGTAACATTGTAAAAAAACATCGCGATCTGCTATATATATTATACATATAGAGTGCAGGTAAATATACTTTATGTCAGAGATTTATATCTCAGTCTTAAAAAAATTAGAAAATAAGTTATACACTTTTAAGTCGTTATACGCGCGTAAATAATATTTCTTATAGCCATATGTGACATGGGCACACAACTTATCTGAATAACAAAGCGATATAAACATCACTAGTTTTTTTGTCATCACTTATATTATCAGTTGAAAATATACACATGAACGTGCAAATAACGAAACAATTTAAACAACAAAAGTTCACCTTAAAGTTAGTGCTGCTATTTGTTGAGTTCTACGTTAGTGCTATTATTTGTTGAGTTTTACGTTAGAGCTATTATTTGTTGAGTTTTACGTTAGTGCTATTATTTGTTCAGCTCAAAGTAATTGCTATTATTTGTTCAGCTCAAAGTAAGTGCTATTATTTGTTCAGCTCAAAGTAAGTGCTATTATTTGTTCGGCTCAAAGTAAGTGCTATTATTTGTTCAGCTCAAAGTAAGTGCTATTATTTGTTGAGATCAAAGTAAGTGCTATTATTTGTTTAGCTTAAAGCTAGTGCTATTATTTGTTAAGCTTAAAGCTAGTGCTATTATTTGTTAAGCTTAAAGCTATTGCTATTATTTGTTTAGCTTAAAGCTAGTGCTATTATTTGTTTAGCTTAAAGCTATAGTGCTATCATATGTTCAGTCCACTAACCCAGCTAATGACGAAGTTACCGAAATACGACGCAGAAAATTGAGACAAACGCCTTGTCTCCTGGACACGAACAAACACGGCGTTAAACTTGACATGCGGCAAGGACACAGATGACATATTGGCAAAAGCAAACTTTAAATATGACGCGAAAATCATTTAGCGACGATAGCTTCCTCATTCATCATAAAAAAACTCTTGTGTTAAGATATCTCAGACGGGAAACTGCGCAGAAAAACTTTTTGAACTGTGCCATTCATCAACTCCATAAACATCGTATAATTATAAAACGTGGCGAATACGCCCCTGGTTTTAAAGTTAGAATGATAATGATGAACGGAGTTAGTTTCGTGTCGAAAAGTCATTTGGCGAACATATTGGAAATGGCAAGGATTGGGCTGGGCGATTTTTTGAAATATTTTTTTGTGTGGATTTATTCAAACAGTCAAAGTTCTAAACCGACTTTCAGATAAATTACTAATGAAAACCAAACTAACAAATTGAGATAAGAATTTCTGTCTTTACGAAAATCTGTCTTGGCATTCGGTAATATATTTGAGTGCGAAAAGTAAAAAATGTAAGTTATAGGATTCTCTATACACAATTATATCTTGGCATTCGGAGACAAAACGACTGAATACAAATATCTGGCATGTGGTTCTGAGATATAAGACTCACTAATAAATATATGTCTTGGCAAACTACCATAGATTTAGGACTCTCTATACAAATATCTGTCTTGTGATTCTGATACATAAGACTATCTATAAAATTATCTTTCTTGGCATTCTGAGATAAAAGACTCTATACAAGTATCTGTCTTGTGATTCTGATACATAAGACTCTCTATAAAATTATCTTTCTTGGCATTCTGAGATAAAAGACTCTATACAAGTATCTCGAGTATTCTCACTGTACGGTCAATTAAAGAGCCCGAAATCGTACTCAGCCCGGAACCCACTGAACAAAATTTCTTACCCCACCTCTCGAAAATTCTTAAATTCCTGAACCCTACGGGGATGTGTGATGTGTCTGTGTTATTCACTTAACGGGGATCCCGAGCAGCCCGCGGTCTTACTTTAGGGGGGACCCTTGAAGTCACCCGTACATCCATCATTAGCGTCCTCCCCATCTGGACTAAGTTTACGGCAAAGGGAGGAAAGAAGTTCTGTGCGCTGCCTTGCTAATGGGGTTAGAGATGGAACAACGAAAACAGCGAATGTATCGCTGCGCATGTGTTGGAATAAGACGTAACAAGAGACTAGAGTACCACAGTGCGATAATCAAAGTGAGAATTCTGGCGCTGATGGGCAATCTGTGAATATGATGGATTTCTAGCGCTGCAGCAAAACACGCACGCTGTCCAGTGCTCCATATTTCCTAGACCGCTCCAATGTCCCCTATAAGATTCGTTGGTCCGTGTGCAAAATTTAAAAAAACAAAACAAAACAACTCATTTGCAAAGTTGCACAGCATCCATATTTTGTGCAATATTTTACAGAATTTGCTGTTTGCTAATTCTAAACTGCGGTCAGATATCTGCTAGCTTAAAGGGAAAATTGGTGCCCAAATGTTCTATTGGTAGATTATCGTTGTCATGTTAATACCATTTAAATAATTACCTAGTGTGGTGACGTCATGCAATAAAGATTTCGTAGTTCCCTGTAGTGAAATCAAGTTTTCTTTGTCCCCTAGTGTAAGGACATCGTGTAATAGAAGATTTCGTAGTTCCCTACAGTGAAATCAATTTTTCTTTGTCCCCTAGTGTAATGACATCATGTAATCAAGATTTCGTAGTTCCCTATAGTGAAATCAAGTTTTCTTTGTCCCCTAGTGTAATGACATCATGTAATAAAGATTTCCTAGTGCCCTAGTGTGGTGACGTTATGTTATCAACATAAAACCGTTTCTTCAGTTCCAAGCAACCATGTGTTGTTACCCAGGTTTCATATCATTATACACTTGCAGCGTTTACCCCAGTAACTAGGTATTAACCTTGTTAGCGATAACCCCCGCACATACTAATCATGATTATTTGAGGACAGATAACCCCGCACATACTAATCATGATTATTTGAGGACAGATACCCCCGCACGTTCTAATCATGATTATTTGAGGACAGATACCCCCGCACGTTCTAATCATGATTATTTGAGGACAGATACCCCCGCACGTTCTAATCATGATCATTTGAGGACAGACACCCCCGCACGTTCTAATCATGATCATTTGAGGACCAAGATTCTGATCTTCAAAGAAGAGATTAATGAACTACAACTTGGCAGGTCACTACAAAATTAACAACACACCGACGGTTGAGCACCCGGGCCCGTTATAACAAACAGGGGCGAATAATTCCAATATGATTACAGGGCTAACGAGCATGGTCTTAATTATCAACAAAAACCCAATTACGAGCCGCGGAAAGCGATTTCACAAATTCTCTGAACAAGGAACATTTCTTAGGAACTAGCAATCTTGCCCGCTGTCTGCTCGTGACCTCCAGGGAAGAACTAACGCGCACCGCGATGCTCGTTTTTCAAAAGCATATTTGCCGCAATCTTTCACAGACTGTATCGACGAGGAATTGGCGAGGGTGGGGGGACGAGAGAGAGAAAGAAAAAAAAAGAAGGCGTTTTTCAGCTGCTAACTTGTGTAGTTTACGAGTAGGACCAGTAAAGCAATTTCAGCCCGGGGATTCTAGTATGCGTCGGCTGCTGATCGCTTTTGCAGGTATCCACGGTTAGCGATTTCACTTTGATGCCACAAAGACAGGAGGGCATCAATGTGGAGTCCAATCGGCGGTCGTAAACAAGCGGACCGCTTGGAAGTCCGCCGACCGCCGTAATGGTTGGGGATCTATCACCGCTCACACGGGAAGGCGGTATAAAGACGTCGGCACAAAATGTGAAGGGAGAGGGAATAACTCGTGCATTATGAGCCGGATTGTTTTGTTAACGAATTCCTGTTCGACTGCTGGGTGATGTTAACAACTGATATTGGTTATTTTTAACCCGGGGTAAAAAATTAGCAAAATATTAAAATATAACTATGAATCGATATTGTGTATTTCAAAAATTGAATTTTTAAAATAATTTACAGTTAAAATGTAAATAAATAATAATAATAATAATTATAAATCGACACAGCCATTTCCTTGTCGACTACGCATGTGTTAAAAGAAGCGAATACGACTATTCCATTATCCCTTTGTCACATGGGCTATCAATTACGAAGTCTGATAATTATTTTAAAACATTGTGAACAATGTAAACCATACAATAGGTGTTAAATAGCCAAAGTTACAGAAACGATGCTCGGTGTAGGATTATGATGTCTGTTTCAAATCAGAGCCTCTAAGAAAGAACGCATATGTTCAAACAATAACTTGCAATACTCGCGTCTGCTTCTAATCTTTCTTACTGCTTGAAATATTTCCAGTAAACCTGTTTTCATGTCGTATGCAATCCATCTTCCCCCTCCCCCCCACCCACAAACAAATCTCCCTCCCTACCCCCCCCCACACACACACAGAGAAATCTCAATTTTAAGTATTATGCTTTCTTATAGCATTCAGGGCAAAATTATTGTCCTATTAAACTCACGCGAATTTCTAAATCCCAAAACTAATTGACGTGTTGATCTTTTTCTTCAAAGTTCGCGCTGTGGAATCTTTTGGTTATGTGGTTGATAACCATTCCGAAATACGAAAACTCTCTTTAAAACTTTAAAAAAAAATAAACTCCCAAAATCTAGGATTATATCTTATCGTATCTTATAAGCATGCAGATAATCCTTATATGCAGAAGACCATTGCGTCCTACGCTTTCCATGGTTTATTTAAGCAACCCATTCATTGCCCGAATTTCAGGCGTGAAGAAGTAGGATTTGTATTTGTTCTGGCATATAGAACAAGAAAAGTGTTTTTATCCCTTTGTCAACCTGAGTGCTGTATAATCTTGAGCAGACGTCAACAGACAAGGTTTGAAACCAATAAAGAGCCGGACTTGCATTCTTTGAATTGGTATTGTAATATATTTTTTTTTAAATTCGCAATCCCTCATTTTTAAAACCCCATTCTGCCCTCGCTGCATCCTCGTACAACCATCCCACTTAACAGCGCTCGTAATTACGGGCATCCTGACGAGGCTCACAAACTTGCGAGGATATTCCCCCCCCCCTGCAGGAATCTGTGGGTGTTTACCTTCAATTTGGGTCCCTCGTGTAGCCAGGCATAAATATCCTTGGGTGAGTTCACCCAGGCACTGCGTGCCCGCGCGTGAATAAGATGTTAAGTTGTCAGGAGCGATCGCTTTTAATTCCTTTTGTCTTTTTATTTCACAGCCCTCGAAAGGTGATCAATTCACTGAAGATGAATGGTAATCTTACGAGGCTTAAAGAGGGCGTTTTTTTCCGGGGTTGTGGGGTGGGGTGGGGGGAGGTTGGGAGGTACGCCTGACAAAACTACTTTACTCGCATGGGAGGGTAAAAGAATGTTTTAAAAACGCAGAACGAGTGGTAGGGATAGGCTGCGATAGAAAGGAGGAGAGAACAATATGATCAGAGAGAGAAAAAAAAAGTGAAATTATAATAGATGTTGTAGAAACATAAATATCCATAAAGTTTGAGATCGACACAAAAATGTTTTATAGATACACCTCCAAACGCGCTATTCACGTGGTCTAATGATTGAATTCCAAGAATATTTATAAGCTATTACCATGAAAACCTTTCAAGTGCACTCGGTCAAATGTTTATCTTCAATTCTCCACGTCTGATCTTTTGTTTAATTGATTATATCGCCAATCTCCTTTCCCTTTCCTGTATTGTGCTCCATCATATATATGTCATTTTCAATGTCATTTTATTTCCATGATCCTCAGCTATATACACATAAAAAAATTAATACAAATAACAAATCCGTTTAGAATTTTTTGTTCGTAATGCGACATGTAATAAACTATCAATAAAAAAAACGGAATAAATAAATAATTTATATTAACTCAATGTCTACAATATTTCAACAAGGATAACAAAATATTCTTTTCATCGTCTGCTCTCCTCGCGCGCAATTCATCTCAATATCGTAACCCGCCCTCGCCCGCAGACGTCATCAGCATTTATGACACGTGACATCCGCCAGCAGACGTGAGAGGGATGCTGGGGCGGGGGGCGGGGGTGAGGGGGTGGAGAACTCAATTCCTCTCATATCTGATAGTCTGGAGCATCCATCGTACTTATGGCCCCTTTCTAATTATTGGCTTTAAATCATTCTTCCGGTGTCAGATGCCACCCCCACCCACCCCGACCCACCCCGACCACCACCGATCAAAATGTGTTTTTATGGCGTCATCAAAGCTGCTTTCTCTTCGGAATCCATGATGGGTCAAGCAGGTAAGTCTCAGACAGTAGTACTCACGAAATGGACTCATAGACTCCATGATAGGTCAAGCAGGTAAGTCTAAGAAAGTGGTACACAAACTGTGCCGGGTCCTATGATAGTGCATGTGGCCTTATTTCTGTTTGCATAATATCCACCCAGTCATCCCAAGTCATATGTTGTCATGTCCACCCAGTCATCTCAAGTCACATGTTGTCATGTCCACCCAGTCATCCAAAGTCATATGTTGTCCTGTCCAACCAGTCATCCAAAGTCAAATGTTGTCATGTCCACCCAGTCATCCCAAGTCATATGTTGTCATGTCCACCCAGTCACCCCAAGTCATATGTTGTCATATCCACCCAGTCACCCCAAGTCATTTGTTGTCATGTCAACTCACTCATCCCAAGTCATATGTTGTCATGGGTATTAGTGTGGACTTGGCCTATTTAAAACTGTAGGCTATTCATAACCTATTAAAGATCCACCAAGACAGTATCCGGTACTGCACATCATAGTCTTACGAACGTCTGTATATTTGTGACATAATGTCTCTTCGAATAAGTTCTAGGTAGTACATAAAGTTAATAGAACAGCCAAAAACATAGTTGAATTTGTCGGAGAACACATACCATGTCAACAACAAAATCTTCACCCACCAGACAACATATAACAAGTCAACAATCCACATTTGGCCAGTTTACCCCCATGCAGCATGTGTACAACTAGAAGACATCTAGGAATAGTTAGATCTATATCAGCGTGTTACATACACCTTACTGTGATAAGATGGACTTCGCCATCGTCTAAAGCAGGGGTCTCCAAACTACGGCCCCCTGGCCAGATCCGGCCCTCGGGGCCCTCTCATCCGGCCCCTGGAGACCTTTTAGCCTCCAAAAAAGATACTATTTTTCCCTATAGTTTACCACGAAACTGTGTTTAGTCGGCCCGCAAACTGATGTTTGACAGTTAATGCGGCCCTCCGGCAGAAAAGTTTGGAGACCCCTGGTCTAAAGCCGTGAAAGATGTTTTTACAGGGCATGAATGAGATACATCCTGGCTTTATTCACTATGAAACTCACCACTGGGCTTATCTCGTGGTCTTACCCAATTGAAACAGATCGTTTCATGGAATATTTGATTTCTCGGAATTTATTCCACTGCCATACTTTTTTTTCCCCCGAAGAAGCCGTTTCATATATAATTTGGTAATGCGCTATTATACCTCATCCCTTCATTTCCCCGGTGTTTTAGGGGTGGGGGTGGGGTGAAGTGGGTTGGTTAGGGAGATGGGTTGTCGGAATCCCATTTATGATCAGGGGGCTGTCACATTAAACTACAACCCATCAGATTGTTGAACTGAAAAAGTGTTTTCAAGCCCAGCGTCGTGCAGAATGATGCATTCCCTGGTTCCCCGGTGGAGTAAGAAATCACCTAATGAAATCTTCCGATAAACTCTCGGCCCAGGTGTTGGTGTCTGCGGAGCGGGGTAAGGGATGGAGGAACTGGGATTATCCTAATTATTCGTTCTATATTTTTATTGTGGACCAAGACGATGCAGCTACCGACAGGTGAACGATGACACCAGATTAACTGTAGGCACGGTGGAGATGGGGAAGGGGGAGGGAGGTGGGGGGCACCTCAGGTCTACCGTTTCAGAGAACATCTGAACCTGTCATCGGCAACCAAAGACTGTAACGGTTATCTGCAACAAAACAAAGGGGTGTGAGGGTGTGTGTGTGTGCGGGGGAAGGGGCGGGAACACCCGGAGGGATTCATTTAAAACACACATTGACATGAACACCACTTCTCTCGGTAAAAAACCATTGTATTGAAATACAGTCTATTGAAAAGAGGAGAAAAAAAACTGTTACATATCTATTCATTTGTATAGAAAAAACGTAATACAGATCTATATATAGCTAGTCATTTGTTTAGAAAAAGCGGTGCATATCTATATATAGCTAGTCAGTTTGTTTAAAAAACGCGGTACAAATCTATATAATTATACATTAATTAAGTCATTTGAATAGAAAAACACGCACTGTAAAAAATCTTACCGTAAAACGACAGTAAGTTATCGTGTACTAGCTGCCATTAACTAAGCGCTTTTAACGGTAACTTACCGCAGCGATAACTTATCGTTTTTGGCTTAACCGTTATTTTACGACGGAATGCCGTAAACTCTTAGGATACCGTTAACGTTAAGTTAACGTTATTTTAAAAAAAAACGATAACCACACCCCCCCTCCATTTTAGGGCAGTCCCCCCCCACCCTCATTAATACAGCCCTTGTTTTAACATTAGCTACTAATAAGCAATACAAACTGGACGCAAAAAAATGAGATAAGTATTTTAAAAATTAATACATTTTTTTATTAAGTCCATTCAGGTCATAACAGTATCAACATTCCTCTTTGTGTACATTCAAAGTCTGAGAGATCTCTTATTACGCTTGCAACTTTTCTGCCAACGCCTTCTTCTGTTGCTTTTCCTTTACTGGGTGTGCTGCTGCCATTTTCTTTTATCTTGCATCCACCTAATTGAAAAAGAAAGGAATAACAGGTTTATTAAATTCTGTAACTGAAAATACATTTAAAGGAAAGCTTAAAATGTAAAAACACACAATACATTGATAGCAGTAAGTGTTTTT
Organism: Ampullaceana balthica; assembly: GCA_944989445.1. Classification (NCBI taxonomy): domain Eukaryota; kingdom Metazoa; phylum Mollusca; class Gastropoda; family Lymnaeidae; genus Ampullaceana; species Ampullaceana balthica. Next base: position 1,171,932 of record CALYLW010000069.1, on the reverse strand, counting down.
GAAAATTACATGTTCAACCAGAGCATTACAAAGCATCCAAGGTTGAATACAAAACCAGTCATTGTCATAAAAAAAATAAAAAAGAAAAGAATTAAAACCATTTCATAATTTAAATTTAATTAATTTTTTATATATATACATTTTTTAAAATGATTTATGAATTTAATTTTTTAATTTTTTTTTAAATTTTAATTTTCTTTTAAAAATAATTTAATTTTTTTTTATAATAATTTTTTTTTAAATTTTTTTAAATTCTTTTTTTTTAAATATTTTAATTAAAAAAAAATTGAAGGTTTTTCTTAAAATGGGCAAGAAAAATTTGATAAATTAAAAGTAATAACAAAGCTTTAAAAAATATTTTTAAATAATTGGTGAAAAAACTTAGTTATTTCAGCTTCCAAGAGAAAGCTGCTTCTCAAAAAACAGTTTTGCTATAAGTTTCTTGTTGGCTGAATAAAAGGGCACACATAGATGGGTTAATGAATACTAAACCTCCTTGGCTAAGATTTCAACAAAGAAGTATAACAATAATAACATGACTAGAAGAAAACGATTCAGAAGACAAAGTAGAAAAAGACAACACAAAATTTAGTTTATTAACGTTTAAAGCCCCATAAGGTTTTCGGTAAACTTCCGCCTCAGTCCCGTAAGGATTTCCCTTTAATTGCGATCAACTGGTTATGCAATTTAAAAAAATTACGGAAAATGTATTTATATTATTATTATCATACTGACTTCATCTTTTAGGATAAGAATGGTTTATTTTATGTATCCAAAAGACCGACTTGAGTTTAATACTAATTTTATCTGTAGTTTAGTACTATTATATTTACAAAAAAGCATAGCAAAATCACATCTTCAAAAAAAAAGAAAATTTTTTAAAAATTAAAACACTGCACAACTTTGCGAATGGAGCGATAACACTAGCAAAGGCAACCGTCGCCATTTACGGAAGTCGACTAAAGCTTCTCTCACTAAATGAAGAATTTCTTTTTTTTATGATCTCATTACTAAAGAGTGCCATCGAGGCGCGCATTACCGCGCTTTGGGATTAGAGACAAGGCGCGCATTACCTCGCTTTTGGGCATTAAACGTTAAAATTATCTATATAATCTGGAAAGAGCCTTTACTAGTTAATCTTAACATCTGCAACCATAAGGCGGAGAGGGACGCATACCAGATAGTTAAAAACTTGTTCATAGAGGGAAAATTAATTGTGGAAAAAAGGAAAATTAGAGTAAATACTTCTGAAATGAAATTTACAAATACATTTAATCACATATGAAAACATAAATTTCTAACCTTTGCAAAAACTCCAAAGTTGAGATTGCTTCTGTATCATATTTAATGTTGAATGTGTAATAGGCACCGCAGAGGCAACCAACAGCCTTTAGAAAATCATTCTCATCAGCATGGATGACTACTTTGCCATCAATGGAAAGCATCCAGTCCTCAACTCCCATGAGACTGTTACCTAGAAACAAAATAACAATTTACTAGTGCAAAACATTAAAACCATGTAAGTCTTACCCTAAGACAAGGGTATTCAAATGAAAGCAACTTTTCAAGTTTTATTTTAAAAAATTAATGTGAAAACGTAAAGGAAACCAAAAAAAAAGTGTTTAAATTCACTAAATATTTCACATACCCCTTAGAATTAGATGAGGTGTAGGGGGCAAAGATTTTTCTTCAATTTCCTCCAGTGCTGGCAGGCTTTAAAAAAAAAGAAATAGTACAAATCAAATCATGGTACAACAAAAGTCAAAGGGTATCTGTAATACACTCCCAAAGAACTTTTTGACTTGAAGATATTCACTTAACTTTCAATAAAACGTGTAACCCTATAAAATTAAGTAGAGTCATTGAGATGGGATAATAGAATATTTTATATTTTAATATATAGAAATTACTCAAACCCCAATTTTACTGATATGTAGGACAAAGAATAATACATAAAAATAAAATTTAACTATGAAACATATTAACCTTAGAATAACAAGGTTCTATGTAAACTTTTGGTCAAACCAAGATATTGGCGTTTGAAAATTTGATATTATGTAGGGCCATATAGAATTAGAACCTTCAGTTATTCTAAGGTGGCGATATGTAAGCAAAATCTAAATTAACAAACAAGATGCTATTTCCACTTACTTTACTTATGATTTAAAACATAAATATTGTAGCACTCTAGAGTAAAATCAGAATACAATCTCACATGTTAAATAAGTGTAATTATGACATAATCACAAAAATAAGCTTTCAAAATAAAATCAACTTACCATTTCAATATGAAGTCCGAATATTGAACACTTTATCTTGGTATTATATCCGTCGTGACATTGTACGCCTTGACTAATCTGTAATCAAAGACCACCTTATTTCTCTATTATCTGAAATGGAAAGTGAAAAAAAAAGAACTTTATGATTAAAACAAATCTGATAACTGCACAGCTAGTAAGAGATCTAAATGCTCTGATTGATATTTAGTCTTAGCCAAAATACAAATTATATATTATCTAGTTTTGACCAAATTAGGGTGACAATAATCTTAACCAACACCTTAATAATAAAAAATAAATGTTAAATCTATAACTAACGTTTAAATGTACACATGGTTTAAATATCTCAACTGGCATTAGAACCAAAAAATATTACCATGATTTATAAACTGATAAATTTTGTTAAGACTGATACTTATTTATAATATAACTTAAAATCAGCAAAACATTCAATTTGAAAACATCCAAATTTAACACCTTTCATGACAGACCTTAAAGTGGTTATCCATCTTTTTATTGTATGCAATGGTCATTCTGTTATCAAAGACCTCCCCTTTTGTTATTGTAAAAGACAGAACCTGAAATTTCAAGTAAAAATCATTAACTAAATGATTACAAATAACAATTTTCCTTTTGTTACAGAAATTATACATGTATAACATAACTACATACCTATTAAAAATTAAGAAAATGTAAACAGTTTTTAATATAATTAGACTACATCTACTTAATTCTGTATAATAATATTAAAAGACATGAAAAATATTCTGCATATAAATATTTATATGCCATACACTGACTTTAAAGTTGACAAATGATAAATTCTCGTAACTTTTTCTAGACTTATACTTTCATTACTGTTTAATTTAAAATGTATTAATACTTACATATCGGTAGTGGTAATGTTAAAGCATATAATTTGCCAAGACTTGTATTGTTCAGTTAGTTTAACCTAGACTCCCTGTTTCATGTGATCTTTACCTGAAACCAAGTTTTTTTGAAAATATGTCACAGATGTCAGGAAGAGTCCTAACTTACATAAACTTAAGGTATTATTAAGCGTTATTAAACATAAGTGTTATTCGCACGGTTTTGGCAGTGCGAATAATGCCCAACATTATCTGCACGGTAAACCGTGCGGATAATGCCTAGCGTTATTCACACTGCCGCACGGTTTTGACCGTGAGAATGATGCCAAACGTTATCTAAAGGCCTTGGACTTGGGTAATGCATATAAAAATGATAATAAAAATTAACAAATAATACTAACAGTCACTGTTACTGACTCTCACTTTAAATTTTAAAATTTTGACAGTGAGAATAATGTCGAACAAATTCAATTGTCATTTTAACCGTCTTTCAAGTGTCTGGAATCTTATATTTGTATCCATTTTAGCAATAATCTGAGCGGACTTGCATATCGTTTGTTAATGATTAATCATTAATTAATTAATTAGTAATACTGCGGATTTAGCCGATATAAAACTATACTTTTATTAACTGTTCCAGTGCAATCAACTTTGTATTTTTATTCTGTATAATTATGAAGTAACTTTTTATTAACTTTCATACATAAAATTTAATTGGACAAGACTCTGTAATGAAAAAGAATAATTATTATTCAGTGCGTTCTATTATAGCTAAAATATGTTAGGCCACTTCTCACCCTCTCTGTCAACTCAAAAGCCAATACTTAACTATTTTTAAAAGTCTATTGGGAATATTTTTGAAACTATAATGGCAGAAATTATTCTCTAAAGTACCGCCATGTGCTTTGTAAATATTTAAAATCTTATAGGCCTATGGTGCATTGCACATCGTGCAAATTAAACATGCCTCGGACTAGACCCCTCTACCTATAGGTCTTGCCAAATATTTAGGCACACTCCATCACCAGCTTATTCTATATTTTCTATTTCAAAATTAATGCCTATTGAAAATTTGCTATGCATTAATGAATATTGACCATTATTATATTATGATCACTATAATACTATTGAAGCTATTGACAATCTAATTGTAACAGATACAAACTATTGACTAAAGTAGGTACTTCGATACTCATTCGCGCATCGATCTGCGCATGTCGTAAATTCACGGAAAAACTGTCATGGCGTTTTTTATTAAGCTTTAGCGGCGATAACATTGTTTTTGCGTTCTACGTCATATATATTCAAAATAGAGTGCTCCTCGTCATCAGTGACGTTTACCACAAAATTTCATAGTATTTTGATACCATTTTTGCAGTGAGTTCGATCACCGCATCGGCGCACTTTAATCCTATTGAAAAAGGTATCTGATAAACTTTAAAATAAACTTTATCTTAAAGGGTACGATATAGTGGTTTGGAGTCAGAATACTTATTTAATTTTCGAACCTGAATAACTTTACTTCATTAAAATTGGTTTTAGCCCTTAAAAGTTATGCCTTCCCCCATTTTAGGACTTGAAGGTGGAAATAAAAATCGCATCACGAGTCATCCCCCTTTCAAAATAAAAACGGGGTTGTGGGAAATGTCTTTCTTTAATAAGTTTTTCCTAAATACGATGTAATGCATAAATGTAATTATATATTGAACTGGTAAGAATTGATTACAGCTATTGATAGATTTAGTAAGTTTAATAATATTTAATAGAATAGTAACACCATAGATTATACTTAAACTTGATTTTCCCGAGTAATGAGTTATTTCAATCATAATGTAATATGATTAATAAATGAATTATTTCTATTCATTGTCATTGTTTATTTGACTATACTATACTAATAGTTACAATTACAATTAGTTATTAGTAATATTAAAGTGAGTTTACAAATAAATACAGGTCCAATTAACATTAGACCCTAATACTATTAGTATTAGTTTTCTAGTATAAAATCTTATAGTATTAGTTGATAGTGATAGTCTTTGGGTTACTTTAATACTTATTTATATTATTATGTGGTATATTATTATTATTAAAATTAACTAAATAATTTTAAGAGCATAATTAAAAGTTTTGTATAATGCTAAGTCCAAAATGATACTTACCTTAGAATTAATAATAATGATGGTGATGTAATCCTTTTATTTAAAATTTAATGTTTGTTGTTAACATTTTTTGTTAAATCTCACCCACAAAAACAATCTTCTTTTCACAAAGATAAGGACATACACATTTGACAAACAATAAATTAATCAAAACAAATAAATCTCAATAATTAAAATTAAATTGCCAAATAAAATAGGCATAAGAATAGTTACAAGAGATAAAAATTATATTCCACCGCAGAACTCGGAATATCTTCAATTGCCAAATATTTGATGAAGACAATGACAAGGTTATGAATGAATATGAGAAATTTGCATACAATAATACAAGTTATTTACTCAGAAATTGACAGGCAAAATGTTTTTATTATCATTTAATGATTAAATGATGGTACTTAAATCTTCAATACTTATTGACTTTAATTTTAATTTGAAATTTCAGTAATCCGGCATCGAAGGTGTGGGGTATTTCCAAAAATAATTTATTGTAACTTGCATTCAGTTTTATCTTAAAGTCAAATACTTACCATTCAAACATTTAAATATAGTAATTGATTTAAATTTACCATACAATTAATTAAAATACATTAGGCATGCAATTGTTTGTTCTAATTTGTATTTATATATCAATATATATATATAAATACTAATTTTCGCTATGATTTTTTTCAACAAGCCTTTAAATATATTTTTACAAAATTCAAAATCTTGATAAACTTTAAACATTTCTTGTTCATTGTTTTTTTAAATTGGATTGTGAATGTCTCCTGAAAATTTGATACCTTTATCTCTAAAATTAAAAAAGTTGTGAGGGATAGAGTACAGAATTTTGAAATTTGGGTCACAAGTTTTTTAATAAATAATATAGGTTATATAAGGGGCAAAAAAAAATCGACAAAAAAAATCATAACTCCACTTCTATAAAAGATAGAAAGACAAAACAGGTGTTTTTGAAAAGGTCTTAGCAAGCCCTTTAAAATGATATATTATTTAAGCCTATTGGACTTCATTTAAATTTTATGTCAAAGTACCTAACTAAAGTGTCTAAAGCCATGTGCTTTGGACCTCGGACATATTTTAAGTCCTATGCCTATAAGTTTAAGGTATATTGCCACCACGCAAATTTAATATTTAAATTTCTTGAACTCTTCTATTCTGCCTGTAGACCGTCATTAATTCTATTATTTTCATTAATAATACTAATGACAACTTAAATGTAATGGACATTAACTATTCACTAAAGCATGGCCATGGGCCATGTGCTTTGGAAATATTTAAAATCTTACATTTCCTAGTGTGCTATGTAATCCATGCTAATTTACTATTACTTGTACTTGTTACTTGTATAGTTTTAGGCTTTAAACTTTAGGCCTTGCCAAATATTTACACCCGCTACATCACTGAGTGAATCACTGGCTTATATTATTTAATATCTGAATCTGCTATTCAAAATTTAATGCAAAATATGCTAGTTAATGACTATTACTATTTTTATTGGTAAAATATAAAAATGCAATTAAAACTATTGACACATTTAGTTGACACTTACTACTACAGTGACTGCCGAGAATGAATCATAAAAATAAAAAATGACCATGACCATAATAATAATAGCATGTGATGCCATGTGCCGTGGACCATTAAAAATGTTTTCAATCCTTACAACTGTAAGATTAAAATTAGTATTATGTTATGGCATATTTAAATACGGCCATACAATCTTATGAGCAATAAACAATAGAAGCAGTGAATAATAAGCCTGAATAAGTTCGACTCAAACTTTTTTTAACACAATGGCGGCTTACCGTCATGCTGTCAACAATACTATCAATTGTGAATTGGGGCGAATTTAATTAAATTTAAACGGCTGAAGCTATAAAAATAGATATATAACCATTTCAAATGAAATAATTACCTGTTTCTTAATAATTCAATTATACAATCAAACGCAAAGACGAAATTTAAACTTAATATACTGACGAAATATCATCTCACGTTTAAGTAATTCCATTATCGATGTGTATTGCAGAAGCCGGAAGTTTCCCATTTAGACAACTAATTTTAAAAAACAAAACATGTATACAACGAAACAACGTTTCAAATAAATTGAATAAACAATAATAAACAAATTTAGTATAATATTAAAGAAAACTTATTTATTTTCTAGTAAATATTTAATATTTACTTATAAAACATTTAAATTATAAACATGTTGCAATTTTTTGTTTATTTATTGTAAGGAATGGATAATGAGTAAAAAATTGTCTGTTAGTTTTACTGTTCCAATATAGAAAAATATATATATTAAAGCTTTTAAATTTAAAAATATAAATGATAATTAAATATTTTTTAAAGATATTTTTTAAAATTAAATTTTATTATTATTATTATTATTATCTTCTTTTTTTAAAACTTGAAATCTTACCTGGAGTGTTCTCAATTACTTTCAATTCAAACATTTATTGCGATAGAATACAATAATGATAAAAATATCTTAGGGCTGTTAACGATTAATTAAAATTTAATCGTTATATTTTGAAAAATTAACAATTAATTAATCGTTAATTTTCGATTAAAGCCAAAAAATTAAAATGTATGATGACATAAGTAACGCCTATTAAACGTTCTTGTTGAAAATCTAAATAACACTGGAATGTCTCCTTTATTACTTTATATGTCATCTTTTCAACCAACTACGCAAAAAGACAAGTATGTTGGCATTATTTGCTTCAAGTGATGAGCGGGTCTAATTGATAATATAACCAGCCGATCTGGACAATCCTTCACTTGGAACTGTAGTAACTGGTATGCACTAACCGGTCTTGGCAAGGAATTGCATTATCGGATATCGAGTGTTTCACCATTGTAGAGGGTCAATGGATTCGGGAAGTTTCATCTCCATTTTGTAACGCAGTAATTCATCAGAAGAGCTGTGGTCATTTTCTGTCTCTGAGTCAGACTCCATTACTGCCATTAGCTTAATAGGCTTTTCATTTGGTTTGATAAGTAGGCGAAGTGTTAGAACACATGGTAGGCAAAATTTATCAACATTTTGAACATTCCCGTCAGTCAATAGTTTAAAACCAAAATGTTCATCGTATATTTATCAGCCACTATTTATATTTAAAATAAAAATATTTTTTTAAAAAAAATTTATATATTTTTTAAAATATTTTTTTTTAAATTTCCAATAATTTTTAAGTGATGGGTCGACTAATCCGAAGCCCTAAAATATTTATATTGAATAGCTTAAATAAGAAAAACAAAACTTCATTAATTAATCATTATGGGTTCCCGGGCCAAAAACGTTGCAACATTTTAATTTAAAACCCCTACAGTATATAGATTTTAGTCTGAATCAATGCCTAATGTTTATATATAATACTATTATGTCAGAACTCGATAATTTGTGGAAAAAAATGTGTCTGTTCCCATGTGAAATAATTAATACTGAATTTTTAAATTGAGCTAGATTACCTGTCACGCATTGCAGAAATGGGCAGAAGAAAAAGATATTCAAAGAAAACTTGAAATCATTTTATATATTTAAAATAAAATACTATACACCTTTACTTTGCTAGAGTGTAGGCTTACTCAACAGCTTTCCAAAATTTCATTTTTTACAGTGTATATAATTTGGTAATGCGCTATTATACCTCATCCCTTCATTTCCCCGGTGTTTTAGGGGTGGGGGTGGGGTGAAGTGGGTTGGTTAGGGAGATGGGTTGTCGGAATCCCATTTATGATCAGGGGGCTGTCACATTAAACTACAACCCATCAGATTGTTGAACTGAAAAAGTGTTTTCAAGCCCAGCGTCGTGCAGAATGATGCATTCCCTGGTTCCCCGGTGGAGTAAGAAATCACCTAATGAAATCTTCCGATAAACTCTCGGCCCAGGTGTTGGTGTCTGCGGAGCGGGGTAAGGGATGGAGGAAGTGGGATTATCCTAATTATTCGTTCTATATTTTTATTGTGGACCAAGACGATGCAGCTACCGACAGGTGAACGATGACACCAGATTAACTGTAGGCACGGTGGAGATGGGGAAGGGGGAGGGAGGTGGGGGGCACCTCAGGTCTACCGTTTCAGAGAACATCTGAACCTGTCATCGGCAACCAAAGACTGTAACGGTTAATCTGCAACAAAACAAAGGGGTGTGAGGGTGTGTGTGTGTGCGGGGGAAGGGGCGGGAACACCCGGAGGGATTCATTTAAAACACACATTGACATGAACACCACTTCTCTCGGTAAAAACCATTGTATTGAAATACAGTCTATTGAAAAGAGGAAAAAAAAACTGTTACATATCTATTCATTTGTATAGAAAAACGTAATACAGATCTATATATAGCTAGTCATTTGTTTAGAAAAAGCGGTGCATATCTATATATAGCTAGTCAGTTTGTTTAAAAAAACGCGGTACAAATCTATATAATTATACATTAATTAAGTCATTTGAATAGAAAAACACGGCGCAGATATAATATGTAATCTTAGAAGAGAGACACACTATACAACTACAGATTCGAAAAGAAACTATACCATTTTAGAAAGTATAAACAATAAAGATTGAGTTATGACATTTACCCGAAAGATGTTCATGTCGTTGTGTGTTCACGTGACGATATAAATTGATCCCCCTCCCCTCCCCCCACCACCTCTAATTTAAAAACTCCACGAGCTTGACCTCGGTAGTAAACAACTCAACAACTCGTGGCTGCACTGCGGTGGTCACCACATCTCCGGGGGCGGGTGCTGCAATCGGCCGGTAGCCCCCAGATAACGACTCACTGACATCGCTATGGTCAGTTTCACGCGGTCATTTGCGACCCATAAATCCTGTCAGTTTAACACTGACAGTCCACTTTCTGACGCCAATGGTCAAGCACCTGGGGTTAGCTTTCCTCATTAACCGGCAAGGCCGGAGCATTGAGCTTCATAAACTGCTAGCGATTCCCTGGACCCCTCACCCACTCTCCCAATCTCTATAGAAAGACTCTACCAATCCCCCCCCTTTTTTTTTCACCCCCTTTAAAAAAAGATGATAATCCTTCCTATAGACCAACTTTGGTCCGCTTGTTACCTAGGTTACGCAATAACACTTCCCAACCTCCTAACATCATTTGCTAAGAAGATATTTACCAGTATTACTTTGTTATTAACCGCCCAATGAACGCTCGCAGACTTGAATTGTGAAAATTTCTCATCCAAATAGTTTGGAAGGCAGAACCCTGACCAGTTAATATCCTCAGAGGGGCGAGAAAAGCAAGTTTTCCCCTGAAGTTGGTTTCTACCCCATTCCACTGCATGGTTCTGGGTGCGCCCAATGAAACTATTCGATTGTTACTGTTACTGAGTTATGTTAATGTACTAAGTATCAAACGTACTGTGTTCAGGACTGCAAGGAAACGAAAAGAAAAAAAAATACATGAGAATTTTAAAGATGAGAGGTTATCATTAGTTATCACTTAGTTTTCTTATTTGACAGAGTTTTCAATAGTATCTAATTCGGCGTGACGAGACTTGGTCTGGGTATTCCCGATAGATTACTGGTGATTGTCTTACGGTGTCCATTGTGGGGAATCTCAAGAAGCAATCCTTAGAGAGCTGCACTCGACGTGATGCTCGGTAAATGAGAACGAATCGTTTGTGTCATCGTGCGACTCGTGGTGTGAAGGGATTAAGATGCTAGCAGAGGAAGATGTTGAGTGGATGGGAGTGTGGGGCGGGAGGCGGGGGTTGACGTGGTGCCACTGTACAGATTAACCAAGGAATTATCTGGAGGGTAATCTTGTTTTACGAGGCGAGTGAAGAGGGCTGAGTAAGGTCTGAAATGAGTGAAAGGTGTTAGGCGATAGAGTGATTGGCAGGGGTATCACGTGATGACGAGAGAAAGGCCGAAAGAAAATTAACCACAACACCAGGTATCCAGGTGATAAAGGGGGGAACTGGTAGAGAAGCTGGAAAAGTAACGTTTTAATAATAGGGATGGAACTATACACCATAATGAAGTTAATATTATAGGGACGGAACTCTACACAATGATGGTGCTCTTACGATAGCGATGGAATTCTACATACACAATGATGGTGCTCTTACGATATGTACGGAACTCTACATACACAATGATAATATTCTTTTAATAAGGATGGAACTCTACTCAACAATGATGCGCTTATGATGTGGATAGAAGTTCTATACAATGATTATGTTCTTCTCTAACGGGACATCAGGTTTTAATAAAATCATGACCCTACATTTTTTAACTTGTTACTCTCACCCACTCTCTCCAAACCTCCCTTTTTTAACTTGTTACTCTCACCCACTCTCTCCAAACCTACATTTTTTAACTTGTTACCCTCACCCACTCTCTCCAAACCTACATTTTTAACTTGTTACTCTCACCCACTCTCTCCAAACCTACATTTTTAACTTGTTACTCTCACCCACTCTCTCCAAACCTACATTTTTTAACTTGTTACCCTCACCCACTCTCTCCAAACCTACATTTTAACTTGTTACTCTCACCCACTCTCTCCAAATCTACATTTTTAACTTGTTACTCTCACCCACTCTCTCCAAACCTACATTTTTTAACTTGTTACTCTCACCCACTCTCTCCAAACCTACATTTTTAACTTGTTACCCTCACCCACTCTCTCCAAACCTACATTTTTAACTTGTTACCCTCACCCACTCTCTCCAAACCTACATTTTTAACTTGTTACCCTCACCCACTCTCTCCAAACCTACATTTTTTAACTTGTTACCCTCACCCACTCTCTCCAAACCTACATTTTTAACTTGTTACCCTCACCCACTCTCTCCAAACCTACATTTTTAACTTGTTACCCTCACCCACTCTCTCCAAACCTACATTTTTAACTTGTTACCCTCACCCACTCTCTCCAAACCTACATTTTAACTTGTTACCCTCACCCACTCTCTCCAAACCTACATTTTAACTTGTTACCCTCACCCACTCTCTCCAAACCTACATTTTTAACTTGTTACCCTCACCCACTCTCTCCAAACCTACATTTTTAACTTGTTACCCTCACCCACTCTCTCCAAACCTACATTTTTTAACTTGTTACCCTCACCCACTCTCTCCAAACCTACATTTTTAACTTGTTACCCTCACCCACTCTCTCCAAACCTACATTTTTTAACTTGTTACCCTCACCCACTCTCTCCAAACCTACATTTTTAACTTGTTACCCTCACCCACTCTCTCCAAACCTACATTTTTAACTTGTTACCCTCACCCACTCTCTCCAAACCTACATTTTTAACTTGTTACCCTCACCCACTCTCTCCAAACCTACATTTTTAACTTGTTACCCTCACCCACTCTCTCCAAACCTACATTTTTAACTTGTTACCCTCACCCACTCTCTCCAAACCTACATTTTAACTTGTTACCCTCACCCACTCTCTCCAAACCTACATTTTTAACTTGTTACCCTCACCCACTCTCTCCAAACCTACATTTTTTAACTTGTTACCCTCACCCACTCTCTCCAAACCTACATTTTTAACTTGTTACCCTCACCCACTCTCTCCAAACCTACATTTTTAACTTGTTACCCTCACCCACTCTCTCCAAACCTACATTTTTAACTTGTTACCCTCACCCACTCTCTCCAAACCTACATTTTAACTTGTTACCCTCACCCACTCTCTCCAAACCTACATTTTTAACTTGTTACCCTCACCCACTCTCTCCAAACCTACATTTTTTAACTTGTTACCCTCACCCACTCTCTCCAAACCTACATTTTTTAACTTGTTACCCTCACCCACTCTCTCCAAACCTACATTTTTTAACTTGTTACCCTCACCCACTCTCTCCAAACCTACATTTTTTAACTTGTTACCCTCACCCACTCTCTCCAAACCTACATTTTTAACTTGTTACCCTCACCCACTCTCTCCAAACCTACATTTTTAACTTGTTACCCTCACCCACTCTCTCCAAACCTACATTTTTTAACTTGTTACCCTCACCCACTCTCTCCAAACCTACATTTTTAACTTGTTACCCTCACCCACTCTCTCCAAACCTACATTTTTAACTTGTTACCCTCACCCACTCTCTCCAAACCTACATTTTAACTTGTTACCCTCACCCACTCTCTCCAAACCTACATTTTAACTTGTTACCCTCACCCACTCTCTCCAAACCTACATTTTTAACTTGTTACCCTCACCCACTCTCTCCAAACCTACATTTTAACTTGTTACCCTCACCCACTCTCTCCAAACCTACATTTTTAACTTGTATAGCATCCTGCAAACCTACAGTATTGTAACATCCTGCATATAGCTTAAGTATTGTAAGCATCCTGCATATAGCTGAAGTATTGTAAGCATCCTGCATAAGCTAAGTTTTTTAACTTGTATACCTCACTCTCTGCAAACCTACATATTTTTGAAGTATTGTAAGCATCCTGGCATATAGCTGAAGTATTGTAACATCCTGCATATAGCTGAAGTATTGTAAGCATCCTGGCATATAGCTGAAGTATTGTAAGCATCCTGGCATATAGCTTAAGTATTGTAAGCATCCTGGCAAACTACATTTGTAAATATAAAATATTGCACTATTCAGAGTTAAGATGAAAAAAAAATGTTTCCCACAAGCCATATAGCTGAAGTATTGTAAGCCAGTGGCATTAGCTGAAGTATTGTAAGCATCCTGGCATATAGCTGAAGTGTGTTTGCAATCATAAACTAGCTGAAATATGTTAGCCAGTCAATATTGAATGTTTATTAACATAATTTATGCGACGAAATAAGTAATCAATATTTTAGCTTTTACCTTTAAACTGAATTAGGATTTTGGTTAGGTGTGGGATTATCTATATCATTTCTTATTATCTATCGTCAAAGTAGCCATATTACTCAAATCTTACAATCACATTACGTTAAAAATGAAAGCCTTCCGTGGTATTGTCTTGTTCGGAAACATCCAACCGCTATTCACTTATTAAGCGTTTGTTTGTAGTTAAAAGGTCTGACTGAAGGGATTCCATTACACGAGACATCGATAGGCAAGCACTTAGCCCCAAAAACTTGGGTGCCTTGACGTGTAACAATGTGAGAATGACGCGCCAATTTTGACAACTTATCTGCTGCCGTCTGCTGTAACGACACCGCCTGCGCGTGCGTTTCTTCACGAGGCGACTCGCGCCCACATAGAACAACAGTATCGAGGGCTCACCTTACGCACATCGCCGTGTGGCACAAACACAAGGGCGGAGATGGAAACGTGAGAGCCCCCGGACTGGGTCGCGTCATTGTTCTAGTGCGGCATTTGTCGTGGCGGTGTCGTAGAAAAGGGGTTAAGTGAAATGAGTTGATATGAAGTGAAGCGAGGTGAACTGAAATGAAAGGGGGGGTGAGCTGAAGTGAGGAGTTGACGTTAAGTGAAGCGTGGTGAACTGAAGTGAACGGGGGTGATCTGAAGTGAGTTCATGATTTGAAGTGAAGCGAGGTTAAATGAAGTTAAGTGAGATGAACTGAATTAACGCGTGGCTAACTGGAGTGAAATGCAGTGAACTGAAGTAAAACGAGATGAATTACAGTGAAGCGAGGTGAACTAAATTAAACGCGAGATGAGCTGAAGTAAAGCGAGTGAACTGAAGTTAACAGAAGCGAAACGTGGAGAACTAAAGTAATACGAGCTGAACAAAAGTGAAGCTAGGTGAAGTGAAGTAAAACGCGATGAATTACAGTGAAGCGAGGTTAACTGAAGTGAAGCGTGGTGAACTGAAGAAGAGCCTACGATGTCTTTTCTCCTCTTCCCGCCAACTCGCTATCTTTAAATAAGTAGTTTCATATACAGTGATACATTTTTATCCTCGTTACTGTAAATGTTAAGTTCAATCACTACCTTAAATGTGAGTAGAACCATTCCACGGTCAGCGTAGCGGTCAGAAAGGTGAGACGTACAGCAATTGTTATGGAGAGACGTGAAGGGTAAACATTGTCTTTCCTTGTCGTTTTGCATAAAACATTTGCTTCATTCTCAGTGGCCTTGGATTGTAATTGACACCGTTCGCAACAGAATTATAAAGTCATACGGTGTAGTTTAATCGTTGACAAATTGAAGTTTGAAATAAGCATCACAATATGATTTGTCCACTCTTAAGTGGCGCCGTCAGCCTTATATGTGGCTATTATTTTACACCTGCCAGTTGCCAGACTGCACAGCTAGCAAGTGAAACTGTCGTGTAGAAAACACGTTCGCGTTGTTTCAGTATACAGACACGTGTGCAGCGAGACATGGCAACGATGGGGAGGGATTTCTGGAGAAGGTGCAGACTTGAAGAAAACACCAACGTTGGGGATGGGGGGGGGGTTGAGGGGGGGGGGAGACCTGACTTATTCGCGGCAGCTGCCGTCAATTTGTACTAAATGCAAGCAACTCAATTTTCACCAGATGGATGTCTTGTTTTTATCTCATCCTATGGATGTATTGTTTTCAACTCACCAGATGGATGTCTTGTTTTCAACTCATCCAGATGGATGTCTTGTTTTCATCTCATCAGATGGATGTCTTGTTTTCAACTCATCCTATGGATGTCTTGTTTTCAACTCACCAGATGGATGTCTTGTTTTCAACTCACCAGATGGATGTCTTGTTTTCAACTCACCAGATGGATGTCTTGTTTTCAACTCACCAGATGGATGTCTTGTTTTCAACTCACCAGATGGATGTCTTGTTTTCAACTCACCAGATGGATGTCTTGTTTTCATCTCATCCCAGATGGATGTCTTGTTTTCAACTCACCAGATGGATGTCTTGTTTTCAACTCACCAGATGGATGTCTTGTTTTCAACTCACCAGATGGATGTTTCTTGTTTTCAACTCACCAGATGGATGTCTTGTTTTCAACTCACCAGATGGATGTCTTGTTTTCATCTCACCAGATGGATGTCTTGTTTTCATCTCATCCAGATGGATGTCTTGTTTTCATCTCACCAGATGGATGTCTTGTTTTCATCTCACCAGATGGATGTCTTGTTTTCATCTCACCAGATGGATGTCTTGTTTTCAAACTCACCAGATGGATGTCTTGTTTTTATCTCATCCCAGATGGATGTCTTGTTTTATCTCATCCTATGGATGTCTTGTTTTCATCTCATCAGCCCAACCCATTTCAACTCCAAACCTCTATTACTTTACAAACGTCCCTGTTCATTCATCTAACTTTCATCTGACAACGCAATGAATCAAGTATTCAATTAATTAACTGCATGTTGTGAGTCTATTTAGAGAGATATTTCCACATAAACGCGCGCTTTCCACTTAATTTGTCTTGTTTTCTTATAGGCGACTTGGCAAGACGTTCGTATATCCACATACATGTACGAGTCTTCAAATCTCATCGTTAGTCGATCATTTACTTTAACCTACTGCAAACTGCACACCACCTCCAACCTCAAACGTTAACTACACACACCAACATAACAAAATTTTAAAAAAAAATCATTTAAGACATAATGAAATGTAAAAGCAATTGCTCTCTTACAATACACAAAAGTTCCTTTGTTAAAACACAGTTTCGCCGTTTCAGACACACAAAAAGACTTTATTAAAAAAACGTTACGGAACGCTGGATCTAAACGTGTTCACTGGTCACGGTGAGCAGTCGAGACATCCCTGAAATATGAGACAGCCCTCACCACGAGCTCGGCTAATGGACTGTCAAATGGCCCAACCGCTCGTGTCACTTGAGCGGAGGTCAATCGAGTAAAGCGAGACACCTGCGCCTGACCACTGGTCAATTACTGCTACCCTTGTCTCTCGATGTTGGCCGTACAGGTGGGGTGGGCGTGGCCAACTTAATCCAGCGGGCAAATGTTAAATCTCCTACATCAAGGGTGACCAGAAGCGGAAACTTCATTTATTGGAAGAGACTTTCACGAGAGACCAACTGTTTAGAAAGAGCTCCCTACCAGTTTGTGTTACAATTACAACTCAGGCTAAGTCAATGTCGGATTGTGACAATAAATTCATTATTCGATATGGAGCTGCACACTTGCACACGCTTCGAAAATGGGGGAAGAAAATAAAAGGCGCGATCAATAAAGTCTAAACGTTTTGGAACATTTATAGCAGAGGTGGCCAGACCTGTAGTAACTGAGAGCCATTTTTAAATATTAAAAAATTAATGAGAGCTGCAATAAAGCACTATTGGTCATTAAACCTTGCTTGGAAATTTTCCAGTAATCCTTGTAACATATCTTTCATAAAACTGTACTCAAGCCGCAATGTGAACACAGAAGAGCCGCATGCAGCTCGAGAGTAGCCGTTTGGCCACCGTTGCTTTTTTTAAAGGAATCTGCTGGTATTTCAAGGCAACCGGTAACCTGTAACATCTGTTGTTCTCAAACTGTCGGGCCTCCAACCAACTGCTCGCTGGTCACGTGCGATCCACCCAAACCGTTATGCGGGCCCCAAGACCTCTCAGAACCCTCCGCATTTTCCCTTTACAACACTTACTATAGTTGCTAGTTATCACATGGTTTCTGTTGATGGTCCTCTCATTATCATTTCATTAGAATTAATTTCAGTTAAATAAAAATTATTTTAAACTGTTCACTCCAAAAAGTATCTGTCAGTTGTCGTCTCATTTTTAATATTTATAGATTTCAAATTTATAGATATCAAATTTATAGATTTCAAATTTATAGATTTCAAATTTATAGATCTCAAATTTATAGATTTCAAATTTATAGATTTCAAATTTATAGATCTCAAATTTATAGATCTCAAATTTATAGATTTCAAATTTATAGATCTCAAATTTATAGATTTCAAATTTATAGATCTCAAATTTATAGATTTCAAATTTATAGATTTCAAATTTATAGATCTCAAATTTATAGATTTCAAATTTATAGATCTCAAATTTATAGATCTCAAATTTATAGATCTCAAATTTATAGATCTCAAATTTATAACTTTCAACAACAACAACATTAATTAAATGAATTTCGTCAACATTAAGCTACTAAAAAATTATGACTTGTGTCTTAAAGTGACGACCAAGCATCGAAAGGTGTCGTCTGCTCATAAAGTTTTCTGAAACCTGCTGGTTGACATGGTCTGTGACATGGCAATGGTGTTGTGCATGTTTTAAGATGGGGTGTCGTCAGGGCGGTGTCGGATGGTTACGGTCGAGTTGTTTTGGTAAATAATTAAATCACGCTTCACGCTGCCTCATCAGCATTCGTGTGCGCCCAGGTATACCAAATGATAATGTGTGTGTGTGTCTGTTTGTGTGTGTGTGTCTGTGAGGGTGCGTTTGTGTGTTAACTTTGTTTTTAATGGCTCCTCTATAAGACATGCAAGTCCACCAGTTAGGCTGAGCCCATCCATGCACGTCAACTTACATAAACTCGCCTCTGACAATACCATACATAAACTCGCCTCTGACAATACCTTACATAAACTCGCCTCTGACAATACCATACATAAACTCGCCTCTGACAATACCTTACATAAACTCGCCTCTGACAATGCCTTACATAAACGCGCCTCTGACAATACCTTACATAAACTCGCCTCTGACAATACCTTACATAAACTCGCCTCTGACAATACCTTACATAAACGCGCCTCTGACAATACCTTACATAAACTCGCCTCTGACAATATCTTACATAAACTCGCCTCTGACAATACCTTACATAAACGCGCCTCTGACAATACCTTACATAAACTCGCCTCTGACAATACCTTACATAAACTCGCCTCTGACAATACCTTACATAAACGCGCCTCTGACAATACCTTACATAAACTCGCCTCTGACAATACCTTACATAAACTCGCCTCTGACAATACCTTACATAAACTCGCCTCTGACAATACCTTACATAAACTCGCCTCTGACAATACCTTACATAAACTCGCCTCTGACAATACCTTACATAAACTCGCCTCTGACAATATCTTACATAAACTCGCCTCTGACAATACCTTACATAAACGCGCCTCTGACAATACCTTACATAAACTCGCCTCTGACAATACCTTACATAAACTCGCCTCTGACAATACCTTACATAAACGCGCCTCTGACAATACCTTACATAAACTCGCCTCTGACAATACCTTACATAAACTCGCCTCTGACAATACCTTACATAAACTCGCCTCTGACAATACCTTACATAAACGCGCCTCTGACAATACCTTACATAAACTCGCCTCTGACAATATCTTACATAAACTCGCCTCTGACAATACCTTACATAAACGCGCCTCTGACAATACCTTACATAAACTCGCCTCTGACAATACCTTACATAAACTCGCCTCTGACAATACCTTACATAAACGCGCCTCTGACAATACCTTACATAAACGCGCCTCTGACAATACCTTACATAAACTCGCCTCTGACAATACCTTACATAAACGCGCCTCTGACAATACCACACATAAACTCGCCTCTGACAATACCTTACATAAACTCGCCTCTGACAATACCTTACATAAACTCGCCTCTGACAATACCTTACATAAACGCGCCTCTGACAATACCTTACATAAACTCGCCTCTGACAATACCTTACATAAACTCGCCTCTGACAATACCTTACATAAACTCGCCTCTGACAATACCACACATAAACTCGCCTCTGACAATACCACACATAAACTCGCCTCTGACAATACCACACATAAACTCGCATCTGACAATACCACACATAAACTCGCCTCTGACAATACCACACATAAACTCGCCTCTGACAATACCACACATAAACTCGCCTCTGACAATACCACACATAAACTCGCCTCTGACAATACCATACTTAACCTGGCAGTCATTTAAAACCTGATCTGGTGTCACTCTATTGGCGTTTCAGGAAGTAACAACACTCGGTATCTCTCGTGTTATACTCCGAATGAAAGCCTTCAGAGAACACCGTGAAAGACTTTGCCATATGCTCTTGTCTCATTATTGAGGTTCAACTGCATGTTTCGTGTCTACCAACCCCACTCCCATATATATGTTTAGTGGTATGATGTAGCGATCTGGTGTTTCTCGTGAAGTCGTTAGTCACCCAAACGTGACCGGGACGTCTTGTTAGCAAGGTGAAGATCAGAGAAAAGTTTTGACAAGGTGTGGCGACCAACGCTTAACAAGTGTGGCTATAACATCAGCTATGTTAGATAGACAACTCTGTGACGGTGTGGCTATAACATCAGCTGTGTTAGATAGACAACTCTGTGACGGTGTGGCTATAACATCAGCTATGTTAGATAGACAACTTTGTGACGGTGTGGCTACATCAGCTGTGTTAGATGTACCACAACTTTGTGACAAAGTGTGGCTACATCAGCTATGTTAGATAAACAACTTTGTGACAGTGTGGCTACATCAGCTATGTTAGATATACAACTGTGTGCCAAAGTGTGGCTACATCAGCTATGCTAGATGTACAACTTTGTGACAGTGTGGCTACATCAGCTATGTTAGATATACAACTTTGTGACAGTGTGGCTACATCAGCTATGTTAGATATACAACTTTGTGCCAAAGTGTGGCTACATCAGCTATGCAAGATGTACAACTTTGTGACAGTGTGGCTACATCAGCTATGTTAGATATACAACTTTGTGACAGTGTGGCTACATCAGCTATGTTAGATATACAACTTTGTGCCAAAGTGTGGCTACATCAGCTACGCAAGATGTACAACTTAGTGACAGTGTGGCTACATCAGCTATGTTAAATACAACTTTGTGCCAAAGTGTGGCTACATCAGCTATGTTAGATGTACAACTTTGTGACAGTGTGGCTACATCAGCTGTGTTAGATGTACAACTTTGTGACAGTGTGGCTACATCAGCTATGTTAGATATACAACTTTGTGACAGTGTGGCTACATCAGCTGTGTTAGATGTACAACTTTGTAACAGTGTGGCTACATCAGCTGTGTTAGATGTACAACTTTATGACAGTGTGGCTACATCAGCTATGTTAGATATACAACTTTGTGACAGTGTGGCTACATCAGCTATGTTAGATGTACAACTTTGTGACAGTGTGGCTACATCAGCTATGTTAGATATACAACTTTGTGACAGTGTGGCTACATCAGCTATGTTAGATATACAACTTTGTGACAAAGTGTGGCTACATCAGCTATGTTAGATATACAACTTTGTGACAGTGTGGCTACATCAGCTATGTTAGATATACAACTTTGTGACAGTGTGGCTACATCAGCTATGTTAGATGTACAACTTTGTGACAGTGTGGCTACATCAGCTGTGTTAGATGTACAACTTTGTGACAGTGTGGCTACATCAGCTATGTCAGATATACAACTTTGTGACAGTGTGGCTACATCAGCTGTGTTAGATGTACAACTTTGTGACAGTGTGGCTACATCAGCTGTGTTAGATGTACAACTTTGTGACGGTGTGGCTACATCAGCTGTGTTAGATGTACCACAACTTTGTGACAGTGTGGCTACATCAGCTATGTAAAAGATATACAACTTTGTGACAAAGTGTGGCTACATCAGCTATGTTAGATATCCACCTTTTTCCAAAGTGAGGTTGCCAGTTGCCAACCTTACAATCAATTAGTGCTCCAACGAAAAATCTCATACTTTGCTATTTTACAGACCTTTCAATATTAGCTGATATTGTTACATGTTAATAGTTACATCATTATGCTGCTGACATTTATCTACCCTTTGTAATATTTTTGCCCGAACTTAATTCTGCCCACATGAGAATCACACAGCAAGAAATTTGTCTGATTGTCGGCTCCTGTTGAACTCATAGTCTCTTATTTTCTGATATACACATCTTTAAATTCTAAAAAAATGTTTCAGTGAAGCTTTGTCAATTAAGACAGTGGATGAAACAAATGAACCTTTTAATCGTAGTCTTTAACAAGGTTTATAAAAATTGATCGTTCGTTCATAACTATAGATCGATTTTATTACACGTTAGTTATAGCTATAGTTGTTTCCTAATCGTGTGATAAGTATGGAAATAATAAGAGAATAGTTTTAAGATAGATTTTTTTAAAAAAGACAAGAAAATGAAAGTACCTCCTCAACACATAGAATGGTTGTAGTTATGGTCAAGGGGCCAGGTAGGTGGTGATGGTGGTGGGAGGGGGGTGTGACAGATATGTCAGCGTCAGAGTTGTTAAGTACACGGACGTTTCTTTGATGACCCCGGCATTTTTCAAAAGGTTCCCTTTGATATGACCAAACAAAGGGAAGCTACGTCACGAGGAGAAAATGGTGAGGAGTGGGAGTACGGCGATGGTATCAAAGTGGTTGTGTGGGGGGGAGGCGGGGCGGGGACGGGATGGAGTTACATACCTACCAACTAGGCCTGTCAACGGGTACCCGGGACCCGGGTACCCGTTGCCGTAAGATTACCCGGGTAGTAAAATTCCGCCCGGGTACCCGTGAAAATGTGGCTTCAATGTCTATATTAACCAAACTTCGGCTCACATGCGGCTTTTTTGTGGGTTTAATTTGCGCTCGCAAAACAATTTATCAAATGAAAATGTTTGTTTCAAATATATGCTGTGAAATACATATACGGACAAATATCTGTGGCTACTGTGTGAAATGAGGTGCACGGAAGGTGGCTAGGTAGCATTGTATAGTGGTAATGACTGGAAAAGTTATGCAATGTTTTGAACGGGTAACCCGGGTACCCGTTCGAAATTTGGACGGGTACCCGGGCAGCATTTTTCAACATTATTGACAGCTCTACTACCAACACGGTATGATCAAGGTACATCATTCCCGATGTGAAGTCATCATTGACACGGGAGTGATGATAATATGACGTGTACTTATATAAATAGCCGACATCAGATACCAAACCGATCAAATGTCAACAAGGATCGCTTCCAGGTGCCCCCAAATATTCCCGGCGTTGGTGGATAGATCCACAGCCCAGGGTTCAATTCATGTTGTGAACGATGCGATTAGTTCATCCACGGTCCGTCACCCTCCTCTTCTCACAGTACAATGACGATGTTTACCCCCCCCCCTTTTTTTTCTCCAATCCCATCTGCACGAGCATTAACAGCAAATAAAACAAACCCGTAAAAACAAAGTTTTTGACTATAAATCCCTTATATATGAGACATAACTAAAAGTATTGATTATGTTCAAACGCGACAAACATTTACAGACTGAAACCGAAATTATCTCCCCTGGCTTTAAAACTGGGGGAAGGGGGAGGGGGTGTGGACATGGATGGGTGGCGTCAACGCGTTAACTCAACTCCTGGTGTAAACCACCTGGTTAAAACACGAGATGTGTTCACCGATGGCTGGCGTGAAGTCAAGTGACCCGTAAAATGTAAACAATAGCGACCGCTACATATAGTTTATATAGATAAACTAAAAATACATTAATTTAATTACGGTACGTTCGATCGATCTGAATTTTTGATACGATGCATTGTTAGGTGACACGGACCCGTGTGCCAAATTACAGCTCGATGGCTTTACGGGAAGTGGTTCATTTTTGACTTTTGTTTTTCCGCCCGCCCGGCGACGAACGACAGACAGAGAGACAGAGACGGCGGTGAAGTTAATATAAGGGATTTAATAAAACAATACCGTAATAAAACAAACCCGTAAAAACAAAGTTTTTGACTATAAATCCCTTATATATGAGACATAACTAACAGTATTGATTATTTTCAAACGCTACAAACATTGACAGACTGACACCGAGTGATGTCCCTTGTCTTTAATAAATGGGGGTGGGACGTGAGGGGGTGTCGGCGTCAACTCAAACTCACGTGGAAGTGGAAGAAAAAAACAATAACAAACCGTGAATTTGAATTACATACCTCATATAAGGATAAACTAAAAATGCATTAATTTAATTACGGTACGTTCGATCGATCTGAAATTTTGATACGATGCATTGTTAGGTTAGACGGGTCCGTGTGCCAAATTTCAGCTCGATCGGATCACTGGAAGTGGGTCATTTTCGACTTTTCTTTTTCTGCCCGCCCAGCCCATGAGAGAGATGACCGGCCGCGAAGTTAATATAAGGGATTTAATAAAACAAACCCGTAAAAACAAAGTTTTTGACTATAAATCCCTTATATATGAGACAGAACTTAAAGTATTTACAAATATCTACAGACTGAATCTGTCTTTAATCCCCTTTGCTTTTAACCCCCAAAGGGGGGTAGGGGGTGGGAGAGGGGAACGGTCTTGTCCCCGCTCGCTGGGCCGAACTCACCGTGACATGCCAAATGTAAACAAAAGCACGCCTGTTTACCTGGTTTAAGCACGAGATGTGTTCACACCGGTGGCTGGCCTGAAGTCAAGTGACCCGTAAAATGTAAACGATAGCGACCTCTACATATAGTTTATATAGATAAACTAAAAATGCATTAATTTAATTACGGTACGATCGATCGATCTAAAATTTTGATACGATGCATTGTTAGGTCAGACGGGCCCGTGTGCCAAATTTCAGCTCGATCGGATCACTAAAAGTGGGTCATTTTCGACTTTTCTTTTTCCGCCCGCCCATGAGATGATGAGAGAGATGATGAGATGACGACAGAGACGGCCGCGAAGTTAATATAAGGGATTTAATAAAACAAACCCGTAAAAACAAAGTTTTTGACTATAAATCCCTTATATATGAGACATAACTAACAGTATTGATTATTTTCAAACATTTACAGACTGACACCGAGTGATGTCCCTTGTCTTTAATAAATGGGGGTGGGATGTGAGGGGGTGTCGGCACGACGGTCGGCGTCAACACGACGGTCGGCGTCAACTCAAACTCATGTGGAAGTGGAAGAAAAAAACAATAACAAACAGTGAATTTGAATTACATACCTCATATAAGGATAAACTAAAAATGCATTAATTTAATTACGGTACTTTCGATCGATCTGAAATTTTGATACGATGCATTGTTAGGTGAGACGGGTCCGTGTGCCAAATTTCAGCTTGATCGGATCACGGGAAGTGGGTCATTTTTTACTTTTGTTTTTCCGCCCGCCCAAGACAGACAGAGAGAGAGACAGAGAGAGACGCCGGTGAAGTTAATATAAGGGATTTAAAAACAAAGTTTTTGACTATAAATCCCTTATATATGAGACATAACTAACAGTATATCTGTCTTAACTCCCCTTTGTCTTATAACCCGTGGGAGGGGGGGTGGGAGAGGGAAAGTTCTGGTCACCGATTGCTGGACCGAGCTCAGCGTGACGCGTAAAATGTAAACAAAAGCACTCCGGTACATCGCGTCAACGCGCGAACTGAGCTGTCACGTGAAAAAAAAACAATAACAAACTGTGAAATTGAATTACATACCTCATATAAGGATAAACTAAAAATGCATTAATTTAATTACGGTACGTTCGATCAATCTGACATTTTGATACGATGAATTGTTAGGTGACACGAGGCTATGTGCTAAATTTCAGCTCGATGACATCACGGGAAGTGGGTCATCTTTTACTTTTTTTTTCGCCCGCCCGACGACGAACGACAGACAGAGAGACAAAGAGAGACGGCGGTGAAGTTAATATAAGGGATTGAATAAAACCTTAATGACTTTTGATTTAAGCTAAGTCTTGAAGTGGTGAGCATTCTGGAATAGCATGTTACATTAGCGTTATAGTGGAAACTGTCATCACAAGTGACAGTAGAATAGTTATTAGTTGGTTTACTTTTATTGTCAATACCTAGCATGGAACCCTGAGGATGGGGGCGGATGGATGGTTTATAAGTAGGGCTGGTACTGAATTTTTAAAAAAATGTTCGATTAATTTTTAAAAAATTAATCGATTAATCGATCTATTTCCATTGATTATATTTTTATAAAGCTTATATAGATACCGTTAAGTTGCGATTCATTATTTTCGCGAAACTGGTTAAGTCGTGGTAATTCCATGGCTACAAAATGTTGTGACGTAACACAGGAAATTCGTTTTGCTATGCAAAAAATAAGGAAGAAAACCCTTTTTGTTTACGTATGCACGTCTAAATAAATAATAATACCAAAGGTATGTAAGTAACAAAATATATAAACTATTAATAAATTGGAAAAAAATATTAAAAATTTTTTTTCTTAAATTTTAAACAAAACGGTTCAATAAAATCGAACTAACTACGTTCATACCCGATACTGGTGACGCATTGTGAGAAAATAAATTTAGTCTCGCGGAATGTTCACAGAGGAGGGAAAAATTACTAACAATGAAAACATATAGCGGACCTACACAAATATGTGACGTTGAGCGCATTCAAAAATTGGTTGTTGAGCCCATTAAAAACACACTTGCGTGCTTGGACACTCCGAAACTCAAAGCTTGTGTGCCGTGGATACACACAACACACAGCCAGTGTGCCGTGGATACACACAACACAAAGCTAGTGTGCCGTGGATACACACAACACACAGCTAGTGTGCCGTGGATACACACAACACAAAGCCAGTGTGCCGTGGATACACACAACAAACATCCCTTTTATGCCAAACACATACAAAACAGTCCTTGTAAGTCGAGCACATACAATACAAACAGCCCTGGTATGCTGATCACATACAATACAAACAGCCTTGGTGTGTCGAGCACATACAACACAAACAGCCCTAGTATGCTGAGCACATACAATGCAAACAGTGCTTGTTTTCCTAGCATGGCACATACAATACAAACAGTGCTTGTTTTCCTAGCACATACAATACAAACAGCCTTGGTATGCTGAGCACATACAATACAAACGTCCCTTATTTTCCTAACACATGCATACAATACACAAACCCCTGTTGTGCCTCATCTGTAATTCACCAAAATAAAGACACATGACTTCTTTCAAAAAAGAAAATGCAAAGCTGTTTAGCTGGCGGCCTTGTG
This sequence comes from Ampullaceana balthica, assembly GCA_944989445.1. NCBI lineage: Eukaryota > Metazoa > Mollusca > Gastropoda > Lymnaeidae > Ampullaceana > Ampullaceana balthica. Next base: position 1,144,703 of record CALYLW010000069.1, on the reverse strand, counting down.
TTAGACGAATGGAGTTTCTTAAACAGCGGGATAAGAACTGGGTGGGGTGGTGGGGGTGCGGTGGTGTTTTAGGGGGTGGGGGAGCTTGTTAAGGTGACATTTGTCAAAAGGATAATTTGTTTCTGGATTGATGACAAGCAGGTCACTTTTGTATACCTCTCTCAAGATCTCTCTCTCTCTCACACACACACACTCTCTGTGTCTCTCGCAGCCTCACATCCTTTCAATCATTGTCATAGACACACTCTTACCATTTCTTTTTAAGCTCTACATCTATTTTCTTTCACTCTTACATTTTTTAACACTTACTTTTTAAATTTACCTATATTTTCTTCTTCTTTAAGAAAGACTAAGGTGAGGGGAGGGCTCTCTATTAATTATATATATTGTAAACTTAGTCTAATTTTATTTTAGGTGAAAGCTAATTATACACTAATTATACTCTAATCATGCTTTAACTATACTCTAATAATACTTTAATTATACTCTAATTTATTCAAAATATACTCGAATCATACTTAAATTATACCCTAATCATACTTTAAGTATACCCTAATCATACTTTAATTATGAATTTCTTTCCAGCTTTGTAAAACTCCCTCAGTTTTTCCAAATACTTTTCTATTTTGTTTTGAGTTTTCTGTTATCTTAATTCTTATTTTGTTCGTCAGTCCATAATTTCCACCCTAGTTTAACATTCTAGTTCTAGTGACTCTACGGTTTTCTTATTCTTCTCGTCTGGATCTAACCTAATCGTTTTTTCTGTAAAGTTTTTCTTTTGAACAAATTATAGTCTCTCCAAAATTATGCTTACAATATTTGTCTGTCAAATACCCTCATTATGTCTTATTATTATTATTTTGTAAAATTATTTTTTTATATTTATTTATTTTCTTCGCTTGTGGAATCATCTCCAAGTCGTAAATCACTGACGATTTCAAATATTAGCGAAAATAAATGTCCTTTCTCTTGCCCTGATTTTGTATGTGGCCTATTGTCTCTTCCGTTCACAGTTTTTTGTTTGTTCCATTTTTAAATATATTTTTTAAATTTATTATTTTTGGGGGGGGGGAAGATACATTTGAGTTTTTTTGTGTATACGTGTGTGTTTGAGAAGATAATTGAGTGTGTATGTGATTGTGTTTAAGGAGATAATTGTTAGTGTGTGTACATGACTGATGAATGGAGGACATCTTTAACCCATGCACGCTTACAAGCACGTGACCAGGATGTGGTACAAAACAAGGACATAACAAGGTTGATTTATCAGTCACCTGCTTTTTATTGATGCTCTTTGCTTTGGAAATTTCGGTAGCGTTGTTTGGTTGCTAGGGCAATGCATATCCATAAAGAAAGGGAAACAATTCAGATGTGTTATGAATTGTGAGTTTAAAAAAACAACAACAAAATACAACTCAATTTCATACCGCTTAATAACCTTTTTATGCAACACTAGATACGACCTGAGCATACGCCGAAAACTTGCTCATAGATAGTGCAAAGATACAAACTACAGCAAGGAGAAATCAAAACAACGTGAGTGAACTTCGGGGAAGGGGGTCGGAAACCTCCGAGGCATTGTTGGTCTTAGGATATGCGCACTGCGGTTAGCTACCTGCCCCCCCCCACCCTTAACCACCCTAACTTGCCAACCTTGAACTGTGATTGGTCGACCCTAGCGAGGGTCATTCCTCATGTTTATTTGCGCTCGGCTTGTGAATTATGTATAAAGACAGTCTTAGATCATAGACAAGTTAAAAGGCGGATATGTTGACCATCACTGCCATATAAAATACGCAGTATAAGAAATTTAAAAGAAATAATTTTCAATGGAGTGAAAGTCGACCACTAAAGTGAAATAATTTATTTACATCCTATATAATAAAAAGCTGTGTTCTGTGCGGTCATCGATAGCGATTGGTCCCTCAAACACATATGACTCCTACAGCCAATCATATTGAACACGTTTACGCGGACGTTCAAACCGAGTTATTTTTGATGCAGTATTTCTTCCAAGATTTTATTTTGAGTTATGCGCGTTGGGATTTAAAGTAAAAAGCTCTGTTGATACGAGTTATTTATTTTAACAATAATGAATAGTATTTTTGACGTGATGCACATGTATGCTGATCGAGACGGCTGTTGGAGGGCCAATCATATTGAACACGTTTACGCGGACGTTCAAACCGAGTTATTTTTGGTGCAGTATTTCTTCCAAGACTTTATTTTGAGTTATGCACGTTGGGATTTATAGTAAAAAGCTCTGTTTATACCAGTTATTTATTTAAACAATAATGAATAGTATTTTTGATGTGATGGACATGTATGCTGATCGAGACGGCTGTTGGAGGGGAGTTACAACATGCCACCGAACGGTGGCGGAACGTCCTTGGACGGGCTTTTTTGCTCGTATGGAATATTTCTATAATATTTGTTGCCAAACTATTAATTATACATATAACCCCCAAAATTTATTTTATGTTCAGTATTTATTTGATATGTCACACAAACGCATACTATTTAAATGTGCAATTAAATGTGCACCAATATTGGGAGAAACCATTGAAATTAACTGTCTATTTTAACTAAGATTGACGGTAGCTTGATGCACACGTGAACTTAATGTAAAAAAATATAGGTAAGTGTTACTGAACTTACACATTTTCTTTATAAGAGAAAAATCTACTGCACCGGTAAATTTACCAAAGCCCAACCCATAATTTCTCAAACACATGGGTGGAAAATCTACGGCCCGAGGGCCACACGCGGTCCACTGCGTGATTCTGAGAGACTCACGAAATCCTCTGCAGCAAATTCAAAATAATAATTACAAAAAAATAATATAAGTCATCTTAAAGTCGAATTTCTTTGGCCTGAACTAAGGTTGAATTTTTCAAGTGCCTCCCCCCCCCCAAAAAAAAACAACAAAAAAAAACAACAAAAAAAAACAACAACAACAACACATTCATGTCTCACTGATCCGGCCTTCGCATTAAATATTTGCGCACCAATGTTTTGTTGATGAAATTGAAAAATAATGTAAAAGTTTTTGCATTCTACAAATTTCCCAGTGGACATTTCTTAAAAATTGAATTGTCGATTTCTAAGCCCACAGCACTCAGTGCACACCACGGCTCCACCCATCCCTACTTGACTTAAACAATTAATCCGCCTCTTACCAATTGTTATTTTCAAATGCCGTGTGAGATATACTCTGTATGTTAAATAAAACCACTGTATTCATCACCAGCCCACATTTCGTTAGATTAGATCCATCCCCAACTCTTTTACCCACCGGTTCCTGGAGAGCTCTACGCGGGCCTTTTTCTTAATCGCGCCATTATTTCCCCGCCCCTATTCACGGCGCGGACATAATCTCCCGAATCTTGGTTCTACTAACGATGTCAGTCGTGAAAACCTAGGGATTAGGGGCAACGTACGCCTGTTTTGTGTGTGTGCCCAGTTAACTCAATGAGGATACACATTGTTATATGCGACAATAAAGAGAGGGGGTGGGGCAGGGGATGTAATTTATTGCCTCTCTTGGATAATGATCTCCCCTTGAAATATTTTGTAGACCATAGCCGCTAACCCGAGGGTCCTCAACTGCTTGATGGAAGGAACACAAGCATTGAAAATACATTTCAAATTTTTTTTTAAATAATTTTTTTTTAAAGTGTAGACTTACGTTACGGTTTGGTAAGATTTACAAATACTGAAGGGTTAAGAACGTAAAAAGAAGTGAAGCCGTGCAACCCTCGTGATATCAGTTTATAGAACTATTTTACTGTAAAATTGAAATAATTAAAACTATATCGCTGACAATTGTTAACATATCCATTACACCAACTTTAGAAAAAGAAAAAAAAAGAAAAGAAAAAAAACCAAAAAAAAATATAAAAAATTTAAAAAAAGTTTTCCGAACAATAAATTATTTTTTTTTAATCCTTTAATCCATCCAGAATGAAACTCCCGAATTACGTTCATGTTATTATAAACTGGTTGACCATTGTGAACTGTCCAGAGCCCTTAGATTTAGGTGACCATTGTAAGAGTCCTGATACTGAGAATCTGAGGTGACCACTGTGCACTTTGTCCAAGTCTTCTAAAGTCTCACACATAGTATGTCTATTATTTCAAGATTTAAATATATATATATATATATATATATATATATATATATATATATATATATATTATATATATATATATATATAATTTAGTAATAGTCATAGAAAGAAATATAAGTTTAAAAAAAATTAATATAAAAACATATTTTTAAAAGCATTAAAACATATTTTAAAAAAAACAAGTAGATCTACATAATTAAAACTCGAATGAGTATTTAAACGCAATTGCCAACAAAGAATTTCTAATTTTCTTATTCAAGGGAAATAATTATATATTACATCAAAAGTCGATTCAAATAAGTAATTCTGAAACTAAACACAATATGACGTCATATTCCCTCGAGCTACATCACACCAAGAATGTGTCAATATAATGCGCAACACACAACAGCCCAACATAAGCATTCACAAAGCGGGAAAACCCCATTAACTATCAATCTAGATGACATTAAAAGTAATTTCAAATCAATACCTCTGAAACTAAACAATTGCTTTCTACAAATTGCTGCTAAAATTACGAGAGTTGAAATATTACGTGTTGTCCCAATATTTCTTCTCCATCATTGTTCTAAATATTATTAGCTATTGTTTGGCGTTTGTTTTAACCTGATATATGTTATGGTTGGTGAGACTTGGACAAAATACTGATATTTTTTAGTTTTTAAAAAATTTTTTTTAAAGGAAATCCAGGAAACCTTTTCGGCATTTTTTGGCCCGTGCACATCCCTGGGACCTCCTTAACATATTTGCAAAAGACCCGAACCCTGTATCTGGTATGGTTCAGGAGTAGTTGCTTATGCAAGCTGGAACAGACAGCACAGACATTTCAAATATATAAACGCAATTTTTCCCTTAAGGAAATTGCGTTAAAAACAACACAACCTTTCTACAACTAGTTTAATTATATGAGAAAGAATATCTCTTCTATGTAATGGTCTACAGCCACTACTTTACAAATAACATTTTACAACCATCGTGAAGGCCGTGACTGATTGTCTATCACCTGCTCGTAGAGAAAGGTGCTTTCAAATCGATGGCAAGATAATGTTTAGTTTTTTTTGTGTGGTTTGGGGGAGCGGGGATAGGGGTTAGTAGTTAAGAGACACGAGACACGTGACCCCCCTTCCCCACCCCACCTCTTGTTTTACATAAAATAACCTGAATGACGTATGCCAACAGTTCACCACCACGTTTTTCCAACTGTTCAACAACCTGAGTAGACATTCGACTTAAACTGTGTCCAGTAGCGTTGGAGAAGGGTGCTTTGGGGGTGGTCAGCCCGGTGGCTTATTTGTCCTTTTAAATGAGAGGCATCTTTTTTCTTCTTTTTGTGTGTGTGTGTGTAGTGAAAATAGTGGAGACAAAGTATTTGAACCGTCCATCACTCAAGAAACGATAAACTTGAACCACCCCCACCCCCAGCGTCTCTAGCCTGGCTACCTAATCCCCCCCCACCTCATCTGCTCTGGAACACGAACACCCGCATTGATATATGGTTTTATTCAACGCCTGTAAATATTATAATTTATGCTAAACAGATGAACCTAGTGAATTACGTCAATAGTGCAATGCCGTAGGCATTAAAAGGACATTATTGCACTGTCGACGATCGGGAGATTGTGTTGGGAATACATTGAGAGAAGTTGAAGGGGTTTGGGAGGGGGGGGCTATCTTGTGGTTTCCTTAAATGTTCAACATACGTTTTCGTGGAGTAGCCATCGATGACCACGTTTAGAAATTGAGACCAATGACGATTCTTCTTCTTCTTCTTCGTTCTCAATTTGAGTATTGCGTGCCGACGAGTTATGCGCCAATTGGCCCGTGGTCTCCGACTTCAGCCTGCTGTTTTTTCTGGATGTGCTTCCATAGCCTTTGGTCAGCTAAGACCATCTGCAAGGCAGCAGTTGATTTTGGCAAGTGATGCAGCGTTCACATGCCACGGCTATAAGGGTTCCACGCATTACCCAGCCGCCTTTTATTTTTCCCTAACAATGCGTTAGGTACCCACTCGAAGCTGGGTGGACTCGGGGACGCCCTAGGCCCCGGGAACAAATCCATGGCCTCCCATGGATTCGAACCCGTGACCATCGGTACGCCAGTCGAGAGCGCTGCCACTCGACCACCGTATCCCCCCAATGACGATTGACGTTTGTTCATCGATCCACGTGCTTACCTCATCGTACCGAATAGAGTATACCTGGATGTTTCCCGGCCATTAAACGCACGGTCTCAGCGCGTGACCAGGGGCAATAATGGACATCAAGCGGATTTGAAGATAACTCTGGCTCGTTTTGTCTCAAGTAAACTACTTTGTGATGGATGGTTATCCCCCCCCCTCTAACAGGTCTCACGCTTGAACGATCCTTCTCGACAGAGAGGGTCACATCGGGGTCACGTGTTGTTTGTTGTTCTACATGTCTCCAGCGGCAAATGTCAAATATTCAAACCTGATTACTCCGCATTGACAGGGAGAGAAAGGGAAAGATATAGGGAGAGTCGGGGAGGGAGAAGTGCGGGAAATAGAGTTAGGGAGAAAGGGAGGAGACGGAGAAGGGGGATTGAGAGAGGGCGTAGAAAGGAAAAAGAGAGTTATGGGAGGATCACGTATGAGTATGCGAAGGACGATAAGGAGTCAAATGCGTAACGTGGAATGGGAGAAGGGAACACAATCCTATCGAACCAAGATCTAGACTTCCCCTCCCTATCATTGTACACCTTTCATCTGATCAGACATCGTTTCCGAGCATGTCCTGGCCACTACTAAAGACGCGACGAGGCCTTCTGCTGCTTTCTTATAAAATTTCTACCTGTGCAGATCTCATATTTTATGACTAATTCTCTTCGGCGCATGAATATCTCGGAGAAAAACTCAACAAAAGAACGCCACATATTAAAAAAATATATCATTTTCAAAAAACGAGAAAAAAACAACTAAACTTGCGAATAAAGTCCTCAGCGATTTAAAGGGATTACTATTTTTTGTCAACGGTTTCTAATAACTGAAGTATCATATTTTTACTAGCGTCTGCGCCTATTGTTGTGGGGCAGTTTGTAAGGCATGCGGCTTAAGACGTCCACTTATTTAAATCAAAGTGTGTTTTTTCCCCCTGGTTGATCTGACTTATATTGTATTGGCTATCAACCTACCGATCTGTCTCTCTGTCTCTCTCCCTCTCCCCGCCCGGCATTCAAGTCTCCTGCCTTTCTCTCTCAATCGACCAGACAATGAACGGAGCGGGAACATAAGGAGTCGGATAAACTATGCACATAAATTGTGTTAATCAGATCGAGGCTGCTGTCTATTCCCACGAGATACCGAGTAGATTTCAGCCTCTCCTCAAATCTTGAAGTAATAAATCTATAGAAGATATTTTTGTGTGTGTAATGCGATAGGTTCCCACCCCTCGTCCCCGCCTCGGCTTGTGCTGCGATAATCTTGTTAAAACTACTCTTTGCTCCCCCCTCCTCCCTACCGAAGCACTCTTTCATTTCAAGATACTTGAGTTTTCACGACTAGTATTTCCAATACCTTATTCCGCTGAGCCCGCTGTGAAGAACTAATCCACCAGAAGCACCCATCGGCTTTAAAACACACGCCCATGCCCTGCCTTGTATTTATTTATAGTTTTGTTAAGACTGTGTACAACAAACTTTGGGGATAAAAAAGGGGGGTAGGGGTGGAGGTAATAGCCTCTGGGTATTTAGGATTGAATATCATATCAAATGCCAATAAACATAAACCGCTACTGATAAAGATCGGAATTAAAATATAATATTATCATTTGTTAGTTGTTTTTTTTTCCTTTCTTAAGTGCTGGATTCCACGAAGGTCGCTTGAGCAACGATTTCAAAAATGTTTTTATCATTAATTTAATATATATATATATGTATATGTATGATAGATACAAATATATAATTTTTTCGGTTGGGGTGTGTGGGGCCTCCGGCCATGTGTGACGTCACGCTGTTTTATATTAAATTTTGATATTTTTTTTTGTTAATAAAAAACAAAATTTTTGTTCGAAAGTGTGACGTACTTTAGGGGTGGGGGGTCCGAGATGTGTGACAGTTTGTGACAGGGGGAGGGGGGGGGTAAAAATGGTCAAAAATAGCGTGACCTACTTAATGGACGGCCCCTGTAGGGGGATAACTATGTATTTCATCATGGGGGGGGAGATATGCAGACACCATTCAATTCTTTGAAGAGACGGAGTTGAGCCGTCAAGAGAATCGTTAGAAGATCTACGCTTACAAGGGCCTGGTGGTGGCTTGCATTGTACGGTGATACGATTGGTAACTTGTTTAACGCAGGACCCGGGAGACGTCACGTGACGACTGTCATGAATCGTCACAGCTGGAATAGCTGTAAATCGTCGCATCTAGTATCAATGCATTTTCACAGCTAGTAGCCATTAGTAGCCATTAATCGTCACAGCTATTAGCCTTGAATCTTAATACCTAGTAGCCATGAATCGTCACAGTCATAGGTGGTAGCCATGAACATTTACACGAAGTAGCCTCTTCCTGTTTGCTGTCAGGGCAAAGGGAAATTTGGGGGACTTGGCGTTGTTTGGGTGATGGAAGAAAGTGGATCTTATAGAAATTTCTTGAGCTCACTCACTGGTGAATTTTGGTGCGGTGTACACGGGGAGTTAGGGATTATTGATGTACTAGTGAAAAAGCCTGCTAAGGCTCACACACACGCATAGTTCGCGCGTTGTTTCGGTAATTGACGTTCTGTGCTTAAAAAATGACGTCATATAATATTTTTAAATATATAAAATTTTAATTTATTTAAAATAATTTTGCGCGTCCTTTTGCGCGCCTTTCGAGCGCTTTTTGCACGCCTTTCGATGGGGAGACACACGCATACGAAGGTTGATGTATAGAGCTGTGGTGGATAGGGGAAGTGGAGGGCCTGGTGTTAGACCTATGATCTAATATTTGCAGTACAAATTGTTGCAGATAATGAAATAACTTTTCTATCTCTCTTTTTTTTTCCTCAAATTGTTTTAAAAATCTTTTTACCTCAATAAATGTAATAAATTAAAAAGTCTAAAGTTTTTTGGGTTAAATTTCAACATTTTTTAGGAATAGACAAAATTTATGAATAAAAAATAAATAAATGAGACATAGGCTTGTTAATATTGTATTTGGAATGTCAAATCTCATGTCATTTTCTTCCTTAAGTCTATATAAAGAACAACTAAATTTGAAGACACGTTGTGGCATCATCCCATTACCGTGTATACTCGCATATAAGCCCACCCCCTAAAACTGCTTTAAAATGTTCAGTTTTTTGCAAAAACCCACATGTAAGCCGACCATACAATTTTCTAATTTTACTCCATATTTTTGGTTCATAGAAATTTGTTGCTGTAAAGATGTAAAATGCTTTTTTTCTATTACATACCAGTTCGTTTACCGTTTGGAATGACACAAAAACGTGTTCTGCTCTTTCCACAATGTTTGCTATAATAATATCTGAACCTCAGCTAATAAATTGTTCACAAATGATGATTAACAAAGTATATATTTAGAAAAAATTATACATTTTAGTGTCTATTTTGTTTTATGCGCATATAAGCTGACCTCCTGATTTCAGAATAGTATTTTATAGTTCTAAACTCGGCTTATATGCGAGTATATACGGTAAAAGAAATCAAACTTTGTTTTAATTGAATTCAACACAGCTTATTTTTAAATTTAAATTAACTTTTTGATAAATGAGAAGTGGAAATGTTGGATAAACGCTATGATTGGCATTATGTGTTCTCTAACTATTTATCAGTTTACGGGTCTTAAGTCATGGAACTGTCAATGGATATAAGAACGTGATTGCAAATGAGAAGAAATAAAAATTCTTCGACATTCGTAGCAGAGTTTCGGTATTTCGCGTGTATAACACGAGTCTCTTACAAATTTCTACTTAACCCGCACCCATGCAGGGTGGTTCCTATTTATGGCGCATCTCATGTCAAGTACAGTGTACATGTATACTCTTTTCACACACATCGCCAGAACTATCTAACAGCATAGATCGGGCATTTATTGGTCTATGCGAGGTACCAATCACACTGGCTGAAGATATGTCAAGTAGGTCAATTATGAAGCTGTCCTTGCATCTGGGCATTCATTGTTTCTAGAATATGAGTATCAGTTACCCAAACCTTACTCTTATAGCCCGCGTTATAGATAAGAAAATTAATAAAAAGTTGGCCTGCCTCAGAACATTTTTTGGTCTTAACTAAAAATGGTATGACACCTTGTCTAAACAAAAAATGTTATGACACATTGTCTAAACTAAAAATGTTATGACACATTGTCTAAACTAAAAATGTTATGACACATTGTCTAAACTAAAAATGTTATGACACATTGTCTAAACTAAAAATGTTATGACACCTTGTCTAAACTAAAAATGTTATGACACATTGTCTAAACTAAAAATGTTATGACACATTGTCTAAACTAAAAATGTTATGACACATTGTCTAAACTAAAAATGTTATGACACATTGTCTAAACTAAAAATGTTATGACACATTGTCTAAACTAAATATGTTATGACACCTTGTCTAAACTAAAAATGTTATAACACATTGTCTAAACTAAAAATGTTATGACACATTGTGATGAAACATTGGACACATTCTCACTTATGATAAAGTAAAGAAAACCACTTGATACAAAATCACTCATTTCGGCAGATGGCTTTCCCGCTTGCGTCGTTAAGGAGAATTTGTTAGCACAAATCGCCAAAACTCGCGACTTATATACGGGTGCGTCTTATAATTGGGTGATTCTTATATGCACGAAAATACGGTTATTATAATTATTTAATTTTTTAAATTAGCAATAAAAATGAATTACGTGGCCTATAGCTATTAATTTATAATGTTTATTTTGAAGATATCTTTGCTCTTTCACGCAAGCCATGAGTATTACAATGAGTGGGAGAGATCGTGCCTGTAACTCTAGTTTGGGTTGGACATTTGTAGGGATTACACGTCAAAGAAATACGTATAGGGGCCGTCCATAAAGTACGTCACGCTCCAGAGGGGGGAGGGGGGTGTAAGAAAGTGTGAACGTTTGTGACAGGGGGGAGGGGGGGTCCGGCCATGTGTGACGTCACGCTGTTTTATATTAAATTTTGATTATTTTGTTAATACAAAAACAACATTTTTGTTCGAAAGTTTGACGTACTTTGGTCCAAGATGTGTGGCATTTTGTGACAAGGGGGAGGGGGGGGGAGTTAAAAATGGTCAAAAATAGCGTGACGTACTTTATGGACGGCCCCATAGCAGTATAGTGTAGCAGAGTATTAAAAAAATATTTTAAAAGGATTATGGAAAAAATTCAATCTGACAAGTTTTTGTCCTGTTAAAATGCTTGTCTTTAAATAACTGTTACCGACTAAAAAAAATTGACAACATTAATTTCATTCATTCGAATCTATAGTTATCACAACGAAACAAACATAAACAACCAACACATAAAATATGCAGTTAGAGAGTACGACTGTACGGACACATTACGTTAAAAGTCATGTGATCTGCTCACATGACATCGCCACATTGTTAACAACTCAATTATCGGCTGGTGACCTCAAATATATATGCTGAGTTTTTAAGTGAAAAAAAAAGTCAACATATGGAAACACGCTCATGCCAATGACGCTGCGCACAAAGAATAGAGACGTCTTATTTTGCTCTAAATAATTGAACGTGCCTAATTGCCAAAAGATACCAAGTTCCGAAGCACCGTGTCTGTCTGTCATCACTAACACTTTGTATAACAAGTGTGAAGTGTCTGTCAAAACTTTTTTCCGGCTATATCTCATGTCTCCATGACTCCGAGGTATTGGTACAGTCCCCCATAAAAAATGCATAGCCTCCCCTTCAGTTGGCATCTTTTTACAATGACCTTTCAACCCCGCACCCCTAAGTGACTAATTGACGGTGGCATTTGGTGGGAGGGGGGATGCGCAGAGAGCGGGGAGCCAGTGAGTCTCAAACTCCATGCTAATTAATGATTAATTAAATTTAAAAAAAATAATTGTTCACGGTTGGATTGGAACATTTTTTATTAATTATTTAATATTTAATTTGATAACGGGATGTGAACATCACTCAATTTTTATAGAGATGTTGATTTCTGAAATGAGTCATTTCATTTACGGTGGGGCAGAGATTTTTGTTTCTTGGAATTTTGGGTATTGATCTTGTTTTATTATTCTTTTTTAAAATGTAACTTTTATGTCACCTGTCTATTCTTATGAAATGACATATTTTTACGGCCTGTTTCTGATATGTGGACTAATTAGAATATTCAAACTACTTCTGACATGTGGTCTATATCTAATATACAGGTTATTTCTGATATGTGCATGGCCCATTTATTAGACCTTAGTTTTGTATGACATTCTTGCTGACGACAACATGTCGGAATACTAAATGACAAAGGACTGATGACTTTTCAATGTTTGTTTATCGTGCGTTCAGAATATATATATATAAAGAGATAAGCTGCATGCATCCAAGGTCAAAGTTCACATCACTCTCGATGTTTCCTCGAAAACCGTAAGGAATATTCCTTAAAGAAACCTTGAATAGAAATAATTGAAGCATTCTTAAAATTCAATACGTTGAAAAGGCCCCTAAAAGTTGATTTGACAAAATGTTTGTAACTTTATCTAAAGTAGTCGAATGGTATAATATTCAAGAGTTAACTAATTTTTACTTTAAAAAAATATATTTTATGTTTATTATTTGTTTGGGACATAATTTTGTCGCATAACGCATTTCAATAATATAACGTTCTACTATTTATTAGCGTCCACTCGTCTTTGATAAAAAAAAAGTTGCTTTAGAAAGAAAAAAAAAGAAAGATTTAAAACAAATATTAAAACGATTTCTTAACTTGTCAATTTTTAGTTTTAAAGTTCAATATGTCTTTAAATCTACTTTTATTAAATTTCGAAATTTCCTACATCTCCATCCTTTATATTGACACAAATGTATTATTTCTCTCACTTTTTCCAAATTCCTTTTGATGACCATAATGAAGACAATCTTCTATTAAGCAAATTTATAATTGATTACTGAATCTTCAAATATTGTGAATCCACGTGATGTATCATTTATCTTGATTAGTTGATAACAAGCTCAAAGATACCCCCACCTAGTTTTTACATCTATCCCACGTTACAAATAACAATGTAAAGATAACAAAGAACAAAATGTAAGAAAAAAAAACACATCTCATCACCAAATCTAACTTAAACCTTTACCTCACTGTCCCCAGAAGGCAAGCGTAAAGACCAGGCCGCCCTCTTCGGAAAACACCAGCCCCCAAAGAAGCGCCGGAAGTCAAGGACGGCATTCACCAACCAGCAGATCTACGAGCTCGAGAAGCGATTCCTCTACCAAAAATACCTGACCCCCGCTGACCGGGACGAAATCGCCGCCAGCCTCGGGCTGACCAACGCCCAGGTGATCACGTGGTTCCAGAACCGACGGGCCAAGCTGAAGAGAGACCTGGAGGAGCTCAAGAACGACGTCACGGCCGCCAAAAAGCTGCCGCTGCAGAAGTCCGTCCCCGGGTCGGTGGCCGAGATGGAGCTGAGGAAGGTCCAGGAGAAGACGCTGAGGGACAGCTTCAACAACGGTGGGCTTCAGTCCCCCTCGTCGTCCTCCCTGGCCAGTCTGAGCGACGAGATTCAAGACAACACCCCGGTGCAGAGCCCGGGAAACGACAACAGCGACGACAACGTTGATGTGTCTGGCGGTGGGGTGAAAGGCGAGGAGGCCATGAGTGCGCAGTGCTGTGATGACGCCGATGACGTGAACAATGACCATCTTGACGATGATATTAGTGACGAGGATCAACGTAGCGCGGGGGACGAGGAGAAGCTGAGGGTCAAAGCCTTCTGTTCGGGAATGATTGACGAGAAGCTGGGTATGCAGAGTAAGTGCGAGATAAGTTTCCGCGAGGAGTACAGGGCAGGGTCGATCAGAGACAAATATATCGACAGAGAGTCGGACATTTCTTGAAATCTTAAACTTTTCACGACTTTTGTAAATATGTGTATATACAATGGGGACAAAATTCGGACTCAAGTTTTCCTTTATGCTCAGAGAAAAACAAATGCTGGATTTAGACAAAGGAAGACTCATTGTGGATTAAGCTTAAAGGAATGAAGTTAATTTATTCCTTGCAGGTTTAATCTGTTTTAATAAAATACATGTTGTGTTATAAAAAATTGATCTTAACAGTGACGTTATTAAACACAAAATGGAGTTTCTCAGAAATGAGTTCGGTAGACAGCATGTATATAATGTATAGGGGAAAGACGATATGATAATATATCTGCGCTGATGGGAGCAGATATCAATATATCTGCGCTGATGGGAGCAGATATCAAATTATATCTGCGCTGATGGGAGCAGATACAATATGCGTGATAGAGCAGATATCAATATTTGCACTGATAGGAGCAGATATCAATATCTCAGCACTGATAGGAGCAGATATCAATATCTCAGCACTGATAGGAGCAGATATCAATATCTCAGCACTGACAGAGCAGATATCAATATCTCAGCACTGATACGATCAGATAGCAATATCTCTGATCGGATGAGATCGCACACCATATCTAGCCGGAAAGAATCATGACTATAATGACTTTGAAAGGCAATATTTTTCTGTGTGAAGGCTCACATACTGCCATCCAAAGGCATGAGTTACGCCAGGGTGATTTATGAGCCAATACCATTGAACCAAATAAAGCTTATGTGTTATTACCAGTTTAAGGGTAAACAAAACAAAGAACTTATGCCATTTACACCTCATGTGAGCATGTTTCACGTGAGGACTAAATGATATTTCATAATTTCATAGGGATTGTAGGAGATATCAAAACCCCACTGGGATTTTCTAAGACTTCATAATTCCAATGTCTGAGATTTCATAATTACATTTGAATTGCATGTTTAATATTCAGACAGGGGGGTGCCAAGGCAATGGTGTCAGACAGGGGGGGGTGCCAAGGCAATGGTGTCAGACAGGGGGGTGCCAAGGCAATGGTGTCATTATTTATCTGTTACAAAACAAATAAGATACAAAAAAGTTACTTTATGTTTAGCATTTATTATCTTTGTAATGACATGCTCCCTTCGTTGCTTTATAAAAGATGATATATTCTATGGATCAAAATTGTCAACGGTTAATGTGTGAGTTACACTCAGACAGAATGTGATATCAAGCCCTCGCTGTTTCTTGGTCTCATTACCGTTTATCTTGTCCCGCCATTTAACAGAACTTTTCATAAAATGGACTTCGAGATCATGGTAACGACTGCTGTCAAATTTGAACATTGAGAAAATACCTAATGACGTCATTTATTTATGATGGGTTTGACTCCAAGATTTATTTACAATATGACAGCACACATTTATGAACCGATGTATGTCAAGATGAGGCAAATGTAACAAAAGTGAATGTAACTAATGCAAACATCAAGAATAAACTAAGTTGTCGAATTTAAAGAAAAAATTGTAGAATTTAATGTAAATTGTTGGTTTCTTGTCTGTTCATCGAGACTGTTAGGACTATTCACTTGTCATTTTAGTCCAGGTGAGCTCGGTGATGATATAAATTTTAATGTTTTTTTTTGGATTGCATAATTCCTGAGTTATCACCAAGCACATTTTATTGTGGTATGTACAATCAGCAAACACTGTAATTTATGAACTGATCTCAAACAAGACAATGTGCAACTAAACATCAGTTTAATTATTTTTTTTAAATTTCAAAATTATTCTTAACTATTATATTATATTGAAGAAATTCACCAAACAACAGCCGCAACAATGCGAGGACTACCCACTTGCTGAAGCCACTTGATAAAAAGAATAAGTCAAGCACTTAATGAGATCGCAATTAGTGGTTTCCCCACACTCTCTGCCGATTGGGGACGCCACCGCATAATTTTTTCACGACCCTGAACTAAATTAATATTTTAGTTTTCCACTATATATATATTATACTTTTACATCTCAAATTGATCGAATTAATGTTTAAATTTTACTTTAAAATAGGGCTGACAATCAAACTTAATTTAAGTCAATGTAAATTAAATATTTTGAATAAATTAAGTATTTCACCATTTAATCTTGAACCCCTGATATACCAAAAATTCTTTATGTTTATGAAGATACTCCGATTTTATTTTTATATAATTTTGCTATTATAGTGTGTAGCTCTTATCTAAGGAAAGATATTAAAAAAAGAAGTAGAATTATATTCTCTTCCGTTTTTATAGTTTGAAAATAATTCGTAAATAGAAAAATTTACATTTATATTTCATTTCTGTCATAACCATTACATTATATAAATGTGTGTTTTTGTCTATTTCGTTTTTCTGTGAAGTCTTTGAAAATTTATTGGAGTCTGTAATTTAATGACATAAAATAAAATTTAAAAAACAAAAAACAAACTACAACAAGATTTGTTTATATTTACAATAAATCCAATTATTGTCAACGCTATTGAGACGCTAATAATTTACCCAAACGTTACACTTTTGTCCAACTTCCTTCATCGTCTTGCATGGCTGGGGGCTAAATAAAATATTATTCTATTTTATCTGTTTCAGACGCTCCTTCTATACAGAAGATTATTGCGTCCTACGCTTATCTATGGTTTGTGTTTAGTCCTGCATTCTTATTAGAGTTTTAAATGTTGATAAAGTGTTGGCTTTCCTGGCTTCTTCAGGCAACCCATTCCACGCCCGAATTCCGGACGAGAAGAACGAAAATTTGTATGAGTTTGTTCTTGCATACGGAATAAGAAAGGTGTTTTTATCCTTATGTTAAATAGTTTCATTTGTACAATTTCAGCGAACGACAAGGAAAGAAAGCTAATGTTAAAATAATAATAATAATAATAATTTAGCACCGTCATGAATGCACATTTCTATTTTTCCAGATACATTTATGTATGGGTTTGAGGCTTGTCGAATACATCGAACCTTCCATTCGACCAAAAAACAAAATAATAATAAAAAGGGGCCGTCCATTACTGACGTCACGTGATTTTGGTTGATTTTCATCCCCTCCCCCTTCGTCACAGAAAGTTAGACCCCTTCTTCAAAATGACACAAAGCTTCGCGACCTGCACATAAAAAGCCTTATTTGAAAATCAGCATGTTTCAAAATCATTTTATTGTCATTGAAGTATGTATTTAGTGTAAGGCTGCACTCTAACATCATAAAACGCGTGAAGAACATGTGAAACATCATTAAATAAATTGTAAGCAATCAAACATGTAAGTGGAACTTTTACTTAAAGTTGAGCGCTTTGATGTGACGTCACAGTTCTTCTTAAACACACCCCACTTCGTCACGCATCGTCACAAATAAGTAACTCCCTAGGTGCGTGACGTCATTTACAGACGACCATTAAACTGAATGAATGGGTTGCTACTAAACATACTATTTTAAGAGAGAAAATAATTGTAAAATTATTTACATGGATGGGAAATAAAAACATGGATTAGATGATGAAACCTTGAATTAAAGGGAAACATTTTAAAACACAAAAGGAGGGGTCGGAAAAGTGCGGCCCGCGGGCCACACGCGGCCCGCCACGGAGTATTTTGTGACCCACCAAGACATTCAGAAAACACGCCTTGAAGTTGGATAGGATGTACTTGTCTCATCAAACTGATTGTGATTATATAATTAAACTTGCCAACAGTAATAAGTCTAGATAATATGACATTAGCACAATAAATCAATTGAATAAAACTACAACTTTTGTTGAAGTTTTTATGGTACTATTAATACTATTTATGAAATGTAATGTAATGTTAACTAGATAATACAATCATTTGAAAAGCTTACGGCCCTCCGCTATAATCCGCTACTACAAAGCGGCCCCCGTGCCAAACAGATGCTCCCCTCTGCACTAAATGAATATATATTTTATTTAAAAAAGTAAGTCTTTATTTATTGAATAGATCAGATTGCAACAAAATACTTATTAAAACGTTTTGGGGTGGTGATGTATAAAAGTTAGATCACTTTGTAAACGTCATCAGTGTTTAACCTCACTATACATCCAATGGACACAAACAACTACTGCTGTTTAAGCCAAGAAGTCTTTTCACCCTAGTCGTTTAACTGTGTACTGCTCAGTTGCCGTTCCTTGCTTTCAAATGGTCACAATCGCTTCAGAGAATAATTGAGGCGTATAAACCCGAGTTAGCAGGTAGCCTGATTTATTTGGTCCCATCCTTCAGCTCCTACCTCGACTCGTTAATTGCACGTCATGAAACACGAGATTCACCAACTCGAGAGACGCGAGCGTGCAACGCTGCTGGTAGACGCAGTGAGGTATTCTCATTCGGGGGACTGAGTTTTATGAGCGCTTTTATGACGTGAGAGAAGGTGGGTGGGTGTGCTGAGCGAGGAGAAATTAATCTCGAAGTCAAAGGATCTCGGTAACGATATTACAAGAGTTCTTCTCCTTGGAAAGTTTGAACGCCTTGAGGTAATCCTCGTCGACTGCCTTGTAACATGGTATATAAATAGACTCAAGGGATTCGGATGTTATATTTCAATACCACTATCTGACAATAGTTTGTCTATTTAAAAAATTAAATAGTAAACTTCAAGGTTTAATTTTGTTCAAACGTATTCTTAAAAACATATGAATCATACTTAATCGAACATCAATTTCCTTACATCGTACATCCCATTAAGTTGATTACCCTACAATATGTATACTGCTGACTATAGTTTTGTCTGCATTAGGGGATTAGCAAGTAAACTTTCAGTGATAATTTTTTTCACTAAATCTTGGAATATATGAACCATACTTTATAGAACATCAATTTCTATACACCGTACATCACACTAAATGATTATTCTACAATATTTAAACTTCAACATTCATCCTACACCACATATACAACAACATTAATTCTACACCACATATAGAACAACATCCATCATACACCGCATATACAACAACATTCATCATACACCAACATTCATGTTTACCGATGTAATTACGCTCGCCTATCACTCATAACTGACGTATCGATATTGACAAATACCTCAGGACAATGTATTCGATCAATTGAAACATTCACCGTGTAATCGGATACTAGATTCTGAATCATTAATTTTGAGTAGTTTGTCTTTTTAAAAAAATGTTTTTCTTTGTGAACTATCTAAGACTTTGTGATCAACAAATCTTCAATAAAAAAAACAATGACGAATGTAGTTTAGTGACATCAGTGATAGTGCTATTGCCATGAAATTATATTAAATATGGCATTGCATAATTAACTGAAATCTATCAATGGATAGAATCGAACTGACGATTTCTCTCTGATCTCTCCTGAGCTCGCCCAGACTCCAAGAGGAGGCCATGAACGGCATATACCCTCAAATGTAATTAACAACCTTCCCCCCGGGGGGACAACGTTTTTTTAATCCACGCCCCAGACATATGGTGCCCATGGGTGAATGTCCGAACCGCTCCCCTTTCTAAGCGCCCCCCCCCAGACCCAACCATCCCTCCCTCCCCCCTGAATCGTAACCAAAGCCTGATAGAACCCTTGTTTATGCTAGACATGAATCAATGGGGACAGTAATACAGCAATCGATATTAAATACGTCTCGATTCAGAGCCGGACTGATTTGATTACACGAACACGGTCATGATTTATTGAACTGATAGGCTGGTGGCGGGGAAAGGGGGGGATACCGCGAGGCTATTGACTGGCACGCGGGAGGGGTGGTGGTGGTGATGGGGAGGATGGGAAGTCACTGGCCATCTAGCCATCCCATCGATCATATCTGACGAGCATATTCACTTTGAAGACCAATGGTATGAGTAAAACCGTAACTATGGAGTCGGTACTCGGAAACTCAGAAACTACTTCAGTTACATTATAGTCATCCTTATTTCTATATTCTTATTTATAACGATAGCAACTTTCAGCTAGGACATAATTTATTCACACACTTAAACATCACCAAAAATTTTTTTTTAAACAAAGTTAAAAAAAAATACAAAAAATACAACAATATTTAAAAAATCAAGACCGTACTTCTAACTGGCATTATTTAAAATGTAATAATATTCAGCCCATTTTGTAATCGTTAAATGGATTTAACGCCTCTAACCGTCATCATCTTGGAACAATCGGATATCACAATTAAATTATCAGATGTAAATGTTGTTTGAAAATGTACAATAGGCCTAGTAATTATTTCAAAATAATAATTAAAAATAAGTTGTTTTTTTTTATTAAGTGCATTTATAATTTAAAAATAAATGTTAACTTAATGTTTCAACATTTATTAAAGAAAACAAAGTATTATGGAGGATAACTAAAACTGCTTCAAATAATTATATTTGAAGTAAACAACTTCACTCTTTAATCATATTGGAGGCTTACAATATATTTACTACAACATAAACTCTTTTAAAAAAAGCAGTTTTCTCATACATATTTTACAGCTTTTCGTTGACTCGTAAACAGTGTTATCGAAGCTTAATTAAGCACTTTTCTTTTAGTCTCTTACTCTAAATGGAAGACGATCGTTTAATTGCTTTTATTGCACCTATAAAATAAAATGAATAGTAAACATTATTATTTAAAAACAAAACCCATATATTTATGACTTTTCATAAAATAAGAAATTTCTAAGCATATTGCATACATCCCATAATATGTGAATATAAAAATTATAATATGGAAAGCAATTTTAAAAAAAATAAATATATATATAGAAAAGAATAGTACTGTTCAGTTCATTTCCACATACAAACATTAAATTATCTTTTTCACATTTTGGTTCGCCATTTCTAGTATAAATTTTGCCAGATCACAGATTTAACTGAGGCAAATTTTGCCAGATCACAGATTTAACTGAGGCAAATTTTGCCAGATCACAGATTTAACTGAGGCAAATTTTGCCAGATCACAGATTTAACTGAGGCAAATTTTTCCAGATCACAGATTTAACTGAGGCAAATTTTGCCAGATCACAGATTTAACTGAGGCAAATTTTGCCAGATCACAGATTTAACTGAGGCAAATTTTGCCAGATCCCAGATTTAACTGAGGCAAATTTTGCCAGATCACATATTTAACTGAGGCAAATTTTGCCAGATCACAGATTTAACTGAGGC
The DNA here is from genome assembly GCA_944989445.1 of Ampullaceana balthica. Lineage (NCBI taxonomy): Eukaryota > Metazoa > Mollusca > Gastropoda > Lymnaeidae > Ampullaceana > Ampullaceana balthica. The sequence goes on along the minus strand of CALYLW010000069.1, from coordinate 1,123,356 downwards.
AAATTTTGCCAGATCACATATTTAACTGAGGCAAATTTTGCCAGATCCCAGATTTAACTGAGGCAAATTTTGCCAGATCCCAGATTTAACTGAGGCAAATTTTGCCAGATCCCAGATTTAACTGAGGCAAATTTTGCCAGATCCCAGATTTAACTGAGGCAAATTTTGCCAGATCCCAGATTTAACTGAGGCAAATTTTGCCAGATCCCAGATTTAACTGAGGCAAATTTTGCCAGATCCCAGATTTAACTGAGGCAAATTTTGCCAGATCCCAGATTTAACTGAGGCAAATTTTGCCAGATCCCAGATTTAACTGAGGCAAATTTTGCCAGATCACAGATTTAACTGAGGCAAATTTTGCCAGATCACATATTTAACTGAGGCAAATTTTGCCAGATCCCAGATTTAACTGAGGCAAATTTTGCCAGATCCCAGATTTAACTGAGGCAAATTTTGCCAGATCACAGATTTAACTGAGGCAAATTTTGCCAGATCCCAGATTTAACTGAGGCAAATTTTGCCAGATCACAGATTTAACTGAGGCAAATTTTGCCAGATCACATATTTAACTGAGGCAAATTTTGCCAGATCCCAGATTTAACTGAGGCAAATTTTGCCAGATCCCAGATTTAACTGAGGCAAATTTTGCCAGATCCCAGATTTAACTGAGGCAAATTTTGCCAGATCCCAGATTTAACTGAGGCAAATTTTGCCAGATCCCAGATTTAACTGAGGCAAATTTTGCCAGATCCCAGATTTAACTGAGGCAAATTTTGCCAGATCCCAGATTTAACTGAGGCAAATTTTGCCAGATCCCAGATTTAACTGAGGCAAATTTTGCCAGATCCCAGATTTAACTGAGGCAAATTTTGCCAGATCACAGATTTAACTGAGGCAAATTTTGCCAGATCACAGATTTAACTGAGGCAAATTTTGCCAGATCCCAGATTTAACTGAGGCAAATTTTGCCAGATCCCAGATTTAACTGAGGCAAATTTTGCCAGATCACAGATTTAACTGAGGCAAATTTTGCCAGATCACAGATTTAACTGAGGCAAATTTTGCCAGATCACAGATTTAACTGAGGCAAATTTTGCCAGATCACAGATTTAACTGAGGCAAATTTTGCCAGATCCCAGATTTAACTGAGGCAAATTTTGCCAGATCACAGATTTAACTGAGGCAAATTTTGCCAGATCACAGATTTAACTGAGGCAAATTTTGCCAGATCCCAGATTTAACTGAGGCAAATTTTGCCAGATCCCAGATTTAACTGAGGCAAATTTTGCAGCTCAAACATTTATATATTTTGATCAGATTATTCTGCGTATAGTAAAAACTTTAAAGTTTCCAGAACTGATAGGAGTATGAGGAGAATATCTTAGAGCTAACTGTAAAATCATGTAACTTTTAACGAACGTTGTTCAAAGCTTCTGGAATTTTCTATAGTATTTTAAGAATCTTCTGGAAGACTCATTTAGAAATTTCGCCATAGGAACTGTTTTATTATTTTCGGAAAGTTTTAATACTTTTCGGAAATATGTTCCAATTGTACATTTAAATTATAGTAGAATAATGCAGAAACATACTTCCTTAGAACGTATATAAAGTTGATGAAATTTCAATGACAAAATTTAACCCGGACACAAAGATTTATCAATTTTATTTTAATTAAACACACGGGAAAAGGGATGAATTTAAAAAAAAATTCTTAGCATTTTAATTCTGGTTTAAGAGAATTGAAATCATTTATTGAACCTTATAGATACTAAATTAACCCTGTAAATCATTGGGCCACTCCTTCCATTATCAAACTAGATATTCTTTCTGAACATTTTATGCATTCGATTGAGTTTGGACTTTAACCTTTAAGCTTAGAAAGCTTTATTTATTTGACCAAAAGCTTGGCATGTTGTATATATGGGGAAACAATAATTGTTAATTTATCTCATGAGAGATCTTAAAGATACATATTCAAATGTCATAAGTTTTTTAAAAAAAAATTCTTTGAGTGGAGCCCATAAATATTGTGGTTGAGATGGGGTCCTTTTCGGGAGGAAAGTGGTAAGACGGCAGATGGATAGTCCACCCATACCCTTTTTATGGAGGGGAGGGGGTATAAAGTCAGCTCAGATTTTGATTCTAGCCGGAAGGTAATCGATCCATGGGATTTCAAACATTTTTCTATTTAAAGTTTCTTTAAAATTGTGATTTTGCGTCAACGTCTTATGATAATAACTAGGTTGTGCTGCGGCGCCAACTTTTTTTAGGGCGCCTTTGACCCCCACCTTTTTCAAAAGCACAACTAACTTGTCCTTGTATGATAAATACGTAATATTAAACTTCCTTAAATGTACACAAAGCATTTTATAATAGGGGTTGAAGGGCGCCTAAGGCGCCCACTTTTCTTTGGGTCAAAAGCCCAAATGACTTATCCTTGTATGATAAATCCGAAATATTTCTGAAATGTATTTAAAGTTAAAGTATTTATATAATTTTTTTTTACAGTGCTAATCACAACACGATTTTTTAAACTAATTTTAGAAAGCAGAGCACCAAATTACTACACCAAAAAATGACTATTTGAGTCAGTCAGCCCTGTTTACAACACAAATGCTGACGTCAAAGTTTCGTGCGTTGTTTGGTTAATGTTGATCTGGAAACCAAAATGGTTATGATTTTAAGTCTATATTTTCAATTTAATTTTTAAAAAGCAGAGTGATGTCCCTTAGCGTTAGGCCACAGTCATACATAATTGAGGGTAAATATATATATATATATATGATTGTACATGTGTGACTTTCGACCCAACGGAACAACTTAGTGTAATGAATTAAAACACAAAATTTTACCTGGACAAACAGGTAAAATTGTTTAATTAAACTAATTCGGGCAAATAGATATCGACTTAAATATTTATATATAACTTTCGCAGACTACATAGGAATCATTACTATTCGGGACGTTTTCCTTGTACGATTTCTGTTGTTGTAACAGATATGACCAGTGGAGGCAGGTTCGGCGTCTGAAAGGTATGAGCGTTGCCTTCACACCTGTGACCCAAACTGGCTGGCTCAGGTCAGCAGACTCATGTGGTCAATGTGTGAGGTCGTGCCAGGGAAATGGTTTCTGCAGCGTGAAGGATCTTGAGTGATCCGTTCTTTAAAAACAATAAATCATATTCCAGAAATTGAAAACGAACGTTTTTGTCGCGGTATCTAGTAGTATCAGGACGGATGTTGGTCGTGGTATCTAGTAGTATCTGGACGGATGTTGGTCGTGGTATCTAGTAGTATCAGTAATTATAAGTGTCCCACTCAAACCGCCCTATGCGGAATGCACACGCCCCGAAATACGTTTGTCTTTGACTGACACGGCGGTGACGAAACGCAGCCCTGAACATGTACAGAAAGCGGCTGCCCTTGAGACGATAGAAGGGTTCGCGGGAACCCAAGTGAAAGTGTTCACGGATGGGTCTGCCAGTTCGAGTGAAGGAATTGCAGGATACGGTGCGCTCATCTTATACCCAATAGGAGGGCCACCAAAAGAAGAACTTCTAGGTCCCTGTGGGACTATGGCATCGAACTACGATGCGGAGCTTGAGGCTATACACAGGGCCCTGGAAAGTGTGCACCGGACACTGCAGGGGTCGGAAATTTTTGGTTTCGACACGGTACTGTTTTGTGACTCGAGATCAGCCCTCGAAGTCCTGGCTAGTGAGAAACGTAGTACCCACTTGGTTGACGCCATCTTGGAGGACGTGGGTAGACTCGAAAGACTTGGAGGTAAGGTAACCGTGCAGTGGATCCCGAGCCACGTGAATGTTAATGGCAATGAAAAAGCAGACTCCCTGGCCAAAGCAGGTGCAGCACTGCCCCAACCAGAGACCCCAGTCACTTATCTCGGGGCTAAAACCTGGCTAAAGGACCACTTTCGGAATAAGTGGTACCAGGAGTGGGCTGACAACACGACAGCCAGAGGGGTATTCGCTAACATGCCCAGGCCAAGCCGTTCAGACCAGTGGTGGAACCTGAGTCGCAAACACCAGAGTTTGGTGACTCAGATGAGAACAGAACATTGCCCAACCAACTCTTACTTTCACAGGCTAGACCACAACAGGGACTCGAACTGCCGTCATTGCAGCCAAGCCCCTGAGACAGTCGTACACCTGGTGACGTCTTGCCCGGCGCTTGATATAGCCGGGGGGGGGTGAGGGAGGCGGAAGAGTCCCATGTAAAGACAATGTTGTATGGCAATGCTCAACAGATGGAGCAGATTGCCCAGGTACTAGCCAAGGCCTTAAGAGATTAGTCTCAGGCCTACAGAATATGTGTTTAGTTTAGTAGTATCAGGACGGATGTTGGTCGTGGTATCTAGTAGTATCAGGAGGGAAAACGAAAAATCCGAGCCCCTTGCAAACGACCACAGGCACTGTAACCACAGATACAAAATGTGCCGATGCTTTGAATAAGCATTTTGCAAGCGTGAGCCTAAAACAGAAAGAAACCAGTCAGAGCCGTAACCTGAACCGTCTCAGGAAACATGGAGAAAAGACCCAGAAGTGGGGACCGCATGCTGAGGTCTTTACCGCTCCTTTCACTATGACCGAATTGCAAACAGCGATCAGTAAGTGCAAAGCCGCCAAGGCACCAGGACAGGACAAAGTCAATAACGAGATGATTAAAAACCTTGGCCCGATAGCAATGTCCTCGCTATTGAATATCATAAACAGGACGTGGGCCACGGGTGCCCTGCCTGGAGCTTGGTTGAGCGCTAACATCGTCCCAATTCCTAAAGAAGGTAAACGTCAGGGACTCCTAAACAGCTACCGTCCGATCTCCCTAACATCGTGTTTGGGGAAGGTAGCTGAGAGAATGGTGAATGCCCGGCTCTATTGGTACTTGGAAAGTACGAATAGTCTGAATATCAATCAGGCTGGTTTCCGTAAAGGAAAACAGCCGATTGATCAAGTGCTCCGTCTTCTGCAGTCCATAACAGACGGGCTCCAGAAAAAACTGCATACTGTGGCAATTTTCTTCGACCTCCGACAGGCTTACGATAGGGTCTGGAGGTCCGGTCTGTTGTTGAAATTACAAGCCCTAGGCGTAACTGCCAACATGTACAGGTGGATCCAAGGTTTTCTTACAAACCGGACGATCCAAACAATTTATGGCAGTGAAACCTCCAGTAAGAGAACGCTGCAACAGGGGCTACCCCAAGGGTCAGCACTCAGTTGCACACTGTTCTTGGCTTTCATCAACGACCTCCCTGGAATGTTGCAATCCAGCGCGGCTATGTATGCAGATGACCTGGTCATCTGGAGCACCGGTAAAGATGCCAACCGACTGCAACAGCTACTACAGCGAGACCTTTCGTATATCAGTAGGTACATGCAGAGGTGGCAGATGGAAATTAACACCGAGAAGACGGTCTATTCCCTTTTCACTAACGGCAGATCCATTCTCAAACAGGAGATAGTGCTCAAAATAAACGATGTGGCGCTCAAATGGGACAAACAACCGGTATATCTGGGAGTCAAACTGGATCAAAAGGTGCAAATGCATAACTTTGTACAAGACCTGTGCTCCCAGGCTACCGCCAAGCTCAACCTGGTGAAAAAGCTTGCATGCACGAACTGGGGCGCTGGGGCAAGTACACTCAGAGCTCTCTTTCTGGGTAGTGTGAGGTCGATTATGGACTACAGCATGCCCGTCCAAGCCTTTGCCAGCAAAACGGCATTGGAAAAACTGGGTCGAATCCAGAACCAGGCCTTAAGATTTATCTGTGGCGCATACAGAACGACACCCACAGCTGCTGTGGAAGTCATTGCAAACGTAGAACCGCTCGATATTCGTAGGGACAAGGCAATCATAACGACTGCAGAGAGGTACCGCAGGTTAGACTATAGGGAGCCCTGCTACCAGATGCAGCACAACTGGGGCGGACGTGGGTGTTTGAAACGTTCCTCATTTATGCATCAAGTAACGGAACTTGATAGGAACGTCAAACCCCCACAAAATAGAAGACAAATTATAAGTGTCCCACTCAAACCGCCCTATGCGGAATGCTCACGTCCCGAAATACGTTTGTCTCTGACTGACACGGCGGTGACGAAACGCAGCCCTGAACATGTACAGAAAGCGGCTGCCCTTGAGACGATAGAAGGGTTCGCGGGAACCCAAGTGAAAGTGTTCACGGATGGGTCTGCCAGTTCGAGTGAAGGAATTGCAGGATACGGTGCGCTCATCTTATACCCAATAGGAGGGCCACCAAAAGAAGAACTTCTAGGTCCCTGTGGGACTATGGCATCGAACTACGATGCGGAGCTTGAGGCTATACACAGGGCCCTGGAAAGTGTGCACCGGACACTGCAGGGGTCGGAAATTTTTGGTTTCGACACGGTACTGTTCTGTGACTCGAGATCAGCCCTCGAAGTCCTGGCTAGTGAGAATCGTAGTACCCACCTGGTTGACGTCATCTTGGAAGACGTGGGTAGACTCGAAAGACTTGGAGGTAAGGTAACAGTGCAGTGGATCCCGAGCCACGTGAATGTTAATGGCAACGAAAAAGCAGACTCCCTGGCCAAAGCAGGTGCAGCACTGCCCCAACCAGAGACCCCAGTCACCTATCTCGGGGCTAAAAACTGGCTAAAGGACCACTTTCGGAGTAAGTGGTACCAGGAGTGGGCTGACAACACAACAGCCAGAGGGGTATTCGCTAACATGCCCAGGCCAAGCCGTTCAGACCAGTGGTGGAACCTGAGTCGCAAACACCAGGGTTTGGTGACTCAGATGAGAACAGAACATTGCCCAACCAACTCTTACTTTCACAGGCTAGACCACAACAGGGACTCGAACTGCCGTCATTGCAGCCAAGCCCCTGAGACAGTCGAACACCTGGTGACGTCTTGCCCGGCGCTCGATATAGCCGGGGGGGTGAGGGAGGCGGGCGAGTCCCATGTGAAGACAATGTTGTATGGCAATGCTCAGCAGATGGAGCAGATTGCCCAGGTTCTAGCCAAGGCCTTAAGAGATTAGTCTCAGGCCTACAGAATATGTGTTTAGTTTAGTTTAGTAGTATCAGGACGGATGTTGGTCGTGGTATCTAGTAGTATCAGGACGGATGTTGTTCGTGGTATCTAGTAGTATCAGGACGGATGTTGGTCGTGGTATCTAGTAGTATCATGACGGATCTTGGTCGTGGTATCTAGTACTATCAGGACGGATGTAGCACGTGGTATCTAGTAGTATCATGACGGATGTTGGTCGTGGTATCTAGTAGTATCAGGACGGATGTTGGTCGTGGTATCTAGTAGTATCAGGACGGATGTTGGTCGTGGTATCTAGTAGTATCAGGACGGATGTTGGTCGTGGTATCTAGTAGTATCAGGACGGATGTTGGTCGTGGTATCTAGTAGTATCAGGACGGATGTTGGTCGTGGTATCTAGTAGTATCAGGACGGATGTTGGTCGTGGTATCTAGTAGTATCAGGACGGATGTTGGTCGTGGTATCTAGTAGTATCAGGACGGATGTAGCACGTGGTATCTAGTAGTATCAGGACGGATGTAGCACGTGTTATCTAGTAGTATCAGGACGGATGTTGGTCGTGGTATTTAGTAGTATCAGGACGGATGTAGCACGTGGTATCTAGTAGTATCAGGACGGATGTAGCACGTGGTATCTAGTAGTATCAGGACGGATGTAGCACGTGGTATCTAGTAGTATTAGGACGGATGTTGCACGCTGGCTATAAAACATGATTTTTCCTTAGATGAATTCCGTTATTTAGTGTCATTGTCAAAGATTCAATTTTTGTCTTCTTTGCGCAATCGTCATCTATGTTGCCCTCAATCCCGTGTTATTATCAATCGTCATCTATGTTGCCCTCAATCCCGTGTTACTTCTCTTGTTTGCCGCAATCGTCATCTATGTTGCCCTCAATCCCGTGTTATTATCAATCGTCATCTATGTTGCCCTCAATCCCGTGTTACTTCTCTTGTTTGCCTATTGTCATCTATGTTGCCCTCAATCCCGTGTTACTTCTCTTGTTTGCCTATTGTCATCTATGTTGCCCTCAATCCCGTGTTACTTTTCTTGTTTGCCTATTCCACAATCCCCAATTACCTTCTTATATTCAATATTATCCATTCCCTAATGCACAATTTCCGTATGCGTCCGTATGTGTTCCTTGTTACTCAGTTCCCAATGGCCCATTTATGTCTTGTGTTCATGTTCAAATAACTTTAATAACCTATTTATAACTTTCTTACCCATTCTTTATTGTCTTATTTATGTGCAGTACCTTTTTGGGACCGCCCATAAATAACGTCACGCGATTTGGGTGGATTTTTCACCAATCCCCCCCCCCTCGTCACACGTCGTCATAAAAAGTTAGCCCCCCCCCCATAAAAAGCTGTAATTTTTAATTGAAAATGAGTATGTTTCAAATCACTTTTTTGTCATTTAAGTAGGTTTTTAGTGTAAGGCTGCACTCTAATATCGTAACACGCGGGAAGCCATTTATAACGTCATTAAATAAATTATAAGCAATCAAATATTGAAGTGGAACTTTTATTTAAAGTTGCACATATCGATGTGACATCACAGTTCTTAACACCCCATCCCCCTCGTAACACATCGTCACAAATGTGTGACTTGCCCCTTCCCCTAGGTGCGTGACGTCATTTATGGACGGCCGTCATGAAATTTTTTAATTGAAAACGAGTTCTTCCAAATACACCAAAAATTATATATATGTATTGAAAGCATTTTAAAATACTTTTCTAAGTATGCGCATTTATATCTCACAATCACTCCGGCCCCCCGCAAGGCCTGGTTTTCCACCCAGTGAACGCTGCTCAAGAAATCAGGCGAACAACACCAAAAAGTCTGCCCTGAGAAAGTCATTTCCATTAAGTGACTCGTCTTTAACACGTTTAAATACAAACATGTCGAGGGAGATCCCGGCTATCAACACCAACGTATCACGGACGGGGCCTCCTGACTCACTGCCATTCATCATCGCCACATCAGAGGTCACTCTCAGTGACTGTACAAATGGATGGCCTCATATCACGGGTCGCCGAGGCCTTTGGTCGACCGCTGAGGATATTTTAATGACGGGCGTGACGACTCGTTAGTCAACCCCATGACGATTTAACGGGGAGTTAAGTTAAATAAAACATGGCTGTCAGACTTTTCTGGCGTCCGGATTCGAAGACACATATTCCATCTCATAGCTCCGTATTTTTGGTTCTGATTTTAGTTCTCTAAAGACACATGTTCAATCCTATGGCCTCGTATTTTTGGTTCTGATTTTAGTTCTCTGAAGACACATGTTCAATCCTATGGCCTCGTATTTTTGGTTCTGATTTTAGTTCTCTGAAGACACATGTTCCATCACATGGTAAGTATTTTTGGTTCTGATTTTTTTTCTATTTCTGTGAAGACACATCCTATGGCTCCGTATTTTTGGTCTGAATTTAGTTCCTTGAAGTCTGAGCCATGTACACACCCACGATTCCATCAGAATTCCAATCGGTCGATACAGAGAGCATTTATCTTGTGTTTGAATAGATCATCTCTGAAATGGAATGTAAATAAGCCATACAACAGCGGTAACATTTTAAGGAATTTTAAGTTTTAGACTTGTCATCTTAATGCCAAGCACACGGTGTGCACGATTTCAATGAACCATGCACACTCATCTGCACCGATTAAAAAATATATTATTTCAAATTCTTTTCTAGTCCCTAACTTTTCTGATTGATTAATTTTAACTTTTGTTACACAGGAACTACACACAGTTTTTGAATACCTTACATTTACTTTACTATGTAGTTGTATTTTTGTTACTTCAAATAGTAAAATTGCCTATATAGTCTTTGCCCCTCTTGTTCTAACAGTCTAACACATTAATTATATTTAGCTATAGTCTACCTGGTACCCACAATGACCACGATATTTAAAATAATATTCTTTTTATTCTTTAATAAATAATTTGTTTCTTCTCTTTTTAACATTCTAATTTAAAAATGATAGTTTGTGAGGTACTTAAAAACATTAAACAATTCAATAATTTTGAAACTTCCACCTGTTTATTTTCTGTCGATGAGGCATTAATAACACCCTTTTAAAAATGAGTGAATAAATGGATTGCATATCTTGTTTTGAATATGAAGGCTACACTTGTTCAAGCTCAGATATCTTTTAAAGACTTGTATTTATAAAGTTAACAGTCCCACTATAACTTTTTAACGCTTTATTTATCTTTTAAACAAAGTTTTGCTGTTAATTGGTGAAAACATGACATAACTAGATATTAAAAAGCAAACAATTAGAAGATGACATCATTCAAGAAAATTTCGAAATTTGTTTTCTAAGAAGCTAAGTTAATTCTTAAACCAAGACAAGTTATAAATACATTTTTTAAAAAACAAAAAAAACAATCGTCGTGGGCATCTTGGATTTTTCTTTTAAAATCCTCAACACAATAATACGGAGTTGTTATAAAGTTATATATATAAGGAACGGGAAGGAATGAAACGATAATTTTGTAGATGTTCCTCTGTGTATATTGATGTTATAAACTATTTTAATGTTTACAGATTAGCAGGAGTTGTCAACGGAGACAAAAGGTTGAAGGTCGTACGGTGCAAAGTTTAGAAAGTTTAGTTTGAGAGTAGGCAGGCTAGGGAGGGGGCACCACTCTGCATTAGCTCGTGTGAGAGAACGAGTACTAATGAGATGTAATGCCCGTCGCAGGGCACGACCATCGTCTGCTCGTGGAACTCAGGAATACGCGCCTCGTCCGTCCATAACGCGCTGCCGACGACCTTGGACCGAGATTGGACTTGACAGCACCGGGTCCGGAAGTCACATGCACAATGGCTGCAGAGCTGTACGCTGAGTTCTCCAGGTGTCAGAGCTCATCTGTTGCTGTCTCGTTGGATCAAGTGCGCGTAGACTTCGAGCTTCGGCCTTACAGTATTTGAGGGCATAATTTAGCCGAGAGAAGGATATTTTTCAATTGTACGTGAATGAGGGTAACGTTTCGGTGTAGAGGGAGAGGGGCTGAAGCAACCCGGATGTTGCATGTTGGCATCAGTTGTAGATACGAAGTGTCACCCTTATTATCCGGCCCTCAGACAAAATTTTAGGAGACATGTTGCACAGGGCCATTCTCAAACCTCGTCGTTGGTTAGTCGGTTGACTTGTGAGCCCTTGCCGTCCACACGTTTGTTAGTCGGTTGACTTGTGGGCCCTTGCCGTCCACACTTTCGTTAGTCGGTTGACTTGTGAGCCCTTGCCGTCCACACGTTTGTTAGTCGGTTGACTTGTGAGCCCTTGCCGTCCACACTTTTGTTAGTCGGTTGACTTGTGAGCCCTTGCCGTCCACACGTTTGTTAGTCGGTTGACTTGTGAGCCCTTGCCGTCCACACTTTTGTTAGTCGGTTGACTTGTGAGCCCTTGCCGTCCACACGTTTGTTAGTCGGTTGACTTGTGAGCCCTTGCCGTCCACACGTTGGTTAGTTGGTTGACTTGTGATCCCTTGCCGTCCACACGAGGTCGCTATCTGTTTTACTCAATTATATTATACATTTAATGGCTAATACAGCATAACAAGATTTCTAAGAGACCAAAGAGTGAGAATACATTCAATTGAATGAATACTCTTCGTATATTTCAAAATGGTATGATACGCATTATAAAAACAATATTTGAAAGTTTTATTCGTGGATCAGATTTCAAATTTATTTGCTTTGGGTTACAGTCCAGCATTGTCATTATGGGATCACAATTTTTAAAAAAATGTTTGCTGATTTTGTATTAGTATCTTTAAAAAAAAACAATTAGAAAAAGCCAAATTCAATAGTTATACATCATACAGAGGGGCTAACAAATAATCTTTTTCTTCTTTAATCCTTTTAAGGTGGTTGTTTGATGAAAAAAAAGTGAATCAGGTAATTATCACAACACTTATTTATTAAAAACACATATGTATAAAGACATTTATTTTTTTTTGAAACAAAAATTTATTTCGTGTATTGTTTGTTAAAATTTTATAATAAGCTCGTTTAAAGAATTGTAAATAGAAACCAATACATTGTTTCCTTCAGATACGAACCCTGTAACCAGTGCTGTTAACTCAAGGTGCCAAATTTTCCCAGGCAGGAGTTAAAAAATTCCCAAATTAGACTTAAAATTCCCACATTCATTAAATCCTGTTGACGAAGCCAACAAGCGGTGCGTTCAGTTTGTTACTGGTAGAAATAAAAATAAAACAACAATCTCTAAATGAAAACATCATTACCGTCAACACACAACTATATTGTATATTACAAAGAGTAAAAATAACTGTAATTGCTATAAAAAAAAATTAAATAAAAAAATGAATGTTTTGTAATTTATTTTATTCATAACCAATGAATCAATAATACATAGTTACATAGATTTCTTAGAGTCATGAATTATTGAAAAGACTGGATCTATAATATTTTATAGTTAATATATTATCTAGTCTAATTCAGTCCACTTTGACTCAATCACCAATGTTTGATTCTGCCACTTTGCTTCATTATATTAAAAAAACAACTAATAAAGATTACATTTTCTTAAAAGTTATACATTTACATAGCATTAATGACTTGGTGATTTATTTGTAACAAACATTTTATGATGATTCAGTCTCAAACTAATTAAGTCGGTGCTGCCAGTGACAATTTTGGGAAAACCTAGCCAACCTGTCAAAAAAAAAGGGAGTGTCTATTGGTAGTCGACTACCAATAGCAGGTCCCCGCGGGTGCGCTATTTGTAGTCAGTTATTTATAGCATCCAATGGAATTTAAGGAACACTTAATAGCTACTGATATAATCATTCATAATTCTCCAAAAGCACTGAACTTCCTTAGTCTCATGGTAAAGAGATGGACTTGTAGACTGATAGATGAAGATCAGGCATGGGTTCGATTTTCGGTTGAGCCTTATGTTTTTTTCTTTCTTTTAAGTTTTAGGGTCAAGGTTAGGGATAGTTGTCTATTTTTTACATTAAAATAGAAAAACAAATATAGGGACTACCACGAATGAAATCAATGTAAAATTCTTAAAATTACGATTAAATTAGATATTTTAGTTTTAGGGTTAGGGTTAGTTGTCTATTTTTTACATTAAACCAGAAAAACAAATACTAATATTAATATAGTTTATATAGTATAATATAGTATATTAGTATATATTATATAGGGACTAAAACTAATGAAATCCATTTAAAATTCTTATAATTACGATTAAATTAGATATTTTAGGGTGAGGGTTAGGGTTAGTTGTCTATTTTTTACATTAAAACATTACATCAAACTCAGAATATCACCTAGTAGTAGTTTTATTAACAATTAATAATAGTGAACTACCAATAGCCGACAACCGGAAATGGCTATTTGAAGTCGAGTACCAATAGCCGCAGCCAAAAAAAAACGTAGATCTGAACCTAGACATGCTAAAAATAAACAAATATGACGTCACAAAGCCTACCCCCAAACCTAATTTTTTTTTATTTCTTATTTGAAAATGAGCATGTTTCAAATCATTTTATTTTATTGTCATTCAATTGTGTATTTAATTTTTAAAATTTGTAAATATTCCCATATTTAAAGCCAAATCCTCTTAAATTCCAAAATTCCCATTTCTATAAATTTCCCACGTTTGGGAAATTTCCCAGGAGTTAACAGCACTGCCTGTAAATAGAGTGAAAGCTGTTAAACAGCGATCAATAAAGAAAATGCATTCTTTAAAACAGTCCGATTTTATTAGCTCCTATAACAAAGTGAAGTAAAGTTTGTACAGGCCTGAAAAGGGCTTTACTACTTCTGGGTGTCAAAGTTCGGTTGTATAACACGAACGCAGTGAGGACTTGAGATTCTGTACAAATTAAATTTAAAGGAGACCCAAGATGACTTAAGCAAACATTTCAAAAAGACTGAACAATTTCCGTACCATTGTTTAAATTTAGAATTCCTAGCAAGTGTTGATGGGGGAGGGATGTGGTGGGGGGGGGGAGGTTGTTGTCTATACTCCCTAATACTGCAACACAGCGTCAACAGGTTAAACAATCTTCTAATTCCCAGTGTCCATGAAAAACACAATTATTAATGATCTACTGTTTGAAAATAAAGATTGAAAGAAAGCTTCAATAACACGCCCGTTGTCATTGTCTTGTCACGTGAACAGCACGTTTGCTAATTTTAAACCACACTTCGGTTGTATAAATCGCTGCAAAGGAACTTTAATGGCCTCAAGATCACCGAGTTCTGCTTTTGGAGATTTTGGAGATTTGAATATGATGATGTTGTTTTTTTTCTTTAAATAATTGTAAGAGTTTATATCTACAATCGTTGTCATTCAGACGAAAAGGAAACCAAGAAGAGGTTTTGTGCATATATATATATATATCTATATATATCTCATTGGTAAGGATTAGCTGTTTAAACATCTTCCTCTTTTTACTTCGTATACCTTAACAGATTGACAGATTGACAGACTTTACCGTGATTCAACTCTAACATGCTAATAATTAAAGTCTGTTATTGAACAGCTACAAATAAATCCATCAAACGTCCAGTCCTTTGGTTTGACCAATCACATAAATGACGGCAAGATAATCATAAAATAAAAACGTGGTAAAAAAGTGGGTATTCAAAATTACCAATTTTTTCCCTCGAAACTTTGATATCAATTTGAATCAGATTAAGGTCGAGTCTTAAAACAAATTACCATCAATTGCCTCAAACCTTATTTACGAAAGATGTTACAGAAACACATAGGGCCACTGCTTTGCAATACATTTGGTAGAGACGTAACAAGTTTAGTAAACCAGAAGTTCACTGCAGTGGCATAGAGAAGTATAGTAAAGCTAACACTACATATTGTTGCCCACAAGTCTGCCCGTCTGTATATGAAGCGTGCACAACGATAATTGGTGTAGAGTAAGAAAAGACAAATCACTTCTAACGGTCACGTTTAGCCCGGGTATGTCCCGTGTATGTCCCGGGTATGCCCCCGGGTGCTCAGACCGTTTGGATCAGCGGTTGGGACGAGATGTTCATCTCGAGCCGTAAACCTCGCCTTGTCAACGTCCGGTGTGTGTGCTCGTTGGAGTCCCGGATGTCTAGAATTCCGCAAGATTCGCAGACGCACGGGGAACAGGAGTGTCGTTAGGTGCAAGATTCCACGTCTGCCAGATTTAGATGTTATTAATGAACGCTACAAAGACGGCGGCGCCAATGTTGAAAAATTAGCACAATCGGTGTAAGTGTATGGTTCTTTTTCTTCGGGGTAAATATGCTTCTTTATACTTTTGTAAGTGTGGTTCTGTTCTTTCTACCTTGTATGGTTCTGTTCTTTCTACATTGTAAGTGCGGTTCTGTTCTTTCTACCTTGTATGGTTCTGTTCTTTCTACCTTTTAAGTGTGGTTCTGTTCTTTCTACCTTGTATGGTTCTGTTCTTTCTACCTTGTAAGTGTGGTTCTGCTCTATCTACCTTGTAAGTGTGGTTCTGCTCTTTCTACCTGTAAGTATGGTTCTGCTCTTTCTACCTGGTAAGCAAGGTTCTGTTCTTTCTGCCTTGAAAGTGTGGTTCTGTGCTTTCCTCGGTGTAAGTATTGTTCTGGGCTTTTCGAGCTGTGCAATTTCTTGAGCTGATGAGTAATTTCTTACACTATTTTTTTCATTTGTACAGTATGAACATCTATGTTTAGTATTTGATACTGATTGTTATGGGGTAATTATGTGATAGATGTGTGGCTGAAATGGTGTAGTATGGAAACAATTCTTATCCTGCAGGAAAAGGTTGAATCTGGAGACACAGAGTCATCCGGATGGTTTGTGATGTTTCTGATGTTTGTGATGTGTGTGATGTTTGTGATGTTTGTGATGTTTATGGTGTTTATGATGTTTATGATGTTTGTGATGTTTGTGATGTGTTTGATTGGGGGAGTACTATGTTTCTTGTGAATGTCCCAATATACAACTTTGAAATCAGTGGTTCGTAACATTGTTGGAGGCACTGAACCCCAACAGTTTTATATGCGCAATCACCGAACCCTTCTATTTAGTGACGTGTTCTCACGAACCATATGTGTAGGGTATTTGTCTTGACCTCCATGCACCGAACCTTTGAAACTTACTCACCAAACCCCTGGGTTCGATCGAACTCGGGTTAAGAACCGCTGTATTAAATCGATAGGAGATAATTGAACAAGCCTGCGCGGGGACGCGCGGTGGTGCAGCTAAACATCCCATTCAGACATTTACTCACTCTTACAAAAGGGATATACTGTCCTTTAGGTCAACGTGGACTGACAGCTGTCAAAGATTCTTAAACTGTCAACTTGACGTGGAAGTCTCCGCTATTCATGTAATATGTATATTTTTGTATAGTATATTGTCCTCAAGGAATTATTAGATTCTGATTCACATTTCTTTTAAATTAAGAAGATTCCCTTTCCTGAGATATGGATGCTTGAAATGAATCAATCCGAAACAGTAAAATGGCAACCTGATGAGTCGAAACATAAACTGGCAACAATGATGGAGTCGGAAACAGTAAACTGGCAACAATGATGGAGTCGGAAACAGTAAACTGGTAACAATGATGAAGTCGGAATCAGTAAACTGGCAACCATGGTGAAGTAGGAAAGTCCAGGGCACAGCATTGACAAATGGATTAATTGTGTGATATATATATGTCCCTAACTACAATAATGACATCTGAATAAATATTAATAATATTAAAATTGCCATCCTGTTATAACTTATTTATATGAATTATAATCACACTGATTTTAGTCCTGAGAAATGAATGGGAATCTTGAGTAAAAGTTTTTTGACTCCCATCAGCCATCAGCCATCAGCCATCAGCAGCCACGACACTGACTCTTGTTTCCCATAGCTTTGGGGCCGTCCATAAAGTACGTCACGCTCTAGAGGGGGGGGGGAGGGGGTATAAGAAAGTGTGACATTTTGTGACAGGGGGGAGGGGGGTCAGGCCGTGTGTGACGTCACGGTGTTTTATATTAAATTTTAATTATTTTTTTTAAGACAACATTTTTGTTCGAAAGTGTGGCGTACTTAAGGCGTCCGAGATTTGTGACAGAGGGGAGGGGGGAGTTAAAAATGGTCAAATATAGAGTGACGTACTTTATGGACGGCCCTTTTATACTTTTAGACTATAAAGCTTTCAAGCTATCGCGGGTGTGTTTTTTTAAAGAAAGCAGCTACCTAAAAAGCTCTTGCTGTGAATGGGCACTAAAGAACGTAAGTGCACTACAACGCTGCCACTCATTAATATTTGAAAGATTAATTTTTTAAAAAACATACACCATATAGTTATTTATTTTCAGCTCGACTCCAAGTGTACAGGGAACTACCGTCAAACAGAGCAACTTTAATTTTCCGATTTAAAGGCCATCAAAACATTTTCTGTCTGGTAAGAAGTAGACCACGATAGTCGGAGTCAATAATGCGGTCCAGGATAATGTATATGTACGGACAGGTATCATGGTTGACCACAATGTATGGAGATCCAGATTTCTTTCTTCTACAGGGATTGAGTGGTCTTAAAGAAAGTCACGTCCACATGGGGAAGCGGTCTCCTAAATCTCAAATATAAACCTACCAGAACTAAATTACTAGAAGCAGTCTTTTATTATTATTATTTATATCTATGCATTATTTTTGTTTGTGTGTTCTACTTATTCTTTAAGTACGATCTATTAAATTGGCTAATGTATTCATGAAAATTAGGCTCGACTATTAATAGTTCTGACCCTTTAAAGAGATCCATTTCAAACAATATCCTAAAGTTTTACAGTTCTTTCTATGGGTAAGCGTCGGGTAGAACTTGAACCGCTGGCAGATTAAGAACGTGTTCTAGATGCGAGAGTTTCAGTTTAGATGCACGCTGTTTTTGTACCGTTGCTCAAATCCATGAATCTTAAATTAAAAACTCATTCTTTAATGTTTAAAATTTAAAATAAGTATTTAAAAAATGAGTTTAATGTTTAAAATGCACTCTGTATTTCGTTAAATATTATTTTTATAAAATCAAGCATTTATAAAACATTTAATGAATAATTGAGTTACTTTTTAACAACAACAAACCAAATATATTTACATGTATAATCCTCAAATTTCTTTAGCCTTGTAAGATTGAACATAACTTGTTAAAGTTACAAGCTATATTTTAATTTTTTTACACGTTTTCCAAAAGACATAACTAAATGAATAATTTCTCTTTTTTAACATGATTTCAAGATTATTGATAATCCCCCTGCCTATGTACCTCCTGCTTTGTAAGTGAAAGTGTGCAACAAACGTGGTAAGTTATACCCCTCTCAACGTCTCCCGTGTTTAATAAACATGTATATATGTACTAATTGTTTTACCTTATAACTTATAACAAATGTTTTACAAATCCATATCGACATATGTGCTAAATATCTTTAAATTAATAGTGAAGCAAGAATAGGATTGAAAAATCTCATTACTATCAAACATAATATGCAATCTGAGTTATCTGACACTATTCACTTTCTTTACTTGTCTCAACTTGACCGCATTTCACTATATATATTAAATATACTTATCAACACACGTGTTAAGTATACTTATCAAAACACGTGTTAAATATGCTTATCAAGGCCTCTGCGCCACGCAGATATGTTCCTGAGACCACTCAATGACCCACAGGTCAACACGGGTTGATCAATGGAAATAAAGTTCTTCGACATGTGTTTTCATATACGGAATCTTTCATCCTGCACTGTTCTCGAGATATTTATTTTTAATGGGCACTTGAGAAACTCAGGGCACGAGAACCCACCCACTACCAAATGTAAGAAAACAAACCGGCCCACCTTCTACAAGACGACCCACCTCTACCACATGTAAGAAACCCAACCAGCCCACCTTCTACAAGACAAACTTGGCAACTCACACTGCCCAATGTTTCAGTCTAATAGAACAATTAAAACGTCTACTCTATTTTTAGTCCATTCATGTTAAACTATTGTTGATTAATAGTGATAGATTAATGCATTTTTAAAAGGAAAAGAATCAAGAGCAGCCTGCATTTCGGTTTCAATTAAATTGGTTGCAAGAACCATGCCATAAAATTTTGCACCTTAGAAACACCGTACTACCAATTATTTCAAGATCTTCTGTTCCATTAGAGCACTCAGGCAGGGAGCAAAGTTGATGAATGTATCAATCAATATAACGTTGAGAACAGTAGATAATAATGCTTTGTCGGTGAGACAACTGTTTTACTGAAGCAATAACAGATAAATGCACTATTCGTAATTCGTTAATCCCCTTACGATAAGAGAAATATTAAGACTAATAGTGGACGCATCTTTTCAGCTATATTTTTTCCTCTGTTGTTTACTCCATCCTTTTTTACCACGTTTTTATTAACTCACTTTCGTTCCTGTTTGTTGGTTTGTCTGTCCACAATTTTTCCAATCTGCCAATGTAAAATTAAACCACTTCTGATGGTCCTAGAGAGCTCACAATTTTACCACAGATAGATCTCAGATAACAATGCATTTTATCAAAATTTCAGATCGATTGAATGTAACGAAATTAAAATTTTGCATTTTTTAGTTTATCTCGATATACGCATCTATATCCGTCTGCTGTAGTTCAATTTCACGTGCTGAGTTCACCCCGTCACCTCATCGCCGTTTGGCGGGCGCTGATGAGGTGTTTGGTAAAATAAATAGAGGTAAATAAAAATTTTTTTAAAAACGCGTTTATATTAGTGGACTAAAAAGAAGAAAATAAATAAATGTAAACAAAGATTTTAAAAAACCACATTTTTATAAGTGGACTAAAAAGAAGAAAATAATTTAAAACTTATAACTTCAAGAACTTTCATTTAATATGACTAAAAACGTGGGGCGGGAGCTTACTCGGTTTAACATATGCAGTTCACTCATTCTATCACTAATAGATCTCTCTTTTGCCTTCTAAATTATAAATCTTTATAAAACTTCATAACATTATTTTTATAATTATAAAACTTTTATACCAAACACCCGCCCAACGATTTTAGTCCTATTAACTCAAAGTACTTACAGTTATAAGTTTTAAATTATTATATTCTTTTTAGTCCACTTATAAAAACGTGGTTTTTTAAAATCTTTTTTTTAAACTTTTATTTATTTAAAAAGGTTTATATTTTGCGTTTAACTTGCAAAAATTTCTCCATGAAACCGTTTATCAAATCCACGGTGCTCACACCAGGCGCGTAAACTCCCCGACCCATCCCCTTGACCCCGTACTGTCGGTGCAAATCCGTTTCAAATGTCGGCTGTTTATTAAAAATGATCCTTGCTGCTCGACCAGAGGAACTCGCCGAGTAACGAGTGCTAACGTTTGTAGTTAACAAGATCAGCACTGCGCCAGGGAGCAAAGTGCTTGAATCTTCTCTTTGAAGTGATTAGCCAATCGAAAAGCTATTTCCAGGAGAAGATGAGAGTACAGCAACTGCCCCCCACCCCTGTCTTTTGCATACGGCAAATTAAAGCGATTAACGGCTCAAAGGCGGCACAGATGACAACAAGAAGCTTCAAGGAGAGACAAGAGGAAAGCACTTCAATGCGTTTGTGTTGGAGATTATTCAAGTATTCTGCGGAAACATCTTGGTACACACCGAAAAGCAATTCACACACACACACACACACACACACATATATATATATATATATATATAATATATATATATATATATATATATATATAATATATAATATAATTCATCAGAACAAGCACAAGACGAGTGCAAATAAGAATGACGAATGACCCTCCCTAGGATCGGCCAATCACAGTTTATGGTTGGCAAGCTAGAGTGGTGCAGAGTTAAGGGGGCAGGTAGCTAACCGCAGTGTGCATGTCTCGAGACCAACAATGCGTCGGCGGTCCCACCGACATTGTTTTGATTTCTTCGTGCTGTAGTTTGTGTCCGTTCTATCCTCCCTTTTTTGCACTATTAATGAGCAAGTCTGCGGCGTTGGTACGCCGCGGGTCGTATGCGATGCCGCGGGTCGTATGTAGTATAGATATATTTTATTGTATGGGATCTTTCCGCCTACGAGAGACTATAGTTTTATGCTGTTAGATTGCAGCTCTTAAGGTCGGTCCACATATCAAATTTTCCAGCAAAACTTGGTCTTGTCACAACTTTCATAATCTTTATAAAAAGCTAAAAAATAAAATATGAGTTCTGCAAATAAAATAGTGCTTGACGCAATTGTGATGCAATTTTCAATGGTTATTTTTAACAAACTTTGCCTGTCCTTCCTCTTCGCTCTTTTTTACAGCTGTTTCCAATTTTATATAAAAGAAGATGGTAATTATAGTTCTTTTATGGATGGTTCTTGTATACATTCAAAACGAGGACACCAGGCGTCTAAGGGACAGAGTTCTTCAAACGAGAAAAGATAATTCATTTTAAGTATTTTTTATATTTTTTTTAGAAACGAAAAGTTTCTATCGTGAGCAGTGGCGTAGCGAGGGGAGGGGGGCAGGGGTACATATGTCCCCGGGCACCACATTAGGGGGCGCCAAAATGAGTATTAAAACTCATTATTTAATTGTGTTTTGATGTAAACTAATGTATCCCAAATACGTTTGCAAGTTTGAATTTTGGAACTCCGAAAATATATTCCTTACAAATCAGTTGGCAAGCATGATTTTGGCGCCCCCATTGAGCGTTAAGGGGCGCCATTCTACTCACAAATAAATGACACATCAACAATGTAGGATTACTGATGGCGATTTTAAAAAAAAATTGGAGAGACTGGGAGTGAGAGTAGGGGAGCATTAAGAGAAAAAGGCGATTCTATTAATAGAACAGACAGAGACGACCCTAAAAGCAACCAAAATGACCAAGACAAGAAAAATGAGTGGCTTAAAGCAGCAGTTCTCAACCTGTGGTCAGTGGACCACTAGTTGTCCGCAAAGATGTGCCAGGTGGTCCGCAAGCAAAGCATGAGATTTACGCACTGTATGATTCATCGAGACAGACTAGCGAGTAAAAGAATTAACGCTGACTTAAAATATATTTTTGATCTGGCCTAAATAGTTTTTAAATTTTATCAAGGCTCGTCTATTAAATTCTCATTTCTTTGCTTTCTTATGTTCGAATATGAATCTTGAACATTAACAGTTACTGATGTATTCTGAAATTCGCTGGTTATAAGACTGTTTGAATTACGTGATGGAGTTTCTTGTAGAAAAAATTCAAAGCTTCTTGATCATTTGAACCATGGCTAATGGGTGGCTTTCTGGCTTATTTGGCTGAAACTTTTGAAGAACTCAATAAACTTAATTCAACTCGGCAAGGAAAGCAGACACATTATATTACTCTCATTGACAAAGTGTCTGCTTTTACGAAAAAGCTTGATCTTTGGAAAAGAAAATTATTTCAAGGTAACTTTGAGATGTTTGATCAATTATACGAAATCACAGAGAAACCAGAAAATGTTGAAATAAATAAACAACTGTTGACAAATTTGATTTCTGGTCATATTCGATCAATGCAGGGCCAATTTTAATTCTACTTTAATGATTTTTAACGTTCAGTGCATGGTTTTTCGTGGGTTTTCAGTCCTAATCTCGCACACATTGCCTAATCAAATAAAATTACCAACATCGTAATTAAACCAATTCCATTGAACTGACTAGCGATACCACTTTGAATATGTTGCATCAGAAAGTGGGCTTAATGAAATTTTGCAGTACTCCGGACTGTCTTAGATAGCTTTTAAAATACTTTTACCCTTTGCAACTTTGTGAAAGGGGATTTTCTACATTGCTTACAATAAAAACAAAGCATCATTCGTACTAAATAAACTAATATAGCAGTGTTTTTAATACAAAACTACTGTTTATGACTTAAAGTTTTTTTTATAGTTAGCAAGTAGAATTAAATAAGAAGACTATGAGACTAATATAAATGACATTTGTTCTTTACAAAAGAAAGCCATTACAATACTGTTTTTGGAGCACGCAAAACGTAGCATATTAGAATAATTTTACTAACTAACATGTATACTACTTATAGCTAACAATAATCTTCTGTATAGAAGGAGCGTCTGCAGCAGATAAGATAGACACAGTATAATTATATTTAACTTTCCAGCTCGGCAGTAGCACACTTTTTAGTAGTGGTCCGTAGCTAAGACACACATTTTTCAAGTGGCCCTTGAATCTCAAAAGGTTGAGAACCACTGGCTTACAGAAGGTCTCTCCTCTCAACGGATTTTGTGGGTATATCAAAGCAAGTTGGATTCCTTTTATATGAAACATCAGACACCGCCTCTCTTTCCTGTCTCTCTGTGATCAAACTTGATCAGTATGATCGACTGTTAGAAAAGCATTTACAAGATTCCAGAGAAAATCCAGGTTCAGTATCTTATTTATACAGGAAATCCAGAATGAATTTATCCACCTAATTTCATCGACTGTAAGGAATCAGCTGCTGAGTGAAATCAGAAGAAAAAAAAACAAGTACTACGGTATCTTACTTGACTCAACACCCGATCTAAGACACCAGGAATAGCTTTCTCAAGTCATCAGATTTGTCGATGTGGATTTTCAAACTAAAAAAGAAACCATCAAAGAATCATTTTTAGGTTTTATCCAGATACATTCCAAAGACGCAGCAAGCATTGAAAGAGTTATCGTGGAGAAACTAGAATCTAATAACATACCTCTAGCTGACTATCGGTCAAAATGTTATGACAATGCTGCTGTAATGACTGGGCATATATCCGGCCTTCAACACCGAATATGTGCCAGAAATCACAGAGCATTGTTCATCAACTGTGATAACCACAGCTTAAACTTACCAAGAGTACACTCAGCTAAACAGGATCCAGTTGTTCACGTGTTTTTGGAACAGTTGAAAGTATAAATTTTTGTTTTCTCTCGTTCAACAACTCGTTTTGGAAGAATTAAAAAGAGTTGTGCCAATTACAATGAAGAGGAAGTCTGAAACACGTTGGAGTGTACGATCAGAAGCTGTTAAAGCAATTTATGAAGGACTAGATTTCACTAGATGAACTGGTAGATCTGTTCGAAAAATTATCAAAACATACAAATATGACGTCTGACACCAGAAGTGATGCAAAAACTTTGCTGGCAGGTATATTAAACTTTAAATTCCTAGTTTTGTTAAATTTCTGGAACATCATACGTGGGAAAATTGATCGTGTCCAGAAACGGTTGCAGGATCCTACTGTGAATTTCAAGGAAGCAGCATCTGATCTTGAATCGCTTGAGAAAGAAATTGTCAACATTCGTGATAATTTGGGCCAGGTTGCGGTAGATAATGGAAAGGAAGATGTACAACTTGGGGAATCGAGGTTGATAGAAGGATTAGACGACATCGGAGGATGACTGGAGAATTAACAAGAGATGCAGGATTTTCTGCAGAAGAGGAATTGCACTTGATATTAACAGCGTAATTGATAGACTCCAACAGGAGATATCAATACGGTTTATACGTCTAAAAAAATCTAAACAACAAATTTGGATTTTTACAAGCCGTCAAAACTCTTCTTGCTGAGACAAATTTCGATACACTTCGTTAAAATTGCTTGGATTTTGCTAATTTATACGACACTGACGTCAATGGTCATGACTTGTGCACATAAATCAGAGACTGAAAATGCTTCTCAGTACCCAGACTGAAGTTCTATCGTAAACTCCTTTGGATGTTCTTGGTTTTATTGTTTCATATGGAGATGACGTATTTCCAAGTCAAGCGCATTTCACTTCAAATACATGTACTTCTAACTATTGCTGTTTCATCTGAAAGCTGTGAGTGGTCCTTCAGCAAACTGAAGCTTAGTGTGTCTTATTTACGTGCTTCAATTGGAAAAGATAGTCCTAGTGATCTTGCACTCCTTAGAATCGAAAGAGAAACACTTGAGAATATTAATTTTGACAACGTGATTGACGAGTTTGCGACAATCAAATTAAATCAAGGAGAATCAATTTTTTGCAGACTATGTCTAATCGTATAATTAGTAGATTATTTTTGTTTTCAAATAAATTATTTACAATCGTATAGAAATTATTAGTCTGTAATTTCATTAAAATACCAGAAGCTTCGAAAATGAACTATATAAACCGTAAAATGTCAAACTTTTCTTGGGGCTCAATGCCCATAACCTTTCGGTCCGACAAGGGGCTCCGATTTTGTGTCATGTCCCCGGGCGCACATGACCCTAGCTACGCCACTGATCGTGAGGTAAACAATGAAGGCGAATCGAGCAAATTTGTAACAATTCGTAGTTTTAAAATAAAATATTTATTTATTTTCCCCCCGTAATTCGTAATTTCTTTCGTTATTTACCAGAAAAGTTGTGTTGTTAATGTTTTTACCAGCTCGTAAAAATACAACTACAATTTCGGGTAAATCATTGCAGAAGTGAAATGCAGTGAACCGTGGAGGACCCGTGTCACCTAACAATGCATCGTATCAAAAATTCAGATCGATCGAACATACAGTTAATAAATCAATGCATTTTTAGTTCATCTATATAAACTATATGTAGCGGTCGCTATCGTTTACATTTTACGGGTCACTTGACTTCACGCTAGCAGTCCATGACCACATATCGTGGAGGAAGAGTTCACTCAGTTTTAGGCTGTAAATGTTTGTCGCGTTGGAACATAATCAATACTTGCAGTTCTGTCTCATATAAGGGATTTATAGTCAAAAACTTTGTTTTTACGGGTTTGTTTTTATTAAATCCCTTATAATAACTTCACCATCGTCCCTGTCTCTGTGTCTGTCTTGGGCCCGCGGAAAAACAAAAGTAAAAAATGACCCACTTCCAGTGTAGCCATCGAGCTGAAATGGTCACCTAACAATGCATCGTATCAAAATTTCAGATCGATCGAACGTACCGTAATTAAATTAATGCATTTTTAGTTTATCCTTATATAACGTATGTAATTCGGATTCACGGTTTGTTATTGTTTTTTTTCCACGTGAGAGTTTGAGTTGACACTTTGGCGTCGACCGTCGTGCCGACACCCCCTCACGTCCCATCCCCCGTTATTAAAGACAGGGGACATCACTCGGTGTCAGTCTGTAAATGTTTGTCGCGTTGGAACATAATCAATACTTTTAATTATGTCTCATATATAAGGGATTTATAGTCAAAAACTTTGTTTTACGGGTCTTTTTAAATCCCTTATATTAACTTCACGGCCGTCTCTGTCTCTCTGTCGTTCTGTCGTCATCTCTCTCTGTCTCTCTGTCTTGGGCGGGCGGAAAAACAAAAGTCAAAATGACCCACTTCTCGTGGTCTGATCGAGCTGAAATTTGGCACACGGACCCGTCTCACCTACCAATGCATCGTATCAAAATTTCAGATCGATCGCACGTACCGTAATTAAATTTATGCATTTTTAGTTTATCCTTATATAACGTATGTAATTCAAATTCACGGTTTGTTATTGTTTTTTTTTACGGGATTGTTCGGTCACGCGTTGACGCGACCCATCGAAGTACCGGCGTGCTTTTGTTTACATTTTACGTGTCACGCTGAGCTCGGTCAAGCGATAGGTGACCAGACTTTTCCCCTCTGCCCCCACCCACACCCCCCCCCCAGGGATATGAAGCAAAGTTGAGTTAAGACAGATTCGGTCTGTAAATGTTTGTCGCGTTTGAAAATAATCAATACTGTTAGTTATGTCTCATATATAAGGGATTTATAGT
This sequence comes from Ampullaceana balthica, assembly GCA_944989445.1. Classification (NCBI taxonomy): domain Eukaryota; kingdom Metazoa; phylum Mollusca; class Gastropoda; family Lymnaeidae; genus Ampullaceana; species Ampullaceana balthica. The sequence goes on along the minus strand of CALYLW010000069.1, from coordinate 1,096,561 downwards.
ATAAAAAAAAAGTTTTTACGGTTTTGTTTTATTTAAATCCCTTATATTAACTTCACCGTTGTCTCTGTCGTCATCTCTCTCTTTGTACGTCGGTCGGGCGGAAAAACAAAAGTCAAACATAACCAACTTTCCGTGATCGGATCGAGCTGAAATTTGGCACATGGACCTGTCATACATAACAATGCATCGTATCAAAATTTCAGATCGATTGAACGTACCGTAATTAAATTAATGCATTTTTAGTTTATCCTTATAAAACATATGTAATTCATATTCACGGTTTGTTATTGTTTTTTTTCCACGTGAGAGTTTGAGTTGACGCGTTGACGCGACCCATCAAAGTACCGGCGTGCTTTTGTTTACATTTTACGTGTCACGCTGAGCTCGGCCAAGCGATCGGTGACCAAACCCCCAGGGTTATGAAGCAAAGTTGAGTTAAGACATATTCAGTCTGTAAATGTTTGTCGCGTTCGAAAATAATCAATACTGTTAGTTATGTCTCATATATAAGGGATTTATAGTCAAAAACTTTGTTTTTACGGGTTTGTTTTATTATTAAATCCCTTATATTAACTTCACCGCCGTCTCTCTCTGTCTCTCTGTCTTGGGCGGGCGGAAAAACAAAAGTCAAAAATGCACCACTTGTCGTGAAGCCATCGAGCTGAAATTTGGCACATGGACCCGTGTAACCTAACAATGCATTATATCAAAATTTCAGATCGATCGAATGTACCGTTATTAAATTATTGAACTTTTTAGTTTATCTATATTTTATTAAATTGGCATCCGTACCCGCCTGAAACGTTCACCCCGTGACCTCATCGCTTTGTTATTAAACGTTGGTTGGGCGCTGATGAGGTGTTTGGTAAAATAAATAGAGGTATAAAAATATTTTTTTAAAAACCACGTTTTTATTAGTGGACTAAAAAGATTAAAGTAAATAAAGGTAAAAAAATGATTTTAAAAACCACGTTTTTATAAGTAGACTAAAAAGAAGAAAATAATTTAAAACTTGTAAGTTCAAGTACTTCGATTAAATATGACTAAAAACGTGGGGCGGGTGTTGGGTATAAATTATTTTCTTCTTTTTAGTCCGATTGTAAAAACGTGGTTTTTAAAAATCATTTTTTTACCTTTATTTATTTTACTCTTTTTAGTCCGCTATCGTTTACATTTCACTGGTCACTTGACTTCAGGCCAGCCAACGGTGAACCCATCTCGTGTTTAATCCAGGTAAACCACCTGGAGTTGAGTTAACGCGTTGACGCCACCCGTCCATGTCCACACCCCCTCCCCCATCCCCCCAGTTTTAAAGCCAGGGGAGATAATTTCGGTTTCAGTCTGGAAATGTTTGTCGCGTTTGCACATAATCAATACTTTTAGTTATGTCTCATATATAAGGGATTTATAGTCAAAAACGTTGTTTATACGGGTTTGTTTTATGATTAAATCCTTTATATTAACTTCACCGCCGTCTCTGTCTTGGTCGGGCACGAGTAAAAACAAAAGTCGAGAATGGCCCACTTCCCGTGCTGCTATCGAACTAAAATTTTGCACATAGTCTCGCGTCACCTAACAATGCATCGTATCAAAATTTCAGATCGATTGAACGTACCATAATTAAATTAATGCATTTTTAGTGTATCTATATACAACAATATGTAGCGATCGCTATTGTTTACATTTTACGGATCACTTGACTTCACGCCAGCCATCGGTGACCAAATCTCGTGTTTTAACTAGGTGGAATTCATTCAGTTTCAGTCTGTAAATGTTTGTTGCGTTTGAACATAATCAATACTTTTAGTTATGTCTCATTTATAAGGGATTTATAGTCAAAAACTTTGTTTTTACGGGGTTGTTTTATTTACTTTTGTTTTTCCGCCCGCCCGACTGACCACGACAGACAGCGGTCACAAGACGGTGAAGTTAATATAAAGGATTTAATAAACAGCGGGGACCGGACATGCAGTCAATGGGAAAACAGATTTTTGGTTTTTAGAAAGCAGCATTAAATTGTGTTAAATGGGGGAGGAGATATGGATGGACAATGTTAACATTCCCCCCTGTGCATCACAAAATCAGTTAACAACCCGACCAGTTTATGTCCTTATGAAATCCACAATTTTGGTTATTTCAGAACTGTCCATGAAACATCAGAGTGAGAGGAGTAAAAAATCGCGACCAGATTTTCTAAATTCCGAAACAATCGTAAAAATAAAAGTTACTTGTGGCCGTGAGTCATGTGTAAACGTGTTCACGTGACGTACTACACATACATTTAACCTTCTCTTTGGAGAAGACATTTATATGATCGGCTGTGGGGTGGCCTGAGGTTCAAGCTTTCGTCGGTGCTATCATTGTGAAATACTAAGGAAGAGACTTGGCAGCGTCTACATTGAATATATCCGATGGTGAAATGTTTGTCTGCCACACAACAAGATTCCTGGGCTGGTTTCATTTACCAGCAGAATAAATAAAATGTTTAAATTTATTTCATGCATGGCAAAAGTTTGCATGTAATCTTCTTACTTTTTTGTTTTGTTTTTTAATTTTTTTTTAATAAGGGTAAATCTTTTAAGTCTGATGAATTACGATTGAAATTTGTATGTATCTAAATTCTGATGAATTAAGATTTGAAACTTTATGTATCGAAAGTCTGGTGAAGTTTAGAGATTTTGTGATGTTATTGTCACATGATTTTATTAAATTACACCAACATTTCAGACAGATTTTACCCAACTAGTCAATGCCACCAACAAAGTTTTACAAAATTTTATTCAAAATAAAACTCAAGTAAACTGATTTAAAGGGTTGAATATTTGAATTGATTTAAAATCTAAATGATACCTAAATTATTAGTCGCCTTAACTCCATTCATTTTAGAGGCGGAGTAATACACTTGAAGTCCATCTTTCGTGGCATGTTGACCCCGTTTATAGCCACGCCTCTTTCACTGATCAATGACGGTCTCTGGCATCCGAATTAAAAGAACACAAGCAGAAATGTTATTAATGGCGTCTAACGGACACCCAGTCGTGTCCCATGTTTCTTCACGTCGTTGGCGAGTCCTACCTTACCCCCCCCCCTCCCAGCCCCCTCACACAACAAAACAAAACACTACTTTATTCAAAGTATCAAGGGGAAACAATTGAAGCGATCCCTCATACAAAGTGACATCATTAGCGACCTCTGGTGGGTGGATCCGCAGCTTGGCATGTTAGGCCGCGCCTCAGTCTCGTGTTACCTTTATATTGGCTCTTAATGGAGGGGGCGTGGTCGGGGGGATTTTTCTCTAGAACGCGGGGGCCGAGGTCGAGTCTCTCGTGGTCAGCTCATCGTCATCAAATCACACGAGACTGGAGAGTTAGTTCCCAGAGATATTGTACTCTAAGAGAGGTGCACTTCAATCATTACAAACATACACACACACAAAGGCACGAAAGATGATAGTCGTTTAATATATATATATATATATACAAACACACACACACACACACACATAGATGAAACAAATTATATCGACCTTGGTTAAATCGCCAACACAAAGAAGAGGACATTTTTTTGAGGGAACCACCAAATTCTCTCTTTGTCTTAGCATTTTACTATTGGTTACGTAGATTCTCTTATGTAACCAAAGCCTTATATCTCGAGCACAAACGAAGGCCAAATTCGCCACTCAACGTCGGCTATCTCGATCTCTGATTAATCCCCTGTTTAAAAAAAACTATTTTCTCATAAAATTGTCCATAATCTTCCGTCCTAAATTTAGACATTTTAAGTCAACCCTAAGTGTAATCCCGAGTCCTGAGTTAATTTAATAAAATAAAATAAAATAAAAATAAAATCAAAATCTTATATTACGTGTTGCATTTTTAACAGAGTTATAAATGCCATATTTTCATTAAGCGGTCATTTGTTATTTCCTCCATTTGAAGATTAATTTCAATAACTTTGAAAGGGTGAACACGCTAAGCATTGGTCAGGAAAAGCTTTGAGTTAACTAACCATGATTAAGTTGAAGGTTCAAAAGTAGTTCCTTAATTATTAATTACATATTTGAGCAGTAGGACGCAAATAGGATTCCATAATTTGAAGTTAATTTTCCCGCCCTAAAGGTTTTCGTTTATCTCATTCATCGGTTATCTCGACGCTTTCGGCGCCCCCCAAGGCCGGCGACAAAACCGAGTTCCACTAAATATTATACACGTTTAGTTGAATAAAATGTGTCCTTTTCAAATATTTTTTTCACCCATTTCCCTAAGATTTTGCCCAAGTAACGCTTTGTTGGGTCACCAAACTTGTTGAAACATGCACATGCAGAAGTTCAGTCCCTTTCAAACACCGTACACAAATTCCTCCCTCCCCCCCCCCAACTCTCTCTACGCCTGGCTACGCGAGATGCACGTAAAAGCCCCACATCGCTTATCTGCCCTGAAATCTATCGATCTCAAATGAAAGAAACGTCTCATTTCATCCCGTGTCATCAATCATACACAAGTGACGCCGGAATGATTGTTTTCTTTGATAAAGTTGAACATTTTGCACCTGGGAGAGATTGTTCCCATGAAGATATGATAAACATCTGAAGAGAATCAAACGATTTCAAAGGCTTTTTATCCGCCAGAGCCTCTGAGGTGACGCTTTAATTATCTGACACTTGTACTATATAACTGTCACTTATGAATCCTAAACACTAAACAATGACTTTATCATTTTTAAATAATCTTTAATGCTAAAAATGGCTTAATCATTTCTAATGAATCTTTTATACTAAACAATGTCTTAATCGTCTTTGAGTCCACACAGCTCCGAATGGGTATGCGTTAGGGAAATAAAGGCGACTGAGCATTGTGCCACACAGTCCCCTCACGGTCGTCGGATGTGAGCGCTGCGTCACTTGCCAACAAGCCAACATGGTCTTTGCGCTCTTATAAGAACGTAGGACGCCAGAAACTTGTCTTCAGGAGGAGCTTCTGAAAACTGTGCACTTGCTTGTTATAGAAAAAAATATATATTAAAAAATTTTTATAAAATTTAAAAATTGTGTTTTTTTTTAAAGTGGATATAAGACAAAAAGTTGAAACTTAACCCAAATAAATCAGGTGTTAATTTTGAGGGCTTCCTTACTTTGGAAAATGTGTGAGGCATCGGAATTAGATAAAATTTCAAACGTTTGTACTGATTAATGTTTCTTAAAATTAAAAAAATCGTTAATTTCCGCAGCCCTTCCTAATACGTATTATTTCTTAAAATAAAAACTAATAATGCGTATTAGGAAGGGCTGCGGAAATTAACGATTAATTTCTCGATTAATCGTAAATAATTTTTAACGATTAAATTTTTTTTAACGATTAATTGACCCACCACTTATAAATGTACTGGAAGTCTAAAAGTAAAAGATTTCGGCTGATAAATATAAACTAATTTCCGGATCATTACACGAACATTTTGGTTTTAAACTATTGACTGAAGTGAATGTTAAAAATGTTGATAAAGGTTGTTGTGTCCATTGAGAGAAATCGTTTGCCTACAATGCAAATGTTTCCTATAATTCTAAGCTTCGTTGGTCCGTGTGCAAAGTAAAAAAAAACAACAAACTTGTGTGCAAAGATGCACAACGTCCATTTTTGTGCAATATTTTACAAAATTGGCTGCGCGGTGATTCTAAACTCCTGCGTGGGCGTCGGTCAAATATCTGCGCAGCCGCGCTTCTTAAAGGCAACATTGCTACCATGGTTCTAAAACTTCGCTTACATATCACCTGCAAACCAAACATCCACTACAGTATCAGAAACTTCAGCTGAGACAATCTAAAGCTATGTGGACGATAGTTCGGCTCGGCTGGTTATATTGTCAATAAGACCCACTCATCACTTGAACCAAATAATGTAAATACACTTGTCTGTTTGCGTTGTTGGTTAAAAGATGTCAGTCATTTAAAGAAGACATTTCAGTGTTATTTCGATTTTCGACAAGTAAGTTTAATAAATGCTACTTATGACACAATAAACGTCAATTTTTGGATTTAATCGAAATTGAAGATTAATTAATCGATAATTTTTCAAAAGTTAACGATTAAATTTAAATTAATCGTTAACAGCCCTAGTATTTAGTTTATTACTTTGTACTGATAGAACTACTTCGGATTCGCGTTAGGTTGTATTAATTGATATAAAAACTACTATGGATTTAGGTTTGCATGAGTAATTAGGAAATCAAAGGGCCATTTATGTATTCATCTCATTAAGTAAAGGAACAGATGTCACATCGTTCGCCTGTAATCAGATTTATGATTATCATTAGTGTCGTGAGACTACAACTTGTGATTTATTTTAATCTCAATGAGTAGGTAGCCGTGCCGCGTACAACGTCAGAGTCGGAGATTTTATTACGGGGCTGTGATTTCTGCCTACATAAGCCGAGCCCTGGCAACGCCTCTGACAAAATTTCTGGTCTTTCATTGTTGTGCGAAGGGGCGTATCTAGATGTCATGCGGGACATTTGTGTTTATTATATGCATGGCGTATGCCGTATGTTATTAAATAAATTATGCTCGTGTAACGTGACGGGCTATCGTTTAGTTGCGTCACTGAGTGCTCGGGTCAAATTGTTAAATAGATCAAGTTTGTCGCGAATGAAAAAAAATTACGTAATACAATCAGTTACTAGCAAAACTATGGCCATTTCTTGAAGAGCTGGCGTGATTCTACAGCTATTTCTCTCCGTCAACGTTAAAGGTAGTTTGCTATTCTCATGTCATTATGTAGGTCAAGAGTTTTCGGTCCTGACAAAGGAGAGTTTCACTGACTACATTTTGTTGGCCAAGACTTTGATCTCTTCACGTATCATTCGACAACATGGCTGGATAACTTCCACCCTCGATGTCATGTAATGGCCCTTGACCTTATCTTGGTGCCAGTGACGATATACGCTAATTATTCACTTAAGCTTTTTCATTGGAAAGATTTTCATTCAAATAATTTTGTGTCGAAGCAATGCGTTTATTATTCGTTGCGGTGATTGGTAGTTGATAAGGATAATTTATTCGAAGGTTCTTTGAAGACAAAACTATAATAATAATGTAGGCGGAACAAATAAATTAAGAGTTTTTATAACTTTAAAAAAAATTGAACTGGCATAAATTGTAAGAAAACAAATCAAAGTTAATCTTTAAATTAAGGTAGCTTTTTCCCGGCTTAAATTGTTTGTTTTTTTTATGTACGCCAATGAACTAAAAAAAAGGGGGGGGGGAGAGACACTAGGTAAAAATTTTAAAAGATTTAAAAGCTTAGTTAATACTGTGATAGGAAAGCTTGGGGGGGTGGTTGAAGCTGGGGCGGGGTGGGGAAGTATCTCCCGATGAAATTACAGGACCACGTACTTAGCAAAGGCTATTGGTTTTCTGCTCCCAAACCCCTATTGTTACGTCGCAGTGTCCAGAGCTATTGGAAAAACAAACTGTCAATGTTCACAGTATACTTACTTTTTTGCTGCCTCGTGCGAGCTCAGTCATTCTAGAACATTCTGGTGTCAGGCCTGCAGCAGATGTTACCTTTTCTATTACAACCCCATTGTGAAAAACATAATGTATTCAAATTAGCCGTTTGCGCTGAAGGTCACTTCGGGCGCGTTTATGACCGTGTCCGAGGCAGGGGGGGGGGCGGCCATGCCGTATATATAATTTACTGTCGGCAGCGTCCGTATTTTATTTGCAATCAACTGTGACACAGCTCGAGCGTCGCTCGCCGTGGAAATATCGTGTTTGGCATCTCTGAGATAATATCACAATGTGAATCTTTTGCCGTTGGATTCTATCCCCAGACTTTTTTACGACAGAATTTTCGGACATTTGTTAATTGTTTCCTCGTCCTAAAAATTCGCAATAAATTTCGGAACTTGATTAAAATTTGGAGGTAAAAAAATTAAAAAGTTGGCATCGGCATCTTTTTTTTTCCAAATCTAATGTAACCGCATCGATAAAAACGGGACTTCCCGAATGATTCTTGTCATTCTGATTTTTTAGGTGCGCGCACCGTGATGCATTCTCATTTGCAGTTTTGTCGTGGTGAACTTGATCACGCACACCCCAAATGCACACAAAAGAACATCTAGATAATCAGCTTAGATGTCATGGGTGATTTTTCTCTGCAAAGACCTGCATGGCAGTTATTTTTATAATGTAGCCTATTTCAGTTTTAATTTTTCATTTTTCTACAAGGATTTTAAAAGTTATTCTCTCACGCCACCATTAACTGAGATTAGCATGTGCTGAATTATCCTAGAGAATTTTACTAAATTAGATAACACGAGTTTCTAGTCTAAAACTCAACAAAAGAGTTTATTTGCCATGTGACCTTGAACATAACTTTTTTAAAAAGCACAAGAAATAAAAAAAAGGGCATAAATGTGAATAAAATAGCAACAAACTAATTTTAGAGCCCATTTAAATATTGTTTTTTCTGTAAAACTTCTTGAGTCCATGTTTTAACAAGCTAGAAACAGTGCACATTTTATGGGCGGGATTTTGTTTTGTGGTATATGAAATATTGGTAAAGGTCAGTGATGGCGAACCTATGGCCCATGGCGCGCGTGCCACAGTCTAGGTCAGTGATGGCGAACCTATGGCGCGCAAAGATTCACTTTTAAAAACGACAATTTAAAAAAAAATATTTTTATTTTAAATTAATAAATAGAAATCGGACACTAGCTAGGGTTAAAAAGCTAAACAGGATGATAAAAAAGACGAATAATTTGATACGATTACCGCAGTGAAACCTGGGGTACAATTAATTACCAAAAATGAATCGTTGTCGTGTGTGTTCCCGTGACGGGTGTTCATAAGACGGGTGTTGCTATGACGGGTGTTTATTTGATGGGTGAACACATAACGGGTGTTCATAAGACGGGTGTTGCTATGACGGGTGTTTATTTGATGGGTGTTCACATAACGGGTGTTCATACGACAGGTGTTGCTATCACGGGTTTTTATTTGATGGGTGTTCGCATAACGGGTGTTCATAAGACGGATGTTGCTATGACGGGTGTTTATTTGATGGGTGTTCACATAACGGGTGTTCATATGGGGGTATCATATTTTACTGGAGAAAAGTATATACAACAGGTCAATAACAATATAGTTTAATTAGATATTCTAGAAAATATTTTTCCCTTCCAATTTTGAATTCAAACACAATCCTTACGTTACTTTTACATGGAAAATACAATTACGTCATTGAATTAAGGCAGTAATAAGACATAGTTTATGCAGGGACGCGATATACTTTATTCGGTATCTTATAATATAGTTGTCGTTTTGAGCATGACTCCCTGGAGGCAGCAGCCAGTGACCGAGCCTCCTGGCGTCTTAAGATACAAACAGGCAACACGCTACCAAGTCCGGACGACAGGCCAGGAAGGATCGTATACTCGAGACCCTCCTGATGGCATTCCATCCGCCTCTTGTCCGACATGCGGAAACTTTCGCGCAAGAATAGGTCTAATAACCCACGAGTGTCACGCCGCTCTTTGCGACGTATTACTTGTTAATGTATTTTGTAGGCCTCCTCACAATACACAAACTTGCATGCAATAATCCACTGAAGAATTAATGTCAACAAGATAACTTTAATATGCACAATATATACAGAAATATAACTTCGAGGTTTCACAACGTGGAGACATCAGCCACACATTCGCCATTCCTCTCTGACAACTGCTTTCGCGCTCTTTTACCCATGTGACCTCTCTGTCACTAATCTCGTGATTCTCACGTGACGCAAAGGACACACATGGCTGCCAAAGCACACGGCTAATGTGATAAGAATGGTCTTCGTCGATCACGACGGACAAAATAACAACATTTGTCGTATATGTAAGGTTTAGATTCGATCTCCTCAACTGATCTCCTCAACTGATCTCCTCAACTGCCTGCAATTAGTATTAAGGGTTGACTTTAAAGAAAACAACAACATTTATTAAAACAAAATAATAATAACAATAGTTTCATGTTTCATATCTATGTTTTACCATTTATATTACTTTAACAGATCTTCCTTCGTCAAAATAAATATTTAAACTTTAGATATGTTACTCTTTCCAATGTGATATTTGATGCACTGAGATGGTTATTATGAAAGATGGTGAGATATTTTTTTATGAATGTTTTTTTTTCTCCCTGAGACTCGGGTCTATTGGGGAGGAACTCTGGGAAAGCCCTGGATCTGCTTTGACGGAGGAAGAGTTTCTTGAGCTGACGCGTGCCGTTTCCTCCAGGAATTCTCCGAGACACAGCTTACACAACATTAGGGAAAAGATTGATTGGCACTGGTGCAGGGATGCATGGCGCTGCTCTCAATGACCATTCAGACACGTGTCTGCACTCTGCTATGTTGCAAAATTGAGATTTATATAATGACAAAAGCTGCGAATCTGCAAGGCTTATTAATACGTTTTAATGTAGATGATAAATCATTTGTTTGAAGAACAGAATTCATAGACTGGGGTAAATTCCATTTATTTATTTACAATCCGATCTTGTTTTTTCAAGCAAGATTCAATAAAGGAAACATAGTCCACTCTGTGGGGGCAGTCTCTTGACTGACGTTGCGTTGACAGGTAAATTCAGAAGCGCGAACTGGTGCCTGTTCGAAGACCATCACTTAAGGTTTTGATCAAATCGTCAATTAAATGATATTTAGAGAACTGACTTCCAGATCATATTACAAGCCAAAAGTCTTCAACGAAGGAAAATCTGGGACATGCCCCAAAATGATCAGACCAACTAATATTTTATTACGAAAATTTGAAGAAAAAAAAATTGGGGGCAGGGGTGAAATCCTTTGGCTCAAGTCTGGAATCGATGACGATGATTATTTGATCAAGTAAAAAAAAACGTTTCCAGTTAATTAGACTCATGCAGTAATCGTCTAACAAGAAAATAATCGTTCGATCTGACAGCGCCGTGATGGATCGATACCTGATGCCAATTGCTCATTTGAAACAAATCTTTTCGTCAACACTTCCAGCAGATGTGGGCAGATAACTGATTAATTAAGGTGGACAGCCCGCCGTTTGGCCTCCTTTGTATAATAGCCCGGAACCCCATTGTCATGACAGGCCCCTCCCCTCATTGGGCGATCAGCCGAACGTTCCCCTGAGAAGGTCTCACACCTCGTCCACGGCTCGTGGATTGGCCGTAAACGAGGAAGTTTTCTGAAACCATCCGATCCTTTGTCTGGGTAATGGCACGAGATAGCCGAGTGCTCAAAAACTGCTACACGACTCGAAAACTGTTGAAATGGCGTCAAAGTTTGTTAGTCGTCTCAAAACGAAGTGCGAAGTAAAGGTGCCATGTCATACAGGACACCAAATGGTTTACTAATGTCGGGGGGTTTGGGTGGTGGATTATCTCAATGATTGAAAGAAATTCAAAAATTGTAATTACATAGAGAGTACCGGACAGAGCACACTAAATTATTGCGTCTTGACAATTCACATATAGGGCATCAGATTACCTAACATAAGTTAAACATACAAAAGGTTATTAAAGATAACAGGGTTCATCTTTTCATGGCGAAGTTCTATTAATAGAAATATTCGCAGTATTTAGTTGGACCGATTTCCTTAAAATATTATTCAAAGTATCCGAAACATATTGTACTGCTATATTTATGCTGAAAACATTGTTTTAAGAAAAAGTTTTCTATATACAAAAAAATCATTGCTTGATGAGACGTGATATTTTCCGACTTGAGAGATGACTAATACAAACCCATCAGTTATTAGTTTACTTTGAATAAGATGGCAGTGGCTATTTGATATTTCATAGCATTATAATTATATAAGTTATGCCATGTTGATTGATCTACATGGGTGGGATGAGATTGTACTTAAAACAGCTGGTACATCGATGACATATTAAGATTGTTTAGGGTGTAAGAAACTCTTTTCGAGCCATGGGAAGTCAAATGAAAGTGTCGGGGGTGTAAAAATGCGAAATGAAATATGTTAAATATAGTTAACTTGTTGGTGTCATTTTGTACTTATGTTGATTGATTTTAAATGAGCGTGTCGTGTATTGGTAGTTGTTGCTACGTAGTTTTGAGCGTGTCGTGTATTGGTAGTTGTTGCTACGTAGTTTTGAGCGTGTCGTGTATTGGTAGTTGTTGCTACGTAGTTTTGAGCGTGTCGTGTATTGGTAGTTGTTGCTACGTAGTTTTGAGCGTGTCGTGTATTGGTAGTTGTTGCTACGTAGTTTTGAGCGTGTCGTGTATTGGTAGTTGTTGCTACGTAGTTTTGAGCGTGTCGTGTATTGGTAGTTGTTGCTACGTAGTTTTTCTTGTTTACTTTTTGAGGGGCATCTGGGACGACGTTGTTTATTGTTACGGATTCATTTGACCATTGAAGTCAATATCGCAAAATGTGGACCCGTTCCGTCGTTGAGACTTCTAAGGACTTTTAAATTTCAGTATAGAACAGTAAAGGCTTTTTACATCTATCCCACTTCAGAATGAAGGCTTGCTTGCATCTCTTTATCTTTAAGATATTAGAACTCTTACTTACAAAACTCATTTATTATAGCTGATGTTTTTGAGTGCAAAAATTGATCCGATTGCACAGAAATAAAGACGGAAGATTTTTTTTACCAATGAACTCACTAGAACAATGGACAGAGGTCATGGCTGTTCACCGGGAGTACATTATTTCTCAACATATAGAAGGACGCCATTTTCTAACAACAGCTTAGCTCTATAGTGTAAAGGAGCAGCACAGAGATTCTCCATTCCCATTGGATACCAGCCCTAGCTACGCAACTGAAGTTATTTGAGAAATTAAAATGAACATTCAACACAATTAAACCTATTTACAGTTCAGTTACTAAGTTAGCGCATATTTTGTGAGTGTGTGGATAAAATAATGTTTAAATTTAGCTGCACACATCGCAGAAAACACTTCGTGTAAAAAATTATTGCGGGCTCTCATTGGTGATGGAAAACCCCATCTTCTCGGCACCCTTCTATCTTGGCGGCCACCCAAGTTCTATAACCCATCTTCTCGGCACCCCTCTATCTTGGCGGCCACCCAAGTTCTATAACCCATCTTCTCGGCACCCCCTCTATCTTGGCGGCCACCCAAGTTCTATAACTCATCTTCTCGGCACACTTCTATCTTGGCGGCCACCCAAGTTCTATAACCCATCTTCTCGGCACCCCTCTATCTTGGCGCCCGCCCCGCAGCTCTATGTAGCAGTGAGTAGTTTGCCAACTGTCGGTCTGGAGGCAAGACTATAGAACCAGCCTGTAGGAATTACACGCAAGCGAGAAGGACAAATTGATCGTGCATTGGCTGGCCAAGTCGGAACGTTTCAATATTTGATAAAGCCCTTTTCGGGGCTGACAACGCGACTTGACCTAAAGAGCCATTCACGCCAGTTAATTGGCTACCCAGTTGTCAGACACACAAGTTTTTTTAATTATTTTTTATAGTTCAACAAACCGGTGGTGGAACTAAATCGGTGTTCTCTCCATTTGGCGCATTAAACTGGACTTCAGGGGGCCAAATGATGGCTCGTTGGCTCTTACTCCAAAAAACAACAGTTATTTAAATAAATACATTCATGTTATTGCTTTCGAATACCTATTTTCTTTAAAAAATGAATTGAGACGTAAAATAGTAGTTCAGCTTTTGAAAGCACTTACTGGTAGGCGCATGGTAGACTTCAGGGAGGTCTTGTGCACAGTAAGTATTAAGTTTCGAAGTCCCTTCGTGCAATGAATTTTAGCGGTGTAATGTAGAAAATTGTTGCTTCGGTAGTGTCTAATTGATAGAGTCAACTCTGGGGATAAAAGCTGGATATCCAGTATCAAAAAGTAAATTAAATGATTAAATTACCGTTATTTATGTGTCATCATCTCAGGTACACCTTCAATTCTGTGTCATCATCTCAGGCCACCTTCAATTCTGTGTCATCATCTCAGGTACACCTTCAATTCTGTGTCATCATCTCAGGCCACCTTCAATTCTGTGTCATCATCTCAGGCCACATTCAATTCTCGGTCATCATCTCAGGCCACCTTCAATTCTGTGTCATCATCTCAGGCCACATTCAATTCTGTATCATCATCTCAGGCCACCTTCAATTCTGTGTCATCATCTCAGGCCACCTTCAATTATGTGTCATCATCTCAGGCCACCTTCAATTCTGTGTCATCATCTCAGGCCACCTTCAATTCTGTGTCATCATCTCAGGCCACCTTCAATTCTGTGTCATCATCTCAGGCCATCTTCAATTCTGTGTCATCATCTCAGGTACACCTTCAATTCTGTGTCATCATCTCAGGCCACCTTCAGTTCTGTGTCATCATCTCAGGCCACCTTCAATTCTGTGTCATCATCTCAGGCCACCTTCAATTCTGTGTCATCATCTCAGGCCACCTTCAATTCTGTGTCATCATCTCAGGCCACCTTCAATTCTGTGTCATCATCTCAGGTACACCTTCAATTCTGTGTCATCAACTCAGGTACACCTTCAATTCTCTGTCATCAACTCAGGTACACCTGTAATTTTGTGTAATCAACTCAGGTGCACCTGTAATTTTGTGTCATCAATTAAGGTACACCTGTAATTTTGTGTCATCAACTCAGGTGCACCTGTAATTTTGTGTCATCAACTCAGGTGCACCTGTAATTTTGTGTCATCAACTCAGGTGCACCTTACAGGATACCACAGAGATGACTGAATGGAAAGAACGAGACTGTCAAGTTTTTCACCCTAAGTTACGATAGACAAACAAGACAGAAATGATAGACAGACAAGACAGAAATGATAGACAAACAAGACAGAAATGATAGACAAACAAGACAGAAATGATAGACAAACAAGACAGAAATGATAGACAAACAAGACAGAAATGATAGACAAACAAGACAGAAATGATAGACAGACAAGACAGAAATAATAGACAAACAAGACAGAAATGATAGACAAACAAGACAGAAATGATAGACAAACAAGACAGAAATGATAGACAAACAAGACAGAAATGATAGACAAACAAGACAGAAATGATAGACAAACAAGACAGAAATGATAGACAAACAAGACAGAAATGATAGACAAACAAGACAGAAATGATAGAAAAACAAGACAGAAATGCGAGTAGAAAGGAAGTATTTAATAACAAGATAATAAAAGATGGGAAGTGGAGAAAAACTAAAACGTAATGAGAATCGATTAAAAATATAACAGCTGTTTAACTTCATGTATCATTTCATTTCTAACCGAAGCAAGTCGTGAATGACCGTCAGCCGTAGCCATATTTGTCGAAACCCAAAAACAAGATGAAGAAGTCATCCATTTTTAATGCGAGTGTCAACTAATCGTGGTAGGGGTAGCGAAGAATGCATTACTCTTGTAACAAGAAGCCAGTCTGATTACACAGACACTCACTTGTCAAAAGTGGGTCGGGGTACATTCTGGTAACCAAAATGGGTTGGGAGAGATAATAGAAAGCCTAAAGAAAAAAAATTAAATTCAGCGAAGTGAGGATATTATAGTCTAATATAATAGGGGATTTTTATTTCACACCTCGTATCCCTTTAGTTCTTCATAAACATCATAGATGGCAAAACGCGTTGGACTTAATTGGGGTAAAATGTAGAAACTGCGTTACAGAGTTAGAGCTGTCCGGCTGATTTGAACGGATGAGGAAGTCGGCCACGTTGTGTCCGCTTCACTTTGTCGGCCTGGCAGACGTGTTTGAAAAGAGGTGTTGGGCGCGTGGTGTTGGCTTAAGATGAGCTTTACGACGTGGCAGTCTCGATCTAAATGTCCGTATGAAACACCGTCTTTTGTCATCACTGAATATATGATCTAAATGTCCGTATGAAACACCGTCTTTTGTCATCACTGAATATATGATCTAAATGTCCGTATGAAACACCGTCTTTTGTCATCACTGAATATATGATCTAAATGTCCGTATGAAACACCGTCTTTTGTCATCACTGAATATATGATCTAAATGTCCGTATGAAACACCGTCTTTTGTCATCACTGAATATATGATCTAAATGTCCGTATGAAACACCGTCTTTTGTCATCACTGAATATATGATCTAAATGTCCGTATGAAACACCGTCTTTTGTCATCACTGAATATATGATCTAAATGTCCGTATGAAACACCGTCTTTTGTCATCACTGAATATATGATCTAAATGTCCGTATGAAACACCGTCTTTTGTCATCACTGAATATATGATCTAAATGTCCGTATGAAACACCGTCTTTTGTCATCACTGAATATATGATCTAAATGTCCGTATGAAACACCGTCTTTTGTCATCACTGAATATATGATCTAAATGTCCGTATGAAACACCGTCTTTTGTCATCACTGAATATATGATCTAAATGTCCGTATGAAACACCGTCTTTTGTCATCACTGAATATATGATCTAAATGTCCGTATGAAACACCGTCTTTTGTCATCACTGAATATTTCACATGCTGCTGAACATTAGGGAGGTACCGGATTCACATTTTTGAAATCCGACTGGGGCCGGATTCTGCCAGATTTATGAAATGAAATTCTACCGGAATCGGATTTTTTTAAATGGCCGGATTCCGGATTTTCCGAAGCCGAAATTTGGTACACCCCTACTGAACGTGTTCATTCTAAAATAAATAAATAAATGTGTGTGTGTGTGTGTTGTTTGTGTGGAAAACGATGGACAACAAAACAAAGCAATGAGAAGGAACCAGAAGTAATAATAATTGTATGTGTTCAAAATACGAAATCCTCATAATCATATGTAGCTATCAAGACATTTCATTTTCACTCTCCTCGCTACTTTAAATCAATTAAATTGTATTTCTCAGAATTCCAAGTGATTAAAATTCGTTAAAAAAAATTAATTGATATTCCTGAAGTCCAAACTCTCTGTTCAACAACAGCTTATGAAAATTACAGAATGGAAAATGGAAAGAAAAAAAAACTGATGGAGCTTGCAATATCTTTCATTCTTCAAATCAAAGTCAAGAGCATTCCATGTAGACTGGGTGGCTAATTCCTCACAAAATTACAAGTAAATTCATATAGGTACATTATTTTAGATGTATAAGTTCGTGAGAAAATAGCTAAGAGCGTGCAAGTTTGTATCTGTGCCAACGTGGGACCTTCGCTGACAAACTGAAAACAAGAGAAGTTTGATTTTTAGTTTTAGATTGATCTTTTTCATTTTTTTTAAAGCGCGAGTAATGGCGGGTTTGATGATCTTGTTGTAGAAATATGTATTGAATAAATAGAAGTAGAATTTTAAAAACCACGTTCTTATAAGCGGACTAAAAAGAAGAAAATACTTTTTTTGTCCACAGAATTGTGAAGGAAAAATCTTTTTCTGGATTGATAAAAATTTAAAACTTATATGCTCAAGTACTATGATGTAATATGGGGCCGTCCATAAATGACGTCACGCACCTAGGGGGGAGGGGGGTCACACTTTTGTGACGATGCGTGACGAGGGGGAGGGAGGGGGGTTGAAGAAATGGGACGTCACATCAAAAGGGTAACTTTAAATAAAACTTCCACTGAAATATTTGGTCGCTTACAATTTATTTAATGACATTTTTTTAAAATCAGCGCTTACTCTATTTGCAGGGCGGTAGGCCATCAGACGCTGGATACGTAAGCGTATATCAAGACACGAAAATTAAATCTAATTATAATCCTTAAGTTTGAGAAACCCCAAGATAACGTATGAAATTGTTTCCCTGCTTCGATTGATGTTGACATCAAAGCATTTGTGATGTAACCGCAGCTCCGCTTGGTTCTCTCACGGTAGGCGACTTTTTTGCCCGTTACCCCAAAATATACAAGTTTATGTGTGCGTTATGCCCCCCCCCAAACCCCCAGACTCTAGGTCCTGCTCACATGACTCGGGGATTTGGGGGAGCGTCGTTAGGCCCACCCCCTCCCCCGAAAATGCTACTGGTGAGTTTTACAAGCATGACAAGTGCCTAAGAATGATCTGAATAGGATTATGTGTAGATATTTTAAGTCAAAACGACACGGAATATCCTTTTTCTTTAAAAAAAAGGGGGAGGGGGTCTATTTGATAGAGTTATAAACGTTTTAAGTTTGATATAATTGTTCGATTGGTTTGTTGTCAAACGCCCCTGGCCATTCTAGATATAATGATAAATGAGCCCATTTAAAATTAGTCAAGTATTCATTAACTTTATTGAATGCATCAAATTCTTGACATCGCAATTCGAGAGGAGCACAAAACAACTTTTCTTCTTAGCTCAGTTTTTAAGGCATTAATTTTAAATATCACAGAAAGGATACTTGATACAGTCAAGTCATCTGGATTAAGATTAGGCCTATTTTCACTCGTGTCAATGTAAATGAAAGTAGGGTGGATTTAGGTGTCTTCGTATAGTGCGTAGGTAAGAAATCTACATAGTTGTCAAATTTTTAAAACATGCATTTTCTGGAAGGAACCGGTTCAATAATGGGCATATGTTCCAAGCGTACACGTACACATGACGTATTTTAATGTATCTAGTGGATTGTAGTGGATGTTACTTGTCCCAAATAAGTCTGCATTACCCCCAAGAATTCCCTTTTGACCCCAGATTAGGTTCGCCGACCTCTTTCTTACGGGATGCCCGTCAGTCAATTGAGGGATAATTTTTTTTAAAAATACATTTAAAAAATATTATTTTTAAATAATTTTTTTTCTAAACAAAGACGTTAACCGTGATGATTAATAGTCAAGGTTTAATTTGTATGCATTAAAATAAAATGTAATCTAAGTATGTTAACACAGTTTGTTTTCTGAAGGCCGGTTAAACGTTTTAAAAAACGCGGGTTACAATATTACAATGTAGGCCTTCACTAAATGCTTAAATGACAATAAAAGTGATTTGAAACATAATTATTTTCAAATAGAAAATAATGTTTTATTTTAATTATTTTTTTTTGTCAAAGCTTTGTGACGTAATTTTAGAGGGCGGGTCTAACTTTTTGTGACGACGCGTGACGAGGGGGGAGGGGGTCAAAAATCGGCCAAAATCGCGTGACGTCATTTATGGACGGCCCCTATGACTAAAAACGTGGGGCGGGCGCTTCTCAGGCTTAACTAATTCAATTCACTCATTTTCTTACTCGTCATTTGTAAACCCTAATCATTTTATCCAAACGCGTAAAAAGCGGCCGCCCACGTTTTTAGTCATATTACATCATAGTACTTGAGCATATAAGTTTGAAATTTTTATCAATCCAGAAAAAGATTTTTGCTTCACAATTCTGTGAAAAAATATGTTTTTCTTCCTTTTAGTCCGCTTATAAAAAAGTGGTTTTTAAAAATCTTTTTTTTTAACTTCTTTTTATTTTATTCTTTTTAGTCTAAGTGTATGCTATGGTGAGTTTTGAAGTATTGATTATGTTCAAATATAATACGCATTGCCCGACAAACATTTACAGACTGGAAATGACTGATCTCCCCTTGATGTTAAACATGGTTGTGTGGTCGGGGTTGGTGAGAACTCTGCACGTGAATGTAATGTAAACAAGAGCAGACGGATAATACATATGCTTATATATAGATAAACTAAAATTTCAATAATTTAATAACGGTAAATTCGATTTCTGAAATTTTGATACAATGCATTGTCATCCAAGATATATCTGTGGCAAAATTTTGAGATCTCTAGGACAATCAGAAGTGGTTTAATTTTACGTTGGCAGATTTGAAAAATGTTGGACAGACACACAATGCCACAGGAACGAAAGCGAGTTAATAAAAACGTGGTGAAAAACGTGGTAATCTTCTTCTTCTTATCTTATCTATACAGACGCTCCTTCTATGCTGAAGATAGTTGCGTCCACAGACCATGACAGATGATCTGTTGGCAAATGATGCAGCATTCACAGGCCACGGCTTTGTGGGTTCCACGCATTAACTACATGTAGTGTTAGGTACCCATTCGGAGCGGGGTGACTCAGGGACGCCCTAGGCCCCGGGAACAAACCCTTGCCTTCACATGGATTCGAACCCGTGACCATCGGTACGACAGTCCAGTGCGCTGCCACTCGACCACCAATATAATAATAACAAGAAAGCTAATGAATACTCAGAAATGGATTTTTCCCCTCCACAAAGTTTTTCGGACTTCAAAATAATGGCGCGAACGTCTTTAACCAAATATAAATAAATCATTGTAATCAACAAAGGCCAAAACAACAAGAAAAGAAGAAATTCAAAAATTATTGTATGGAATACGGTATCATCTCTCAGGAGGTAATAATAATCAAGTCAGTAACCCAACAGATTACTTCGAGACCCCCACCGCGTCACAGACCTCAACGACATCTAAACTTTTGTTCTGTGTTTATTGCATCAATCATTACCACGACTTAAATGAAAGTAGTGACCATATTCCAATTCTGATTTACGTTACAAAAATAATTTGAAAGAGGTGAGACAAAAAGACATTTACATGGAGATAAACGAATAAATTCTTTGACATTTTTCTAATTATTTAATATTAATTTAAATCAATAAATTTTTATTAAAATTTGATATGACCTTTGCACTGTAAAACCAACGAATATATAATATAAATTTTAAATGAGCCATAACACTGTTATTATATTATTAATTAGAAATCATGCAAAAGTTATTTTAAGATTTTAACTACTTTTAAATTTTGCTTGGTAGTACGTCAAACAAATATAAAGATACGTATATAGATATACATAAATAAATAATAATGAGGGGTACTGAAATTATAAACAATTCGTTACAAAGAGCTCGCCGTCATATCGTAACCTATCACGAGTTTCGTGGACGGAAGCAGGACGCCCAGTTTGTATGGGAAGATGATCATAGGTTTGAATATTAATGAGGAAAGAATAATTTTGATTGGCTCTTTTTATAAATTTGTGTATGATAATACAGAAACACATCAAAAAATATTTTTTTATGTTTGTGTGTTCCTTTCATGGATTTCCTGTTTTAAGTTTCTTTCAACCTTCTTATTTTTGAGCGCATGCATCTTTCTTTTATTGAAACGCTTGAATATTAATTCTATCATTTAAAAATAATTCTCGTGATTGATTTTATCTTGTCACACATGCATGTTGAGTTGGAATTACTACCCTCGAGCCATTTCTGCTACGAGCCTTGGAGGTCAATACTCAAGGTCATTCGTCAACCTCCCTCTCACCCATAACCCCTTTCAAGCCTGATTGCCGAGCAGATGATAATATCAACTTGCAAGACCTTCAAATGGGTCCCATTTGATTCGGACGTGTGTCCCCTGTGGTCAGCCACTAGAAGAGGCGGACAGCCCTGAATACGTCATGGTCAAGTCGATTGACGCATCGTATCAGGTAGCAATACCAAATGATGTGGCAGAAAAGTGTGTATTACACGTAGAGTATAGTGTTGACACATCAACTCGCCTGTATGACTGTCATTGTGTCTAGATCAGAGGTAGGCGAACAGGGGTAAATTACCCCATCTTGAGTAAAAAGGGAATTCTTTGGGGTAAGGCAGATTCATTTGGGAACTGTAAAATGCACTAGAAACCGCTATAAGATTTATCATTATATCTAGAATGGCCACAGCCGTTAGACCTATAACCGTTATAACAATTATATTAAAGTCTAAACGTGTATAATTGTATCAAATAAATTCCACTTGAAATATGAATATTCCGTGTGGTTTTGACTTAAAATGGCTACGCATAATCGTGTTCAAGTCATTTTTAGATACTTGTCAGGCTTCTCTCCAGATGCTTTTTCGGCTGGGTCTTAGCCCCAGGCCCATTAAAAAAAAAGTGTGTGTGTGTGGGGGGGGGGAGGGTCTTACGATGCTCCCCCAACAGCCCAAATCGTGTAAGCAGGACCTCAAGCATTCAGGGGTAACGTTAAAATAAAATTTATTATTTTGGGGTAAATGGATAAAAATTTCGCCGACCCTTGGTCTAGAAGTGACTGAGTCAATAATTATTTTTTAAATGGAGTGGGTCTTGTTACTTTTCCATACACTTGTTTTACATCCTCACCCTGCCCACTTTAGTCGAAATGGTTCTTCACACTCCTTGTAGTACCGTTTCACAATAGCTTCCTTCCTTTTTCCACTCACTGTCCTTCCTTTTTACTCTCCCTTCCTTCCTTTTCGTATTCCTTGTGCTTTCCTTTTCACAGTCCCTTACTTTTCCCAATCTTTTCTTCTTTTCACACTCCCTTCCATTTTCCACACCCTTCCTTCCTTTTCACACTCCCCTCTTTCCTTTTCATATTCCGTTTCTCCTTTTCCCTTTTTTTATCTTCTCCCACTCCGTCTCTTACATATCACTTCTTTCCCTCTTATTTCCCCAATTTCATTAATGTTTTCTTTCTTATGTCACTCTTTCTCGCTCTTGATTTATTCGGTGAGATGAAAATGTTTGTTCTCTCCCCCCCCCCTTTTACAAACCCCTTACACCACCCCCACCCCTTGCTACTACCACCCAACAGCAGACGACAACGTTTCGGGGACTTCATTGGGTAACTAGAAAATTGCCGGCTTGCTAATAACGTCGGATGCCTGCTCGGTAACTGAAACCGCCCCTGAGGATAGCTGGGGATGCGCCCTTTGTCATTACACGATTATTTACTCAGGGAAGTTTGGGGCGAAGACTGGCCGGGTCATAACGAGGTCCCCGCGAGGGCCAACTCTGGGACGTGGCAACATGCTCGTGGAGGAGTGACCATAAAAATAGTGGCTCCCTTTTGGAATCGGTCGGTTGTCATCGGGCGAGTTAATGGACAGATTTTTTTTTCCTTCTCCATTATTCCCCCATCCCTCACTAAGATCTTTTGGCCCCGGCTGATGTTTAGCTCCCTTGACGGCAATACTTAATTCTAATTATTGCTGCGTTATCGTAATTAAAACGGACATGATTTGAGTTCTTCCTGACCGACCCCCACTTTTTTTTTCTTCACATTATAAAAAAAAATATTAAATTTTTTTTTAGTTCTATAGCTTTTTGAAAGCACCTAAATCAATATATAAACTATAAACAACAGAAACATAGAGTAATTATCAAATCATGTATGTCATGTTACTCTGCGGAGGCGGTATTTTTCAATCATCAATTTATGGAGGTCATTCAGTTTCTTACTATATATTTATATTTAATCAATTGGTGAGCTTTGGAAATGTGAGACTTACAAAACGATTACTTTATTATTATATAAATATTATAATAAATATTTTATATATATATATATATATATATATGGAAATAGAAATTAAAAGTTTTGTTCAAAATATATAATAATAAAAGTCTAGCCGTCTAGCCTAATTTTAAATTGCGCGTGTGTATCATACATAATGCAAAAATTAATGCAAAAATTAATGCAAAAAGCGGCCTTTATCCCCAATGAATCGCACTGCTCTGAATGAGGAACCGTCTATATAAGAGTATACATTCTGTCTGCTTATTTTTGAGTCCTCCTATTTCTCGTATTTTCTTCATTATCGCGATTACATTCGTGACTGGAATAGAACTTAAAGTATTCAAATGCCCCGTAATTAAGATTGGTATGCTATTAAAAGGGTGAAAGACAAGAACATCTCGGTCCGCTAATAGAATTACATCCCACTCCAACACGATGGTTCCGACATGATTAGCCAGGCATATCACCTATAGTTACATTATATAATACCACGCTTTCAAGATTGGTGTCATCTGCCTTAAGTAGTTTTACTGTAATTAATTCGGTCCGAGGAAAACACAGTCTTTTTTTAAAAAAGTACGAAACAAATCTTGGTCATTTGTAAGATATTTAATAGCGGGTAGGTGATGGGAGGAATTTTAAAATATTCCTCGCCGCTGTTGTTGGAAAACATGGATCTACATGTAACACCTTCCACACCTGGCGCTGTTCAAAGGATACGCCCCTGTCGTCGTCCCGTGCTTTAAACCCATTATATCACTGTGTCGTTAATTAGGTTAGCCAAACACACTCAAATAGTTAGTACGCGCTTGGTGAAAGAACTAAATAACAAGACCAACTGCTTGTATTAACAATTCTATGGCCTCATTATTGGGAGTTCATTGCTGTGGGGGCGGGTTCGGCCGGGCATAATGAATTCTAATTATCGACAAAGCGAGCGGAAAACTATCGCAGAGTTCATTTTAATCTTGACAGCATATGGGCCCTAAAGCTCGTCTCGGCAGTGGGACGGTTACTTCGAGAGTATCGATGTCAGCCTCGTTCTGAATGTGGGCGCCATTAGAGCATCTGTCACTATGGAAACACTATCCCGCCCCTTTCCCCACGAGCCTAGCGGCCCATGTTCGCGTGAAGTGAGGAGATATGATAGCTACGACCACGCTTTAAAACGTCGTAGTAATGATGATTTTCAAAGACACGGTAATTCAGAAGTTTTGTATAATCTGAAGGTGTTTACAAACCAACTATAACAAGTTTAGTCACAAGGAACCAAGAAGCCATATTAAATTTTGAAACTCAATTTTCATCAAAAGTATCATTAAACATATTTGGGCACCCCTTTCTGATATAGGACTGTGGAAAAAAAATGCCTCCCCACTGAGTGTAAAAGTACCGAACATTACTATACTGTATTGGTATTTCTACTAGTATCTGTATTGGTATCTTTAATGGTATCCCTGTTGATATTTCTATTGGTATCTCTATGGGTATCTCTATTGGTATCCGCCCGCGGTAGGAGTCCAATAAAGCCCCAAAGACTTTACGCAACAGCGATCAAATATGGTTTTTTTTTCGAATTTCACCTCCACTCAACTTCAAAAGCGAATAGCTGTTCATTGGCGTAGAAAAGGGAAGTCCTTGCGCAGCACTACATTTTTGTAATTGATGTTGAGAATCGGCATCCTATATCAGCTGTGGGGAGGAGTACAAACTCGTCACGGCGGCAATAACATCTCAACAATAATCGTACTCATTTCATGTGGACATTTACACTAGCTTATATCTTCAGCCCAATTTAGATATCTATAACTTCTAGCACCATTGGCAGTAAATTTCACCTGCCATACTCCATGGGTTCAATTACCGTTAGTTTTAAAATATCTTTCTAAATTTAAGATATCAAAGTACTTGTTTAATATAGATAAACAATGTATGTATAACATCTGAAAGCTGTTTTTAGAGCTGGTGAATAAATCAAATATGTTCACTCAGTGGCGTAGCTAGAACTTTTGCCGCCCGGGGCGGTCTCCAATTTGCCGCCCTTTTGGGGCCGTCCATAAATGACGTCACGCACCTGGAAAATGGGGGAGGGGAGTCACACATTAAAATTTGTCATCACATCAAAAACGCGCAACTTTAAATAAAATGTCCCCTTAAATATTATATATGATTACCGACAATTTATGTAATGATGTTTTACATGGCTTCACGCGTGTTACGGTATTTGAGTGCACCCTTACACTAAAAACATATTTAAATGCCCAAATTTTTAAAATTTCAAACACGCTCATTTTCAAATAGAAAATACAGCTTTTATGTGTGTGGGGGGGAGGGTGAACTTTGTGACAGTGACGTCATATTGATGAAGGGGTCTAAGCTTTTGTGACGAGTGTGACGAGGGGGAGGGGGTGAAAAATCAGCCAAAATCACGTGACGTCATTTTTGAGGGCCCCTTTAGTCAATCATATGATGGTGTTTTTTTTAAATAAATGAATAAATGTGAATAAATAATTGTAATTTAAACGATGTAACGGTGGGGAACATTTTTACCATTGCATGCCCTATTTATGTAAGCAGTAATAAAAGAGGCCGCATAAGATGATATACTTATAAATACACATTTATAAAAAATACAAGATACTTATTTAAAGGCCACAAGAAAGTTATTGAGTTCGCAGGTCCCCCCCCTCCACACACAAAAAATGAGATAAAACATATTCCAAATTTACAACCAAAAAACATTACCAATTTATTTTATTTTATTTTTTATTAATAAATATATGATTTTTTTAAAACTAAGAAATTGTATATATTAGTATGTAAACATATTTACTTTCCTAACTTTCATAGTAGAAAAATCGTGTATTATGCTATTAAAATTTTAATTATTTGTAACATCTTGGTCTATGGACAATATTTCAAGATTTTGTACTCTTAAATTACTCATTGTGGAACGAAGCTAATTTTTTATCAACTTCAGTTTGGAAAAGTTCCTTTCACAACTAGATACGCTGATAGCAATTGTTGAAAAACTTCTTAGCAAAATTATAATGTTGGGTACAGAATTTTCCAATTTATACTGTTAAATATATATTAATAGATCAAAGGGGCCTTTCCCCCCTTTTTTCTAACAAAATGCCTTTTCTTGTTGTGTAGGTACAGCCAGGCTGGTGTTAGGCAACTATGCTGCCCCATTTGGCCCCCGCGCTTTCATAGGCCCCATCTATCTTAATTTTCACTTTTTATCCTTATTAATACCTTATCCCTACCCAAACTGGGCCCCCGCGCAATCCTTTTCGTATACTAAGCCGCATAGGGCCCCGCAATTGCTAAGACCAGCCCAGTGTATAGCCATAAAAACCTGGAACCATTTTCTTTCAATATTGAACTGTTCTTTTTCAATGTCGATAAAGAAATTTATTTGATGGTCAAATTCTTCATTTAGTAGGTTACATGGTATTATACACTAATATTTTCTTGCAAGGACATGCAACTCATCAACGCGTTCTTTTATTTTCTTTTATAATTCTATCCATGGATAAATACATTTCTCGTTCTACTTATTGTTCTAGATGTAGAACCACGTCTTCTGAATTTACCCCACTCATATTTTTTCTACTTTTAACTCTGCGTTCAGTTGATATCTCTATCTCTTTATAACAGCGCTCTGTATTATCACATCCATTGTTTCCTTGAAATGGGTTTGCATATTTTTTTAAAAAGACGGCTTCCCATAATTTGAGATATCATAGAAGAAAAAAAAATTGCATTGATCTGAGTAAAATTCCAGCATCCGATCTCGTTTTTCTAGTTATTTCTTCAGATGTCAATTTTTCAAAGACGCTTGAAATTTTAAAGTATGTCTTTTTTCTAAATTATGTATGCTATTGTGATGTTTATTAACGGAGAAATTTGAATATTTGCATGTTCTTGCAATAAATCTTAATATTTTTCCATAAAATAAACGAATTCAAATTATTTAAAAATTACTTTACCGTATTTAAATAAAAAGACATAAATTATGTGTGCTACTTTAATGCAATAAAAACAAAATAAATTTAATTTTTAGTAAGTTACCTTACAATACATTTTTGAAAACTAAAACAGTAATATAAATTACTACTTGCAAGTTAAACACAATATTTGAACCACCATGCCATGTAGGTACTTGTTAGCGAATCATTATGCGCATGTCGAAATTCCACGCAAAAACTGTCGTGGCGATGTTAATAGCACATTATTCGGCCCAGCGGGGGTGTTTTCTGTGTTTTTTTTATTTGTGTGTGTAGTTTTCTTATAAAAGCGCCATCTATGACGTATACGGCTTAATTTTCCAAACAAATTGATACCCTTTTTGGTCGATTTTAAGTTTTTGAACGGTTTTGCGTTAGTTACAACAACCACTATGTAATCAAACAAATGTTGAGCCAACCCGTTAATTAAGAGTCGAAATTATGAATATTTTTGTTTTACCTTGGTTTCCCCCCTTCAAAAGAAAAAGGGCGGTTGTCGGAAATGTATTTACTTTTCAAATGCCCCCAAATGCCGCCCCCAAATTGTGTGCCGCCCGGGGCGGACCGCCCCACCGCCCCCCCTAGCTACGCCACTGTGTTCACTATGTCTTTCTAACTCCTGACCTGCCAACAAAAATGCCATCCAAATGTAACTTCTCTCATGGAGGAACAATTACTTCCTTCAGGACAGACAGTATTTTATTTTATTTTTTATTTTCTTAAAATAACTTTTGACTTAGATAATATTTTAAAAGACCATTGAGTGACATCAAAGAATGCTTATAATCTTTGGAAAACTTTGTTTAGTTCACCTAACTTAAGAGTCCTTTCAATAATTGGACGCAGTGCGTCTGGAGTCTTATCTACGGAATGAGCTAGCTATGTGCGGTTTTCTTTATCTGAAGTACATCTGGGCGAGCGTAAAGGTTTCGTTAGATTAATTTAATTTTAATAACAATATTATTGTATTATATTGCATTATATTATGATTAACAATTAGCAGAATTTTTAAACATCCTTCCATTTGGATTATCTTTTCCTCGAAATGCCAAGAAACGTTAAGGGGCCGTCCATAAAGTACGTCACGCTCCAGAAGGGGGGGGGGTGTGTACGAAAGTGTGACAGTTTGTGACAGGGGGGAGGGGGGTCGTCCTGCCATGTGTGACGTCACGGTGTTTTATGTTAAATTTTAATTATTTTGTTAATAAAAAACAACATTTTTGATCGAAAGTGTGGCGTACTTTAGGGGGGGGGGTCCGAGATTTGTGACAGTTTGTGACAGGGGGGAGGGGGGAGTTAAAAATGGTCAATAATAGCGTGACGTACTTTATGGCCCCTAACTGTGAACATGACGAAATGACGCTTTAACTTTAAGGGCACATTTTTAAAAAACGATGCTAACTTTCACCTTTTTTACTAGAAAACGGAGTTTATTTCGTAGATACTGAAATGTTCACAACGTTAAATCACAAAACAAATCTTGGAAAGACCTAATAAATGTTATCCCCGTTTGCGCTCACAAAAACTACACTCAAAAACAGAATGTGTTGAATTTGAAGGGGAATGAAACAGAAGATAAGTACAAGTATTGTATAGAGTATAGACCTTTATTTAATTCGTTGGATATATCATGAAAAGAATTGGGAGCTTAACTGTTAAGATATGTTCAAACTCTACATTTAAAAACGCAAGCTTTCTGTTAGCCGACACCCTCTCTACCAACCCACCCACCCCCACACTTATTTTTTGTTCCCCTTAAATTACCGTAAATACTCGAGCATAAGTCGAACTCGAGTATAAGTCGACCCTCTGATTTTTCACGAGTAAAGTGGATCCTTTTTACACAAGGATCGCTACAGTAAACTCGTGGCGTTTATAAAATAAGATTCGCGTGTAAAAGTCGACGCCCTGATTTTGGCCTTGAAATTTTGAAGAAAAAAAACAACTCAACTTATACTCAGTGTTTACGGTACAGGGACCCATTTACTGTTCAGTGGTTGAGTTTTAAATTAATCCAGCATAGTTTGAGAACCATGTATTTTCTTCTTCAAGAAACATCCTTCAACGTAATATTTTAAACACAATTCATACAGTCTCATAAATTAACTTGAAACTGAGACTTCGCTTCTTCCTTTTTAAATGTGCCCTGAATCTGTATTATATTCACTTTTCTACTCTTCAACTTTAAAGAAAAGGAGCCCGGTGAATGAGTAATCAACACCCCAAATAAAAAATAAGCCTTTATTTGATAGACAAGGAATGTATGGAAAGATCAAAGCGAAGGGACAGGACCCTACAAAGTGAATACTCCGTCATAGCCGTGACTCTCGTCCCCAGCAGACAAAGCAGTAGAGTCCAGTCCCTTCCATAACTTGTCAATCATCGCTGTCAAAGCTAAACCATCCCAACTGAAAATCGGAGTCTCTTCAAAGACTGATGGCAAGAAGAGCTGTCAAAGTTGCTGGTTTCAGCACAAGATGATCAATGCAGAAGGAATTCAGTTTGTGAGCTTGATTATTTTTGTATTTTTAAAAAAATTGTATCCCCTAGAAAAAAATAGCACGAATTATTTTCTTCTTAAGGACTGGGTTTTTGTTTGTTTTTAGAGATGATTCTAACGCTGGACGTAAGGCACATCCTGTTTCCAAATCTAAACTGGGGTACGGTTAACGTAAATAAACTTGGATAAGGAAATAACAAATAAATAATATAGTATAATTTCCACCGTATTTTGGAGCTGTGATGAGATTTTAAATAAGCTTCAAAAAGGTTATCAAACTATTTTTCCTATTTTTAGTACCTAACTTCTTTCATTTTATGTATATGCCAAGTTAACCTTAATTTCACGCTCATTTCCTATGTTTTGAGTTGTTCTCAGGTGAAATGTAGAGCAATTTTAAAAACTACTAAATTAAGGTAAATAATAGCATACGTACAAAAGTGTTCCTAATTTGAAATTCATTTACACATTTTTAATCGGTAATTTTCGGAGATCGTCTTAGATTCTCTTCGTTAATGATAGCCAAGATCATTTAGTATGGATACGTACACAAACACACTCTCAAGTTAATTTACACATTTTTAAAGAATCTATACAATGTATTTGTTTGTGGTATCACGATTTCATTTTTTATCATCCGATATTTATTTGCCTTAACAAGTAAATATAAATATGTCTTTTAAATAATTCTTTTTTAAAAAGTGTAATGACAAGAAGTTCACTCACAATCGATATGACCAAATAAATCGTTTAACTATTAGCCCACTCTATAATCGACAACAGAATGGACGATACTAGTTTTAGCTCGAGTTTTGTGTCATGTAAACCAGTGGGCACCATATTTTTTTATCGCCGCGGACCGGTCAACGATTGACAATTTTATCGCGGCCCGTTAAGGGGGTGGACGTTAATGTTTATTTATTAGATTGCTTTGGTTTAATAACTTTAACATAATTGTATTTAAACATGCCTTGAAAATGAAATACAGTTACACTGGGGGGAAAAATGAATCCAGAACGCAAAATCAATGAGTTTACTTCTCGGCAACAATACTGTTCCATCAGGAGGTAATAGGAGACAACGATACCAGATGTGTCCTGCTTATGACCAGAAAAATGTGACTTCTTTTCTGAGAGAAATCTTTGCGATGGCTCGCGTAATTCAAATACTCTGGTTGGCGATTTTCATCTGGATAACCATCTTATTTCTGTGTATAAAAGAAGGCTTCTGTGCTCTGCGCCCATCTCCTAACAAAGCTGCATTTAATTCATTGTTTCTTGGACGTCCCAGTATCATTTGATCCACGGATTGATGACAGCGGTCTGCGGCCCGGGGACCACTGATGTAGGCGATCACTTGGCGCTTCAAACTTCTAGTGCTTATTGCCCAAATCAAGGGGCGGTAACTTTTGTACATACTGTGACGAAGTAAGATTTCCACAAAGTTTTGTTTGCCGTCTAAAGTGCCGTCCATAGATGACGTCACCCGATTTTTACCCCCCTAGTCACAAAAACTTTGACCCCCCCCCCAACTACAATAAGACGTCACAAGCTTTGACCCCTCCCCCTAAAAGCCGTATTTTCTAATTGAAAATTAGCATGTTGCGATTTACTTTTTTGTCATTTAAATATGTATTTAGTGTAAGGCTGCATTCTAATATCGTAAAACATGTGAAGCCATCGAAAACGTCATTAAATAAATTGAAAGCAATCAAATATTTAAGTGGAACTTATATTTAAAGTAGCGCGTTTTGGTGTGACGTCACATTTCTTAAATACCCCCTCCCCTTCGTCACAAATGCGTGACCCTCCTCCACCACCTTAGGCGCGAGACGTCATATATGAACAGCCCCTAACTCAAAAACATATTCTTATTGGGGCTTGAGCATACGCTCTTAAAGTTAAATCCCCAGCCAGTACTAACCAACATGGTCCACATGCTGAGCAATGCCATGTAACTTTATCTTAGCGTAAGACTCACTTCTGACGTGCTACCGACCAGAGTGTAATGTCGACAGGAAGGTTCCCGTTTTTTGTGTGTCTTGCTTGTCAAAAGTGAGTTTGCGCACAACTTTGGTAAGACGCATTTCTAAAAGCCATGACAAGACGCATGGGCGGCTGTCAACAAACTGGTCCTCGTATAATCACTCAATCACAAACCTCGCAAGACAAAACTAATGACAATAAAAAAAAGTTTTATTGTTATTTTAAATTTAGTTTTTAAAATAAAAATATTACACTGGACGGCATTTTAGTTTTAAGATCACAATTTCAAGTAATTTACATGTAGTTTAAAACAAGCTTCTACCAATGGACATTTTGTAAACTATTAATTATGATATTCATCTTACAAGCAACACATCGATATAAGAGAGAGAAAAGAAATAATTTATACAATAGAAATAAGTGATCTATAAAATGTAACAACAATCAGAATTAATCATTACTGTCATCAGGTGTGGGGATAGGAAAGGTTAATTTTGATTGCTACATGCAATAAATAGATGGTGACATGGGTAATTTGGTCGTGGCCTGTATAATATGACTATCACATTTATCTCCACGAGAGTACACCACTTAATGGAATCTATAAGCCACCTGGCTGGGGATTGCTCACACAATGACACAAGACATTTATGGTGCCTACAGCTGGGGACATTAACACTCAACAGTCACACAGCAAATAG
The DNA here is from genome assembly GCA_944989445.1 of Ampullaceana balthica. Classification (NCBI taxonomy): domain Eukaryota; kingdom Metazoa; phylum Mollusca; class Gastropoda; family Lymnaeidae; genus Ampullaceana; species Ampullaceana balthica. The sequence goes on along the minus strand of CALYLW010000069.1, from coordinate 1,064,121 downwards.
AAGCTAATGAATAATGATGCAGGCAGGGGTGGGAATCAAAGAGGTGGGGGGTATGAAGGTGTTCTTAGACAGAGTATGGTGTGGGGGGTATGAAGGTGTTCTTAGTCCCAGTATGGTGTGGGGGTATGAAGGTGTTCTTAGTCCCAGTATGGTGTGGGGGGTATGAAGGTGTTCTTAGTCCCAGTATGGTGTGGGGGGTATGAAGGTGTTCTTAGACCCAGTATGGTGGGGGGGTATGAAGGTGTTCTTAGTCCCAGTATGGTGTGGGGGGTATAAAGGTGTTCTTAGTCCCAGTATGGTGTGGGGGTATGAAGGTGTTCTTAATCCCAGTATGGTGTGGGGGGGTATGAAGGTGGTCTTAGTCCCAGTATGGTGTGGGGTATGAAGGTGTTCTTAGTCCCAGTATGGTGTGGGGGGGTATGAAGGTGTTCTTAGTCCCAGTATGGTGTGGGGGGTATGAAGGTGTTCTTAGTCCCAGTATGGTGAGGGGGGTATGAAGGTGTTCTTAGTCCCAGTATGGTGTGGGGGTATGAAGGTGTTCTTAGTTCCAGTATGGTGTGGGGGGTATGAAGGTGTTCTTAGCCCCAGTATGGTGTGGGGGGTATGAATGTGTTCTTAGTCCCAGTATGGTGTGGGGATATGAAGGTGTTCTTAGTCCCAGTATGGTGTGGGGGGGTATGAAGGTGTTCTTATTCCCAGTATGGTGGGGGGGTATGAAGGTGTTCTTAGTCCCAGTATGGTGTGGGGGGGGTATGAAGGTGTTCTTAGTCCCAGTATGGTGTGGGGGGTATGAAGGTGTGCTTAGTCCCAGTATGGTGTGGGGGGGGGGTATGAAGGTGTTCTTAGTCCCAGTATGGTGTGGGGGGGGGTAAGAAGGTGTTCTTAGTCCCAGTATGGTGTGGGGGGGTATGAAGGTGTTCTTAGTCCCAGTATGGTGTGGGGGGTATGAAGGTGTTCTTAGTCCCAGTATGGTGTGCGTGTAATCAGAAAGCTCATATTATTCTATAGGCAGGAAATGTATATGCTAATGATTGTGTGAGATGTCAGAGTTTGGACATATTTGATCACATACACCAGAGTTTAGGTGACCTCAATAATTATGAAAACATCTAGTCTCAAGTTTTTTGTGTGCATATCATGACTGAAGAATCAGATCAATCCACAATAGAATATTTTTTTTTAAATATAAAGGCATGACATATAAATTTGTGAATGAGATCCAAACATAAATATGTGCTTGGCAATGTTTGATGATGCCGTATTTGTGTATGACATAAAACTACCACATTTTCATGAACAACAATTTTTGGCTAATAAATTTTCATTTTAATTTATTGAAATATTTCTTTCTTGTCAACCAAATTTGAAGATGGATAGGAAAGTTTAGAAGAAGGCTCTGTTCAATTTATCTCATTTGGTAGTTAACGAATGGAGCCAATTTAAGGTGAATACCATAATCTGATTTTTTTTTAAAAATCTTGCCAAACACTTTCTTTCTAAGTTTTGAATCAAGTATCATGTTGAAGTGATTGTTTTTTTTCAATCAATAATTGATCTACACTACGAGGTGCAATTTAAAAAGTAATGATTAAGTTTCAGAGCGTACATAAGACAAGCATACAAAGAAACAGTTCAACATTCATTTATCTCCAATATGTAAATGAATTAAGAACAATTAATTTATCACATCAAGGCAGTGCATGTCAAAACAACATTGAAGTTGACACAGAGCCATTAGTAAAAATTTAATAACACCTGCAAACAAAGGTAGAAGCTAAACTGAAAAACATGACCGTAACCTAAAATAGAAATAGAGTAACTGTATCTAAACTTTCAGGGGACACACAGTTTGATTCATTGTTTGTTTTATCGCAGCAAATCTAAGAATTGTTAAATATTAAAGCAGTTAAAATTTCTTGATTAAGATTGAAATTTTACAAAGTTTTAAAATGACTAGAGACAGTTACAAACATAGTCAAATTGTGGTGAGTAATAATATTTTTGCAGAATAGTATAATTAAATGTTGTCACATGTAATATTCTTGTTTACATTTAATCTCAATTTTTCCTGATTAAACAAACCTAATAAACTTGTAACTTACTGCTATTTTTTGAAAATAATTTAATTTAATTTATTGTTTAAATACAAAATGTGTGTGTCTTTTATTTATACACTCATATCCTGGCTAAAAAATCGGCTTTTAACTTATTGACAAACCGATTCAATTACTAACTTTGCAATCTGCCTTTCATTCAATTTAACTCAAATTGATCTGTTGTTTAAGTTCGAAATTTCTCAGGCTCTGATGTAGAAAAGGATATCAGCACTGTCATAGCCAGTAACACAAAGTACTCTCCCATGGTCATCAACAAATTGACCTCCAACTAGTTGCAAGTCAGACATGCACTCACTGTGACGAAACTCAATCTGCCATGTTAGCAAGTAAATAGTCCTTATAATTATGTTAAGAAAAAAAAATAGCATATGAAGACCTCAAGAGAAGAAATGACATTTTTGTAGTTTTGGGACATTCAAGTTTTAAATTTAAAACATGTACAGATTTATCATTAATTAACTAAATACATTTTGAATTTTTTATAGAGTATTTTTCATAAAAGTTCATTCAGAAATTCTATTTTTGACTCTCTATCACAGGGGTCGGAAACCATGGCTCGCGAGCCAGATGTGGCTCTATTGATGGCTGCATCTGGCTCTCAGACAAATGTTGGTTTATTTTAAAAAAACACAAAAAAAGCTTATTCAGACTCATTATGATCTACATATTAATTGCATTTAAAAAAAACAGCATAACAATCAATGATATTTAAAAGACTTCAGAGATATAATGATAGTAATTTTATTGTTGACACAAAATTCACACATTTACTTGAATTTTTAGGTTTAAAAATAATTTATGGCTCTCACAGAGTTACTTATTTCTAAATATGTGGTGTTTATGGCTCTCTCAGGCAAAAATTTTCCCGACCCCTGCTCTATCAGATAGAGGGGATAACTAAAAAATTTTTAAAAAATGTCACATAGCAGTTTCTTTCCTTAAGGTCTTCACATATTAAATAAGGGGGTCATCTCATCAAAAGATGAGCGGTTTAGATTTAGAGATGAGATCTTAACTAGATTTAAAGAGGAGAGGATGTCGTCTCTTAATAAAATATCTTAAGTTTTATCTTTAACCTTTTGTCTTGATTGATATGTTAAAAGTAAATTCCTTTAAGGTGACGTCTCGTAACAAAAGATAACAAGATAAAGGGAAAAAAATTAAATTATCCATACTTGCGGTACATTCATTGGTCTTAGCTGCCATAATCTGAAGAAAGTGTCATCGCTAACTGATATCAGCTACAAACAAAATGTATTATTAATGACCGAGCCATAGAGGTGATGAATTCTACATGGAGAAAGTTTTTTTTAGTGAACATGAAAGTAACAATGCTTTTATTAACTGAGATAAAATAACTGATTTTACCCTGGTAGTGTCATTAAAAATCTGAGAGCAGTACCTTCATCAAAACAATAATGCTGTAAAACTAGATGGGAAAGATTTTGTTGGATAGCCCAAGGGACATAAACACACAATTCCCAAAATCTGAGACAGGAACAATAACTATGCAGTTCTTTTATAATAGCCCCAATTATTTTTTTTTAAATATTAAAAATACCATAATAAATGAATACCTCAACTTCAATTGTAAAAATCATGTATATTAAATTACCTACCATTCCACTCTCTTTGGAAATATCAATGGCATTTATAGTCCTAGCATGAGCTGCAACCTCAGCGCCAATAACACCAGTGTTGCCATTGTAAACCCGAAGGTGCCCTGAAGCATAGGCACCAACAACTATCCCTTTCCATATTGCTACACTATTGCACGCCCATCTGTTTGGAATATGAAAGTTATTTTTCTAGTGCAATATTTTAAATAAATTAAAATAACCTGAAACCCAAAAGATAATTCAATATATAATTAAAAGACCCAAAAATAATTGAGCTCAAATAATAACAAAATTGTTAACAAAAAATGCAACTATTTTTAAAAAACATAACTTTATTTAATAAATTTATTTTACTACTGGTACTAGTAGCAAAAATATCTTTTTAAAAATTAATTTTATAAAAATTAAAATACAGGTTTTTTAGTGTATGAATGTAAATTATAAAATATTATTATTGTAAACTCTGTATTTCATTGGAAATGTGTTTTAACGTTTTCACCACAATTTCATGACTCACCCATCCCCTCTCATACTTGACACTTGAGTAAAACTGGATCCCTGTGCCTTCCACACTAATATAGATCCCAAACCATCAGCACTGACCAGGGTGTCTTTATCTGAGGCAAGGTCTGTTATAGGAGATTTATGACCTGTGGACATACACTTTTTACACTAATATCACATTACAACTATTAAACAATCATTGTTACTGAGAATTAAAGATTTTATTGACTGTAGATAAATGTTCCCTCTAAGGTTCGTTAGTCCCTGTGCAAAGTAAAACAAGTAATAAAAACTTGAATGAGTATTTAAACGCAATTTCCAACAAAGAATTTCTGATTTTTTTATTCAAGGGAAATCATTCTAGAGTCACACCAAGAATGTGTCAATATAATGCTCAAAGTGCAACAGTCTAACATTAGCATTCACAAAGCGGGAAAACCCCATTAAATATTCTAGATTACATTAAATTTTCAAAAATTCCTTCTCCAACATTGTTCTAAATATTATTAGCTATCGTTTGCCTTTTTTTTTCAACCCGATAGAAGTTATGGTTGGCAATTAGACAAATACTGATTTTTTTTTCTCCAGGAAATCCAGTAAACCTTTTCGGTATTTTTGTTGGCCCGTGCACATCCTTGGGACCTCCTTAATATATATTGCAAAAGACCAGAAACCTCTATCTGGTATGGTTCAGGAGGAGTTGCTGTTCAAAGCTCGAAAATACTGGCCAAATATATGAAAGCAATTGCGTTAAAAACTTGTGTGCAAAGTTTCATATCCTCCAATTATTGAGCAATATTTTACAAAATTTTCTGTGTGTTAATTCTAAATTGTCACATGGCGTCTGTCAGATAGCTGTGTTGCCGTGCAGCATAAAGGTAACATTGCACCAGAGTTGTTTTTTGTTAGACCTGATTTGACAGAATTCATTTTTTAAAAAAAACAATATTTACCAGAATCTTCCAATACCAGAGTTTTAGACAATTATGAGTTCAAATTTTTACCACCAGCAGCCCCCTCCCCCCCAAACATGATTTAATCTAGAGCAGTGGTTCCCAACCTTTTTTTTGGTGGCGACCCCTTTTTATAAAAGCCATGTGACCCGCGACCCCTATGAAATTTATATAAGTCATTTTCAATAAAGTTTTTACAAAATAGAGCAAATTTGCATTATATTGAATTTTTTTAAGTTGACGGTGATCCCCAGAAAAGCCGGGTCACGACCTACAACTTGGGAACCGCTGATCTAGAGAAATAATTAATTTTTAAAATAAAAAAGTAAATTTCCATAATTTATTTATAAATATATCCAACCACAAAAATAATGGCAATCATTGAAAAGAATATATATAACTTTATTCTACCTGATAATGTATCACCCAGTGTGACATTTGGGCCTTTGGCTGGAAGATTAAAAACTAATATCGATCCTTTCTCAGTACCTGTTAAAAAAAATTTTGAAAAAGGGGAATCAGTGAATAAAGGTAAAATATCACTCAGCTGCAGGTTAGATAGATTATTCATCAAAAAATCATTAAATATTTTAAACTAGCAATTCTTAACCCTACCGTCTCCGAAGCCCCCAGCCTAATTCTCCCCTATACCTGGGTTCCCTGGCATTAAAGAGAAAAAACGATCATACTGTAAAAAAAATTACTTACATGCAAAGTAGTGCTTGGAATGGAATAAAACTTTGAGAAATTGTAGAAAATATGTTTATCTTTTATTTAGTGCCAAATGTGTACCTTTGTGTGCTGATCCACTTAGCAGAAAAAATATTTTTTCACAACACATGGATTGTCTGTATAAGAAATTCTAGGATTTCGCTTGTTGTATCTGGAATGGTTTTCTACACACGCTACACGTCATACACACAACACAGGACTATAATTAGCTATAACATAGTGTTACTTGACCTAGAAACGTATTTTTGATAAAATTATGGCTTAGATACTGAAAAAAATCAAAAGAATAAAACACATAAACCAAGTTCCACTTTCCTGTCAAGTGCTTGATTCATCAGACACTCGTCTTGCATTGAATTTTCAAAAACATTTCACATAATAAACACACACAAATTAATTCAAAACATTTGGACAGCCATTTGCAATGACTTTTATTTAGGTTACACGCCGATTGGTTAGTTATTTTTAGTACTTCCCTAGGGTTTTCCACAAAAACCTAGAATGCGGTAACTCGTTATATAGGAATTAAATAAATTACCTAATATTCGGTAACTCGAGTCGGTAGGGTTAAAAAGAGGAAATAGTTACTTTAAAAAAAAGAAAGGAAAAACAACAGCAAACAATGACACAGGATATAATATGATATATATCTTATATCCTGTGTCATTTTTTATTGTTGTTTTTCCTTTCTTTTTATTTTACATAACATATCAAGAAAATAAGTATGTCTTAAGAATTTAAGTATAATAATAATGCTTATGTATGTACTGTATGTTCATTGTACTGAAGAAGGCATTAGCTGAAACGTTTACTATTGTATTTAGTTAAATAATAAAGCTTAAATTTATTGTTTTCTTTACACAATTTGTTTGTGTATTTTGTATTTTATTTAAAAGCTTTATTGCAGTCCTATTCTATGTGATATATTAAAAAGATGAACATTGTGGATCCTGCAACAAAACATGGTTTCAGATAACACCTCAGGAACTGAGGTGCATTAAAGAGATATTAATAGTTTACTAACCCACACAAAGAGACTGCTCTCCAACTCCGGCAATACCTCGAGCCAGGTGAGCTTCATCTAAAAAATTGTGGTGAAATTATTTCAGATAATTTAAACTGATTTTTTAGGACAAGACAATTTTTGACATTTTCTCACCTTGGGTGATAGTATAAATATCTAACGCTGATAAATTAAGATAAGAATAAACCTAAGAAGCCAAAACATAATTTTTTTATATATTTTTTAAATTTTTATTTAAAATGTGTGTTTAGAGGCAGTCAGCTGATCCATGTAGCAAATTAGACTCAAAGTCTCATAAAACATTAAAGGAAAAAGTTGTTCGCAAATAAATTAAAATGCAACAGAACAACTAACGTCTCAGCAAAAAGCATTCCACAGCAAACATAAATCAAAAGAATTATTTGAATAAAGTAAAACTTATCTGCTGCGCTGTGTAGATGAAGATGGCATCAACAAGAAAGGGTTTACTAATAACCTCCACAATAACTTTTTGTACTACCTAACCTGATTGAAGTCCCACCCAACTTTATCATTAACCATTAAGAGTGGTAAAAATTTGTTTGAAAGGCATTGTTACAATTAATAGCATATTTTGATGTTATTGAAAAGTGAGATAAGTCGTGTGTAAGAAATTCAATTTGTCAATCTTGCACAAAATATGGTTTTCTAGAGTCACTTTAAATACAGAAATTATAAAAAAAGATACAGAAATAACATTAAAGGGAGATAAATAAATTGATGGATTGTTCTTTTTAAAAACTAAAATGTTTTTTTTGTTGTTGCTAAAAACAACCAAAAATATCTGAAAGCGTTATCAAACCAAGAGTATAAAATCTTATAATGTAATCTAATGATTCAACCCGTAGCCCCTTAGAGTCAATAGGATTAAGCCTTTTTTACTTTAATAATATTTTACCACTTGAATCACTAAGAGAATGCCAATGTATTAATGCTGAACCATCAGGCTCAAAAATCTGAAAAATATAAAGCAAAGAGAAATTGTTTAAATGCCTTTCTCATGTTTCAATGGTTAACATAACATGATTTTTGCACTAAGTAAAACACACCAACATTAGTAATTACATCACTCACATGGAGGACATACACAATACAGGTTAAAGAAATTGAATCAGCATTAAAAAAAACAATTTTTTATAAAGAAATACTTTTTTTTTCAAATTTGCACTTAAAAGTCTAAAATAAATGCTCTTCGCAAAAATGTTTACATTATACATACTTTACATATGTAATAATAAGATGTGAACAGTGGTAAAAACTATTTTTAGAAGAAACATTAAAATAAAATATTTAAAATGTAATCTTACTTGTATGCCTCTAGATGATGTCATTACCATGACTGTTCTTGAGGGTAAGCTAACCCATTTAGACTTGAATATTAAAACAAAAATTACATAATAAATTTAACAATTTCTTCATATCATAAATAACATAGCATTGACTTTAAAATTTGCAAATGTAACAAATATAGTCTGAATAAGATATTTAATATAAACTATTTACCTATACTAGAACTAGAAAGAACTTACATTAAGAAAATTGTAATGACTATGCAAATGGTTAATTTACCTACCTATCTACCCCAAATTATCATTATTATATAGGAAATATTTATTTTCCTTTGAGCATTTTTGTGCAATAATTACTTGAATATTTTATTTACAAACAAAATTTCCTGTTATTACTAAGTGAAACCCACTTTAACGATAAAATAAATTGACTTGTACTTAGGCCATAACCTCTCCTTTTTGGCTTTTAATAATAATAATAATAAATTGATAATTTATAAAGCGCTGTATCCCAGTAAGGAACTGGGCTCACAGTGCTTTACATGAAGGTATTAACATACATATAAGTAATAAATTAGCATTCATACCATAACAACCACATTAATTACAGTACATAACACAAAAAAGCAACGTTAATCATTAAAAGAATTGTTGTTTCATTAATTTGGAAAATAAATTATGAAAAGATGTGTCTCAAATATTACTGACTACCTGCATCTTAGTCACAATATTAAGGTAGAATAATAAATTACTCTAGGCAGCTACTCCCAATTTACCATGCGAGACACTTTTTTCCCCCAAACCATTTTTGTTGCTATGCCATCCATATGGGGAACCATAGGGAATTAATTAATTCACTCATTAACAGAAACTATGTAAGAACCATCACATATAAAGTGGCTAGAAGCACAAAATGCTGCATAGGTATAGTATTATGGTCAACAATATGGACATCATGGTTGTGTACTTATCATTTAGCTTGCATTAATTGAACCAGTGTACCTAGCTAAACAATAAGCTTTGGTCTGGGTACACCTTGATAAAGAAAGAAATGTTGTAAAAATGATAATACACTTAATGCTCCATTTACAGTCCAAATGGCACTTACATTTACAAATTACATAGAGGTGTTATTTCAAAGGTAATTTTTTTAATGAGATATTAGTAATATTAGCTGGTCATAGATAAAGTACCATTTGCCCATAAACTCTTGGAGCCTGTCAAGTAACTCAGGCCTTGGAAAGAATGTGAAAACAAAATAAATAAAAAATTTTAATTAAGTTTAAAGGGGAAACATGAAGTTGCCCTATTTTGAAAAATATGAAGAGGAATAAATTATTAATTTTTAGGGCTGCGGAAATTAACTATTAATTTCTCAATTAATCGTTAAAAATTTTTAATAGATTAAATATCGATTCAATTAATTTTAATCGATAAAAATTCGATTAAAATTTAAGAAAGTATTTATAATTTTTTTTTCAATTTATAAAAAAATAATTAATTATTAATACTAATTTATATATTTTTTAAGGAACAAACTTCTCCCGCGTATTATTATAATTTATTAATTTATGTAGACGTGCAAATGTAAACAAAAAATGGTGACTAATGACAGCTTCAGCATAGTTAAATTTAAGAATATAAACGGAAAGTGGAGCAAACATTCTGTTTTTAAGCTAACTGCGGATGGCAAAGTAGAAGATGGTGAAAAAGTTTATGGTGTTCACTGCCGTAAACAATTCGGTTTTAGGGGATCAAATACATCGCTGAGGTACACCTTCAGCACAAACATATTAGACAGGGGAAATAACTCGATAAAACAAAAAATGTCAATTACTTGTTTTTGTTACTTCCTTTGAGATGTTCAGTTTAATGACATAAATTTTAATTTTTGACTTTAATGGAAATTAATGATTAATCCATGAAATTAATCGTTACCAGCCCTATTAATTTTATCAATAAAACTTAAAGATATAGTTGGAGAAAAAGCAGAGGGACATATGATATAAACAAAATTATGCGCATACAAGGAAGAATAATTACGAATATTCATCCTATAGATAATGCATTGTCACTTCACAAAAATAGGTTAGTGGTATTTGTTTTGCAGCAGGGGTGTACAGGCCAGTTTTATTGTTTCACTAGATAAGTTACACTGCCATGGTGAATATAATCAACACTTTATATTTTGAGTATTATTTATTATTATGAATTACAGTCGAACCCACTTAACTCGAGCTCGGTTACCTCGCCCACCCCATTATGTCGACGTTTTTTTTTGAACCGCCAAATTCTCTCTTTGTCTTAGTATTTTCTCGTCGTTTAATTCAATTTTTTTAAGTCGCCGAAACCTCATAACACGAGCACAAAAAAGGGTCAAATTTACCATTTAACGTTGGTTATCTCGATCCCCATGACCAGCTTTTGAAAATGTTAGCTATGATTTTTTATAACCAAGGGAAGGGACCCTATTGGGTGGGGGGTTTAGGTGGGGTTGAGCTCCACTCGCCATTTTCCAAGGCATGCTCTGACTCAATTTAAAAAGAAAAATGTTCCTTCCCCCCCCCCAACCGACTGTAGATGTATAACAGTGGGGGAGGGGAGGGAAGGTCTCTCTTCTCGCGGTCTTGTATTGGTATGTCAAGCAAGAGGCTTCCTTTTATTTAAACATCAAAGACCTGTCTAGCCTTCCCCCCCACCACCCTCATTATCCCTAACTAGAAAACTCCGTAACTTGTCCCCCCCCTCCCCGCCCCTTTGTGTTCACTTAGAGCGCTGTAGTAATAGCCGTGACCTTTGACCGTACAGTGCTTCGACAACTAAGCAAATTAAAATTTAAAAAAAAACATTCCTTAGCCGTAGGCGAAGTAGACTAAAAGTGATGACGTGTATATTATTTAGATACCAGAATATGGAGAAAGCGATTTGAAGTCACCGTCGCTAACACAACAAAAACGAACTCCGGGGTAAAAAGCTATTACGGGCTTATTGAAGTTGCAGCTAAATAAATTATTTAAATTCCAAAGACTTAAAACTTAAATAAATAAGCCTAAATATTTTTAAAGATGAGTGTAAGCGGTTGTTCGATAGTTGTAACTACGGTAAACACTAGTCCTAGCGTAATGGTAGTCAATTATTAACAATATTTGCGACTTTTTTCGACATGCGCAGAACGATGCGCGAACGACTATATTTATTTGAATCTTGTTTGTTTTCCTTGGTCCTTATACAAATAAATGCCTTGGTATTTATTAGTAATAAACTTACACTAAGATTATGACTTTAATTATAATTACATCATTAGTATTAGTATTAAATAGCATGAAATAATAAAGTTCAAGGACGAACTAGCAAATGAACTAAAACTAGAGCCTCAGTGCCCTCAGTCTCAGTCAGAGCCGATTCACTAATTCATTTACACAAATCATACTCGCAAGGACGTTCCATTTCGCATAATATAATATAACACATAATTTAACATTATATTGATATTTCTTATATTTCGATACGATTCTGATTAATAGTCCAATCACTAATTAACGCACAACACGTATATAAAGAAATTTCAAGTGCATGTTAATATTTTTGCCGCCATATTGGTTTTCGTTTTAACTCGATCATCGGTTATCTCGATGAAATTTTTCATACCCCAACGCCGTTGACTTAACCGGTTTCGACTGTACTGGTTTCTTCAAATTTCAGACCTAACTTTAACATATAAAGAAATTTTAAAGATACCAATAAATGACAAATACTTAGCATATGCTTAATTTTGCATAGGGCCTAAGTATTAAGCTACTGACAAAATAAGTAGTAGCACTTAGTTAAGTTTGTAGAATTCAATTTCAGGAATTCATCCTGATTTTATCTCACATATGGGGGCGCAGAGGTCCAGTCTCATGCACTCTCGGTTGGCGTACTGAGAGTCATGGGTTCGAATCTCTGTGAAGGCAGAGGCTTGTTCACATGACTAAGGGCGCCTCGCAGTCCACCCAGTTCCTAGTGGGTACCTGACATAAGTGGGGGTAAAGTAAAGGCCGCTGGGCATAGCGCTAGCCACACAATCCCCTTGTATGATGTGGCTACAGAAAATTGTGAACCCTGCTTCACTTGCCCCATAGGCCAGCATGGCCTGAAAAGGGAACTTATTTTTCTATTTAAATGCAATAAAATAAAAGGTACACAATGTACTTAATTAGTTTTCTATGGTCCATGCTATAACTATAGTATGTAATAATATATAAATATATTTTAATAATATAATTTAAATAGAGCCTACTTGAACTATTTGTGTTTAAATACTTGCACTACCTTTATCCATGGTTTATGAACTTATGTTTATATTTATGACATGTTATGATCTGAATCTTGTCTATCTAATAATATTAATATCTAAATCTAAGTATTCTAAGTCTTAAACTTAAGTCTAAAACTAAAGATGCAAGAGTCAAGAGTATACATAACATAGATTCTAAACCTTACACCAAAAAAAAATATTTATTATATTTCATGAGCTAATTGCATGAGTTATCACTATCACTATATTAAATTTTGTTTATTTTACCTGTAAAACAAATGGAAGACCTTGAGTAGCTGACGGTTCTTTGCAAATTACTTGACGTCCAATTACTGATGATCCATCAGTTGACGCACATACTATATTAACTAAGGCTCTATGGACAACTGCGTAGCTAATTTGCCTTCTGTCGGGCATAAGATAAACCGAAAGATTGTTGCAAAGAGCTGAAGTAGATCCCTTTAGTGTAATTGGTTTTTCTTTACGATACATATTTTTAAAATGTTTTCCTTTCGCAAATTTATAATTACAAGGAATGTTACTGTTGCTGAGAACGCCCAAATCGCGCATGCGTAAAATAAACTTCTTGAACAGGGACCTACTAATTGTGAAATATTATTTTAATTAATATACATTTTATTATTTATTTTTAAAATCTTTTAAAACTCAATTTTTATTTTAAAAACTCTTTTTAATTTTTAATAATATTTTCTTAAAAAGTTTCTTTCAGCTTTTAAGCTTTAGGAATTATAAACAACAAGTGCTCCCTTATTTTAAACCGCTAATTCGAAAATGGTTGATGTACCATCTTTAGATTTAATTCAAGTAAAGTCTGATTTAATAATAGCTCAAAAAGAATGCTATGAGAGAAGATTAGTACATGCAGCGAAATGGTAGAAAATTTTAATATATTTTTGTCCTGTATTTTGAAATAAAATTTTAGATTTTCAATGCGATCGCCATTAGGCCTAGGCTACTCTATACTTAGTAAAACTACAGTACTTAGTAGTTAGTAGGCTAGTCTAGATTAGTAGTAAAAGTACTTAGTCTTAGACTTCACTTAGTGAACTTAGTCTAATCTTAGTAATTCAATTATTTATAATTATTAGTATGATTAGTTTAGTATTACTATTAATTAGACTTCGATTATTACTCCTCATTACTCAGTATGGGGGACGCGGTGGTCGAGTGGCAGCGCACTGGACTGTCGTACCGATGGTCACGGGTTCGAATCCGTGTGAAGGCAAGGGCTTGTTCCCGGGGCCTAGGGCGTCCCTGAGTCACCCCGCTCCGAATGGGTACCTAACACTACATGTAGTTAGGCGGCTGGGTAATGCGTGGAACCCACAAAGCCGTGACATGTGAACGCTGCATCACTTGCCAACAGATCATCTGTCATGGTCTGTGGACGCAACTATCTTCTGCATAGAAGGAGCGTCTGTATAGATAAGACAAGACAATTTGATTGAATGATTGGTAACCTATATGGCTCATGGACACATTTTTCAAAATGAATCTATAGTCTGCTATTGCTATAATTTTATAGGCACAATAAAAATAGCAAGGGTGTCCAAAGTCCGACCCGCTGTGCAATTTTAACTGGCCTGCGGCCTCATACTCATCTTAAATAATTATCTTACTGACATATTATTTCTGTAATGACATATATTTCATACATGATATTTATTTTTTTTTAAAGTCGAAATTTGTGATGTTTAATTTTTTTAACGACGTTAATAACGTGGAAATGGATTTTAAAAACCCGATAAATTTATGTGCTGTTAAGTGATGAAAATTGTTGAAAGTATGTGTCCCGAGAAAAAGCTGGAGTCTGGAGTTTGCCAATGTTTGCCTGTCACGCAACATTGAGGCTCGCAGAATTGAAGAAATCTCAACTTACATTATGAGATAATGAATAATGAAAGGCAAAAGCAGGAAAAATTGAATTTTTTTTCAATAGATTGTGATGAAAGCACTGATGCATCTGACACTGCCCAACTTCTTATTTTTTTAGAAGAGTTAAAGATGACATGTGTGTGAGTGAAGAATTACTTGAGCTTCAGGGCTTCAGAGCCTTAAAGACCAAACAAGGGGAAAACATTTGTTTGCTTCTGTTTGTTCTGCTGTCAATGACATTAAACTATCATGGAAAGAAATATCTTAAATTATTACTGATGGTGCTCCTGCCATGATTGGTGAGCATAGTGGACTAACAACTCTTTTTTATAACAAAGTCAGCAAAGAGGCTGGCAAAGCTTTTAAACTTCACTGTATCATTCACCAACAAGTTATTTGTGTCAAACATCTTTGATGTGATCATGTCATTAAGCCAGTGATAAAAGCAATCAACTCTATTCGCTCAAAAGCCCTGTTTCTCCACCAGTTTTAGCATTTTCGTCTTGACATCCAGGGAGAATACGGAGATGTTGTGTATCACAATGATGTAAGATGCCTCATTTGCGGGACAGCAGTTCAGCGCTTCTTCGAACTTAAAATAGAAATTGAGGAACTGACCACGTATGGTTTCCTCAGCTTCAACTAACTTTCCTGCTCTAGGCTTTAGTACCTTTTTGACTGCTGAAAAAGACTCTGATACATACCCGGGGATAAACTGGACTGTTTATGTTGAGTCAATTTTTAATGACATTTGAATATACTGGGGTCATGTATGTTCAAATGTATTTTTAAGAAAATGCAAACCAGTTGGCTCAGTTGCTAGTTGTTAAAACAAAAGTAGCTTTCATGAAAGAACATTTTTTTCGAACCAATTTTTTAACATAGCTTACTTCAATTCATATTGATTGTCATCATCAGGTCAATATAGCTATTCAACACAGGGCCTGAGAAAATATTAATACTTAATCTATTTAAATAATAATGAATAAACTTGAAATTTTGACTCTTATTAGGGCTGCAGAGATGTCAAAAGCTTTAGTTGTGAAAGTGGATTCTAGATCGCTTCAACATGTTGATGAACCTGATGTAAGTGTTATTATGTTAACATTAAACTATAAAAAAAAGTAATATTTTCATACCTCTTTTGCACATTGTACTTTTTTTTTACCCATCCTTATGCTAAATGCTTACATATAAAAAATCTACTTAACCCCCACGCTCTGTGTTTTTTTTTAAATTAATTTTTAGCCATGTTCACAAGACATTCACAATAGCTCTGCTGTTCATAGTATTGTTATAATTAACCTGATATCTGAGATAATTCTAAGTTTAACTCGCATTTATTTATATGTTAGTCATACAGTTTATAAAACTTTATTTCTATTACTTCCATGTCATTTGAAGATGCAAATAAGAGAATTAGTAAGAAAGAGGCTTTCACTTGTTTATACACATAAAGATATTTATTGCATTTCACTATATAATTTCACAAGATCAAATGCTCTGAGGTTTACTATTACTAGTCCTCTGGCACTATTGGTAGATGGCTGACTAGCATGTCCTCTAATTCAGTGCTTCTCAAACTTTTTAGCATGGCGGCCCGGCAGGAATTTTTTCCATTGCACCTGGGACTGGTGAAATATTTTCACTGTACTGACGTGGTGGCAAAATGTAATTTATTTTATTTTATTTGTTTTAGTTTATATGCTTATTAATGAAAAATTGGCATATTCTATAGAGTTAGTATTCAAGTTTGCAAATAAGGGATTTTAATTGTATTTTCTGTCATTTCTTGATAACTTCTGCGGGCCAGCAGCGGATGGCCCACGGACCATCACCAGTCCGCGGACCACCACTTTGAGAAGCACTGCTCTAATACTAGTGCCAGTAGTTTGTTTTTTTTTAAAGGGCAATCCTCTGACTATTTCTCTTGGCCCATGAGAAATTAATTGAAATTGTGTTCAAATCTAAAGAGTGTGACTTCAGCTTATCTTCTGCCTGTGCATTTTAAAAAAATAAATTATTATTTCTTTGTATAATTGCTTTGTAGGCTGCAAATTCATGTGTGCATATGTTTAACATGCACATTCAGTTGATACCCTGGCCTCTAAATATGAATATGTACAATCTCTTAAATGAAACCACCCTCCTCCAGTGTCTACTTGCTTTTTAGATGGCCCCTGGTTAAAATTGTTCTGTTAAAACATTAGTTAGAGGTTTTGTGCACAAATAAATAGCACTTACGCACAAAACCTCTAAAAAAATGTATTCAAATAAATAGTACTTAAATAAAAAAATAAACTTTGAACTATCACAAATTTACTTTACAAATTTCATTACTCTACTCTAATATAAAATTTAAAAAAAAACTATGTAGAGATGAAAGCGATTGATAGCATTACATTCTATTATTAACAAGTTTAATAATTATTTTTCCATAGGAATTTTGGAATGATTATGACAGTTATGTCCTTGCAAAAAGTTACTTTGATGTCAAAGAATTTGACAGAGCTGTCTATGTACTGCGTGAATGCAACAGCCCAAAGCCTTATTTCCTTCGCCTTTACTCACTTTATATGTCTGATCAAAAAAGAAAAGCTGACAACATGCCTGATTCTAATGGTAAATACAATATTTATCACAGTGATATTTGACTTATTAATTTTTAAAAATTGTGTTCTAATTTTATCACGTTTTGGAACATAAAATTTGTGAATGTTAAAACTCTGAAGATTCTTTTTTTAAACTTTATAATAACTTACATGTGATGGGATCATTGCTAACAGAACAGACCTATCTGAACTAGTTTTTGGAACATAGTTGCACTTTCTATTAAATTGGGTGTGAAACATCCACCTGACATTGCTAAATTTGAGAAAACATAATCTAGATAGCAGCTCTTTGTGTCTTTTGTCTACCAAGGGTGTACTCTTTAAATCCTTTATATTATCTCGTGGTGTCTGTTTGCCGACAAAACTTTGGATCGATTTTTAACCCACTTTGCCGTATGCTAGCGAGCTGAAATTTTGCAGGCAGACTCGTAGCGATGATAAAAATGATGTATCAAAATTTCACCTGGATCAAATGTACTGTAATTAAATTAATGAATTTTTAGATTATCTCTATGTAGCATTTAAATTTTTGAGCTAGACTTCTCGTGCGGTGCAGTGCGTATTATAGTGACCATACTTTTTAAATAATATATTCCCGATTTGTAAATGTTTATGCTAGTCTGTCGCGCTGTGAGCATATTATTAAACATGTTTTACGAGACATAACTAAAATTTTGGATTTTTGGATTGTCGTGCGATGTTTTTTATAATGTACATACTTTTAGTTATGTCTCATATTTAAAGGATTTATAGTCAAAAACTTAATTTTTTAACGGGTTTTTAAAAATTTATAAATATATTTGTTGATGTTGCATGTTAAAGGATCGATTATTTTTCTTCAGCTCAATGTGAAGAATTTGATAATGAAATATTGAAAATTCTTCAGTCTGAATTGTTTGAAAAGCACAGCAAAAAAGAACTTGATGGTTTTGGCTTGTATTTGTGAGTATGTTGAGGTATTATTTGTAAGGGGATTAAAGTTGCTTTCCTCTCATTAAAATAAGATAATAGAAGCTATAAGTCAGCGATGAAATATTGCTTTCCATGTTAGATGTTTGTTTTGTTTTTACAAGCTTTTATTTAACTTGCCCGGTCTGTCTCTCTTTCTGTTCTAAATCATCTAATCAATATATATTCCACTTCCCATGGTCAGATTATTCTGAAAAAAATAAAAGTTTGTGTGTGTGTGTAATTGGTTACTCCACAAAACCATGGTAGGTGCAGCATAACCTAGAGACCTAAGTCTGATCCTAGTATCAGACGACAAGTAAAATTTAATTTTTGGTCATTTTCTTTAAATTTCTTTTTACTGTTTAATTAGACTTAATTATAGTGACAACAATAAATTTGTTTCAAGTCAATTTGTATGAAAACTTTCATGAATATGTCAGGTTAATATTGATGATAAGATTTTCCAAAAACAAAAAACATTAAAATAATGTAAATATATATTTTAAATGCACATTCTTTTTGTTTGAATGAGAACCAAAAAAACAACAAAATAAAGGATTTTTTCCTGGTGCCAAGAAAATTTAACTTTTGTAAGACTTGAAATGAAAGTGTTGGCCACCCCTTTTATATGGAAACAAATAGTGTTTTCTAATTCTTCATCTTTAATTCCACTATCATTTCTTTTATGGCATTTAAAAAAATTTGAGTTTCAATATTACTATTGTAAGCACTTCTTGTTGATCATGATAATGTGATAATTAACTTCTTATTGCAGCGTTTGATGTCTGAAAAAAATTCAATTTTTCTGGATAAGAGAAAATAGTTCTATCTTTCTTTATTGTTCTCATGCGAACCAAAGTGTGTGCTTTGAATAGATTTTTAATATATTTTTATTTTGATAATTTATTCAGGTATGGAGTTGTTTTGGCAAAATTAGACCTTCAGTGTATGGCAGTAGATATATTTGTGGAGTCAGTAACCAAAGAACCTTTAAATTGGGCAGCTTGGATGGAACTTGCGAGGCATATTGCTGACAAAGAATCAGTAAGTTGTTAAAAGATGGAAGACAAAGAATGGAATACATCTATATAGAATAAGATTGGAAGATGGAAGACAATGAGACCAAACATTAGTAAATATGTTTGATAATCTTTCTTCTTATTTTGTCTTTATTGCGACACTAATATTTCATTTCATTTGATCTTTTAAGTCTTTAAAAATTAGTCTGGAATATTGGAAAAACAAATGATGCTCATTACCATTAATTTACAATACAAAGTATTTTTGTACTATTATAAATTTTTTTAATTTCTTTTTTAGTTGCTGTCTCTCCAGTTACCACAGCACTGGATCCGATCATTGTTTATGGCTAAGGTGTACATGGAGCTTCAACTGCATGAGGATGCTCTTTCCATTTACAGAACTTTTATGGACCGTGGTTTTGGAGAAAGTTCCTATATAGTGGCTCAGGTGGCTGTGACTTATCATGATATGAGAGGTAAACCATGCTAATTCTAGGTTTTTGACCATTTCTTGCGGTATCAGTAGATAACAAAGATGACGAAGGATAATTTGTTTACAATCTAATACGAGCTGACACATTTTTTTCTGGTTAAGTAGAATTTATTTTATTCCTATTCTTTTTATCTCTTTTTAGTTTTGGAGTGTCCTCAATAAATATCTTTAAGTTAAAGTACCTGAGAATTGAGATACCGTATTTACCGGCGTATAACACGCATAGGCCTATAACACGCACCTTCATTTAAAGAGGGAAATTTCAGGAAAAAAAATTAACATTATATCGGCGTATAACACGCATACATCATCTGCCCCCTATTTTCAGGGGGGAAAAGTGCGTGTTATACGCCGTTAAATACAGTAGTTATTTATTGGCTCAAAAAATGTTTGCATAATTTTATTTTTTTCACCTAACTAAGGCATCACCCTTCGTGGTTAAATTGGGATTAAACAGCAATTTATTTTTAAAATATAGTTTTAGTAATGAGTTGCGTTTTGTGATTTATATGTAGTGTTGGAAATTTCACTTTTCTTCACCACAACTGTGTCTATTTGGAAAAGGTTGCCACCTTGGAATAAAAATGATTATTCATTACTGATACTTTTCACAAATTTCAAATGCAGTAAACAAACATTCTACAGACCAGTGTTATGCACCTAAAAATTTGCATTAACTTTCATAATA
The DNA here is from genome assembly GCA_944989445.1 of Ampullaceana balthica. NCBI lineage: Eukaryota > Metazoa > Mollusca > Gastropoda > Lymnaeidae > Ampullaceana > Ampullaceana balthica. Next base: position 1,043,906 of record CALYLW010000069.1, on the reverse strand, counting down.
TTGTGTGGCTCATATAAAGAAAAAAATTACCATTTACCTCTGTATTCAAGCATTACCCAATTCCCAAATTTCTCTTCTTCTAACATACACAATACCAGGGAAACCAAATCACAATTCTAACTACAGACATCTCAAAACTTGTAACACGTCACATTCTATATACTGTATAATTCATTATTCTTTAAACACAATAATAACAGTTTGGTAATTGTTCATGCCCTGTAACGAATCTTATATAAACTGGCTAATATTTTGTTGATTTTTTTAATGTGTCTACAGATGTTGACTTGGCTGTTCAGACTTTTAAGTCTTTGGAAGTAATGGACCCTTATAGGATAGAAAATATGGATATTTACTCTAATTTGCTCTATGTAAAAGTAAGTATATTTTTACCAGAATTTAACATAGTACATAAAGATCTGCTTCTGACATTAGGTGTTAAAATATTCATAAGAACATGTGGAGATCCTTTTGAATTTTTATTTTAACATTTTCAGGAGAAAAAAAGTGACCTGGCACATCTTGCTCACAAATGCTGCACTGTCAATAAATATTGTGTTGAAACATGCTGTGTTATAGGTAAGATAAGTTTTGTGGATACTTTATGAACCATCATTAACTTTAACCTTCTGTTACACTGTTAGAAAGAAGCACACAATTTTGTGATGATACGATTGACACCATTGATGTTCAGATTGCTATTGACTTTGCTTAAGAATAAAGCACTTAATCTTTTTTCTTTGTCAATACCAAATTTACAGTTCAACATTTTTTACTTTGTAGATGTATTTAAAAAAAATAAAGTTATGTCTTTTTATTTCCACAGGAAATTATTACTCACTGCGTTCACAACATGAGAAGTCAATTCTCTACTTTCAGAGGGCTTTGAAGCTCAACTCCAACTACATCTCAGCCTGGACGTTAATGGGTCATGAATATATGGAGATGAAAAATACTTCAGCTGCTATACAAGCCTATCGTAGATCTATTGGTATTTGCCATTTAGTATTGTAATTAATATTCTGTTACTGGTATATATTTATCAGGGCTGCGGAAATTAACAATTAATTTCTCGATTAATCGTTACAAATTTTAACGATTAAAATTTATTTTACGATTAATCGACCCACCACTTATAAATGTACTGGATGTCAAAAAGTAAAATATTTGCGGCCGATATTTATAAACTAATTTCGGAAGATTACACAAACATTTTGGTTTTAAACTATTAACTGACGTGAATGTTCAAAATGTTGATAAAGGTTATTGTGTCCATTGAGAGAAATGTTTGCCTGCCATGCAATGTTCCCTCTAAGTTTAACCTTTGTTGGTCCGTGTGCAAAGTTAAAACACAAACTCGTGTGACGTGTGCAAAGTTGCACAACATCCATTTTTGTGTGCAATATTTTACAAAATTTGCTGTGCTGTGATTATAAACTCCTGGGTGGCGTCTGTCAAATATCTGCACAGCTGCGCTGCTTAAAGGGAACATTGCTACCATGGTTCTAACACTTCGCTTACATATCACCTGCAAACCAAACATCCACTACAGTATCAGAAACTTCAGCTGAGACAATCTAAAGCTATGTGAACGATTGTTCAGCTAGGCTGGTTATATTGTCAATAAGACCCGCTCATCACTTGAACCAAATTATGTCAATACAATTGTCTGCTTGCATTACTGGTTAAAATATGTCACATAAAGAAGACATTCCAGTGTTATTTCGATTTTTATCAATTATTTTAATAAATGTTACTTATGGCACCATAAATTTCAATTTTTGGCTTTAATCGAAATTATGGATTAATTAATCATTAATTTTTCAAAAGTTTACGGTTAAATTTAAATTAATTGTTAACAGCCCTAATTTTTAAATTACTTAACTTAATTTTTTAATCCCAAAAATTTCATACAAATACCACTTAAATAATTAACAGTTAATATTTCATTGTTATGATTGATGCTAGAATGAATTGGTCTTACTGAAACTACTTCACAAAACACATTTTGAATTATGGCTTCAGGGAAATTATGTTTAAAAGTGCTTGTTGACTTATTTCCAAAAATTAAATTGTATAATTCATTTTAAATTGTCCAGAGGTAGATAAACGAGATTACAGAGCATGGTATGGTCTTGGGCAGACTTATGAGATACTTAAGATGCCTTCATACTCCTTATACTACTACAGAAAAGCACAGACTTTAAAGTAAGCAAAATAATTTTTAGCGCAATTTCCCCGTGGGACAAAATGCGTTTATATATTTGAAAAGTCACCTGTATGGATGTCTGTTCGAACTTGCACAAGCAACTACTTCTGAACCATGCCAGATAGAGGGTTCCGGTCTTTTGCAAATGTGTTAAGGAGTTCCCAAGGATGTGCACGGGCCAAAAAATTCATGAAAAGTTTCACTGGATTTCCTGGAAAATCCAAAATAACCGAATTTTATTTTTTAGTATATTGTCAATTTCTCGCCAACCTTAACATCTATCAGGTTGAAACAAACGCCAAATGATAGCTAATAATATTTAGAACAATGTTGGAGAAGGAATTTTTGAAAAATTTCTTTTCGTTCGACTCCCGTAATTTTAGCAGTACAGTCGAACCCACTTACCTCGAGCTCGGTTAGCTCGACCACCCCACTAACTCGACGTTTTTTATTGGAACCGCCAAATTCTCTCTTTGTCTTAGCATTTTTTCATCGGCTAATTCGATTTTTCTAAGTCGCCGAAACCTAGTATCTCGAGCGCAAAAGAGGGCCAAATTTGCAACTTAACTTGGTTAGCTCGATCCTCGTCGGTTGGCCTAGCAATGCACTCTGGCATTTTTAGTTCAAAACAGTGTTGACATCTCGCTTTTCTTCGAGACTTCCGGCTATTGTGTGATTCTACGAGATTTCAATAAAAATTACCGGATGTTTTGCGTGTGTGAATTATAATTCGACGTGTATCCATGGAGTATGTATTCACCCGAGGTACTGGACAATCGCGTTAGAGGTCGTAATTCGTCATTTCGCAGTGCATGTTATATTATTATTAAACTTAATTCATTTTCTGATGCATTAATCATTTTATTTTTTAAGATAAACGAGTATCTTTAGAAATGAAAATAAAGGTTTGTATCGAGAATCGACGACGGTAGTTTTTATTTAATCAAATAAAAAAATTATTATTCTTTTAAAAATGTGTTGTTGCTTTGTTACCAGTAAGATACGTGACTGTGACTAACACGCGCGTGACGATGAAATGAAATCATTTCTGATAAGGAATGATTTATTTAAAAAATTCGCTTAGACTTATTTGCCGGCCGAGGTCTAACACAGTACACACAGCCCACAGCGTGCTGTGATCAACGGTCAAGGACACAATAGTTTTATTTATATTACAAGTTTGATTGACTGAGGAAATTCGAGAACGTTCTGATAGTAACAGATATCCTGCACGTCAAAAGCATTAAACTTAAAATAGCCATATTGAATCATATTGATTTGTTTATTTGTATTTTAAATTCGCTGATACGACGGCAAACGCGAGCGGCTGTGACACGGCGAAGCGTAAACTTTGACAATTTGGCGCATGCGCAGACAATTATAAACTGGTAACTTATTTTTCATTAAATGGGATCGAAACATGACAGAGACGTAATCAAAGTCCTTTACTTCGGCATAAATATATATACATGTGTGTATATATATATATATATATATATATATATAAATTCCCGATTAGTCATAACTTTTCCCGACTTTCAAGGCCGAGAATTTATTTTTAAGAATTCCCGACTTTTTCCCGTTTTCCTGAGCTGGAACCATGGTTATATTTAAATTTTAAACGGTCCTTAAAAACGAACGGTCATTACAACCTTAGGAAAGAGTGAAGAAATATTAGGGTTCCGGTACGATTCCGATTAATCATCCCATCACTAATTAACGCTAACTAATTAATCATGTACATAAAGAAATTTCAAGCACATGTTAATATTTTGCCGCCATATTGGTTTTCGTTTTAACTCGATCATCGGTTATCTCGACGCCATTTTTCATACCGCAACGCCGTCGACTTAAGCGGTTTTGACTGTAATTTGTAGATAGCAATTGTTTTGTTTAGTTTCAGAATTATTGATTTGAAATGACTTTTAATGTAATCTAGAATAATTTCCCATGAAAAATTGTTGTAAATTGTGCTTAAATCCTCATTTGAGTTTTTATTAATTTTGTTTTTGTTTTTTTTTACTTTTACCAAATTAATACTGCTGATTTAAATAAATTACATCAATTGTGATACAATTATTTGCTTTTATTTTCCTGTTGTGAAATGATTATTAATTTTCCTTCCTTTTGTTCTTGAATTTTTAATTTAGACCAAATGACTCGAGAATGGTTATAGCTCTTGGGGAATGTTATCAAAAAGTAGAACGACTCCAAGAAGCCAAAAAGTGTTTTTGGAAGGCCCATTGCCTTGGTGATGCAGAGGAAATTGCATTGTTAAAGTTAGCCAAGTTAGTAAAATATTATCTTTTTGACTTAACTTTCATTCTTAATTTTTTATTAAATGTTTAGTAATTAATTTTTAGAAAATTTAATATTAATTTACCAAGTATATATTTTTTTCCCCTAAACTAGCTGTTTTGTAAAAAAAAATGTTGGTGTAAATTGTAAAGCCTTTTTAACTTACCTTATTGTTAGAATAAGTAAATAAAATTTACCCACCTATAGTTGCATCTCATAAATTATGATTACTGACCATCTTTCTCTTTAAATTTGTTGCAGTGAAAACTCTTTAACTCTTTTTATTCTTGCTTATTTAAAATCAACTTTAAAATTTTACTCTGTTCCTACAATCTTTGTCGCCCCTTGATTCCTTCTTGGTTTTTTGCTTTTATAACTCTTATTCTGTTGTTACATATCAGAGTAGTTGAGATTTATCAATGATTAATACCTCCCTCATGACATGAAGATAAAAATCTTAAAAAATATCCACATTTCCCCTCAGCCTGTATGCAACACTGGGTGAAAAGGAACAAGCTCGTCAGGCATATACAGAATACATCAACCAAGCTGACAGAATGCTGGTAAGTTGGTACTGCAGTGATACCTATGCTTTACCCAATATTTTATCTTCAGCTCTAATGCAGTATTGTCTCTGCACTAGAAGTTACTATTATTCGTATGTTTTATATTAATTAATATCCAATTGCTTTTTTAGAGGATGTATCAAAGATCAATCGAACAAATATATTTTAATCTAATAATTTCATAAATGAAGGCCTTTTAAATGTTAAAACGTGAATGAGCAAAAGGAAAGGTTTCTATGAATACTATTATGAATAAATCTCATGAAATAATTGATTGAACTGATTTTCTAAGATTCACAACCATGAAGACTTAAGCAGAGCCTATCTGTATCTGGCCAACTATTATATAGATCACAAGAACTGGGATGAAGCTTACTCAGCAGCCCAAAAATGTACTGAGTTTACAGAGGTATTATTTCCTTTTTACCATCAGATGTGCATTTTATTAGCTTCATTTATCATGAAAATATTTATATTTCTCAAATTTATGTGTGTTTAATATTTTAGCAGCTAAATTTAATTTATATTTGATTTTTCTATAAATAATTTAAACTGAAGTAAGCTCATGGTTAGAATTTCTTTGTCATTTACTCTTAGTATTTCAGCGTTTATTTTCAATGTGGTTTGTAAATATATTTATTCACAAATACATTTTTAAAGACTGCTTATGTAAGAATCCTTTTTCATTTTCCATTGCTTATTTTAAGAAAGTCTTCACCTATTCCTCTTTTGAATGTTCCTATTATTAAAAAATATTTTTTGTTCAAACATTAATCCTTTTAATTTATCATAGACTAGGGAAGAGGCTAAAGGTCTGCTGAGGACAATACAAACCAGGAGGCTTCATGATGTCCCCATAACCTCAGGAGGCATGTGTATAGATGACAGTATGGACAGTTTGGCACCAACTGATCAGTTCAATGCTGGAGCACCAAGAGCTTTTGACAGAGTTACTCCTGTCAATTTAAAGTTTACTCCTTAGATCTTGTCAGCAAAATTAAAACAAGATTAGACTTCCTTCCCACGGCAATATTGAAAGGCCCATTGTTTTATAATGGGACACACATTTTATAAATGTGAAGGACACAGAGACTTGCAATTAGGTAGATTTTCAAACATTTGATATACACTTGATTTATAATGATTACCTGAAGTCTCTTTAATTTCCCACAATCTACCTTGGTATGAATGTAAATCTTTTCATGCTAAAATATGTAAAGAATACTTCTCAATGATTTTTTTATCATAATCAACTGACTATTTTCATCATAGTTTGTTAACAATGTTTCATAAATGTCTAAAGTAAATAAATGGCTTGTGAGCTTGTTGAAAAGAACTGGACTATTGTTTAGCTTGTTTAAAGGTTTTTAAAAAGCTTAGAAAACAAATATTTAAAAATGCAGCATGTTAAAGGGAATTGATACAAATTGAAACTGTCACTAAGGATGATCTAGCAAAATTGTCACATGTATATTTTAATAATTAAGGAAATCAGCAACCTTGTCACTACAACCTCTGCAGGTAAATTTAAAAAAAATGGCCATTATTTCAGAATGGTGATGTCATTAGTGAGTGGGGAAACTACAGCTTATTATCTTATTTATCAAACTTTTCAGATAAACATTGTTCTGTTAAATACAGTTGCTTTATACATGGACAAAAGGGCAAAAGGATTATAACATTCAATGTTGATATATTTCTCAAATGGAAATCTACTTTATCATTTCATGCACTGTTACTCACATTTAGAACTATTGATGGCATTGGTGTACTTAGTTTTTCAAATAAACACAGCTTCCTGTGTATGGGCGTGGAATGGGTTGCCTGAAGAAACCAGAAAAATCAACACTTTATCAACATTTAAAACTCTAATAAGAATGCAGGACTTGACACAAACCATAGATAAGTTTAGGATGCATTAATCTTCTGTATATAAAAAGCGTCTGTAAGATCATAAATAAATTTACATACAAATAAACACATTGGCTGTTGTTCTAACATGTGCCTTGGTTTGTCTGTTGAGATGACGTAGACTGTATCAAGAGCAGAAGCCTTGAATTGCACTGTAGTTTGATTAAGGGTCCGTCCATAAATGACGTCACGCACCTAGGGGGGAGGGGGAAATGTGACGTCACATCATAAGGTTAACTTTAAATAAAACTTCCACTGAAATATTTGGTCATTGGTCCCTTACAATTTATTTAATGACTTTTTTTTCTTTTTTTTTAAAAATCAGTGCTTCTTAATGTGCCGGTCGGTATGCCATCAGACGCTGGTTGGCGTAAGCTATCAAGACATGAAAATTAAATCTTATAATCCTTAAATTTGAGAATCCACAAGATTACATATGAAATTGTTCCACTGCGTCGTTTGATGTTGACATCAAAGCATTTGTGATGTAACCGCAGCTCCGTTTGGTTCTCTCATGGCAGGAGTCGTCCAAATTTTTTGCCCGTTACCCCAAAATATACAAGTTTATGTGTGCGTTACAACCCTCAAGACTCTAGTTCCTGCTCACATGACTCGGGGATTTGGGGGAGCGTCGTTAGCGCCCCCCCCCCACCCCGAAAATGCTACTGGTGAGTTTTACAAGCATGACAAGTGTCTAAAAATGATCTGAATAGGATTATGTGTAGATATTTTAAGTCAAAACGACACGGAATATCCTTTTTCTTAAAAAGGGGGGGGGTGGAGGGAATATATTTGATAGAATTAAAATCGTTTTAAGTTTGATATAATTGTTCGATTGGTTTTTGGTCAAACGCCCCTGGCCATTCTAGTCTTCTAGATCAGTGCTTCTCAAAGTGGTGGTCCAATAGAGAAATACAATGAACTAGTCTGCTTCAATTGATAGATTCAATGACAAATAGTCTGCTTCAGTAGAAAGATTCAATGAACTATAGTCTGCTTCAGTAGAGAGATTCAATGAAATAGATGCCTCAATGGAAAGATTCAATTAGGCCCTACAAGTAGCCAATACCAGAGTCGATCAACAGCGAGATCATTTCTGTAATATTGATTCGTCTTAAGACCTTGACTGTCTGATTCCATTGATTGACTAAATGTTAATGGTCTGCTTGATTAAATGGTCAGGTGTGCATGCCAAGCAGAGAACAATATCCACCAGGCAGCTTGCAGCAGTACTGCAGATTAGGTCCAGGATATTTTCAACAGGTTTATCTTAAAGTCAACAACGGACCAGGGTCACAGCACCCCGGTGGACCAAGCCCTGATAACCCTACCACACCATTCCTCGGCCGGAATGTATTTAGAGAAACCAGATAATGCATCTGGTAATTGATATTTGCTAAAATAACACCAGTGAATTAAGCCTATGGCTTTTGATCAATTACTTTAGCCATAAATATCATTATCAGAACGATGCTTCCCATAACAGCGGCGATGTACCATTAGTCGGAATCGAGAATCCATTAACTCCTGACTTATTACCCGACTCATGCTTTTATTGTGACGGTGGTAAGATTTGTATTCTGGTAAAAATAATGCGACACATTATTTGATCGTGAAATTTTTGCTGGATGATTTGAATATAGACAAGTACACAAAAGAAAAAGAAAAAAAAACATTAGAGAAAATCGTCTACTCCGTCAGCATCTAAAGACCGTCCCTCTCCTGTGCTGTTATTACTACTATGGGGCCGTCCATAAAGTACGTCACGCTCCAGAGGGGGAGGGGGTGTAAGAAAGTGTGACACTTGGTGTCGGGGGGGGGTGTCCGGCCATGTGTGACGTCACGGTGTTTTATGTAAAATTTTAATTATTTTGTTAATTAAAAAAACAACATTTTTGTTCAAAGTGTGACGTACTTTAGTTTCCAAGATTTGTGACAGGGGGGAGGGGGGAGTTAAAGATGGTCAAAAATAGCGTGACGTACTTTATGGTATAGGTGAGGTTTTCACTTTTTCCCCTTCTTCTACCCTTCTCTCTTCGCGTTATGGTTAGCATGTTGATAATGAGAAGTGGTCAAATCAATATTTCCATTAAGGTTTGGGTTGGAACTTTACAAAAAGAGATGTTCACCATCGATATTCTGATTATATTGATAAGAAGAAATGCGCCCATTTAGTAGTGCCACTGATATTTGAAGTTAAGTTTTGTGGTCACCGTCGGCCCCGACTTCTACCTGACGTAAGTCTTGTCTATTTAACTTAATACATTCCTTTATAACGTTGTCGTAACTGTTGATATTTTCTGTTGTTTGACAAAAATAGAGAACAAATTAGATCTCAGTTATAGCGGGTACAGTGATTTAGGGCTTAAACGCGGAAGCAGGCTGTTAAAAAATATAATCTTAAAGTGTAGTTTGTCCGTCAAGTATCGATCGTGACCATTAAGGGTGCTGATGGCTGGCCTGACCGAATCTCGTACAGAATGTTATTGTACAGAACGTGCATGTGATGGGCGGGACAAATTTAGTTATTAGTTATGTATTAGTTAGGAATTAGTTAGGTATTTGATACAGGATGTGAAATAGGGTCATTAGCTCATAGGAGTGGGTTTATGCATTCAAGTCCCTTCAATATTTGAGTATGGATAATAAAATGTATTTTTAGTTTTAAAAAAATTCAAATTCCATCCATCCATGTTATTTTTATTTGAAATGTTTATCGCAATCCGATACCTTATGACACATAACTAAATGTACAATTATAATTACATAGCCCATATAAGAAAAGCGATCATCCACTCGACCCAAATCATTTTATTTTGTAAATTCAAAACTCTTTTGTAAACATGTATTTCCTTCATTTAATTTTAAATACAATTTTTATTGTAGGTAATATGCGCTTTATTGAAAAATCGATTACAAATAAAGAGTGTTCTAATTCAAATTCTCTTTCACAATCCAAGTACTAAAATATATTATACAGCTTTAAAAACGGATTAATCCCAGAATTCCGTGAGATTTTTTTGGTTATCTAAACCACACTAGAGCCCAATTATTTCCAAATAATCTACTTTCCATTGTATCCAAAGTTGGTGCCACAGGGCCACAACAGCTATGATCTATTTTTAGCTTTTCGAAACCTAAAATAATGTGTAATTTTAAAGCATATGATGATTATTAGGCTCAACTGTTTCAAGGTATGTATAGAATTTGATCTCCCTCGAGGCAGACAATAACCGTCATTATACAGTTTCGCATAGGCCTTTAAAAAGCCCCCTGCACCCCATGCTCGTCATACGTCAGTTGTAGATGGTACGTAACGCCTAGCTAAGTTTTACATCCTTATAACTTATATACCAGTCGGGCCCAAAAAAAAAGGGGGGGGGGTGAGTGGCAGATTATAAAAACAGAGGAGTTGTTAATTTCAACTTGGTATAAAATGTTTACACAAATGTTTAGCCTACATATTTTTTTTAAAAATATCACTATTGACATGTTAATTTAGTCAATTACCAGAAGATAATAGTCTAAAATTTTAAAATATCATTTAATGTAGTATTTCTTTTGAAGAGGGTTCTTTAAAATATTTTTAAAAATATTTCTTATAAATAACAGAACACTAATGAAGATTAGTCCACTCAAAAAGTGATGTCAACGCCTATTTTTATGAAGAAAAAAAAACTTTCTGCAGAAGATTAAAAAAAATATTTAAAAAAGAAAGATTTGTCTCATTCTGTTAGTTAAGTATACCCAAAATGCTTTGCATTTGCAGGACAATTTCTTAAAAAGCTCGCACTTCCTTCTCATGTTTAGTTGCTAAAACTGTTAAAAATAATTTAACGCATTTGTTTTATTATTATATTCGTGTGCTTTATATCACACGAACTTATTCATGGGTTCATTAATTCACTAAATTAAATGATTCATTATATGCTTATACATTTTTAGCATCACCAATACATGCGATCACACATTCATTGGTTTAAACATTATTGTCTATAAATTATACAACATGGGTTCATACCGTCTTGGATTCAAACATGACATTCATTTGTTCAATTAGTAATACTTTTGTAGGTCATTCATTCAAATTCTTCTAAATTCGTTAGTTCACAATTTCTTGGGTTCCTCGACCCCATGGTGTTAAAAAAATGACACTTCCTGTTTAAACACCTTGATTAACTACATGATATTATACTTAATTAACCCTAGAAAACAAAACTGAACGGATGTGGGTCTTTCCAACATGATCACGATTCCTGGTCTATGCCATACGCCACTAACAATGTGGTGACTTTCCCAATGGACACAAGTCACGTCTGGGACTAGACTCAATAACTCCAGAGAAAGGTTGTTGACCTCTTGTTGAATAGAAGAGTTTGTTCATGTCCTCACGAATGTACAAGTTCGCACGCACAAAGTAACAGTTATTACCAGTTCTGGATTCTGTTCGACGATATTGGCCACCCAAGGATCTCTATTTAAAATATAATATTAAAGATTATGCGGTTTGAATATGGCATACATTTTTTGATACAGTCTACCCTTCCCATAATTTTATATATATTTTTAATTATATTTTATTTTTTAAATATTTTATTTATATATTTTATTTATTTTTGCGGAGGAGCATGACTGAAAAGCAGTGGCGTAGCAGGGATTTGTAGAGATTTGGGGGCCCGGCCTCTTCGGGGGCCCTGCAAATATGGCAGTGGCGAATTATTTAATGTAAAAAATTTCGGACACTCCTTTGGGGACCCCCCTCAAGTGGGCCCGGGGGGACTTTCGAATTTGGACCCCTCCCCTAGCTACGCCACTGCTGAAAATAAAATTAAAACAAAATGTGTTTACTTCAATCGCTACAATGGCTTTTTAATGAGATAGGCAATATTATCTGATGTTTTTAACAGTGTGACTAAAAAGTCCTAAGACTTTCATTCATTAAGGGAAAAAAAAAGAAAAGTTGAAGAAAATTGTAATGTTGCTTATATTCCTGACATGCTTTATGGACAGACTCGAAGATTGCCGAGATTCTTGTGTATTGATGTTGTAAAGAATCTGAAGAAGCTACAAGTTTACATTTCGGGGCGATTTATAAAGCCATGCACACAATGTCAGCAGAAATATTTGTACTATTTCAGTGTCTTTGTCCCAGCTCATTTTCCAAATAGAAAACATGGCTTTTAATTGGGGGGGGGAGAGGAGCTTTGTGACGTCATATTGGAGGGGGGTCTAAGTTTTTGTGACGAGGGGAGGGGCGTGAAAAATCGGCCAAAATCGCGTGACGTCATTTATGGACGGCCCCTAAGTTTTATTCAGAACTCAGCACTATCAAATATTTATTAATAAATGATTGTTTTCTGTCAGCATTTCTTTCACATAGTTTATATTACTCTGTGAATTTGTTTTACTATTAGCTCTCAAAACTTTACATTTCAATGGAAATATTTAGCCCAATGAGTTCGGCAAGGTCACTGAAATATGGTCTTCTTGACCCGTAAGTCTTAAATGGCAGTGAAATGAATGTGGGTGTAAGAGATTATAGAAGAAATCTGTTCACTAGCCACCTATTATAACCACTGACCTAATTCAAGCAGCCCCATAACCCTGGATAAACATCTGATATTTTTATTTAACTCATTAAAAAAAAAGTGTTCCACGCACGATTTCGGCCACGTATATTTAGTGTTTGAACCTTGAATTTATCAGGAATGTCTGTCGGCCATAGCTTTAAAAAGAAAAAAAAATGGGTTGTGGGGAGGGGGGGGGAGATTTATACTTACTTGACCGCTGTAAACGCAGGATCAACGACCAGTAGGACATGTCTATAGACATTGACCTCTGGGTCAACAGTCCAACAAGAACCTTGAACAGGAGCAGAATGTTTGGTAAAACTAGATGTTTAAAATAGTCTTGCTGGAGCTCCGGTGTAAAAAGGTTAACTGGAACCGTATGGTAATAAAGACTTTAGCTGGAAAGGAGGGTTAAAACAGGTTCCTGTGGAACTCTGGGATTAAAACAGGTTCCTGTGGAACTCTGGGGTAAAATAGGATTTTTGTGGAACTGTGGGGCAAAATAGGTTTTTGTGGAACTCTGGGGTAAAACAGGTTTTAGTGAAAATGTGGGATAAAACAGGTTTTAGTGAAACTGTGGGATAAAACAGGTTTTAGTGAAACTGGGATAAAACAGGTTTTTGTGAAACTGGGATAAAACAGGTTTTAGTGAAACTGTGGTATAAAACAGGTTTTTGTGGAACGCTGGGGTAAAACGGGTTTTTGTGAAACTGTGGGGTAAAACGGGTTTTTGTGAAACTGTGGGGGTAAAAGAGGTTTTGGGGGAAGTGTCGGGTAAAACAGGTTTTCCTGAAACTGTGGGGTAAACAAGTTTTCCTGGAACCGTGATGTAAATAGCTTTTTTTTTAAATTAAAAAAAATAAATAAATATAAAATAATTTCAATTAAATAAAATGACTCTGACTGGTTATACCAGAGGTTCCCAACCCTGTGCCCGCGGGCACCATGGCGCCCGCTGAACGATTCGTATGTGCCCGCCACTATTCCACAGAGACAGAATGTTTTCATAAACATTAATTAAAAATGTGAATTAGTTTTATTTATTTGTTAGAGTTTTAATCTTTGTGAGTGCCTAGGTTTATTGAATACGTTCGTATGTTTGCGATATTCCTTCAGAAAATTTTTAACGGGCTAAAAGCGAGGTGCGTAATCTATTATATTAATAATAGCGATAATCTATTATGATTGTGGGGATAGTTATAGTCCTTGTTATAATATATTTATGCATATAATGTAGAACAGACTTGAGCTATAACTTTGATATTATATTGTATTTCAATCAATATATTTTTTAGCCCTAAAATGAGTGGACCGATTAAAAGACAACGAACCTATAATTTTAACACTGACTGGGAGGAATCAGATTGTTTCGTTAATTTGAAAAATAACTGCGTTTGTTTGTTATGTGGTAGTAGCATTGCAGTGCCGAAAAAACATAATGTTGAACAACACTTTCAGACAATTCATGCCACTTTTGATGTGAATTATCCACTTAGATCTGAAGTAAGAAAGAAAAAAATATGTCAACTAAAATCAAGTCTAACTGCACAACAGACTGTTTTCACTAGACATGTGGAACATTCTAAAAAGGTCACCATTGCCTCTTTCAAAATTTCTCACATGCACGCAAAAAAGAAGAAACCTTTCATTGATGTTGAGTTGTTTAAGGAACTATTTTTGACTGGTGTCGATTGTTTGTTTGATGGACTTTCTAACAAACGTGAGATTGTCTCAGCAATACAAGACTTACAGCTGTCAAATAACACCGCCACAAGAAGAATGAATGCAATTTCAACAGACATACAAACTCAGTTAAAGACTAACTTGGAAATATGTGACTGGTTCTCGCTACAATTCGACGAGTCAACAGATATATCAGACACTGCACAGTTAACAGTTATGGTGAGAATGGTATTTAGTAACTTCACAGTAAAAGAGGATATTTTGCAAATATTACATATGAAAGGACAGACAAAGGGTGGGGATATTTATAATGCATTCAGAACATTCGCCAAGTCAATAAATATGCCTTTGCATAAGCTGTCTGAGATAACCACCGATGGGGCACCAGATGGGAGGTAATAACAAATGATTTATTGGTCTCTGCAAGAAGGATGAAACATTTTCAAACTTTAAATCCTAAAACCAGGAAGCTCTGTGTTGTAAAATATTGACATTTGAAAACGTTATGAAAATAGTTACAAAAATAATCAATTTTATTCGAGCAGCGCCTTTGCAACACCGATTTTTCAAGGCCCTGTTAGAAGATACTGAAGATAAAGAACATGATCCTATTCAGCATACTGAAGTACGTTCGCTTCATAAACGATAAAAAGGAAAATTATGATGAACTAGCTGACTCTCGCTGGCAGATTGAATTGGGATTTCTCACAGACGTAATAGAAAAATTGAATCCTTTAAATTTGTAGTTGCAGGGAAAGACAAAAACATAGCTGAAATGATAAGCTCTGTAGAGTCATTTAAAGCTAAATTGGATTTGTTGATATCACACCTGCAGATTAATTATCTCGTGCATTTGCCACATATGAAGAAAATTTTAGGTAATAATGAATTAAACGGGTAATTATTTATTAAGCATCTCCAAGTGTTAAAAAAAACAGTTTGAAGAGAGATTTTTGCAGTTTACACATATCGAGCCAATTGTTTCCTTCTGTATCAATCCTTTTACTTGCCAAATAAATGTAATGGAAATGGCCGCATGTATTGCAGATTTTGTTCAAGGTAAAACAGAAGAATTAGAGTTAGAAATTGTATTTTGCTAAAATCCTTAATATCAGACGACTTTTGGAATACAGTTTACAGATAAAAGTTCCCATTTTTGAAAAAAGTTGCATATAAAATTGAATCCTTTTTCGGTTCGAAATATTTATGCGAATCGTTGTTTTCAAAGATGAACTTAATAAAATCAAGATATAGATCTCGACTCACCGATAGCATCTTTATGATTTTTTGCTAACAGGATTATCGTCAGACTCTCCTAATCATGAGCCAATGGCCAATGATATTCAATACCAAGGATCACATTCATCATCATCATTTGTCCTTTTAGTTCCTTGTGGAACATAGGGCCTCTGTCAAAGCTCGCCACTCTACACGGTCCCTTGCCAGTCGCTTCAGTTCTTCCCAGCTCTTCCCAGTCCTTCCAGCCTCGTCCAACATGCTCAGTCTTCATGTACGCTTGGGTCTTCCTCTTTGTCGTTTGTCCTGGGGGTTCCAATCTAAGGCCTGCCTAGCCCTGCTGTTATCTTTCCTGAGGGTGTGTCCAATCCATCTCCACTTTCTTTCCATGATTTGTTGTTCTACTGTTCTTTGTCCACACCTCTCCCACAGCTTGGAGTTTTCTACCTTATCGAACCATTTTTTTTCAGAATATTTCTGAGGCATCTGTTAACAAAGGTCTGGAGTCTATTTTTTGTTGTCTCTGTCGTCCGCCATGTTTCGGATCCATAAACTAGGACCGTTTTAACATTGGTGTTAAAGATCCTTACTTTTGTTTTGACAGAGGTGTAGATCTCCAGACCTGTTTCAGATTGGCAAAAGCCTGTCGCGCCAAATTTATTCTTCGTTCGATGTCCTCATCTGTTACCCCTGATACACTGACCACACTCCCAAGGTATACAAAGTTGTTTACTTGTTCAAGGTTACGGTTTTCTACTTGGATGACTCCATCTTGTAGGAAGTTTATTTTCACAAAATTTGTTTTTTGAATGTTTATATTGAGTCCTACTCTTTTCCCAGTCTCGCTCAAGGCTGTGATTTTGTCTTGCATGTCTTGGAGTCTGTGGGACAGAATGGCCAAGTCATCCGCAAACTCCAAATCTTCTAGTTTTTGCATTAGGTTCCACTGGATTCCTTTTCCTGAGCTTGCATAAGCTTCTTTTGTGACCCAGTCTAACACAAGAAGGAACAGAAGTGGTGAAAGGAGGCATCCTTGTTTGACTCCAGTTGTGGCATGGAATTCAAGGATCACATTGACATATTGATATTATATTTTTTAAAGAAATGTTTCCATTGTATTTGTGTTTTTTGTTTACTTTGTTTACGTTTTTTTTAAAATGCATTTCTCTGTGTGTATGCAATTTGAATAATAATCTAATTATTTTGAATCATTTTTGTTTATTATTTAGTAATAAATGATTAATATAAGAAAATAAATTATGGGAAAATGAGAAGTTATGGAAGGAGTTTGTCGATAAAGAATAGGTGGTGCCCGCCACCCTACCGATATTTTCGAATGTGCTCTAGAGTACAAAAAGGTTGGGAACCCCTGGGTTATACAGTAGATTTAACGGCACAGGGCAGACAACTGTTTCACAGGAATACAAAGAGTTCGATAACTTTACTCGACCGTATTAGTAAAACGGCATAGGGCCCGTCCATAAAGTACGTCACGCAATTTTTGACTAGTTTTACTCCCCCCCCCCTTGTCACAAACTGTCAAAAATCTCGGACCCCCCCCTAAAGTACGTCACACTTTCGAACAAAAATGTTGTTTTTAATTAACAAAATAATTAAAATTTAATATAAAACACCTTGACGTCACACATGGCCGGACCCCCTCCCCCCTGTCACACTTTCTTACACCCCCTCCCCCATCTGGAGCGTGACGTACTTTATGGACGGCCCCATAACTGGAATATAGGAGTTAACATCTAAACACAAGGCAGCCCCTCTGAAAGATTCAACTATAAATCAGCCATGCCCAAAATTGCTTTACATGATCAGTCAATTTTTTTTTAAAATACGTCTGTCTGTAATTATTTGATTGACCCTAATACACCCAACTGTTTTTAATGACGTTACCATATCTGAATAAGAATTCCGTTAACTGCCTTCCCAGACTATAAAAATCGACCGACTTCTCAACATGGACACATTTCTGTAACCGTGCATGAATTAGGACTCGATACGTCAAAATGGATTTTTCGGTAAATCGAAGATCGTTTGTCTAACACTCTAATGAGTCATTGAACAAATTAGTTTTTTTCCCCTAATAAGTTCATTAGCTGATATATTTTTGTACTTGTTTTAAATGTATTATTATACAATTTTTAAAACATTTCATTTTTTGTTATTCTTTCATAGTCTTTATTAATGATTTTATCCAATGATTTGTAATGGAATACAAATGTATACTGAATAAAGATGCATCATTTTCCAACGTATATTTTCTTGTACGAAAATTTTAATGTAATAGAGTATACAATATTGGCGTGGAAGAAAATCAAACTCTCTAAATAAACAATTCCAAATGCACACGAACAAGCGTGAATAATAATCACAGGACAATACACAACTTTAATTACTGCAACATCAATGAAGAAAAAGAACACACATGTTTAACAGATAAGGACGCGGTGACGTCTTGGGGCGTGATGACGTCTCAGGGCCAATTTTTATTTTGTTTTTATCACAGCCCTGACCACTGCCATGTTGTTAATCACCGGCTTCTTTAGAGATCCAGGGCTCAAGAAGGCATTTTCTGCGTGAATGGCATACTTCCAAGCCAATCGATTCATCGCGATTAGCATATTGGAAATAGCGAGGGTGTGGGACACGCTAGGGATGGGGAGGAAGGGGAAGAAACCTGTCAAAGCTGAAATACAAAGCGACCAGACCAATGACGTCATCGGCGATCTTTGCCCTAATTAATAACGTCTTAAACCCAAAGTTCTTATTTTGATTTCCAACAAACCGGCGTCGCGATTCTCGTGATCCATGGCACTTTAACACGAGACGGTAAGTCGTGTTTCTGAAGCATCCATTGGGAGCTTCCCTCATCACATGGGATCTCGGGTAACTGAGCACAATTTTTATTGAATTCATTGAGTGCATTCAAGACAGATACATGTACTATGAAATCCATCAAATTCACGTCATAATAAACATAACTAAAGAGTCGCCAAAAATCATCTCCGCCTTCGTATGAAAATTTCTTGAGGGCGATTCTGGGTAAGTGGTGGAGCAAAGAAAGAAATGGGGGTATTACAACTTTTGCACATGTATTGGACAAAAGTGTTTACTATTAGTGTATAAACTTGATTACCTTTCCCCAAGCAGACAGTGACGAAGCCATGAAATTCAGTTCCGGCTCATATCAACAAGAATTCATAGCAGGAATTCCTGCCAAGACACCCAGGGATTGGAACATGCTTCCAAAAGGAACACTTGAGGCGACAAAAATTGACACATTCCTGTCCATTGGCTCTTTACTCATGCTCCCGACACCCTCACTGTGTAGCCCTTGGCTCTTTCCTTCCTAACTCATGCTCCTGACACCCTCACTGTGCAGCCCTTGCGACCAGAAAAGTATCCTCATTATTTCGATTATAGAAACACTGTGTGCCCCATCAAAATGCATAGCAGTCAGAATGATCAATAAATGTATAGTGGGCGCTCAAGATAACGAAGAACAATTCTTAAAATGGAATTTGATGAGTCTTTGAAATAATAATATCAAAATAGGGAATCTCAATATCACTCCGACATATCAAAGGAAACAGATTCATTCTGTCAGGTATAATATAAGAAAATATGGAATAGTATTTTCGTCTCTGTTTCTCAGGAATACCTTTGTAGATTGCAAAATATTTAGGAGTAAGAATAAATGAGAACTTATCATAGAATCCCCAGTCAATGAAGTAATAAAAAAAATCAAACAAAATCTTTATAAGAGAAACTTTTATAGTGGTAATAAAAATAAATATAAGACTAAAAGGCTATCTTATTTTGATGAGACTTTTCTAGAATATGGATATTCTCAATGTGACCCATCCATTGCCGTACGCAGGGGGGGTTCATACGTTCGAACGAACCCCCTTTTGCGAATGTGTGCCTTTTTGGGGTAAAAAATATATCTTAAAATTATTGAGAGGTTTGGGGATCTCACTACAGAATATGAGGGGCCAGTGTTATGATGGCGCTGCATCTATGTCTGGCACTGTCTCAGAAGTTCAAGCGCGTATTCTGCGAGAGGCCCCTTTGGTGGTATACACAATTACACACACTGCACCAATCACGCTTTAAACCTAGTGATCACGCATTCGTGCAGACTTCCCGATGTGCGTAACATGATTGAAAAATTAAAAGAAACCTACATGTTTTTCTTATAACAACAGCCCAAAGCGCGAAGCCTTGTTGAAAAACCGTCCTATAAACAAGTCTTTGACAGTGTTAAACGGAAGGCAATTACAGATTTGTACAAAGCAAGATGGGCTGAGCGCAACGAAGCATACAAACTAGGGCTGTTAGCGATTAATTTAAAGTTAATCGTTAACTTTTGAAAAATTAATTAATTAATTAGAAAGAAGCGATTAGAACAAATGTAGATTCTTATTTTCAAAACACTTATGATCATATCAATATCATGGCGCAGTCTGTAGGAGCTGAAGCTTCAATGCCCAGAATTGCTAAGCAGCAAATATACCGAAGCAATGTGTGCGTAGAAACGCCAATGCAACATTATTTGAGGAACTTAATTAATCCATTTCTGGAGCACATCATTGCTGAACTAGATATGCGGTTCTCTGGCTTAACCAGGAAATCCTCACAACTGTTAGCTCTTGTTCCAAGTGTTGTTAGAAATTGTATGTATGAAGATCTGAAAGGCGATGTGGATTTATATGAGCAAGATCTGCCTTCACCAGTAGTTCTGCCCGAAGAGTTTACCGGGTGGAACTTGAGGTACAGCCAATGGGAAGAGTCAAAGCTACCCAAAAAAAATGCCTGGAAGCTATAAAAATTGCAATGAATCTATGTATCCAAATATTTATTGCTTACTGAAAATCGCGTGTGTGATTCCTGTGACTTCCTTCGCTTGTGGATGAAGGTTCAGTGCACTCCGACGTTTGCACAATTACATGTGATGTTCAATGGTGCATGAAAGACTTACCGAGCTTGCACTGATGCATCACTAAGCTCTCAATATCAACGAGGACAGTGTTTTACAGATATTTGTTAACAAAAACTCAAGAAGGGTTTATATCGAAGATGTTCTAAAATAAACCTCATAGCATCGTGGTCTTCCGCCTAGTCAGTTCTCTACCATAACGTATGTAATTCAAATTCTTTAAAGCTTGCACCTGTAGATTTCATTATTAATAAGAAAAGAAATTAATGATAGAGTACTTGCATTTTTAAATAAAATACTATTTTGGGAGCTTTTATTTACAGTGTTAATTATTTATTGCATGAAAACCTACTATTTTGGTCATTGTATGAACTTAAAAATTTATTATTATTATTATTGGAAAACGAGGCAAAAAAGACGAGAAGTTTAATCATAGGTACAGAATTATTTATTAAACATTCTCATCCAAATTTGAAGTCATAACGCCATATATTGTAGGTACAGTCAAACATCTCATGACGAGATTAATTCGTTTCAGAGTCTTATTCGTTAAGCGAAACACTCGTTATACGAAACAATTTTCCCCATACAAATCAATGTAAAATACGATGATCCGTTCCATGCTGAAAAAAATACTCATTTTTCAAAAAATGTTATTAACATTTATTCAAATAAAATTACTTATGAATTGTTAATGAGTGAAACAACTAGAATACAATTTAGATTTGAAACAAAAAACGTAAACAAAAATATGAATTTATGACAAATAAGTATTGCTTTTTAACTAGAAAACTGTTAAAGACATTTGTTTTTACAGACGCTTCAAAATTTGAACGAACATGTAATGTAACCGTTTGGTAGACATTCTTGACACTCCATTTGAAGCATCCATCTCCTTAATTGTTCTTGAGAATAGTGCAGATCGTTGATGTTGGTCGATTGTAGTTGCGCGATAGATTCGCAACCTGTTCTCGCTTTTCAATGTTTTTTCGTTTTATTTCAACAGTTATTTTTGTTCCTCTCTTATGATTGCCTTCTTCTGTTTTTTCGAAGATAATATATCAGTTTATTAAACTTTGCACACACAAAAATTACAAATACTGTCTTAATACAAAATTTGTAAAATCGGTTGATCACACACGAAAACAATACGCTAACAGACCGAGTGCTTAACACGGAATAATACATCAGGGTGGAAGTGCCAGCTCACTAATGAATTTCCAGGAAAAGTGGAGTTTCCCTTTCTTCGTCACTCGTTATGCGAATCTTCGCTCTTTAAGGGAGCAACTTTTCCCATAAAAATGTTCCTCGTAAAGCGAAAATCTCGTTCATGAGAGGTGCTCGTTATGCGAGGTTTGCCTTATCTTAACATGAAATGCCTTCGCGACAGGTTTGCGAACCTCCCTTAAAAAAGTCTGGGCACGGCCTTGCCATCCACCAAAGAAAAATTGAAAAACAAAACTATAAATCAAATGCAAAAAAGTGGCTAGATTCATTACTGGATGATATTCAAAATTGACGACCATTAGTTAAATCTAGAAACCTGCATTAATTAGAGGATAGAAGAACAAAGAGCAAAGTAGTAATAATAATTTAAGGCAATTAATACTAACTTGGAAAAACAACACAAAAATAATATAATACAACCATCATATAGATATAAACCAACATTCTATCTACATTTAAATCTCTAATGCAAGACTGGACAAAAACAATTGATAAGCGTAGGACACAATAGTCTTCTATACAGAAGGCGCGTGTGTAATAGACAGGATAAGATGACAAGAGAAATGATTTTTTTTAAAAATCCCCAAATAACAAGTGTCTAACAGAAAAGTCCATGTCGTCGTTGTTAGACGCAGACAGACTTGGTGTATGTAGTTGTTAGACACAGACAGACCTGGTGTATGGGGACAGACGAGTATAATTCGGTACAAAACAAGTAGGAGTCCACCACTTGCTAAACTAGACGGTCTATTTTTAAATCATTAGATATCTAGCGTGCGATTTTCTCCTGTTGTGGATTAATTTAGAATGGTCGTGAATAAAAGGGGTTTATGGGTCTGGACATATTTCTTTATCCGTATCAGTTTCTTTTTAAAAGACTTTCGCCAAAGTGAGGCTTGACTTCGACCCCAGTGCCCTGTCTGGGATCTCAATAACTTCAAAAATGCTCTACATATGACTAACTGTCGGCGACACTGGCCCTTGCCCTCGCTTCTCCTACCGCTTTGCCCTCTCGCGTTGGCCTCGGAGAGAGAAAAGCCTAAAGGTTTCACCTCGAGTAGTCAGATAACAAGCTGGGTCAACACTCCACTCATTACGTGCGGGGAACAAAGCAGACAAGCGGTCAACTGTTCCAGCAAATCTGTGCTCTGCTTGACTAGAATCTTGCACTGCTTGAATAGTAGATTGGTCAGCTTGACTAAAATATTGCTGTGCTTGTCTAGTACATTGCTGTTCTTGACTAGAACATTGCTGTGCTTGACTGGAACATTGCTCTGCTTGCCTAGAGCATTGCTCTCCTTTGGTCTAAAAAATTCACTGGGATTCATCAAGGAGTGACGGATGAAAGGTACGTGATTTTTTGTCATATGTTGTCGTTGTTACAAAGGTTGATCTCCGGGTGGAGGTGGCCTCATTAAGCCATATTCCCTGAAATTATTAAATTAATTCAATATAAAACTATTCACTTTGCGTTTCGCCAAATTTGGTTTTGTTCAATCTAAATTTCACCAGGTTGTGTTGATGCTTTTTATGATTGTTAAAATTTATATAAAACAAAACAAACAAACGAAATGTCTGTTCTTCAAATTAGTAAAACAATGTTAACAAATTGAACGAATAAATATGTTTAAACTTCTTGATAAGGAATTGTTGTTTTTTAAACTATCAGTACATCGGAGCTTAACGTAACATATCCAGAGATGACGTTTAAATTATCAGCACATCGGAGCTTAACGTAACACGTGAACGCTACATTACTTGCCCCCATAGTCCGCCATGGACTGGAAAGGGGTTCTTATCCAGAGATGACGATTAAACTAAAATCATTCAAATTCTTTATTAAAAGTTTTTTTTAAGTGCATAGTCCATGGATTATTTAACTTCGACTTAAATCGTTTCCCGCAGTTATAAGCTTATAATTAATAATCTTACTAAACGCATTTAAAAATCATCATTTTTTTTTAAAGTTGTTCCATTTTTAATGGCCATCTCTCCATTGCACTAGTCACTAGATGCTACAAGTTTGTTAGCCTTGTGTTAAAACAACTCATTCTAAGTTCACACTCTTTTTGTCAACGCACTTGGTTTGGAGAATTGAGGTAAATCTGTCATCGTCAGCACTTTTTAAGATGTTCAACGATTCGAATCTGTAGTTTTGCTGAAAAGGTGACATGGTTTGTGGTGCCCAAGGCGTGTTAGAAATTCGTGGGGCCTTGGCATTGACTGTCATATGTGGGGCCGAGTGTAGGCTTTATAACCTAACGAATCACGGGGGCCCCTCTGGGCTACTAACAAACCTTTCTATAGTGTCTATGACGCTAGGGTTTGTGAGCTCTTAGCGTTCATTAATTTTTACAGCGCCTCTTAACGAAACTGGCAATGCAGATGTACAAATAATATATACAGGTAATATTAGCAAGTCGAGATCTCTTTTACTGTGATATACATGCCCCTTTTACATAGAGTTGGATATAAATTTTGTATAGTAACATAGACAGAAAATACCAAATCAAATGTATCTTCAGACCGCTCACAGTTGAACATAATAAAAGACTCACATTTTGTGAAACGTATTTATTTTATTTTTTCCCAAAACAATTAGAAATATAAGTAAGTCTAATACTTTGTCGCCCATAGGACTTTTGACGCAGTTGATTATTCCATACTCTGGTCTTCATATTAGATCGAAAAGAAAAAAAAATTGCAAGTACGCGAAGAACCGAAGAAGTGTTCATTTATGATAAACTAGCAAAATACCCGCGTATACCAATGGAAAATTAGGATAACCCGCGTGAAAACATGATGGATATATTTGTTTGTCAATATTGGTATACAAAAATCGTGTGAAATCGAATGGTTAAAATTTCTTAAATGTTTACGAAAAAGAGATTAGGAGCCCTCGGCTCCAAAAGAATGAACATTATAATTTTAATGCCCTATAGTATTTTAATATAGGCCATCAAGTTTGTATATTCCAAGTTTTGTCAAAATCCATTTACACAAAATAAAAAGTTTAAACAAATCTTATTTAGCTCATATAAGGTGAAAAACTACATTTGCGCCCCCGGCCCCCAGTGAGTGATAATTTAAATATTTTTTTCACCTGTTACCATCGTGGGTTTGTACTCAAAGTTCTCAAAGTTTCATTCTTCTATCTACACGGCGAAGTTGGAGAATTAGTGATGAGTCCGTTTTTATTTAAGAATTTAATTATTTTTTTTAAAAAGGAGACGCTTTTATTTACTTATAGAAAGAACACTAAAAAGAAGAAAATAAAAATGTTCTATGATAACACATGAAATGACTGAACCTATCCACTGCACATAAAAGCGTGGGGCGCCCATCACAAATAATCTCTCTTTGCAACTATTCTTTTGCATATAGATAACTATTTCTAATTAATATGATAGTAGCATGGATATGAATTATGATCAAAGTATTGAAACTTTTAATGTTTATTAATATCCATACAAA
Source organism: Ampullaceana balthica (assembly GCA_944989445.1). NCBI lineage: Eukaryota > Metazoa > Mollusca > Gastropoda > Lymnaeidae > Ampullaceana > Ampullaceana balthica. The sequence goes on along the minus strand of CALYLW010000069.1, from coordinate 1,018,781 downwards.
TTTTATATTTATGTTTCGCAGCCTTGTACATGACAGAGAGTTGTGATGAGCGCCCCACGCTTTTTATGTGCAGTGGATAGGTTCAGTCATTTCACGTGTTATCATAAAAAAAATTATTTCTTTCTTTTTAGTGCACTTTCTATATGTAAATAAAAGCGTGTCTTTTTAAAAAAAAAGATGTTTTAAATATGTTATTTTCTACTTTTTAGTATCAAAATTTTTTAAATCAATTTTCGACATAATCAATTCAATTTAATTAGTCAAACTTCGTTGTCTATAACTTAAATGTGATAGTGGTAAAAAGATAGATTATTAATTACAAATTTATGTATTTAAAAAAAATAATAAATAAAAAATAAATAAATTAAAAAAAAACCATCAGTTTCCCCAACTGACATTGAACCCAGTACCTCCAGGTCGAAAATCCATTACGCTAACAATTCGGCCAACTAGGCTACACAAACTCCAGTTGTTCCTCTTGTATTATCATGTCAGTTTAGATTTAGTTTCGTATTACTGAGCTGTTTAACACCTGGAATGTGGTCATCGATGGCTGGTGGTGAACTCCGGTGACATTCACGTGAAAGTCAAGAATAACACGGATACAGATTATATAGAGAGATAAACTAAAAATGCATTTATCTAATTACTGTACATTCGATCGATCTGAAATTTTGTTACAATGCATTGTCATCCAAGATCTATCTGTGGTAAAATTTTGAGATCTCTAGGACCATCAGAAGTGGTTTAATTTTACGTTAAAGATTTGACGGATACAACATACAAACAGTGTGACTTAAATAAAAGCGTGTAATACTTTTTCCTGTGTAACTACTTAATTTGTGACTAAAAAAAATATTTTCTGCTTTTTCATGCGAGATTCTACATTTTCTCACTGCAGCTGGGCCTTATTCTTTTAAAGAAGTTTTTTTTTCATTTTATATTAGTATAGATCAGGGGTGGCCATACCTGTAGTAACTGAGAGTCATTTTAATAATATAAAAAGTTGAGCCGCATTGAAGCATTATGGGTCACAATGACCCCAGTCACAATAAAAAAATCCCTTTTTGATAATAATAATAATAATAATAATAATAAGTTCGTTTAGCACGAGCGACATAAGAAGCGATGACATAACATGCCTCAGTTGAAGTGACACCTTCTTTGGTGAAATGTAGATATTAGTGCCTACTAGTGTCTACACATTCCAGACTTTAACAAAGCAAGCTTGCTTTATCTTAGTTTAGATCAAGTCCTAATTATTTTCAAACATTTGTTTGAATTTTGTTAAAGAAAGCATTTATTTTAATATTATATGTGTATGTTTCAAAGAAAAAGTTTTAATTTCATTTTTTTTTGGGAGCCGCTTTGTGAGCCCAGAAGAGCCGCATGCGGCTCTTCTGTGTTTACATTGTGGCTCACGTACCATTTATGAAACAAATGTTATAATGATCAGTAGAAGATTTCCAAACCAGGCTTATTGACCCAGATTGCTGCAATGCGGCTCTCAAAAAGTTTATAAATTTTAAAATGGCTCTAATTTAGGTCTGGCCACACCTGGTATAGATAATGGCAAACAATTTTTTAAAAATCGTAACACCCGTAGAAAAACCGAATGTGACTCTGTAAAAGATTTGAATCGTCATCATTGGAGTAGAAACAACACATTATTTTTACCTATTGCCTTTAAATAATGGGACTGAGCCTTGACATTTCTTTTAAATGGCTTTTTTTCCAAATGTCCAGGTCAAGCCATATCGAGGAGACGGCGAGGACATTATTTTATATTTATGCGAGGCAGCACTAGAGGAAATGCTGACGTGACTCGTGGTCATAAATTCTTAATTTCAGAAATCAACAACGAGGTCAGAGCACGCGGTGATGAAGACAAACAAAAACAGATTTGCAAAGCGTGTATGGAATTATTGTTTTTGGGTTGCTTTAGAGTTGATCCTTCTAGTGTGTTGATTGAATGCCGTGTACACGGTCAGAGTGACCACACAATATCACACGCCCAGAGTGACCACACAATATCACACGCCCAGAGTGACCACACAATATCACCCGCAGAGTGAACACACAATATCACACGCCCAGAGTGACCACACAATATCACACGGTCAGAGTGACCACACAATATCACACGGTCAGAGTGACCACACAATATCATACGCCCAGAGTGACCACACAATATCACACGCCCAGAGTGACCACACAATATCACACGGTCAGAGTGACCACACAATATCACACGCCCAGAGTGACCACACAATATTTTAGCTTACATTTGCACTGTTGATACACTAACAGATGGGGAGGGAGACATACTTTGTTGCAGAATGTTCTCTTTATCGCCGTGTCTGACAATGGATCTGTGACGTCATTAACAGGCAAAAAGGTAGTGGGTCCTCTTGGGGTTTCTTCAAGTTTAACAAAGCTTGCAATAGGATTGACCTTCATGTTAAATGCTCTGTAACTACCAAACTAACAAATTTTAATTAACCTAAATGGTTATACATCTGTGTTAATGTTCATTGTTACCAACCTAATCATAGATGTGTAGAACTAATCATCCGTGTTACCAAATAAACTGGAATTAATCATCTGTTTGCGATCCATTGTGGAAAAGTCTCCATTGTTTTATTGATCCAAGTAGTAAAATTTGGTTTGATTGGGGTTTTAATTTTTTTGACCAGAATTTTGTCAGTTACGTCGCAAAAAAGATGATACTCAAGAAAAAAAAAGTTCCTCATTTGCGTTCTGTGAAGACGTTTTCAAGAAATTTACTTTCCATTTCTTAGATCATTTTAGACTAACATTTTATAAAGCAGAGAGATCTCAGCCGGGATCTGCTTCGTTACTCGTAGAAAGAATGTTACAGTTTAAAATAAGTAAATGCGATGTATGTTCAGACTGTTGCTAATCCTATACAAACAGGTTTCATGGAGACACTGCTCTACCTTAACGAACAACCGGAGTTATCCAGAACTCAGCCGTCCGCAGACATTAAAAAAAAACATTCAGGAAACTGCCAGGGGCAGACAATGAGAACAACGCAGTACATTGTTAAAAGGACAGACCTTTGTTTTCGTTAGCGTGAGAATGAGAAGCTAATGGTGTGGGTCGGTGCGCCCCGGGCCGCACCAGCTCTGAATGTAAGACAAACTACCAGCGCCCTCATGCATTAATTATTATTGTGCTAGTTATTGCCTTTCTTATTTCCATTGTGACAGTGACGGCATCAATATGTTAGAGTTAGAGGGCTGTGTGCAACCCAGGCACTCTACAGCAGTGCTTCTCAAAGTGGTGGTCCGCGGACCGGTGTCGGTCCGTGGGGCATCCGCTGCCGGTCCGCATATGTTCTCAAAAAAAAGGACCGAAAAAAATGTCAGTGCAGGGAAAATAGTGCACCGGTACCTGGTGCAATGGAAAAAATTCCTGCCGGTCCACCATACTAAAAAGTTTGAGAAGCACTGCTCTACAGTGTGTGTCTACAGTGTTATCTCATGTCACACTTTGACTTGTCTCTTCTTTTGAATGACTATTAGCGCTGTACTGAATGTCTTGCGTTCGCACTTTGCCTATACACAGCCATGGCAACCACAGACCACCTCACTTTGGCGTAGCTAGGGTTTAGGTCAAGCCGCTAAGGTCTGTAGCATGTCCAGTGGGGGAGAAGTGGTAGTAGCCGTTACCCCTGAAACCGTTAGTTTATTATTGAGACCTTTTCAAGATGTGGCGTACGTGCGTGTGTTCGGGAGGGTGTGTCTCGGCTAAAAGTGCGTACAATTTATCCAAATACTCTACAACAATCATTCTGAAATTTGAATCAAATTAAACATCTCGAACGATTTAATCTAGCATCTAGTCGTGATAATTACTGCAAACTTCAGTTGGTCACCTGTGTTGCAGAAGCACCACGAACGCTGTATACCACACTGGATTAAATTAAACGATACCAAACATCGCCCAACGAGGGTAACCCAGCCACCCAAACCTGTAGACGCCCCTACTTTCTGTGTGAAGATACGAGATTATTATTCGGGTTGTGAACCGATAATAAGAAGGCTGAAAAATTAGGCTCCATGACTCCATGAAAAGACTATAAAAAAAACACTCTTAAAATCATGGAGGTTCATCGCAAAGTTATTTATTAAACTACCGAGTATACAGCCCACTGTTAACGTCTGTTTTAAATATCTGTCTATCAACTTGTTTTTGTCTTGTCCTACTTTTCGTCTTATTCGGGAACAGCTAAATGTATTTCCACAATCTATTTTATTGCTATTTGTTTTTGTTATTTATTATTTTTTTAATCGTGACTCTAAACAATGAGTGCGGCATTGGTCCCTGGTAAATCTCTTAATAACAACTAAAAAAAGTTTAGACATTTCCACTGTGACGTCTTGCTTGGTCCAATTCTAGGAAAGTCATCGCGACCTCAGTAAATCGGACAATGAACTTCAATCAAACAAAAGTAACGTTACAGTCAACTATCGGTTGGTTAAGAGCATCGAAGTTTCGGGTTGAAATAGAAAGAAGCTTCCTTGAGAAAAATCTTCCGTGGAATATACATTAAATAAGAGCTTTTTTAGGCCTGAAAAAAAAACCACACTCATACTTCATCATAATTAATATGGAGCGATTTCCAATATTCTATCTTGTGAATAGTGACGGGGTGAGGAATGGGGCCATCTAAAATGAGTAACGATTTTTGAAAGACCCCTACCACGAGCACCACCTCCTAGATTAAAAGAAAAAATGCTGCCCTGACTGCATAGGGCTTTAAAAAGGCAAACTTCAATTGTTTGGGATTGCCGTTTGATATTATGTAAGACTGGTTCCAATCGCGGGAATATAATGGCCATATAATATTCACGTTTACCCAGTATACTCACACGTGTGAGTTTTATTTTCTGGCTTTAGTTGATTTGTTAGTAAATATGTTTCAATCACAACATGGCGATGGAGTAGTTGATTAAGGTGTCCCAGGGCAAAAAAACTAAATCCGAAATCATTCTTGAAGTTCCGTATACAGCAAATATCCCCCCTCTCTCTCTCTGGATTACCCAAGGTGAAACAATCATATAAGGGTGATAGAGTAGCCTTGCAGAAGTTGCTGTAATTTATTGGGCCAATGATCTTCCTATAAAAATCAATCTCCGCGTTCAGTTCCTTTTTTTTAAAAACATGTTAGTTGTGTTGCCATCCAAAGTAAGCGACTCCCATCAGACAGGTGTTCTGCGTGTGATGATTTTTTACTATCAAGGTTTTAACTTGCATGAGGTTGTACAAGTTTGGTGTTAGACCGCTCGACAACCCAGCGCCCGATTCGTACATCATCTACACTCTATCACATCACACTATATGAATATGTACTAACAACTCATATTAGGTATTATAGCCAAAGGTTAACGTGTGATTCCCGCATCACTTTCAGCCCCCCCCCACACCCTTGACCCACCTTACCTAACCCCGAGCTGAAATTACCGAATTCCTTGCCCCAACCTCGGTGCCAACATGAGATCAAACAAGCGCTATGGCCTCGTTTGTTACAAAAAAATTTGATAGATAAGATGGTAAGGGGTCGTCCATAAAGTACGTCACGCTCCAGAGGGGGGGGGTGTAAGAAAGTGTGAGAGTTTGTGATAGGGGGGAGGGGGGTCCGGCCATGTGTGACGTCACGGTGTTTTATATTAAATTTTAATTATTTTGTTAATAAAAAACATTTTTGTTCGAAACTGTGACGTACTTTAGTGGGAGGGGGTTTCCAAGATTTGTGACAGGGGGGGGGGTAAAAATGGTTAAAAAATAGCGTGACGTACTTTATGGAAAGCCCCAATACGATTTTTAAAAAATTGAATGTTCTTACGTTTTCTTCATTTAAGAATAGTGACTAGCACGAGTCTGGGCTTTAATTTGCAAACCATTTTTATTGTTAAAAGTTGCATTAAGTCGTAAGACGAATCTTTGAATTATATTCTACTGAGTGGATTTGGTACACCATCTCTTATAGATATGGAGTTCTTCCGTTTAATAAATATCACCTGTATCTTTTCTTTCTTTATAAGCATTTTTTATAACTGATATCTGTCGCCTATTTATTTTCAGACCAATATTTGTGAAGGATGAATCTATAATCTTTACTCACCATTGCCTCAGGTGTCTTCTCGCTGGGCTCTGTGGTTACTCAACGCAAACAAACAACAAGACCTTGAGTTCAAACAAGCAATACGTGTAACAGCAATCTTTATTAACGGTTATCTCGCTTTTCATGACGAATTCCATCAACGGTTCGGTAACACGCAACCCGGCCTGCTGTAGTGAACTTAACCTTAAGAGCGGCAAGGCTTGCAGTACTGTGTGCAACGAGAACAGCGCGCCAGCTATGGCCGATAAGACTCCGAGGACACGCCGAGTGGCATACGATGACGCTAGTAGCAGCTGGGCGTTCATCCAGAAGATAATGGCCATCAACGAGAAGCACGACAACAGGAAGAAAGAGCGACAGAGACAGAGTCTCAACGAGACCAACAACTTCCTGCCGGACAGCAACTGCAAGCTGGCAGACACTCTGTCACGGTGGCTGCGTGGCCAGGTAAATGGGATTGCTTTAAATGAGTTTTAGAATTTTCTCCCTGGTTAATGACAAATTTATGTAATGTTTACCGCATAGATTTCAGTAGATTCAGAGAAACTTATCTTTGATATGTATATATTAATTTTCTCATGTAAACATGGGTTTTCTTTAAAAACTGGCTTATCATCGTCATAACACATCACACCATCGCAATAGCACATCAAACTATCGCCATAGCACATCACACTGTCGCCATAGCACATCACACCATTGTCATAGCACATCACAACATCGTCATAGCACATCACACCATCGCCGTAGCACATTACATTATCGCCATAGCACATCACACCATCGCAATAGCACATCACACCATTGTCATAGCCTATCACACTATCGCCATAGCACATCAAACCATCGCCATAGCACATCACTCCATCACATCACACCATCGCACATCACACCATCGTCATAGCACACCACAACCCGGATCTTTATAAGACTACTTACATTTACTTGAAATGGAAATCCATTCGCCAAATATTTGTAAAAAAAATTATTCCATTATTTCTTCTTTTCCCCACGACAGGTTTTAGACGACGAAAACCCAGAAGAGAATCAAACATCTGAAGTCAACGATGACAGACTGACCACGCACATCGGCACAGATCAGCACAGAGTGACCACGCACATCGGCGCTCTCCAGCCAATTAACACCAGACCAAAGGACAATAAACCTCCACTACCCCGTCTTCCCACAATAAACACTACAGAAATTCCAGACATCAACGCACCAGCTTCGCCCACGTCCTCCTGGGATACGAGGTCATGGTCATCCCTGCCGAGAATTTCATCATCGACGCCGAACTTCGTGGAGCAGACGGCTGACCAGGAAGATGACTGTGGCAGTCCAAAGCCGAAGAAGAAAAGACAACTACGCCTTCCTCCCATCCTGCTGCCACGCGTGTACACCACCAAACCGAGACCCCTGCAGTACAGAGAGTTTCTGACCCCCACTAAAATCCGGGGACCTATCACGGACACAGAGTGGGAGGACCTTCAAGACTGCCGGTATTTAAGGAACGGTGTGCCCAGGTTTACTTTACAACTATCACCTTCGAGGATGTCTTCATCACTCCATTTTTAATGCCTCATATTTGAGTCGCGTGTACCACAGACTGATGACGTCATTGGAAGATTCCGTTTTATGGAGTTTGATTGACACAACTATCACCTAAACAGCCTCACAGTCCTCGGTTAAAATGTTGATATATGCCTGATTCAAGTAGGAAGTCTCCGGGGGGGGGGAATGAACCACTTCTAGCATGTCGTCTCTAATAACCTCTATCTCTAACTTCTGGATCCCACCACTGGAAAGTTTCGTTTGAACTTTAACTGATCAGTTCAGGGGTCTCCAAACTTTTCTTAGGGCCGCATTATCTGTCAAACAGCAGTTTGTGGGCCGACTACGCACATTTTTGTGGTAAAATACACGTAAAAATGGTATCCTTTTTTTTGAAGATTAAAAGGTCTCCAGGGGCCGGATGAGAAGGCCTCGCGGGCCGCACCTGGCCCGCGGGCCGTAGTTTGGAGAGCCCTGTTAGCATGACCACATGCAAATTGGAAGATTGGGCCTGCACATTCACTCATTCTGATATATGAAGTGAACAATACTTACATGAAATGACTCTGAGAAATCATGGAATCATAATGACATTATTTTTTTTAAAATTTATTTTAATGCTTTTAAAAGATACATATTTAAAAACCTATCATACCACCCATTTATTGTATTTTTATTTGAATGCCCAGTAAATTAACATATTCAATAGCAGAGAGCATCTATTGACCTTTCTATTTTTCGTATCCTTTACAAACAATTTTGGGTGAAGACCCCCGGCCCTTATTCAGTTGACATTGCGGAGGGCCCCTTGATTTCTAAAAATATCTCAATGTCTTATAAATAGTGGCGTATCTAGGGTTGCTGTCTTCCTGGTTGGTCAACTTTTTCTTCCATCCTTGTTGTAAGCAAAGAAATCTCTACAGTTAGTCGAAAATGCTGCCCAACATTTAAACTCTGAAGTTGAAGAGGGAAGTGCTGCCCAATGCGCGCTACCCATTTTACCCGTCATACATGACATCACGTCATTTACCGATACTTTGAGTTTTAATATACTTAGGCATAATTTTATTGACCGTGCCAAGAAAGAGCAGCACCTGGGCCGAATCTTGAAAATTGCGTGAAAGTCGGGGGAGCTGAACCCTATATCATCTACTTAAATTCTGAATGCATTTTGGCAAATACCTGAATCGTGAAATTTTGCTTTTGGTCTGAGCCATTACCCTTATTTTGATGTTTTTTTTTGCAGTCCATGTAACCAAATCAACAACAAAAACAAAACAAGTCAATTCTTTCCCGATGTTTTAAAATAATTTACCCTTTTAGAACCTATTTTGTGAAGTCTGTGGCTAAAGGCATTTTTTGGTGGTGTTAAGTAAAGATAAATATTAGAAATATCAACTTTAATGCCGAGGGCATCAAACCGAAAAGTGCCCCCCCCCCTGGTAGTGAAGGGAGGGATTTGATACAACTCTAGAAGACGTATAATTATATTTTGCGTCATTTTTTTATTCTGAACTCAAATTGTATCTTCGGCTAATATACTTTATGTAGTAACAGTACATGCAAGCTTTTGACTTGATCCTTTTTAATTTATTACTTTTCATATTTATTTTTATTACCCAGGGGAAGCCATTTTCACTTATGCGTTGCCACTTTCAAAAATTAGATCAAATAAACCAATCGTTAAGTTTTCGTTTATCAACGCAAGATCAACTGGTGATAAAAGTCATACTTATCACAGGAACCTGTGAGGCGTGAGATGTTGGATTTTCAGGTTAATGTGACACTGTTTACGATACCTACTAAGTCCTGTCTGAAGCTGAAAAAGCAAATGACGGTACTTTTATTATTTTGTATGGGACAATCATATTTTCTTTATTTTGACATATTTGACGGGTCGGTCAAATGTGATCCATTTGCAAAATGTTGACAAGTGTGAAGTTTTGATTATTTATCATTTATCAAATTGCCCAGTTATAATATTTAATTTATTTGACAATGGGCTATGTTTTTGGTCAAATTAGTATTGTGGATAAAACTTCCTCTTTAATTTACCAAACTATTAAAGCTAGGGGTGGGTGTGGAAGGGTACCAGAACAGAAATTACAAGTGGTCTCACACAGTTAATAATAGGGAAATGGGTGACTATGAAATTTTTCCAGACTTGGTTTAGTTGAGACTAAAAAGATATTGAACTCCAACTAAACCAATATTTAAAAATAAACAACTTTAATTACAGTTAGGCAAACATATAATAATAATAATATAAAGACTCAACTTGGGGTAAAGCCCTTCTGAAGGTGTCACACGGTGCGGTCCGCACCCTCTAGTGACGCCTCTGTGTAGGGCATAGGGTAGATCTCGATCAGAGGTATGAACAAAGCCACAGCTAGTGTTAGAATCTTACCAAGGGAAACCACTCAATCAAAATGATCATTGTCCTTATTTGAGTTTGAGTTACTCGTAACGGGTTATTTATTTGTACTTCATACTTTTGTTAGTACGTGTGAGTGTGCATATTAACACGCCAGTGGCCAGTGGTGTAGAAAGAAAGCCGGAGAGGAGCGACGCCCTGTGTGGCACTTTTAATGAAGGTGTTGAATTTTAGGGACACTGAAAACAGCCTAAGTTTTTATATTATTATTATTATATTTTTTTGCAGCATTGGGCGCCAAAATAATGGCTACGCCTCTTGTAATAAACTTGTATAGATTTTACGCCATGCATCTTCTTCTGTAGGCGTATATTGTATATTGCTCCACATTTTGTGACATAGACAGCTAAATAAAATTATTTTGTATTCACCATTAATTGAGTTTGTATAAAATTGTCTTACTGTGCTTACAACAAATCTTAAACTATACTTTCCCTTAATTTTAAATAGATTGTTGTAGACCCCTCAGCCGACGCCGCGCGCCGAATACGCCGCAAAATTTTCGTCGGCCGAAAATCCGCCGGAAAATATGAGGCGCGCCGCATTAGCGCCGTATTTTGTCCGCCGTAAATCCGCCGAAAAATTAACGAGCCGCCGTAACGTAATGTTTTGTTTTCTTAAGTTTCACTGCGTTCCGTTTTAAGATTGATTGCATTTTTAGAATAACCGTCGCCGAAAGTGTGACAAAAATGAGTTATTTGTACAGTTTTTTTTTAAAAACCTAAATAATCATTGATACAGTTCTTGCAATTTATATTTTTCTTGCAATCTTAATTTATCAAATACTAATTAAAATACAAATACATTAATTAATTAATTTAAGTTATCGTTAAGCTTTGTTCGTAAATAGGCGATTTATTATTACTCAATTATTATGGCTCAACATCTTCTAATATCAGAAAGGTAAACCTAGATTAATTGTTTCAATTAACGAAATACTACTTAAACTAGTTTAGTCAATCAATAGCTGATGATTTTTAAGGGTGATCCTGAAGTTTTAGCACGTTAATTTTTTCGCTGCGAATTTTAATTTTCTCGTGAGAACTTTCATTTTTAATTTATTAAATGCATTTATATATGTTATATATTAGTTATTATAGCGCTAATTTGTAAGGCTTTTTAATTTGTAAGGCTTTTTCGGCCCTTGACGCTACATAATCGGAGTAGGATACAATTGATACATCATTTTGTTTATCTAGCACCCTGCTAGCCAGATTTTTTTTTACCTGGAACGACCCATGCTAAAATAAATTTACTGACTGCATATGTAATTTCATTAATCTATTTTAAGATTCTTAGAAGATCAAAAATATTTTTATGAAAATTTCATTTTTTATTTCCTTACTAAATGTTTGATTCTTTTTTCTTTGTTTGTAAGTGAGAAAATTTCATTTGGCCTCTTGCTGTGACAACCCAGCAAGTAGGGTGCTAGGGCTAGATAAACAAAATGTATGTATCCTACTCTACTATGATTATGTAGCGTCAAGGGCCGAAAAAAAGCCTTATAAATTAAAAAAGCCTCACAAATTAGTGCTATAGCAGCTAAAATATAACATATATAAAAATGCATTTAATAAATTAAAAACGAAAGTTCTCACTAGAAAATTAAAATTCGCAGTGAAATAATATACGTGCTAAGACTGCAGGATTACCTTTTTACGTTACACCATTTCTAATGTAACAATTCTTTATGACTATATGATGATATTAGGTGAACTCAAATGTCAGCAAATGTCATCTAAACCGGGAAGAGAGGCAGTTCATTAAAAACCTACAAGTAAAACCTAAACCGCCTTGCCTACATAGAAATTCTAAAGCACAATGCTGGAAATATTTTGGTGGCCTGTTCTCTGCTAATGGGAGAAATGTAGACGAAGATCGAGTTTATTATCAGCTGTGTCTCACTCCTCAGCAGTCATTGGGTGACAAGGGTCACATTTCAAAAGTAACCAGTTTTGCCGTAATTACATCAAGTTGCACTATGAATCTTCACTCAAGTGTCAAGCACAATGTGTCAGTCAAGAAAAGTCAAATAAAACTTTGGGATATTTCCATAAGTATGGAGAAGGCAACAGTCAATGTCAGAAAACATCAAGTCATATCGTTATCTGGCTCTGTAGGGACTTGCTCGCCTTTGAAAATGTGGCTAAATATGGTTTTGTTGACTTCTTCAAAATTAATTCCCCATCTCTCAACATACCGGCACCTGTAACACTTGCTGGAACAGCCCTGGATGATGTTTACGAATATTTCGTAATCAGCTGAAAATCAGCTGCAAATGTCAATTTAAGGAGAAATCCGGCTAATACGTATATCAGCCGAAAAATTATGTCAGCCAGCCGAAATTTTAAAATCCGGCTAATCCGGATATCAGCCGAAAAATTATGTCAGCCAGCCGAAATTGTTTTAAAAATTTGGCTGGCAGGTCTAGATGGTTGGATGCATAGCGTTTATCCAAATTGCATCCGTCGCTACAGTAGCAAATTTAGTCATGTTCATTTCATGAAAATACCCTCACAAACATACACAAAGACCTTTTATATATTAGGAATCTTCATGCAATTCCTTTTAGTTTTATGAAATAAAGTCAAATGGGGCCGTCCATAAATGACGTCATTCAATTTTTGCCGATTTTTCAACCCCCCTCTCCCTCGTCACAAAAAGTTAGACCCCCTCCAATATTACATCACAAAGCTTTGCCCCCCCCCCTTTTTCGCATAAAAGTCGTATTTTTTTATTTGAAAATGAGCGTGTTTCAAATACCTTTTTGGGGCCGTCCAGTCCATAAAGTACGCCACGCTCAAGAGGGGGGAGGGGTGTAAGAAAGTGTGACAGTTTGTGTCAGGGTGGAGGGGGAGGGTGTCTGGCCATGTGTGACGTCACGCTGTTTTATATTACATTTTAATCATTTTGTTATTAAAAAACAAAAAAATTTGTTCGAAATAAGGGGGGGGGGTTCCTAGATTTGTGACAGTTTGTGACAGGGGGGAGTTAAAATGGTCTAAATAGCGTGACGTAGGCTACTTAATGGACGGCCCCTTTTGACATTTAAATTTAAGTATGTATTTAGAGTAAGGCTGCACTCTAATATCGTATTCGTAACACGCGTGAAGTCATGTAAAACGTAATTAAATACAGTGCTGGATTTACCTATTTGCTAAACAAGCCCCCCGGAATTATTTTTTTTCATATTTGGCACCGACATAAAATATCTGGACTTCAAAAGGGCCCCCATATCTTTAATAGCTTAGGGCCCCATCAAGTCTAAATCCGTCCCTGATTAAATAAATTGCAAGCAATCAAATCTTTAAGTTTAACTTTTAGTTTAAGTTGCGCGTTTTGATGTGACGTCACAGCTCTTAAACACCCCCTCCCCCTCGACACAAATGTTCGACCCCTCCCCCTTTCCCCCTAGGTGCGTGACGTCATGTATGGACTAAACTGCACAAAGTTTCATGTTTATCTATTAAAATCAAACCCAACGAAAACAACAGACCGTTCGCTAAAATCTTCAAACCCATCTTTCATACTAAAAATTCTAACACTTTGTAATGTAGTCCTGTGAAGCCTGCATCGTTACGGAAAAAAAACGTGTACTTTATTATCTTCCTTAAATATGCATAATATGCATTGCAATGCGTCTCTTTCTCACCTTCCTTTTGACAAAATCTTTGTCTAAAAGAGTGTGAACAGTCTATTTAACAAGAGAACCCATGCATGGTCATTATTATTATAATATTGCCAAAAGCACCACTAAAATGCATTAAAAAAAATTAAATGTAAGAAATCAAATATTTAGTAAAGCAAAATAAATCGAAGGTCTACTGTACAAAATATTCTACAACATAAAATTAACATACGAAATGATTTAAGTACGTAAATTTTGAGTTAGTGGTAAAAGTTTATAGGTAACAATCTGTAAGTTTCAAAAATTTATTTTAAATTCCTCAAAGGTACTTTCCCTTGTCAGATTTTTAAAAATACATGTATATTTTAAAAATGATGAAACAAATCCACCTTGACCCTGGCATTGACTTTTAACCTAGCATTCGCAATAATAACACAAGTCACGTTCTGTAAAAGAGCCTGCGTCGTAGCTACACACAGCACTTCCAGTATGCTCTTTTAAATTGGACAATCGTTATAGTTATAGTATTAAAATTAAATACGATACCTTACAATTCATAGCTAACAATATTTCTATGATGGCAACGATTGTAACACAGTACCCACCTTTTCAATTAAATAAGCCACGTTTTGACCAGGTAATATTTTGTAAAATTTGAATAATTATTTGAAACAAAAGACAAAATTTATGCTTTAAAAAATAATTTATATTCAATTTCAATCATTAAGTCATTCATAAAGGATTTAATTATACAAAATATAATTTTAAAAATTGCTTTGGTTTAAAATCTGCATCTGGCCATCATTAAAATTTTAAATTTTTATCTGATAGAATATCAATAATAAAATAATATGAAAATTATTGAAAACAAACGTGGACAATTTCACAGATTGTCATTCGAATAATTAAATATTATATAAAACTGAGGTGAAGAAATAAGAGGATGATTTGATTTATTTGTTTTTAAAGTAGGATCTTAAAACTTTAAAAAGTGTCTTCTCTTTGACTTTGGTCAAAATTATTTTTGATGAAACCTTGCTTTCAACTTTGTCTTATCTATACAGATGCTCCTTCTATACAGAAGATTAATGGGCCCACAGACCATGCCGGTCTGTTGGCAAGTGATGCAGCGTTCACAAGCCTCGGCTATAAGGGTTCCACGCATTACCCAGCCGCCTTTATTTCCCTAACTAATGTTAGGTACCCATTTTGAGCTGGGTGGACTCAGGGACGCCCTAGGCCCCGGGAACAAATCCTTGATTAGTGAATCAACTTAAATGAAATGAAGGCCTAGTTATAATTGCTTAAACTTATAGACTAAGATAACTCAAATAATGTCTTTGGCCACTTTGGTAATGAGTATAAAATACTATTTATTTTAATCCATGTTAAGTTATTCATTATGATTATAATTTATATGTATAATTTAAGTATAAGCATTGGCCTGCTTGGTTTACAACAATCAGAACCTTTGTGTGGTTATCCAGCAGGGGCATATTAAGATTGCACGGGGCCCCTGGCTTCAATCCCACCTGGAGCCCGGTCC
This sequence comes from Ampullaceana balthica, assembly GCA_944989445.1. Classification (NCBI taxonomy): domain Eukaryota; kingdom Metazoa; phylum Mollusca; class Gastropoda; family Lymnaeidae; genus Ampullaceana; species Ampullaceana balthica. Next base: position 1,003,470 of record CALYLW010000069.1, on the reverse strand, counting down.
AGCAACCTTTATTATACAACATAATAATAAGTTTGGGGCCCTTAAATCATTGGGAGCCCCTGGCTTTAGCCCAATCAGCACCCCTCTTTATCCAACATGGCCATAGCTATACTATGCAGCTTCAGGTTACCCAGGGTATCAGAGGTCCCAATCCATAAACTGTTAAAAAAAAATTATTTTAAAGTTATAGTAAAGCTAGGCACCACATAACTGAAAAGATACAGTCAATGTGTCTACAAAAGTAACTCATACCCTATGACTTTATGAAGTGAATACATTTTAAAATTTTGTGACCAAAAAAGAAGCCAATGAATGTCTAAAATATCTACTATCAGGTCTTCAAAGACAGTTAGCATGTAGTTTACTCTACTTTATCTCAGATTTTACTGACAATTGATCATATTTATCTTATCTTATCTTATCTGTTTACAGACGCTCCTTCTGTAAACAGATAAGATACTTATACTGTATCGGCTTCTTGAGACTGTCTTTCATGTAAGTTAATATATTATGTGGCTTAAGTATCCTGAAAGATTCTCTCAAGAAGCTGAATGTTAATAGATATTTATTTTTCCGACCATCATAACTAAACATTCAAACATTTCCTATTCTAGAGTAATTTTTTTGGGAGACTTAAGCATTTTTTGGACATTATAGACCCAAGGACACTCTTCACAACATCTGTAAGTATACCACCTTTGCTCATCTCACTAGCTTATTTAAGGTTAGTACCCCCATGGACTGTAAATAATTTTGATTTTAATTACAGTAATATAAATTATTTTTAAAACAACCATACTGTAATAAAATGTTTAGTTGCGCTTGAGGTTTACTTTCTGCTCTAAACAGTTTGTGTACTCACACTAAAAATATACAGGGGGTCCTCGGGTTACGACGTTGATCTGTTCTGAAGAGACGTCGTAACCCAAATTTCAGTCCAAGTCGGAACATTAATATATATATATATAAATATATATATACATACTGTAAAGTACTGTACGTACAGTGCTATAAAAAATGAAACAGTAAATGACAAAAAGTATTTAAAAAAGAGAAAACAATTCATTGCCACATGAATTAAAGTAAATATTAATTTTTAAAAAAGATAGAACAATTCCTTACCACATGAATTAAAGTAAATTTTAATTAAAAAAAGAGACAGAATGACGTGTAATATAATTTTTGTCTATTTTTATGGGGGCGCGTTCGTAACCACGAAACAGCGTAAGTCAGGACTGGTGTAATTCAAGGACCTCTGTATAAGTTTTAAAATAATTTTTCCATTATTCTATATCTGTTGCTACATTCATAGGTAAATAACATTCAAGCTACTCATTTAAAGCAAGGACAAAACAAACCCCTTTAGTTACACAAACATGTTTTGAAAATTTTTTTAATAAAAAATTCGCTGAGGTAATTAGTTTTACAACAGGAGGATAATTTTTTGCCATATTTTTTACATCTTTTAGAGTCAACTAAGTGATGCCATTAAACTTTTGGATGACTACAAAAATGGTAAATTGCCTCCCGGTGTCACAGATGAGCAATTATGGAAGGCACAAAAGATTAAACAAGTGAGCACCAAGCTGTTCTGTTAGTAGAGAAGATTAGCCTTAACCTAATCCTTAAGGTTTCTTTTGTTTCTGTATAAAATTAAAATTTGTTGATGAAACTGTTTAATAGTAGTCATAGAGATATAGATTAGTAGTCATGAAAGGGAAAATGTAAGAATTGTGGGTATTAGCAGTCATCCTTCCTATTTTCAACACTTCCAGAGACCCATATCTTTCATAAATAGACACTACATGTATATTAATCCATTATTCTGAAAAACCTGAGGCATGTGAAGTAATTTTTGTATGGCAACTTATTCACCAAATTATTTATTATTTATTAATTTAAGCAAATATAATTAACTAAATCATGCTGCAAAGCTTGTACATTGCAGGCCATCATTCATCCAGACACAGGAGAAAAGATTTTCATGCCATTTAGGATGTCTGGTAAAGACTATATTTCCTAATTGTTATTTAACATATTTGTAACTCAATTTTGTGGGGATTTAAAGTTTTATATTGTTATGCAAGGTATTATTAGTACACAGACTCAAAATAAAATTTAAATTCTAGCTATGGATTGGATATTGCTAAGACCAGGAATGACTTCGTATTGCATATTTTTTAACGGATACTGTTGAATAATAAATTTGATTTCATGTTTGCATTTATTTTTAACCAAGATTCTTGAAAAATAAATATGATCTTTCTCTGATGATTAAATTAAATATCTGTTTCAGGATTTGTTCCTTTTGGCTCCTTCATTGTGAGTATTTTTTTAGTTAATTAATACATGTCTCTCTTGCAATTCTTTTATTCAAATGTGGACTGGCTACAGCTTCTTTTATTTTGTTAATAAACATAATTATGGTAGAGTAAGTCTCATGTGGAAGTATGAGTGGGTTACAAAGAGATCCCACAAAAATATTTAAATAGCTATATAAATAATATGTTGAGAGTCTTAAATTCAATTGTTAAATTTGTTACCTCTGATTTTAGGTGGTTGGGTTACTCTTACCTAATCCAACCATGACTCAGATAGTTTTTTGGCAATGGTTGAACCAGAGCCACAACGCTTGTGTCAACTATGCAAACAGGAATGCTACAAAGGTAATAACGTTTTATTTAAAGATTAGATGGTTTCATATTTTAATTTGATATGATTATACAAAGCTCTTGAACAGAGGACGACTACATTTGGAAAATTATGGGGCATACCTGAAAAATCTCACAATTTTTGTCCTCTTTTTATATACCTATGTATGATAATGAATGTGACATTAGGATCGAGTATGATTTAAAATAATTTGAGAAGCATTGATCATGACAAGACTACCATCATGCATAATTAGTTAATTATATGCTTGGTATCAACTATCATCACTCAGAAGTAGATTATTTTCTATCAGTGATTTACTATTGTTAATGTTAGCCAGTATTCCAGCAGTGCAGTCTTGAGACTTTCCCATGCTTTTGTCAGCTCCAACTATAAAGTATAAACTTATTAGACATAAAAATATTAGGGCTGCGGAAATTAACAATTAATTTCTCGATTAATCGTTAAATTTTTTTATCGATTTAAATTATTAAAATTAAAGAAAATATTTATAATATTTTCAACATTTTTTATTAATAAATAATTAATTATTAATAATTAATCATAATTTATAAAAAAAATTAGGTACAAACTTCTCCCGCGTAATATTATAATTTATTTTATTACTTTATGTGGTCCGGCAGACGTCAACTAAAAAATGGCTGACAGCATCAGCGCAGTTAAATTTAAACATATAACTAGAAAGTTTAGCAAAAATTTTGTTTTTAAGCTAACTGCGGATGGCAAAGTCGAAGATGGTGAAAAAGTTTACTGTGTTCACTGCCATAAACAATTCTCTTTTAAAGGATCAAATACATCGCTGACGTACCATTTTCAGCACAAACATCCGATCAAGTATCAACACATTGTCGTAAAATTTAGTTTAAAATATTCTTAACTTTCAATGTCCGTGAGAAATGTTCAGTTTAATGAAGTCATAAATTTCTATTTTTGGCTTTAATCGAAATTATCGATTAATTAATCAATAATTTTTCAAAAGTTAACGATTAAATTTAAATTAATCGATAACAGCCTTAAAAAATATTAGATGTGTCAGCGCAAAACTGTCTACTGGTTGAAATTTTAGTTTTTTTTTGTGTGTCTTTTTCCAGCCAACTCCATTGAAACGATTTGTTTTGGGGTACACAGGAGCTGTTACAGCTGCCGTGACAATAGCAGTAAGTATTCCCATCCGGAATTCGGGCATGGAATGAGTTACCTGAAGAAACCAGGAAAACCAACACTTAATCAACATTTAAAACTCTAATAAGAATGCAGGACTAAACAGAAACCACAGATAAGCGTAGGACTCAATAATCTTCTGTATAGAAGGAGCGTCTGTAACAGATAAGATAAGGTATCAATAATACACAACGGTAAAAAAATGTTTTTAAATGATCCCAAAGTTACAGGATGGTAGTCAATTATTTTTGATGTATGTTTTGTATATGACACAATGGTCTATCTAGTTTTGAATAAAAACAGCTGTTAAAATAATGAATTTCAAATGCTTTCAAATTTCAGATTTTTGTATATTCTCATTTAAAGCTTTAATGATCAGACATGTTTTTAGCCAGACATAATTTATTTTGTTCTTCATTAAATACTAAGGTTGTTAAGACCGCTCGTTTTTAGGACTGGTTAACCGCTCAAAAAAGACCGGTTAACCGTAATTTTACTATGTCTTGTGAACCAACAAGAGAATGCTATTTTATTTTTGCCCCACGTCGTCTGATTTTAGATCAAAGCACCTGATATGTGCCGCCCCTAGTGTTTAGTTCTCTGTAAAAGAAAAAATTATTTAAAAAATTATTTTAAACAAGTCATCTGAACAAAGATGTAAACTGTAATGATTACTATTCAATTTTCAATGTTACGTATTAAAAGTATTAAAACGGCATGTTATCAAATGTTGTCAAGTCAATTCGTTTTGAGGACTAGTTAACGTTAAAAATAGGCAGTTTTACTGTCCGGTCCGTATTTTTCCTTATTTTTTTTTAGAACCAACAAAGAGTGTGTATCAATTATCAAATTTTTGCCTCGCGCCGTCTGATGGTGACTTCAAAGAACATGTGTCATCACAGCCCGCTTGTTTTCAGCTCTCTTGCGCTGAATAGTAACACGCGCTGTCTTGAACGTTATTCACATTTTAACATCTCTGCACTGTGTGTTAGTTCTCGTACTATGCTTCATCAACTAAGAGTTTTTTTTTAAAAAAATTTTTTCACTAGCCCTTCTAATGCATCTTTTAAAGAAAATATCAGTTTTGATATTAATGTGGTAATCTTATGTCAAATGCCTTTGACTTGCAGGAAAACTGTCACTAAAAGACCAAACTCAAATTTGAGGACCGATTTATCGCCCGGTATCTTTGCTACGTCTATCAAATGATTCTCGTAATATAAATAGTAACAGTAACAGTCACTGCCTTGATTTTGACCGTTGTTCATATCATACGCGCACTGTGTGTTAGCTCTCGTACAGTGCCTCGACAACTAAGCAAAGTAAAATTTAAAAAAAAATCTTTCCACAGCAGTAGGCGAACTAAACTAATAGTGATTACGTGTATATTATTTATAGACCGGAATAGTAAGAAAACACTTTGATACCACAGTCGCTCGCTTTGATATCACGGTCGCTTGCGTTTTGGTTCTTATATTCTGCCTTAACACAACAAAATATTAGCTCTGCATAAGCTTATACCAAAGTTACGGTTAACCAGTCCTGATGAAATAGGACCAGTCCTGATCTGAGGACCGGCTAACCGGTTAACAGTTCACAACCTTATTAAATACATTATTTTTTTTAATGAAATTGAATTTATTCATTCAAATTTACCTTTAAATTTCAACATGTCTTCAGGTGGGTTTAAGTTCCATAATCAGGAGAGCTAATCGATTCGGTCACACAACTAAGTTGTTAATACAGAGATTTGTTCCTTTTCCAGCTGTAGGTGAGTAGTGCTATTGAAAATATATGAAGACCACAAGGGAAGAAACGGCTATGTGACATTTTTGAAATTTTGTAGTTAACCTTTGTATCTGATAGAGGATTAAAAATTGAATGCTCTGAATTAGGTTTTATGAAAAAACTATGTCAAATTTCAAATCTATTTAGTTAATTTCTAAGAAATCTATATAATTTTGAACTTTTAAATTTGAATATCTCAAAAGCACAAAAATGTGACATAGCCGTTTCTTCCCTTGAGCTCTTCATATTGATATTAATAATTATCCTTCTGATTTTGTGGCTGATTGTAGTCATTTAAAAATTATTTTAATTTTAACTGCAAGTGAGAGTTAGAATACATTATTTATGGACAATCAATGTTCACTTCAAGCTCTTTGGCTGCGCAGATATCTGACCGACGCCGCACAGCAGTTTAGAATTACTGCGCAGCAAATTTTGTTAACTATTGCACAAAAAATGGATGCTGTGCAACTTTGCTCTTGAGTTTTTTCACTTTGCACATGGACCAATGAACCTTAGACGGAACATTGCAGACAATCCAGTTAATATAACATATAAAAATAAACAATATTTTTTTATTCTCTCTGTTACATGCATTTTCTTTATTTTTTGACACTTTTTGAACTGCTTGGCATCCCAAGTGGTTTTCAGACTATACATCTTATTTCTCTGGTTGCCGATTTCCCCTGGGCAAGGACGTAAGAGTAGCAGTCGCTCTAAATGCTTTTGAGATGGGGCACTTATACTGAATTAATCTAGCATCTGTGGTACAGAGTACAAATTAACCCACTGGAGCTGGGCTGGACAAACTGCTATAAGGTTCAGTGCCGCCCAGGAAATCCTGCAGCAAATTGACATGTTTGTACTTGAACTGAGACTGACGTTTTAATATGCACCTCTTGACATGTCATGACCCACTGAGGTGGCCCTCACCCTGTAAAATTCTTCTGCACTGGGCTACAGAAACTACTTCTTGCATTCAATACTTATTTTATTATAATATCACTATTTGAAACTGTGCTTGTTAGAATTACACATTGGGCACCTGTTGAAAAAAAAATAATATTATTTTGCATAAGTTCAGGGAATTGAAAAAACTATGTTGAATATAAGGTGGACAAAATTTTACTGTTATAATTCTAATGCTGAGTGCTATCTGAACCATGCCTACTGATTTTATTTGTGTAAATACATGGCACGATTTTAAAAAAAATGTGCAACATTTTGTTTACGCTGTCCTATTATTTTTGGGGGGTCGGCTTACAAGCAGGCTACATACTTTTAATACTTTTCTCTTCCAAAGGGGGGGGGGTCGGCTTATGAACGAACGTGCTATAGAACAAGTATATATGGTAAAGTAAAGCTTTAATAATGGACAAATACATAAGTAAACGTTTTGGCAAATGCTTTCATCAGTACATAAATTAAATTTACATTATATATTACCAACTATACCATGGAAAAATAGTTAAGCAGAGATAAAATAAGAAAAACCCGTAAAAAAACCAAGTTTTTGACTATAAATCCTTTATGTACGAGAACTAATTAAAAGAATGTTCATTATAATACGCAGCGCCAGACCATCCAGAAATACAAAATTGCAGTTGTGTCGTAAAACATGTTTAATATAATGCGCACCGATCAGGAATATGTTTATAAAAAGAGCTGTCAATAAAATACGCACCTTATTGCGCGACAGAAAGGTTGTTCAATATAATACGCACCGCGACGCTCTATCTCAAAAAATAGCATGATACATAGGAATAAATAAAATAATCTAAAAAATCAATAATTTAATCACGGTACATGCGATCGATCTGAAATTTTGATACATTGTTTTTAGCATCGGTACGAAACTGCCTGCAAAATTTCAGCTCGCTATCTTGCGAGCAAGTGGGTAAAAAATCGATCAAAAGTTTTGGCGACAAGCAAGCAAGGTCGGCCGCAGACACCACGAGTTAATATAAAGGATTTAAAAAAAACAAAGTGAAAAGAAGAAAGATGGGCACAAGTTCTTAGCAAAAATATGGGATAGAAGCACAGGAATGAAGTATCAAAAGTGACAGATAAAAGCAAAAACTGGGAAAAAATTTCATACAGTTACATAAAATTGTAAAGAGGGAAATGAATGCTGTCTATTTTGATCACATAAGGTCGATTTATTTGTGTATCTTATATTTTAGTTTTTCACAACCAATTTATTAATTAAAGGAATAATCATTAGAAAGTAAATACTGAAAAGCAGCAATATTATTTTACAGCCACTGCCAGCACATGCAATGTTCTATTGATGAGGAATAGTGAACTCTATGAGGGGATAGAAGTTGTTGACAAAAACAACAATGTTGTGGGGACCTCCAGAGTTGCTGCAAAAAAGGTATTTCAACCCAATGGGCTTTTAGTTTTTAAGCTTTTGATTTTAAACATGGAATAGTCAAATGGTAAATGTGTTGAAATTGACCCTCATTCTTCATGTTAGGTTGTAACTTATTTTACTACAGATTTCATGGGTTAAGAACCCAATTCTATACAGTATGGAAATTGTCAAAATAAAATTTTTGTTATTTCCCTTAAGTTCAGTAAAAGTGCTTTATCTGCAATTAGTAACAAGTATTTTATTTATGACCATATTTTGTTTTCCATAATCATTTACCTAGGGTAATAGACATATGGGCTGTTTCATTTTAGAATCATTATATTTTAAATTTTGCTCAGCCCTCCTCCCCCTGAATGTTTTTAAAAAACTCACTTTATTCAATTCATTTTGGTGTATACACAAATTTAGTTTTCATCAATATACTCTTGATTTGAGCAAAAGACTAATGATATGAAATTATTTTTCTGTTTAACGTATTGTTAATTTCAACTATTTAATAATGTTTAAGAATATCTGTTAGAAATTTTATAAAAGAACTAGCAGACCCGTCGTGCGTTGCAACGATCTCAGTAAAAATGAATAAATTTAAATAAACCAATGAGTGTTATGTTTTAAAAACAATTATGCCAGAAACCTTCGTGGAAGTGTGCAAAAAAAAAGTCCAAGTTTCATAGCAAACAGATAAATAAATTAATAATAAAAAGCTTATAAAAGAAAAAAAAATATTAAGGGCCCCTGCTCCAAAATGAGTGATAATTTAATTTTAAGTTTTTATTGCCATTGTACTCAAGCTATATTTCTCAATATCGTGTAAAATTGAATGGGGAATACAATTATTAACGTTCAGTAGAAAAGACATTTGGGGCCCAATGCTCCGAGGGAATAGAAATTAGGAGTTCAGTGCCCTGTAGTAATTTAAATAGGCTCTTAAGTTTTTAAATGCTAAGTTTGGTCAAAATACAGTTATTTTCTCATTATCTAATGCTTAAACTAATTTTTATATAGCTAATATAAGGGGGGAAAATGACATTAAGGGACCCCTGACCCCATTTGGTTCAAGATGTACATTTCAAAAACCTATTCATTCAAAATTAGTTTCATCATGAATATATTTCTCAAGATCGTTAAAAATTGAGTGGGAAATAATATTTTAAAGTATACAAAAAAAGACATTTGGAGCCCCTGGCCCCGAAGAAATTGACATTAGAAGTTCAGTGCCTTAAGTATTTTAATATGGGCTACCAAGTTTTGTTTATACATCGTTTGGTTAAGATCCATTCATTTACTCAGTAGCTAACGCATAAACTAATTTTTATACAGTTTGTTTAGGCCAAAAAAATGGCATTAAGGGCCCCAGGGCTCATTTAGTGCAAGATATAAAGTTCAAAACACCTGTTCAATTCATTCCATTTTGCAATGGATATATTAATCTATATTTCTCAAGATCGTTCATCAATGAATGTGAAATAAAATCTTAAATGTTTATAAAAAAAAGACATTTTGGGCCCCCAGCCCCGAAGGAATGGACGTTAGGAAATCATTGCCCTATAGTATTCAGTATTTCAATATTAGTTACCAAGTTGTTAAATGCAAAGTTTGGTTAAGATCCATAAATTCACCCAGTAGCTATCACTTAAACTAATTTTTATATAAAGTAATGGGGGTGAGACTGCAATCAGGCTTTTAAATAGGTAAATTTATAATATAAAAACAGGGTATTAGTAGGCCTGACAAGACGTAACACAACAGCGAACGTTTCGGCAAAGAGCCTTCCTCAACGGACAAATTCTCCTCAAGAGGAAGGCTCTTTGCCGAAACGTTCGCTGTTGTGTTACGTCTTGTCAGGTCTACTAATACCCTGTTTTTTTATATTATAAATTTACCTAATTTTTATATAGCTCATATAAGAAAAAAATCACATTATAGGCCCCCGGCGGCCCATGAGTGTTATATTTTGAAAAAAAAGTTGCCAGTTACCATCCCCGGAGCCTACTCAACAATCTCCAAAAGTTTCATGGCGATCAGATGAATGGTTTAGTCAGCTATAAAGGACATGCATACATACATACATACATGCATACTTTCATCTTTATATTTATTTAAAAAAATTAAGCTAATATAGTGAGTTAATGAATTTTTAACAATTTGAGGAAAGGAAATACCAGAAATTAGTGTTACGAAAGCTGAGGCGTTGCATAGGATTATAGGATTAAAATTAGAATAAGTGTTCAATTAATTTATTTACAATAATTAAAAATAAATTGGCTTACAATTATATGCATATAATCACAAAAGATATTCTATTTGAAAGTGTATCTTTATTAAATGTCTGTTTCTCGTGGTCCCTTACTTCTTGAAGATATATTTCTCCTTTTAAAAACAATTTAATAATTTGTACCTTTTATTTTTGCAATGAGACTTTCATTGAAGTTTCTTAATCTTGTGCCACCAAAATCATCAAATGGAAATATCTCTCAAATACTTCCCTTCAATGGCCTTATTTTGTTCAGTCATTTTTTTCTTCTTATTTGCTACATTTTTTTCCCCCCAACATTTCCATTTAGAATGTGTAGCCTGAATACACTGTATAGAGTTGAACAAATTTTTTAGAATTTGAGAATCTTTATATGTGAAGTAATTGATGTAAAGATAAAATTATTCTTTTGCTCATTTTAAATTATTCCCCTTTGACTTGGCCTAAAACCCACCCATCCTTTCAGAGAGTAAGAAGCACTGTCATCCTGGGCTAGATCACATACTTAACTCAAGAAATCTGTTTCTGTTTCTTGTTATCATTTCACAAAATGAATTGGAGTATATTCTGTAGTTAATATAAAAATAAAAAAAAACTATTTTAACAGTTAAACTCTTTTAGGTTAAGGCCTCGAAGTTAACAATGTTCACTGCATTTAAATTTTCTCATAGGTTTAACTGATGTAAATTTAACATTGTGAAGTCTACTGTAAAATCAAGTGCTTTTATTTTTGTTTCAAATTTTGAAATAACTTCGATCATAGTTATTATTTCATTAAATAAAATTCTGCCGTATTACACAACAAAATATTTCAAAATATATTACATCCATATGTATGTCTTTTGAAAAAAAAATTTTCACAGGGTAATTTCTAGATTTTTTCAAAAGACATAACAAAAATATAGACATAAATAACAATAAAAATATTTTACTTGCTGCCTTTGAAAATAATTTTTTTTTAAAAATGTAACTGTAATGCTAAATTTTCACAGGGTAATTTCTAGAGCATTACAGTTACATTTTTAAAAAAATTATTTTCAAAGGCAGCAAGTAAAATATTTTTATTATTTATTTTTCTATCTCTTACTACAACTTCATTATTTTGTATCTGTTTCTGTCTCTGTCTGCTAGGCATTGAAAGAAACAGCTTTGACCAGAATGTTTCTGCCAGCACCAATTTTGATCATACCTCCAATAATCATGTCTATGTTAGAAAAGTGAGTTCACATCTTTTTTTGGTATTATAAATGTAATGCAGACCACATTTGTAAAGAAAGATAATAATCTAATGTGATTTTCCTTGTTTTATTGCAAATTCATTTAAAAATACTAATTAATTCATTACAACGAGCAAGATCATAAAAAAAATTCTTACATATTTTAAGAATGCCACTGTCTATAACAAATCTGCTCCAGAGAAAAATCTGTTTTAGGGTCTAGAATATTACTGCTCTTAAAGTAATATTTTGATTATGATTATTCACCATCCATATGGTAGAGTATGAATATTTCTTATTTATACATATTAGCTCACTAAAACCCTATTTATAAAGTTGTTTTCATTGGCAGAGGGTAATATGGTCATATGAGCTTAGTTAAATTTTGATAAAACTTATTTTTTTTTAAAAACATAAACTAAAATTAAATTTTTTGTTTTTGCACATTGAAAAACAAACACTGGCACCACTTGTTATTTGTGTATTCTGCATTAAATCTTTTTTTGATATGATAGCAAATTTCATGTCTTTTGCAATAAAATCAGCTTGTTAAAAATAAATTACCAACTATAATCTAGGTACTAATATCGTTCCAGAAAAAAATTCCTTATACGTAACCCACGTCTACACTTGCCTATAAATGCTGTTGTCTGCACCTTGGCCTTTGGATTTGCCTTACCAGTTGCGATTGCTCTTTTTCCACAATATTCTGAGGTAAGCTTTTGTTTCTATTTGAAGATGCTTTAATAATTCAGATGATTTCTTTTTTTAAATTTTCTCCTCTCATGTTATTAATTACCATTGTAATTTTATTAATATATGGTTTGGAATAGTAGAGGATTTAAAAAATCTTTTCAATATATTGTTTGGGTTGATCTTGTCAAAGTAATTTCATCTTCAAAAGGAAATTGGCTTAAAGTGGAAAACATTGTAATTTAATGGTTACATAATTTGGAATCGTAGTGGACTTAAACTATTTTTAAATGAGCCATTACAGAGTATTGCAATATTTCATCATTTGTTGTTTTAATTGAGTCACTGATTTGATATATTACCCTACACACACTTAAATGCTAAATTTAAAAAAAAAGAATTCCACTCGATTAATTGTAAGGGAATGTTTTCAAAACACTTAATAAATTATTGGACTCTCTTGATATTATGTGCTATAATAATTGTTCGGATTATCTCCCCTTTTATGTTGTCCTAATCTCATTTTAAGACTCTTTATCTTTCTTTGAACATTATTTCAATGTCACTGATGCGATTAGAACCGCTGGTGACATAAAAAGGATTGTGAGTGGTCACTGGCAGATGAAGAAAATATGAAAGCTTCATTCGAAACACAAAATTCTCTAGGTAATATGTCATTTGGTTTGTCAGTGAAAGAAAAGCCCCTATAAAAACTCAAGATAAATAAATATATTCACTGAATGAATTTTTTTAAATAACACAAGTGAATTTGTTGCGTAATTCTTAAGTTTTTATGAATTAAATAATATTGATGTAATGAATCGAAGGTGTAAAATGTATTAATGTGCTTTAAGTGTGTTCAAGTAACGTTAGTCGGTGGAACATTCACTCATTCCCCTCGCTATCATTTCTCTCATTGTGTCTAGTGGCAATTATTTTCAGACTTATTTCCTGGTTTCTGTTTTTATTCGGAGAAGTAAAATCAGGACTGCTGATTGCTAGGCCTCTATATTCCATAAGATTATTAATAATTTCTCCTGCATGTAATGAAGGGGTGTCAAACTCAATTGCTCTGTTAAAAGTTGCAATAACTTTGTTTGAAAATAGTGACCAAAAAATGTTGCCTCTCCATGCTATTTTACCTTAAAAGAAATAGGTACAGCATGTTTTAAGTCATTCTTTATAGCGCCAAAGTTTCATGAGCAATATTCAATCCTGCTTGGGCTGTTATTCACTGGCCAATATAGATAATTTGTCTGGTTAGGTATAAGACTACTCATGTTTTATTGGAAATAGTGGTTAATCTCTTGTTTTGTTGATTTCTTGTTTCTGTTGGAAATAACATAATTTAATTGCAATGTTTCTATTGGAGTAGCTATTTCTATTGATAAAGCCTTCCGTTATTTAAACAGGCCTCAGATCACCTTGGTAAGAGAGAAAGATAAAACTATTTTTGTTGTTTACAATGCAATGCTTCAACACAGCAGATTACGTTTTGCTAGAGCCTGAAAAATGAACAATGTCCATAATTTGCTGTGCTTTTTGTTTTTTTCTTCAAGTGGTTCCGATCCCTAAACCGCAATGTTTTCCTATTATAAATGTGATTTATTTCAATTGACAATAGGTTTTTTTTTAAAGCCAGGTTTTTTTTTCTGGTGCTGAAATGCAATTGAAAAACAACAACAACCTGTAAATGTTGTGGAGGTTTTGGTATGGAGGGTTTTTAAAAAATTAAGAATATTCAATTAAGTTGTGGATTAGTCTGGCCGATATGGAATAATTATGGACAACTCGAATCATAAAGCGAGATAAACACTTGTAATCATAAAAGCTTTATTTAATTGCCCGCACTTAGCAGAGGCTTCATCTTTCTTTCTTTCTAACAATAAAACGAGATCAGATCAGTGCGCATTGCACAGAGAGATTTATAGCTCCATCACAGGGTTTTGGCATCTTTTGTCCTCTAGAAAAAGTCAGTCTTGTTACAAGGAAAAAATTTCTAAAGTGACAATGAAATGTTCCATTCATTAAAGATTTGCCCTCATGCTTTTTTTTCTCTCCAATGTTGTGAAGGGATAGGATTGTTTGCTTGTCGTCTCTAACTGAATGTAAATGGAATTGTTTTTGGAGAGGAAGTGGAGTAAAGGGAAAGAATAATGATAGACCCTGTTGAGGAAAGTTTTAGTTATCCCCTTTGAAAGATTGTTTCTATAAATGGATTTAAAAATCCCATCTTTATATCCTGTCTCATGGGGATTAGTTTGAGTTCCTTGGGACGAAAATTCTGGCAAGCACGTCTTTATTCAAATTGTAGAATAAGATTAGCTTTTAGAGTACTTGCGGCAATCTAAAACAGTTCTAAAAGGATTATTAGATGTTTTAAGTACTTGTGGAAAATCGTGAAAAGTTGTAAGGGGAGATTAGCTATTAATTTGTGGAAATCTGTAACAGGGTTAATCTGGTAAAGTACATGACGGGAAAACTACAAAAGATAGAATATATCTAAGAAAGGCTTACATAATTTTAATGCCTTCCATAACTATCTCTTTGAGTATAAATATAACTACATGTATATGCTAAAAAATGATATGCATTTTTACATGCCATTATGCTGTTGCGACCTCATAAAATGACACTGCAATTTAAACTGCTTGCTTTGAAATCAAGCACTTGTGGTTAGTCCGGAAAGGAGGACAACTATGCCATCATATTTAATACTAGAACACGTTTCCTTGTTATTTAAAAAAAAATTATTATTTCCTTATCCAAATAAATAATTTTTGTTAGAATATAGTATTTCTTTCAGGACGAATATAAATAATTTCTTTGCAAAACTAGATTTCTGAGCCCCATTGTTAAAACATTCACGCGATTTAAGTAAAAATTCCTTCAATCAATTACCGCAGATGTCAACTCAACATGTCATTAATATTCAACGGAATTACATTGGCTCCAAATGTACACCAAAACGTTTATTGGTTCGTACACTTATGTCCTGTGTGTTTCTACTTCCGATGGATTGTACACCTTAAATTTGTTTTTGTTTATAAACGTGTTTCCTATTTGAGATGGGTTATACGATTGTATCATCTGTGAGTGTAGTTACTTGTATCCTATTTGAGATGGCTTGTACGATTGTATCATCTGTGAGTGTAGTTACTTGTATCCTATTTGAGATGGGTTGTGTGATTGTATCATCTGTGAGTGTAGTTACTTGTATCCTATTTCAGATGGCTTGTACGATTGTATCATCTGTGAGTGTAGTTACTTGTATCCTATTTGAGATGGGTTGTATGATTGTATCATCTGTGAGTGTAGTTACTTATATCCTATTTGAGATGGGTTGTATGATTGTATCATCTGTGAGTGTAGTTTGAAATAGTGTTTGTGTGTGTGTGTGTGGGGGGGGGTGTGAAAGAGTTGTTTTGTTAGCTGTACAAGTTAACACACTCACTTATACATTAAAAATCTGAAAGTTTTGTCAACGAAGGAGCTGTTTCCAAAGGCGATAAGTTCAAAACTATCCTACACCCAACAGAGAGCGATTCGAGCACTCAGATAAGAGCAGATAACCAACAGTAGGGCCCAGGGAGTGCCACACACGAAAGTGCTGCACCAACAGTATGACTTATAAAGAGTGCCACACACGAAAGTTGCTTCACCAACAGTATGACTTATAAAGAGTGCCACACACGAAAGTGCTGCACCAACAGTATGACTTATAAAGAGTGCCACACACGAAAGTTGCTTCACCAACAGTATGACTTATAAAGAGTGCCACACACGAAAGTGCTGCACCAACAGTATGACTTATAAAGAGTGCCACACACGAAAGTGCTGCACCAACTGTGTGACTTCTAAAGAGTTCCACATACGAGAGTGCTGCACCAACTGTGTGACTTATAAAGAGTGCCACACACGAAAGTGCTGCACCAACAGTATGACTTATAAAAAGTGCCACACACGAAAGTGCTGCGCCGCAGCCAGCCGTCGTTAACTTGTCAGGAACGGGCCAGACCAGAGTGCGGCTTGATGAGCAGCCATGATTGACGCCATTGTTTCTGTGGACCCCCTCCCCCCTTTTTCTCCTAGCAATGACGCAGCTGGTATAACTTCGTTTATGACCATGTTAGTGTGGGCGGGGGTGCAACTGAAATTGTGGTGGTCTGGCTTGAGGCCGATTCGAGGGATCTAGAAAGCTGCTTACACTTTTCTTGACACGGTTAACTTGCTTTGTCGGTAAATAGATAATGTGAACGAAACCGTCACGGATGGCTAGCTCGTGGCTCGGAAGATAGTGCCGTCACGTATGGCTGACCCATGGCTGAGATGATAAGGATGGCACATATGGCTGACCCATGGCTAAGATGATAGTGACGTCACGTATGGCTGACTCGTGGCTGAGATGATAAGGATGTCACATATGGCTGACCCATGGCTAAGATGATTGTGACGTCACGTATGGCTGACTCGTGGTTGAGATGATAAGGATGTCACATATGGCTGACCCATGGCTAAGATGATAGTGACGTAACGTATGGCTGACTTGTGGCTGAGATGATAAGGATGTCACATATGGCTAAGATGATAGTGACGTCACGTATGACTGACCCGTGGCTGAGATGATAAGGATGTCACATAGGGCTAAGATGATAGTGACGTAACGTATGGCTGACCCGTGGCTGAGGTGATAGTGACGTCACGTATGGCTGACTCGTGGCTGAGATGATAAGGATGTCACATAGGGCTAAGATGATAGTGACGTAACGTATGGCTGACCTGTGGCTGAGGTGATAGTGACGACACGTATGGCTGACCCGTGGCTGAGATGATAAAAATGTCACATAGGGCTAAGATGATAGTGACGTAACGTATGGCTGACCCGTGGCTGAGGTGATAGTGACGTCACGTATTGCTGACCCGTGGCTGAGATGATTAGGACGCAGTAGCCATGTCATAAACCAGTGATGGTGAACGTTTTTGGAGCCGCGTGCCCAAAATTCAATTAAAACCTAATTATATTTAGCTAAAGCCCAACACAAAGTGGTTTGATTAAGGAAGTAATATTTTAGTTGCTTGTCTGCTGATGAAGCTCTGCATGCGGTCTGTGGCACGCGTGGCATAGGTTCGCCATCACTGTCATAAACCATCAGGCTGATTCATTAAGTATCAGATATTCATATCTTGCTGGTCAACTATAAAGGAGGAATAATTTAAAATAAAAATAATGATGACTCTAGTTGTCAGCCTTATACCTCATGCATCTGATCATTGGGCCCTCCTCCAACTCCGATTCCCTCAGTTAAATACAATTACTAACAATGGCTGGGAGTTAAAATGTTTTCAACACTGTCCACATCTCTGTTGTTGCCCCTTCTTTTTGTTCCAACACTCGAACTTCAGTTGGTTACACAATGCTATCGATGTAGCGCTTTTTGATTTTTTAAAAGAATTTTTATATGCTCTGTAACGATCAACTGTGTTTATTTATTTATGTATTTGTTGTGCAGTTCTCGCAAATTATGTCAATCCTAGGTAAAAACTGTAGGTAACTTTCGCATGGGTCAAATTGATACTTGAAATGTCAGTTTAAAGCACTTTTGTCTTCTCTTATCTTTTCAAAGTATATGCTTTGGTGTGACAGAGAAATGATATATAAAATGAAACTTTAAAATCTATTTGCTATAATTAGTAACCATGTATAATATATTTTTTTAAAAATGTTACAATTCATAGTTTCAGTTTCAGAAAATTTAAACAAATGTATTAGTTTATCTCCCTGAAAAATTAACCCCACTTGAAAATGTGTTCTTTGTAACTCTTTTTCAACTTATATTATCACATTAAAAAAAATTGTCACCCGAGCTTCGTAATTCACTTCATATATATATATATATATATATATATATATATATATATATATATATATATATATATATATATATATATATATATATATATATATATTAATAGCAGTTAAATTAATAACAAATATAACTGAAACTCTTCTTGTCTTCTATTATTTTGTGGATATCTTACTTTAAAATGCTATTTTTCCGAAAGCAATTACGAAAATATTGAGGAGTGGGGGCGATAATAAAACTTGAAGGAATACAAACTTTCAATGAACTTACTTTAGAAATGTGATGGTTGTATCCGTGATATTGTCTTAACGCCTTGTTGTTGGCCGCCATGAAACATTGCCGTACTCGTGTTGGTCAAGATTATAATCTGCGCGGACTGCGGACCAAGAGGAACCTACGGACGGGGTCAGACAACTTTATACCTCTGAAGTATGACTGCGGTCCTGTTGGGGGCAGGTTGTGGAAAGTTTGCCGGGCTGTCTGTATGTGTGTTGCATGCTGTGGGTATGTTTGTTGTCATATGCAACTGACTTAACTTCTCCATATACAACAGACGTAACTACTCACATATAACAGACTTAACTTTTCACATACAACAGACTTAACTTCTCACATACAACAGCAGTATCTATAGATACATAACCCGTCTGACAGCTATATTAAAGGTATGACGTGGCTGTATTGGTTACATAACCCCGTATGACAGGCTATATTAAAGGTTATGACGTGGCCATATTGGTTGTATCTATCTATAGACACATAACCCTGTCTGACAGTCTATGACAGGTTATATTAAAGGTTATGACGTGGCTGTGTTGGTTGAAGAAATTTAGACAATGTTAAACCCTGGTCGTCGTCGTCGTCACACTTTGTTAACGCACTGTTGGCAGCCTTCGATGATAATGCCATTAAGAAACTACAAACATGAACATGGTCTCTGGACCCCCTCCCCCACATTTTTAACACGTTCATCCCCCCCCCCACCCCACACACACAATAGATTCCCGTCCACGGCTCTCCCCAAAAATGTCGAGGCACACACCAAACCCTGACATCCCATGTACATTAAGTTGTTCCGTCTTCTCCGCGTTTTATAGCATTTTTGGAGCCTGCTACCATTGTCTGCGGCTCTGGGCCTGACCCTTTCGTCCTCGCTGGTAGCCTCCCCACCGCCCCCCCCCCTTTTTTTTCATCTTCAATTTATCTCTGAAAACATGTCTTTGTTTTATAAAAATCGCTCACATAAACACATCAAAATGTAACGGTGCGGCGTTATATTCCCCATAACTAGTCTTAAACTGAGTCAATGACGATTTTTAACCTTAAGTGCTGCCAATGTGTCAAGTTGGAAGATTTAGGATGAACTCCAAAAAATGTTCTTGTTGGTTTTCCGACCTAGTTAAAAAGAAAACAGTATCCGCTCCCAGGTCGTTCGGTTCCTGCGTATTTTGATTAAATTTGGAGCTAATGCCCTCATCCCAGCGTATTAATGTATCTGCCTGGGCAGATATGGCATGTGACAAGTTGCTCAGTGCAGGGAATGTTGGCTGGCTATAAATGAATAATCTCCAGATTCTTCTTCTCACTTACGCTCACTGTGTGTGGATTTCTCGACCCTCCCTCCCCCTCTTCCCCCTTTTGCCATCACTGTATGTTTAAACCCAGCTAAGACCGGGCAAGTGTCTAGTATGTGCATGCCACAACCCACCTGATTTATACAGATGTTGAGGGGTGATTGGCTACAAGGGTGGGGATACGCCCTCCCCTGTACCTGCACGGATATCCGAGGGAAAGGGATGGCGAGCCTTTATTGGTTTGTGTGCTAATATATTCAGTTTAGAAAATGTAATAGTAGTCATATAGTGACATATATTGCTTAAATCGTGGGACATAGCAACAAATCTATGACTTCCCATGCAAAATAGTATTACTTGCCAAAAGTGTCACGCGTGCCATAGGTTCGCCACCCCTCTTGTAGGGAATAAATAAGGGCCACTTCCGGGTATTTTCTTGTAGATCTTCCACTGCTTGATACATATATGATTGGGTGACCTAGTGTCCCTCTGTTGTAGGTTCTAGAGTTCTCTGTGTAACCTGGCATTTTGTCAAACGAATATATAATTTTAAAATACTTGATTCCATTACTTTGTAAAAAAAAAGAAGAAAAAAAAAGAAAATTGTTTGTTTCATCCAATTGCCCTTGGATGAGAGGCAGGTTCGCCATGAAATGTTAAAGGAGGTATTGTCTAAAAAAATGGGTTACCTAATTCTTAATATTTATTTTTCAGATTGAAACTGCCAAGCTGGAGCCAGAAATACAGAAAGCCACTAAAGATGCAGTGCTGTTGTACAACAAGGGTTTATAAAGAACATTTCCTATGGCCCCAGTGTATTACAATACAGCCAACAATACAAATTTTACATTTACTCCCCGTCCATTTTTAGAATTGAACAAAAAATGGATCTTTATTGTAACCAGGCAATAGAACCTATTTCCTTGTACCCTCATACTTATGTTATTATCATACTTGTGCGGTGACTACAACGTTTTTATTTACAATATGTTAATCTTTTGACTTCCGAAGCTTATATACAATTTAATATTTGATGTATCTTGAGATCGCCTCCCCTGTTTGACTCTAGGCTTGCCTGCGAGTCCAGCCTTTGATTGTTTGTAATTGTTTTGTTATGAACCTTGGTGCTTTATGCTCAGTTATGTTGATTTCTACAATTTCTATGTAATTGACCAGAGGGTTTTGATAATCAATTTTATATCCATGTTGTTCCACTTATTTTAAGGTAGTCTGGTTTGATGTAAAAATCTGTTGTAATGGAAACTTTAAAAAAAATTTGTTTTAAATTATATATTTTAATATTAAAATTTAGCAAGTCTCAGCTGACACGACACACACATGGACATTACTAAAAGTACATGCCTATCCATACTATCATGCATAAACAACACTTTGAAATGGAGGGCTGATCAATGACTTCTACATGTTGATGGCAAAGTGTGCGTTCCAAGGATAAATTTTGATACTTACATGTACATCTGCATTCATTAGTTGTACCAATATAACCAACAAAGTCCAAGGTCGTGAATAATGACTTAGATTTTTATTATATATCATTGTTTCATAGATTTTTATTATTTAGCATTTTTTAACAATGTCAGTACTAATAAAATGTATATTTGAGTATCTTTTGAAATAGGACTTGCACGCCAGTTAACAAAAGTTGAAGAAATGTGTTGACTATTTTTCATGTCATCGCTAAACCTATAGCTGAATTATTTTTGTTGTTTTTTGTACCCCAAAATTTTTCAGTGCCAACAAAAACTATTGTAATAGTCAAGTTCCCTGTCCTCTTTCTTTAATCACTGTGAGGTCAGAGGCCTTGTGCCTCTGGCGGATAAAGGGGGGTGCTGATAGGGCTAAAGCCAGGGGCCCCCAATGATTTAAGGGCCCCAAACTTATTATATTGTATAATAAAGGTGACTGGACCGGGCCCCGGGTGGGATTGCAGCCAGGAGCCCCGTGCAATCTTAATCCGCCCCTGCCTTGTGCCTAGAAGTAACCAGCTTTTTAAGATATTTATTTAATGTACTTTCTGTTTTGATTAGCTTCTAGTCATCCCGCTTAGAACTTTCACTACTGCATTTTACTCTATACAGATGTCAAGAAATGTCACTGAATTCATTGGACCTCTGTAAATTGCATTTAAGATCAAATGATGCTTAAAGTTAAAGCTAAACTTTTAAAACGCAAGGCATTCTTGAGGATTCATCCTAATGAGACATACATTTTCCTGTTATCCGATATATAAAATGATATTTTTGTGCCATTGAAAGTACATGTATATCATAACTGCCATAACATATTGAGTACTTAGAGACTTAATCCATGGGGAAAAAATTATATTTAATTTTTTCGATTTCTTAAAATTTCTTTAGGGTTGCTTTATGGGGATGGATCACAATTCCAATATTTTGAGGACATTATGGTCAATATTCCACAGCTTATATCAGTCAATATCCCACAGCTTATATCAGTCAATATCCCACAGCTTATATCAGCCACCTGTGGCATGAGGAACACAAACTGGTTTTGTGCTGTTCTCTCTTATGGGGCTGTTTTTCTGAATGTTTTAATCCAGAAGGACTCAGAATATTAATCAACTACACTCTCCGGTGTTTGAAAATATCATTCTTTAATATAAAAAAAAACGTTTTTTATTTGTTTCATTCTACACATGTTCTAAGGTTTGAAGGAAAAATTTTACTTATGAAAATTCTTCATATTTAACCGCACAACAAAAATCGCCACAACAGTACTTAATTTTTAAATCCCTTATAACTTCACCGTCTTGTCTCTCCGTCGTGATCTCTTGGTCGGGCGGGCAGAAAAACAAAAGTAAAGAATGACACACTTCCCGTTATGCTATCGAGCTGAAATTGTAAGCATAGACTTGTGTCACCTAACAATGCATTGGATCAAAATTTCAGATCGATCGAATGTACCGTAACTAAATTACTGTAATGCATTTTTAGTTTATCTCTATATAACTATGTAGCCGTCTGCTATTGTTGACATCCACGGTCCACTGGAGTTCACCCCAGCCATCGATGACCACATCCCCGTGTTTTACAGCAAGGGGAGTTCAGTCTGTAAATGTTTGTCGCGAGGTGCGTATTACATTGAACATATCAATAATTTTAGTTAAGTCTCATATATAAGGGATTTATAGTCAAAAACTTCGTTTTTACGGGTGGTTTAATTAAAAAATAAAGTTTGAAGAAGGATTTCAGGGAAGTTTTGTTTTAAATATGAAAAAGACACATTTTAAACAAATTGTTTCATTATTATCTGGCATCGTTGGGTTAGAAGAACATCAACTTTTCATAATTTGTAGTATAAGCTAAGTCAAACTTATGTTATGTGTAAATGGTGTTGCAGCAATGATTTTAGTGATCTCTGATATAATTTCATTGATACGTTTTAAAACTTATACATACATACCGCACGATTACATACAACTAAGGCTAGAATCAGAATTTTTGTTTTCCTACCATTTAAAAAAAAATGTTATGATTTTCATGGAGTAGTCTTATAATAAGATTGGGCAACAAATTAAATATATGAATCACAATATTGGGCAACAAATTAAATATATGAATCACAATATTGGGCAACAAATTAAATATATGAATCACAATATTGGGCAACAAATTAAATATATGAATCACAATATTGGGCAACAAATTAAATATATGAATGACAATATTGGGCAACAAATTAAATATATGAATCACAATATTGGGCAACAAATTAAATATATGAATCACAATATTGGGCAACAAATTAAATATATGAATCACAATATTGGGCAACAAATTAAATATATGAATCACAATATTGGGCAACAAATTAAATATATGAATCACAATATTGGGCAACAAATTAAATATATGAATCACAATAAAAATATACATTTGTACATTCTTTTTGTTCCTTTTTTTACAATATTTGTTTGTTGTTGAGTTAATCCTCACCGTTGGTGGCTTGTAGGTAGTACACATACTGAACTACTATTGTGTAAACAAATAGTACCGTGGAGACTGCATTTTCCTATTCTGTGTTTTGTACATACTATTTTATATAAGATAAATATTTGAGAACGTATCTTGTCCTCATCGATCCCATTTATGAAAACAACTCGTGACAGGAATAGAAACTTTTGGTTTGATTCACGGACAAGAGGGAAGACGTGGTAAGATTTTGTAGTAAAGTTCCGTAAGGTACTATGTATAACTGACGTCACACACATACACATCACATACTCATCACATCCTAAGTACACACATCACACCCAAACACATCTCTCACTTCACACACTTATTGACGAACTCAATATTTCACACACGTACGTATGCCTTTGTGTTTCCATGTATTTCATACTGTAAAATATAAACGAAAACCCTTAACACTTTTAAGAAGCAGCCCTCCATTTAGCCATGAGTATCCACTCTTTGATAGAAATGGAGGGTACACGGGTTATCATCGAGTAGACAAATGACTGCCTAAACCAGACTTCATCAATGATCTGCCGTCACCTTGAGTTATTAATGGTACGTATGCTTCCTTATAAATTACATGTTGGGACTCATCAAGCCACGGAAAGAGGGAGACATAAGTCAGTTTGACATCGGCGTTTCATAGTTAGGAGAACGGAGATGTAAAAGTTATTGTGATATTTGTTCTTCTGAAAGATATGAGTTTTTGTGTGGGAATAAATATGATATATGTTTCTCTAAGTGACAATATGGTTTTTTTTAAAACTAAATTTCCCGTTCACATATAATTTAACGTTAAGGATTAATTATATTTCATTACAAACAGGAGGGGACAATTATTCGGGGTATGTTTGTAATTCAATGATAAGGTATTTCTCGAATCTAACACTAACCAGCAATGTTCCCTCTAAGTTTCGTTGGTTCATGTGCAAAAAAATGAAACTCATGTGAAAAAAGTCAACTTTTTTCTGTGCAAAAGTTTACATCCCACAAACAATTTTCCCTCTAAACTCTAAGGTTCGTTTGCAGAGTTGCTTATCATCTATTTTATCAAAAATTGTACACCCCGGAAATATGGATATTATATTATCCTTACCAAACTTTGCTACGCGGTAACCCTTACCTGTTGCGCGGCGTCTCGCATATATTTGATACCATTGCTAATCAGTACATTTATACAAAATTGAAAGTGAGTGATGTACTATGTTAACGTGTAAAATGTCATTGCATAAAGTACGGAAACCATAATTTTAATGAGGTGGAATATACCCCTATCACCGTCATTGTGTGGCTGGATAATTGCAGCTGTTTTTATTGATACATTTAAGTTACGTTTTTTGTGTGTTTATAACAAGATCTAAATCTCCATTTTTTTGTTGTAAGAAGCAACATGTTTCAGAAGATAATTTAATTATTATTTTTTAAAATGGAATAAATGTTTTGCGACAGGTGCATCGTTTGAAATGATGGAGTTACCTACCTTCCCTGATGCAGGTACGAGATTACCGCCCTTCCTCCCGCTGTTGCGGGCTTAGCAGCCCATCATTCTACAATGCACCATCTGATATCAAACAGAAAATCCAATGACTTTACTGTATCTTAGCTTATTCCACGAAATTACATTATAATCATTCGTTTCTTTTTTTTAAATGCTTTTATTTTCTATTTGATAGAGATGCGACCTGAAAGCGTGACAATGTAATCCAGCTGAAACGTTCAGCGTGAGCAACGATCGATAGGAATCGAGGTGTGAAATTAATAAATGTGTAGCAATATTTCCCCCTGCGTTGGATTTAACAACGCGGTTTAATATCTATTTCAATAGAAATATAATATAAAGATTAGCTGAAATTGAAAAAGACCCCCACTTACAGAGATGCAGATATGGGCCTCCTACAGAGCACGAAATAAAATGTAAATAGCAGCTCGTTTGTCTACGGAAATGTCGTCTTCTAAGAGTTAAAAGGGGAAATAAATCTAGAGTTTTGAAACATTTTTCGTTATATTTTTATCTAGTCTAGAGTTTGAAAGATTTACATTAAATCTAGAGTTGGAAAGATTTACATTAAATATAGAGTTGGAAAGATTTACATTAAATATAGAGTTGGAACGATTTACATTAAATATAGAGTTTGAAAGATTTACATTAAATATAGAGTTGGAAAGATCTACATTAAATATAGAGTTGGAAAGATTTACATTAAGTATAGAGTTGGAAAGACTTACATTAAGTATAGAGTTGGAAAGACTTACATTAAGTATAGAGTTGGAAAGACTTACATTAAGTATAGAGTTGGAAAGACTTACATTAAGTATAGAGTTGGAAAGATTTACATTAAGTATATAGTTGGAAAGACTTACATTAAATATAGAGTTGGAAAGATTTACATTAAGTATAGAGTTGGAAAGACTTACATTAAATATAGAGTTCGAACAACAATTTCAGCAATAATGCTTACAACTGAGCTCTCTAACACTCTCTTTCTATCATACTCTCACTCTCTTTCTATCATACTCTCACTCTCTTTCTCTCACTTCTTTTTCTCTTTCTCCCCCTCCCCCCAGTATAGTATAGGCCTATTCTAATAGCTTGATGAGAGAAACAATTCTTTCATTTAATTAGAAATAGATGAGTTTGAAACAAAAAGATCCGGTAACATAAAAAGTTAGTGATATCGTGCGGATGTGGCCAAAGTCAACAGGATGTAGGGAAGTTTTTGTGTAAGACTTATGTGGGTAGCTTGCCATTCATTTCTCATCCACAGGCCTTCCAAGTTTTTTTAACACGGATTAGGGTAGGGGGAGGCCAAGGGACCTAAAACATTGGAATAGTTAAAGTTTAGTGCTACCCCAGGAGGGGAAAACTTTTACACGGTGTAACACACATAGGACGACCAGAGCCCAACTAAATTACTGTGTGACACACATAGGATGACCAGTGCCCAACTAAATTACTGTGTAACACACATAGGACGACCAGTGCCCTATTAAATTACAATGTAACACACATAGGACGACCAGTGCCCTATTAAATTACAATGTAACACACATAGGACGACCAGTGCCCACTAAATTACAATGTAACACACAGGACGACTAGTGCCCCACTAAATTATTATATAACACACAAAGGACTAAAATACACAGTGTGGCACACACACACATGGGACGACCAGTGCCCCACTAAAATACACAGTGTGGCACACACACATAGGGACGACCAGTGCCCCACTAAAATACACAGTGTGGCACACACACATAGGACGACCAGTGCCCCACTACAATACACAGTGTGGCACACACACATAGGACGACCAGTGCCCCACTAAAATACACAGTGTGGCATACAGTGGTATATGAGTCTCAGCTGGGTGTGGCCAGGTTCTTATACTTACAATAACAGTGTACATGCCAGGAGATGCCAAATTAGTCACCACCCTAAACATCCATCCTGAAGAATCTTCTGTCACTGACAACTCTTATGCGGTGCTGTGGCAGTGCCGAGTGGATTATTTATGATTAGTAAACACGTTTAAATTGTGGGAATCGGCAGAAAACAATGGGTTATTAAATTCTTGAATATCTATAGATATCAAAAGTAAATAGTTCTAGAATATATATAGATGTCAAAAGTAATTAGTTTTTCAATATGTTTAGATGTCAGCAATATACATACATAGGTCTAGAATATTTATGGATATCAATATATATAGATGCACAATTAATCTCTGTCACTCCAGCCAATTGGGGATGCATTTAGTTTTAGATTCACAATTCTGGGCTCAGAATTTGTTCAAATATTATTCACACAGGGCGATGGGTTTGCGTTATAAATAATAATATATTTTTGTGCATAAATTTTAAGCATAATTTAAAGACTTAAAACATGTTAGATATCGTTGCAAGCAAGAGATCATCATATTTTAGTCTACATTTCATTTAGAGAGGCTGACGGACCCTCACATACAGGGATACACCTACCGTTGGGGTCTGATTGCCTTTGGTTCAACTCGGAAACTCTCCGCTGTCCAGCCGCTGGTACGATTCTTCCATGATAACCGTTCTGCTTGTCTGAGATCTTTAGTTCCTTCTCTCTACCGACATCTCAGAGAACCAACACGAGGCTTGAAATGGAAAGAAAAGAAATTGTTTTGCTTTCAAGTTAAAGGCAATAGTCTCTCGTTTGTCTTTATATAACAGGACGTTTCAAATGAGTTTAAATAAAGTTAGATGTAAAAAGGGGGGGGGGTGGATATATAGAATGAGATAGAAACGGAGAGAGAGGGGAAACTGAGAGAGAGGAACTGAGAGAGAAAAGGAGAGAGAGAGAGGAACTGAGAGAGAAAGATACAGAGAGAGAGAGCAGCTGATATAGAGAGAAAGAGGTAGAGAGACAAAGAGAAAACTTGCATGGCAAATAAATAAAAAATTAAAGAGCGCATCATATTTAAAATTTCAAAGATGAACTAACATTTTTGCGTTTTGATTTTTAAAGATACGAAGCCTACGGCCCACGGGCCTTATTCGACACGCTGAAATGTTTCACCCGGCCCCCAAAACTATTCCCCAACTGTATTGATGTGTAACTGCTTGCACAATTAATGGGTTGTTATTCTCATGCATTATCTGTTATTCAAATCGCTAATGTAAAATTAATTAAATCTTTTATTCAGTTCTTACGGTCTAGAAAACATCCTATGAGGCGAAAAAAAGAATTTAAAAATAAAAATTAATTTTCTCTTGCCCATCTGTACACAAAACATTTGCCCACACCGCACTAATTGATTAGTTTTGACTAATTCACAAATCTGACTTAAAATTTGCACAAATTCTGGTACGTTTAGTCATAGGCAAAATACCAGGACAGTTTAATTGTAATTTATTTGATTTATGTGAGATTTAAGGGATTTTGTTTGGTGAGGAATTAATATTATTCAAAAATGATTGCGCAATTCTGTACATATCTGTACATGTCTGTACATGTCTGTACATGTCTTTACATGTCTGTACATGTCTGTACATGTCTGTACATGATATGGTTGTAAGCAGTAATACAACGTTAAAGACATTGAGTCAATGTGAACTCATCAACCATCGAATTGATATGATATATCTTCTTTGTTGAGCTCTTATAGCATGTGACATGACCTAGATGGTGAGATACCATCTTATAGCATGTGACATGACCTAGATGGTGAGATACCATCTTATAGTATGTGACAGGACCTACACGGTGAGATAACATTCAACAGTATGTAACAGGACCTACACACTGAGATCATATTCAGGCTCTCTGCACATCAGCTTGTACCATAACTACTCCAACCGATGATGACCTGACGCCGCCGCCGAACTGGGATAATCCCTGAGCTACACCCTCCCTCCCTCGGTTCCCGCTGTCTACACCGCCCCTGCCAAAGTACATAAGCTCTAATAAATGACAGCCCAGGCCCACCACGTCAGTCACATTTAAGGCTTGCCGAATTCAAAACTTCTGCGTCCGGCTACCCATGTAGGTCAATGTAAGGAAGTGGAACTCTCATTCTGAGAGACAGAAAATGCTAATGGAGATGTTTTGGTATGACAGTGCCGGAATGACACCCTGTGCACCACGTGACCTTGCCACGGTGTCTCAGGGAAACTCCGCGAAGCACCGTGAGTTGCACTTTTGCCCCAGGAGTTGATTTGTTGTACGTTTTGAAAGCCTTCATTGGTTGTACCGGGGGTATGGTTTGAGCACGGCACGGCTAATCGTTCATTAGACGTACCGTTGCGTTATCTTATCTTCTTACCTTATCTTATCTGTTACAGACGCTCCTTCTATACAGAATAGTATTGCGTCCTACGATTATCTATGTTTTTTGTCTAGTCCTGCATTATTATTAGAGGTTTAAATGTTGATAAAGTGTTGGTTTTCCTTGTTTCTTCAGGCAACCCATTCCACGCAACCCATATGTATATAATGATATAGCAGTTACATTTTCTTGTCTGGTCGATCTACCACAAACATCTCAGTGTTGTGTAGGACTAATAAATGGTTATCCCGAAGATCTGAACAATAATTTATATACTGAACTACAAAAGTTACACTCATATATTCGCCACAAGTTTTGTGCATCAAAATCTGAAAACAACACGTTAAGTCATGTAGAATTATACAAAGTAATGAAGACAACATCCAGTTTGCTTTTCCAATGTAGAAATGGACTTGTGCATATTTTTAACATTAATGTTTACGAACGTTTTAACTGAGCGCTCTTTTTCTCAGTTAAAACGTGCAAAAGATCCAAATAGATCGCTAATGAAATTTTAAAAAAGGCTTGATTCCTTATCTTTGCTGATGATTGAGACAGACATTTTGCGAAAAATTAACTTTGATGATGTACTTTGACAGATGTAAATCTAGAATAAAGAACTTTAAAATGTAAAGGTTTGCTTTCTCTGACTTTCTCATCTATTAAAAATTTACAGTATGTGTGTCTATTATTATTACAAAATTAATTAAATATTAATTTAAATACAGAAATAACTTATCGTAGGTTTTATTTGAGTGATACTAATACAAACATATGTTTTTAACAGCGACGTCACTAGGGTGGGTGTCATCCAGTTTGGTAGGTCATGGTGACACCCCCTCACAACTTAGCCCATAGACCTCCTCCGAATCGGGGATCGGGGCAGAAGAGGGCACCCATGCGGGTTTGTGCCTCGGGTACCAAGATGGCGTAATCCGGCTCTGGTTGTATTTCTAAATTAGAATTAATTGCTTTATGTATTATTACTACTTTACTCTTGGTTCTTCTCTCCTCTAGTATTTCAAGGTTTAATGATTTAACTAATGGTGTTACTCTTTGTAGGTTTTGAATACTTCCCAGGAAATAATCTGGAAGCTCTTTTTTAAAATTTGATCTAGTTTATCAATGTTTTCTTTGGTTGATCGGTCCCATACAGAAGATGCATATTCTAGTACAGGTCTCACCAAAGTGAGGTCGCATTTTAATTGTATATTCTTATAACATCTGTAAAAGTTCCTTTTTATAAAGCCTAAGGTTTTGTTTAATTTTTTAATAACTGCATTGACAGGGGATTCCATGATAGTTTCTCATTTATTATTACTCCTAAGTATTTTGCATCTTTAGTTTGGGTCAGTTCTTTTCCATGAATGTAATATTTTGAATTTATTTGTTTCTTTTTCTTTGTTACTCTTAACAGTCGACATTTTTCTGGGTGGAAAGACATACTCCAGTTAGTTTCCCATTGTATCAATTCATCTAAGTCTTTTTGTAAAATGTTGCTATCTTGTTCTGATTTTATTGTTCTGTAGATTATACAATCATCAGCAAATAACCTAACTTTTGTTCCTATTGAGATGTTGTTGGGTAAATTATTTAGAATCTATATAAATTAAATTCATTAACGTAACTAGGATAACGAAGTTAAAATAAAGAAACACCATTTCTTTTTAATGATTAACGTTGCTTATGTGTATTGTACTGTTATTTATGTGGTTATTATGAAGAGAATGTATATTAAAATTATTATATGTATGTTTTTATCTCCATGTAAAGCGCTGTGAGCCCGGCTCCTTGCTGGGAAACAGCGCTATACAAATTACCAATTTATTATTATTATTATAAAGCATATCTACAGCTTTAATAGTTCTTTCAAAATGAAAATATTTCAACTGTCTTTATATGAACCAATCCAAGCCATCAAGAATACATCATTTTGTTTAAACTAGCGTATCACCCGTCAAAAATGACGGAAGTTTTCAAAATAAATACACATCAGATTAAAAAAATAACGTAATACTAATACAGAACTTTCATTTATTTTATTTATTTTTATTTGATTCATTTATTATCTTATTGAACAATTTTATGCGAAACTTTCGAAAAGTGTTATTTTTGGTGCAGCACTATAAATTATAAAACAAAATCGATCGCAGCGCCACCTAACAGCAAAATTATAATTACATCCATACATACATACAGACAACGGGAACTATGTATTTTGATAGTGGTTTCCTGTGGCACATTTTACTAAAGATTTTTAATGACATTACTACTTCATCCATCTCATGATTACAATTATTGCTTTGGGTAAGATTACAGCTATTTGTTTCGCTTGTTTTTCTTCATAGTTGTAACTTTTTGTGTTAAAAAAAAATAATTAAAAAGATATTTTAAATTTACATTTTTAAAGAAATATTTGTAAAACGTACAAAAAACTATCTACAACTTTCATTCCTGTAAGATAGCTTTGAAAGTTAATATTTCACAGTAAATCCTATAGAATGTTTTTTTTAATGTTTTTAAAAAAAATATTATTTATAAATATACATAAAATCTATTTTAAAAAAATAAATTAGTTTTTACTCGCTAGAAACATTAAGTTGGTCTTAGAATGATATCACACAATTATTTTTAATATACGGTGGGGGAATGGAGTTGGGGAGGGGGGGGGGAGTAATCTTCCCAAAAGTTTAAAAGGCCACGGATTTGTTAGCATTCAATGAAAACTGACAGCCGAGAACAGGAAATGGGTGCCGGCGAGACTGTCCAGTCCTGATAGTCTGTCTGATAAGTACACGTTGGTCAGTCTTGGCCTTGGTCACTCCCAGGTGCTGGGCCGCAGATTTCCCTGGTGCGCCACGTGTTGACGTCACCAATCGTCGCCGCCCTCGGCAATCAAGGGGCATTAGGACTGGAATGAGTCGGTTTGTTTGTAGAGGAGATGCGCCTGGATTCCGTGTTGCAGAGCTGTCAAGTGTGGACATGATACAGAAAACGTAGAGAAAGGTTCACGTTTAGCATATAGAGGAGGGTGGCATAATGCATAATTGATACCTGCAAGTACAAGTGAAAGTACGGGATCACGTTAAACCAACTTGTTGGTGGTATAATGCGTTACTGATGTCTTCTGGAACATAAGAGCTGAGAATGATGGGGAGAAGAGGAAAATTCCGTGGATGGTAGAGATGAAAAAGGGGAGGCGTGGAAAGAAAATAATTATAGAAGAAGAACTCTTCATTGGAGCCGTGTATTAATTTTTATGATCCTGATTGGCTTCTGTCCCTTGTATGTTACGCTCTGGTGTCAATACACCGGACCGGTTTGAATTATTCCCAAAATTAGATACATTCATAGCAGTGTTTATTATGGGTGAATACAATTCCCGGATACATCAACAGACACCAATCTATAGGAGGTGTGCTGCATCAACAGACACCAATCTATAGGCCGAGTGCTGCATCAACAGACACCGATCTATAGGTCGAGTGCTGCATCAACCGACACGAATCTATAGGCCGAGTGCTACATCAACAGACACCAATCTATAGGCCGAGTGCTACATCAACAGCCACCAATCTATAGGCCGAGTGCCACATCAACAGACATCAATCTATAGGCCGAGTGCTACATCAACAGACAGCAATCTATAGGCCGAGTGCTACATCAACAGACACAATCTATAGGCCGAGTGCTACATCAACAGCCACCAATCTATAGGCCGAGTGCTACATCAACAGACAGCAATCTATAGGCCGAGTGCTGCATCAACAGACACCAATCTGTAGACCCCAGTGCTACATCAACAGACACCAATCTGTAGCCCCAGTGCTACATCAACAGAAACCAATCTGTAGCCCGAGTGCTACATCAACAGCCACCAATCTATAGGCCGAGTGCTACATCAACAGACACCAATCTGTAGCCCCAGTGCTACATCAACAAATCCAATCTGTAGCCCGAAAGCTACATCAACAAACACCAATCTATAGCCCGAGTGCTACATCAACAGACACCAATCTGTAGGCCCCGAGTGCTACATCAACAGACACCAATCTGTAGCCCCAGTGCTACATCAACAGATTCCAATCTGTAGCCCGAAAGCTACATCAACAAACACCAATCTATATCCCGAGTGCTGCATCAACAGACACCAATCTGTAGCCCCAGTGCTACATCAACCGACACCAATATGTAGCCCCAGTGCTACATCAACAGACACCAATCTGTAGCCCGAAAGCTACACCAACAGACAACAAGAGAGGAACAGTTTGAGAAACTAAGGAACGTCACTCACTATTAATGTTATAACAACATGTTCCGCCGACACGAGTGCTTCCACCATATTCATTAAGCGCGGTGCTGGCTGCTTTCTCGCAGTACTAACGCCAAGAAATGTGATGAAATGGATTCTTCTTTCTTTAACATGTTTCCTTTTTATGAAGGAGGTGTTGTAAGTTTCAAGTTTTTATAGCGCCCCCAGACGGTTGCAACGGACTACGAATGATGTCAAGTTTCCTCGGCTGAAGCAAGCGTTAACGTGTCATCCTGGGGTTATTCGTTTTCTTCTCGCTGTCATTGAAAACTATCATTGTTTTAATGTTAGGGATGACCTCACTCGCATTCCGGCGTTTCTTCAGAGGTGGTCCGCTCACACAAGCTCTCTCACTCATGCACTCCTTCAGTATGTTTTTTTATTTTATTTATGTTGACAGATATGTGATTTTGAAGTATTGCAAAGTGGTGTACATGTGTATAGCACAGCGGTTTAGAGATTTCCTAGGAAATAGGAGACCATTACCATGCTCTGCGGGTTTCAATGACGTGGTTTGTGCACAAGAGATGTAATAGTAATAGTAACA
Source organism: Ampullaceana balthica (assembly GCA_944989445.1). Lineage (NCBI taxonomy): Eukaryota > Metazoa > Mollusca > Gastropoda > Lymnaeidae > Ampullaceana > Ampullaceana balthica. The sequence goes on along the minus strand of CALYLW010000069.1, from coordinate 969,217 downwards.
ACTAGAAAATAAGCACTTAAGAGATCTACGTAAACAGGCAAAAAATGCATCACTGGGCGTTTATAGTAAACTAGATTGTGCTGGGGCGCTAACTGCTATAGACTGTTGTACATCGTTCCTCAGCGTTCCACATCCAATGAGTGAGTGAGTCAGTGACTTGGACTATTATATTATTTATGTGCGTAATTTATAATAGTTAAAGCATTGTAGACAATTCAATAAATAAAATAGTTAACAAGCTATTTCATATTTTTCAGCACTGTAGACAATTCAATAAAAAAAATATTTAACTAGCTATTTCATATTTTTCAGCAAATTAAATGATCAATTATTAATTAAACAATATAATTTGCAATTGTCACGCAAGTAGTGTCTGTCATTCCTGACGCTTCTAATTTTAGAAAGCAGGGAAAACCAAATTACTGCACCAATGCATCAAGAGGTGTGCAAATTAAAGATGCACTGTAAAAAAATATTATATGACGTCATTGTTTTCGCTCATATTTTAATTTTGGAAAAGGGATCAATGTAAAAAGAGGATTTGATTATGGTTTATTATAAATTTTTAACCCCTTATTATAAAATACTTTGTGTACATTTCAGAAAGTTTAATATTTCGTATTTATCAAAGAAGGACAAGTTAGTTGGGCTTTTGAAAAAGGTCGGCGCCGTTTTCAGCTGAAAACTTCCGTCATTTTTGACGGGTGTACGCTAGTTTGTAAATAAATATTTTAAAGAAAATACATCAGCTCAATCTAATAATAAACATTTCTTCATTAATTCATACGTTCAAAACAAACAGCAGAGCAAAATATTTTAAATACAAGCGTACACCCGTCAAAAATGACGGAAGTTTTCAGCTGAAATCTATTTATTTTATAAAAAAATGCACTTTTTTTTTAGGGCGCCTAAGGCGCCGACCTTTTTCAAAAGCCCAACCAACTTGTCCTTGTTTGATAAATACGAAATATTAAACTTTCTCAAATGTATACAAAGTATTTTATAATAGGGGTTGAAAGAAAAGAGAGAAAAGAGTTGTTTCATTTCAGGAATCTGTCAACGTATAGGTATCATTAATAAACAGAAACACTCACATATTTCTCTATTGGGTTTTGTTGTTCAAATGATAAGAGCCGGGGTCAGAGCAGGGGTCAGAGCAGGGGTCAGAGCAGGGGTCAGAGCAGGGGTCAGAGCAGGGGTCAGAGCAGGGGTCAGAGCAGGGGTCAGAGCAGGGGTCAGAGCAGGGGTCAGAGCAGGGGTCAGAGCAGGGGTCAGAGCAGGGGTCAGAGCAGGGGTCAGAGCAGGGGTCAGAGCAGGGGTCAGAGCAGGGGTCAGAGCAGGGGTCAGAGCAGGGTTCAGAGCAGGGGTCTGCAACCTTTTGGTCGTTGCTTGACTGAGTGCAAAGTGAGACTTGTAACATAACCAAAAAAAATGTTGTCTTGCAATAACGTGAAAGGTCAAGTCTACTAATGTTCCATTGCCTTTACTTTTTAACTGGAAGATACCACGGAGAAGAGGTGTTCAACATGTGACTTTTCTTTGTCAAAAATTGTTGACATTTGAGGTGAAAGTTCTGAATAACAAATAATAGAAAACTTTAATTTGAACTGTTTCAACCCACAGCCCTCCCCCTTTTCCCATGAACAAATCTAAGAGACCCCTGATGCACATCTCACCATGATTTTTTTCTTCGTCAATACAATGACCCCCCCCCTCCCTCGGGTCTTCTATGATCCAGGCTTTTCGGGAAGGTGATTCGCTAATTAAAAGATTTAAATTGGGCACTTGAGGTTTGAAGTGCCCTTGGTGACCGAGGAGAATTTGTGGGGTGTCCTCCCCGCACTGGCATGGGGAGGTGGGGGTAAAATAACAATAAAAGGGGACACTACTCTACGGGAGGGGTTGTCGGGAGGAGTTGTTTTATTACAGCCCGAAGAATGGTGTCAAGCATCGACTGGTGTGTGTGTGTGTGTGTGTCTGACCCCTCCTCCCCCCTGAATGAAGTGTGAGGCTTATCTTCCCGTGGGAGGCATGACTCTCAGTGTTTACATAAATCGGTGAGGGGGCTTCGTTGGGGCGGGGGGGGGGTAATTCATAATAATAATAATAATAATAATAATAATAATTATCATCATAATAATAATAATTTTAATAATATTCAAAGTAGTTCTAATTCGTGCTTAAATGGAATAGTTCAACAATTGAAATAAATCCAGAATGAATCGTACAAATTTAAAACTAACCGAGAATATTCAGAATAACTGGAGAATAAAATACAGCGGTCTTCGTATACTAGATTTCTCATCGTGAGTTTCATTTTGTTTATAATTGCACGTGACATTGTACACTTTTCTAATTTGTTAACAATAATTTGAAGAACTGAGATCTCCATAAAGCCATTTCCTCCAATCCAATGTGGCGTTTATTATTTTTGTTTTCATTTAGTGACGTATGAATCACCACCATTTATTAAAATTGAAGTGTTGGAAGTTTAAACATTTACTTTGTTATGCTGAGATATTGTCTGACCCTTGCTGAGATATTGTCCGACCCCTGCTGAGATATTGTCTGACCCCTGCTGAGATATTGTCCGACCCTTTGAACATATTCATATTCAGATTAACTAACAAACCTTTGATATCAAAACAAATAAAAATTTGTTCAGCCAAAGCAATTAACTATGCGAATATAACAAGCGCTCAGATAGATTTTCCTACGTTTTAGTGCTAGCGTAGCAAGCCCCAAGGTAAAAACTCGTAAAGGAACAAAGTTGGTGCATGGAAACAAAAAAAGCAGCCACTCTCATACTTAGCTTCTTGATCTACTGGCCAACTTCTCGTTCCCTCTTTTCTCACACATCCTCATACATCTCTGATACCCATACCTGTCACGGCCTCTCAGTGTTTCTGACCATCGACTGACCACCGTCCATCAGTGCTTGCGCCTGGTCCTATTAAGGCGCCCTCTCAAGGAATCAGCGTAAATTGGACTTTAATGAGCAGCGATGTTAGCCTCATAAACAAACTATAAACGTCACGGCCCTTCTCCTCAGCGATAGTTTCTTGGCTTTGAGCTTATCTTATGCTTGTTTCACTCGGCCGTCATCAAGTTCTATATCAGATTAGAAAGCTGTCCACAAAAGGCTCTCGAGGGAGGCTATCCTCCAAACTTCTGCTCCTCAAGTCTTGGAACACGGGATCCCACCTTTCAACCCTCAAAGCCGCCTCGGGGCGGACGATAGAGCGTAGCTCTCAACTTCTGTAACGAGCAACGTGTTCAGCGCCAGGAACCAGGAAAACAAAATGATCAGCTAATTAGTATCCCACGCCGCCCAACACCGCCAGTGATGTCTTCGGGGGGTCGCTGGATTCCGCTACTGGGCACAAACGGCTTTATTTTATTGGCGTGACCCACATCGCTTGCATCTTGTTATCCCGCGAATCCCTGGTGGTCATTCTTGAAATCTGGAGCCCTTGATAGCTCCTCCAGGGAGGATGAACACGAGACCGCCCCGTCACGGGGATGCAAAGCTTCAAAAATCCGGGAGTTCCAATGTTTGCAAGGTTCTTTGAACACCATGCAACTGATCCGTTATTTACACACAGTGCACTGTCCACGCTTGTGCGAACACAGACATGAATAACACCCTTAGACTTGATGCTTTATAAAGAGGGCAATGTCATTCTTGGGATGATATTTGATGTTCCACGTTGATATATCAACATTGCCTAGGGGGGTCTTGTGTTTATAGATTGTATAAAGTTGAACCGTTAAATCAAAGTTTAATTGCAGCTTAATTTGAGATGAAGAGCAGCGAGAGAAAGAGAGAGAGAGAGAGTGAGAGAGTGAGTGAGACAGGGAGAGAGAGAGAGACAGAGAGAGAGAGAGAGAGAGAGAGACAGAGAGAGAGAGAGAGAGAGAGAGAGAGAGAGAGAGAGATGGAGAGAGATAGAGAACGTGTAGAAATTTTTTAAAAAATCAAGTTTCAAACGAAATACAATAATAATTTCATCAGAGTTAAGTTATAATTCAGTGGTGTGGTAATGTTATTACCTTTAAATTTGAGACTCCAATGTATTAAATATTTTGTTTTTCAGTTGCCCGGCGCTGGAATGTATAACATATTAAACAACGTTTTTAAATTTGGAATGTAAATTAACTTATTTTATGTGGTATACGGTTTTATCTATGGAAAAAAAAATATTTAAGATTTATTTTTGGATAAAGAGGACTCATTAATGTCGTCACACTAAGTCTGACAAATACGCCACCCCCTCCCTCCGCCATCTTCACATATCATCAGCTCGTATACAGACACATGTATACTTCATTCTCATGTCAATCACGATTCTAACAAATATGTGACTTCCCAAGCCCATAGTTCTATGACGTCATCGGTCGTTTGCACCCCCCTCATATATATTAGCGCATTTGTCACCCCCCCCCCTCACCCCACCCATACCACGATATCAATTTGTAAGTTATAAAAAAAAGCCTGATGGACGGCTCGGGCTCCACTGTGCCAATGAGTTTGTTATCATTACAATTGATTGCATTGTTTCCCCTTTGTTCAGGGACTAAAGACAATAAATATCCCCGGATACGGAATGATAGACATGTCACAGATGACGATACAGATCTTAACGAGTGGCATGAATGATTCGTTAGGGCATGCCTGACATCATGACTTAACTGCCCGGATTCTTCGCTCTCCACCGAATAAGTTGTCAGTCTTCAGTCAGCAGTGCGTGGAGGCACACAGTCGAGATATTTAACCCCGGCTCTGGTTTTAATGTTGGGGAAAAAATGCCAGGAGATATTTCCCTTTTGTTAAAGAATGTTCCTAACTGTAGACTTGTTCTGTTTGTCTGGCTAAATGAGCAAGGAACCGGTGGGGTGGAGAAAACGGCGATATGCGAAACGTGCCAGATTTATGGTCAAACGCTCTTTTTAAGCCCAAGGAAAAGTTTACTTATACATGTAACATACTATTGTGCATAGAACACCAGCAATGGACGTTAGAGGCATTTGATCGGTTGGGCGTGAATTATTGTCTCTTTGTAAGGTGTACTACAACGCAGTAATGTGTCTAGCGGCAGAGTGCTGAGGGAATTCCCGATAGAAATGCAATTTTATTGTTATCGGATCTATTGAAATACTGTTCGTAAGAATAAGTACATGTATGTATAACTCAAGATCAACCCAAATAGGGTGATACTATTGAATCCATGTATTTTGTGAAATATATTAAGAAAGTGACTTCTAAAAAAAAATTGGTAGTAATATAGCAGCTCAATTTGTTCATTGTTTTGTTTTTAATTTAAGTGCATGGTGGTGAAACTAGAGAGAAATTAAAAACATCTTCGTTAAAACCTGAATCCTTTTCTCTTCTTAAATAAGCCCCGACTCATTACGAAGTAAGTTCCAGCCGTCAACCTATCACCAATGTTCCATTTAAGCTGTGCGGCTGCGCAACCACGCATATATCTGACCGACGCCGCGCAGCAGTTAAGAGTTACCGCGCAGCACATTTTGATAAGGATTATCCAATATCTGTGATTGTGGGTGTAAAATTTGCACAAAAATGGATGATGCGCAACTATGCAAACAAGTTTGTTATTTTGCACACGGACCAAGGAATCTTAGAGGGAACATTGCTTATGACCCCTCTGGTCCTAATACTGGCCACAAGATGGCTCCAACTATACCAACCAGGAACACGATCAATCAACACATTGTCTTTTCTTAGAAAGCGGCGGAAATTTTTGTTATTGGTTATGCTCCCTAATTTCAATGACGTAACAAATGTGGACGTCTGTATCTCGTACATGACACTAGCGCCGCCGATTGTCAGCACTGATTTTGAACGGTAGACTCTTCAAATGTTCAGTATGGCCATTCACAATGGACGTTAGTCAGCGATTCGCCGACATGTGTTTACATCACAAAATGGTAGCTGTTACTACCGGGTTAGTTTTCACCGACTTAAGTGTAGCGTTGGATCAAAGGTGGTGCTTATGTCTGCACTCCCTTATACCACGGATTATAAGTATGTCTTTTACCGTATTAAAGATACCTCATGGGCTGTCGCACTCACATAACTCGTGAGCCATCTGGTTCCCACTTCTATATAAGACATCTCCTCTGTACAAATATTACTACAACGATGACCCTGGAGCTGTATGAATGAATTCTTATATGCGTCTCATTTTTAATTTCGTTCATGTATTCCATTGGGCTTAAGTGCAGTTTACCCCATCTAGACGATCTGATCTCCCCACCCCCCACCCAGTACTTTTGTTCCCATCAAACTCCCCTACCCCCATCAGAGCTTACACGTCTCTTACATCGCCGCGGTAATAAACCCAGTAAGCCAATCTGTGAAAAACTGCGGCCCCACGACGTCAGCAATGCGCCCTCGGCAGCAACTATGTGCCCTCACCTCACGCTCAAGTTGAGCAACGCCCATTATCCCGCTCTCGCGGAGGCAGAGAGCCGAACGCCTACAGGGTCTGCATTTCGAGGGCTAAGTGCAGGGCCTGTCACGACCAGGACCCGGTGCCATCATTCACCTGAAACAAAGAGACGGGGATATCACATGGGAAGGCAATAAGAAACAAGTGCTCCTAATTGTACAGCTCGGTCGTGCTTTTCATTATACCGTCACGTAGGTCTGGCCCAATGATACAAGACACGGGGGGAAAGTACACCAGGGGTCCTCAAACTCTCTCCCACAGAGCCGTCCCTATTTAGCATAACATAAGGGTTTATATTATAACCTCAGCATTAAACAAATTGATACTTTGCTAAAATGAAACTAATACAAATATTCCAATATTTACTTCAGTCACTTGTATTGCCAGGAACTATTTAACAATATTGGCTAATATTAATTTTGAACTTTTCAACAACACGGTTCAAATACGTATTTCCAAGGAATTTTCCAAAAAAATACTGTTAAAAAATTCGAGCCCAGGTACTGGCAAGGCCTCCGGGGCATTGTGCTGGCCACACATTCCCCAGCTCGTTAGTGGTGGCCAAATGAAACGTGTGAACCGCTACTTCACTTGCCCCATAGACCGTCATGGTGTGAAGGGGTTATTATTATTATTTCCAACAATGCTGGCCAAAAGCTCATTTCCCAAGGAAGTTTCCTTAACATTATGGGCCAAATACTTACTTTCAACGGGGCTTTAAACATTACGATCACACTATTTACTGGCCTATGAACCTGTACGTTGTACCATGCAGCAAGAAAAACCTCGATGTCATGGAAAAGAGAGATTGTCAAACACTTTGAAGAAAATAACAATTATCTCATATTGTTCATGGAATGAGTAACTGACGTATGACGAGAATATGTCGCAAAAAATTAAATACCAATACATGTAATTATGATAAAAATGAGTGTTAGATAAAATTAGAAATTAAATGCGCAACGAATAACCGTGTTTGCTGCTAGCATTTGCTTGTTAGGAAGAACTTAAATGATATATTCGCATATTAATGGACCCTGTTGTTTTTTTCTTCCCAATAAAAAATGAAGCTTTCACCCAATTCATCTCAATAAATTTGACAACGACTCAGTTATTGCCACTTATCTCCAATTAACTATAACCTTGGCGTTCAACTCCGTCGAATGACATATGAAAGTGCCAGGGGCGTACACTATTTATTCACATTGACAATTATGAGGGTTCAAAGTAGATAGAGATATTAACATTATTTTGATTTCCTTGTAGCAAAGTGATTTTTAAAATAATAAAATAGATATGAGGTCTTATTGGATCTGTAGAATTTTCTTGCGGATAAAGAAACATCTTATGGGGTCAAGAACACTTTTGAAGACAAAGAACATCGTTGGAGGTCTTGAACTTTTAGCTGGTAAACAACATCTTAGGAAATCTGGAAAATCATTTTTTTCCACAACTATTTACTTTAATCAAACTTACCATGCTGATGTTTTTTTTTCTAATTTAGATTATGAAGTATAAACATATGTCTGTGCGTTAATCGAAGTGGAGAAATGTTGTTTTAATACCTAAATAACGCCATTTTCTTTTTGCTCTTTAATCCACCTGATCATTGCTTACACACCACCCACTTCTGCTCGATGCCCCCCACCTGCTAAAACGCCCCTGCCCAAGACCCTCCATGAAAGTCGAGCCGTGTTTTTGTAATGCCAGGCATTTAATGGGGCAGTCGTCCCAATGAGCTGTGGTTTGTTGACTGGTGCTGCCGTCAGTGATCAGGTGAGAAGTTCGGCCACATTCCGTCTAGGTAAGAATGTGTCAGTGGTTATAATTGAGCCACAAGGAACTAACCCCTCCACCACAAGGAACTAACCCCTCCACCACAAGGAACTAACCCCTCCATCACCACATACGGCCCTCGAGAGTCGGATTTAAACTTTCGGAGTTCAATTAATCTCCTTGTACTTTCTTGAAGTGCTTTCCATGGTACTTTCTTAAAGTGCTTCTCTTAGTACTTTATGGGAGTGCGTCTCATAAGACGTTCTTGAATTGCCTTTCCTAGTACTTTCTTGAAGTGCTCTAAATAGTACTTACTTGAAGTGCTTCTCATCATTCTTTCTAGAAGTGCTTATCATAGTGCTTTCTTGCAGTTCTTCTTCTTGTACTTTCTTGAAGTGCTTTCCATCGTACTTTCTTAAAGTGCCTCTCCTAGTACTTTCTTCGAATACGTCTCATAATACGTTCTTGAATTGCCTTTCCTAGTACTTTCTTGAAGTGCTAAAAATAGTACTTACTTGAAGTGTGTCTTGTCGTACTTTCTTGAAGTGCTTGTCATTGTACTTTCTGTAACAATTTCTCCTGCACACTCCTTTTTCTCTCTTTGTTCTTCCCATAAATGATGCTCCCTGAGTAAAAAAAAAGTTTAAAGATTTTTCAGCATCGCGGCGATATTCTTTCTCATCAAGAATATCTATAACTTTGCCTAAACTAAAACATTTAGCTTTTTAAATCCCTTATATTAACTTCACGGCCGTCTCCGTCTCTCTGTCGTTCTGTCGTCATCTCTCTCTGTATGTCTTGGGCGGGCGGAAAAACAAAAGTAAAAAATGACCCACTTCTCGTGATTCGATCGAGCTGAAATTTGGCACACGGACCCGTCTGACCTAACAATGCATCGTATCAAAATTTCAGATCGATCGAACGTACCGTAATTAAATTAATGCATTTTTAGTTTATCCTAATAAAGGTATGTAATTCAAATTCACGGTTTGTTATTGTTTTTTTTCCACGTGAGAGTTTGAGTTGACGCGTTGACGCGACCCATCGAAGTACCGGCGTGCTTTTGTTTACATTTTACGTGTCACGCTGAGCTCGGTCAAGCGATCGGTGACCAGACTTTCCCCGCTCTCCCGCCCCCCCCAGGGTTATGAGCAACGTTGAGTTAAGACAGATTCAGTCTGTACATGTTTGTCACGCTTGAGAATAATCAATACTGTTAGTTATGTCTCATATATAAGGGATTTATAGTCAAAAACTTTGTTTTTACGGGTTTGTTTTATTTACATCGATTCTATTAAATGTTCTATGAAAACTTGTGAGAATATCTCAGACGTCTTCAAAACTGGTACGGACTCAAATTCTCAGAGCAGCCCTGACCTCTCCCTGCCCAAACCACGGGGCATTCTTGTAGACAACACTTTGAATGCTGGCTACATAAATACTTTCCCCTGCCCGCACCCGTCTCTGGTCCTACAATGTCTGCCGGCCGGTGGTCATCAAGTGGGGTAATTTATGAGCAAGAATAACGAGTTGTCGTTTGTAGCCCAGCTCCGCTTCCCCCTCTCTTCCAAACGAGATGGGTATCTCTGTGTGACGAGAATTACCACGTCACGGCCGGGCCATTAAAATAAGTACTAATAACAAGTGCACCAAGGGACTCGGGGTTGTTTCATGGCTATATAAAAAAAAAGCTTTCGTTCTCTTTTGTATGTGTGTGAGGACGCAGCTATTTTCGGTGTGAAAAGTTTATTTTACCATTCCTTTAACGAAAGCTTACATTTCGGAAATTCATTTGAAACTTGTTGTCGACTACATGTGTATTTGCAAAATCGCCACAGGAAAATAAAAAAAACAAAAAATTAATAAGAAAACGAAATAAATAAAAAAATTAAGAGATTAAAAAAAAAGAAACATTTTTATTACTGTTTCTAAATGTAATGGCAGTGGAGTAACAACGGCTTGGCATTGATGCAGTTGCTAAGGGCGCGGTCCTGCGCCAATTCAAAAGGGCGCAGTTAATTTGTGATTTTTATTTTTTAATTTAAATAATTGGCGCCAAAAATAAATTAGCCAAGGGCGCCAAAAACCCAGTTACGCCTCTGTGTAATGGCAAGGCAGCATCAACCAAATATGAAATCTACTGATAATTTGTCAAGTTAGTATTTTTTATATTAAAGATTGATTCGTGTAAAGCTTTCAAAGATTTTGTTGTTACCGGGATCCCTTTTTGACAATAAATATGTATCATGTAAATAGGTTCAGATTTTAACAGAGATTCGGTCGATATTGTATGATGGCTGGCTAAACGTGAGACTGATTTAATCTTTTAAATAGAATCAAAGTTTTTTTTATCATTATTGACACGATGTCAATGAATTTCAGTGAAGACAGCTCAATAGAGATGATTATTGAAATAAAAACAACAAAATATTTTTTTTTAAATTAAACAACAGACACCGCAGAATTACACAGATTAGTAAGGTAATTAATTAATTAACATCCGTTGTACTATATCACCGCCGTGAAAATTTTGCAATAATTTTTAAGAAGGTGCATTTCAAATAGCAAGCAACATAACATACACACACCCCAATATTAGACGCAGCAGTATTAAGTCCATTACCAGATGCCAAGTCAGATGTGAATAATTTTATCACCGATAATCTTGTGGGCTAATGACATAATTCAATTTTTGAATGGGTTTCCCCGCCAAAGCCTGGCCAGGCTTGAAAAAACTAGATTGTTCGGCAATGTCATCACCGCATAATTGATAACAAAGATTCAATAAAAACGTCGTCTGAAACTACAGTGGGCCATCACTTCTGCCTCATTTCACGCGAGATCGTTGGAGAAAAAAAAACCCACGCAAACCACGAGACAGTACTAACCCTAAAAACGTTTGATAGAGAGGGCGAGTTTGTGCCCCGAACATGACCGGCAAGCGGCCCTCGGCAGCAGCCCTGAGTTATTGATGAGATACACGAAATCATAAATCTCGTGCAGGCCAGCTCGAAAAGTGGGGGCTTTTTAGGGGCGAGAGAAGCTTTTATCGCCTGGTAATTGTTGAGCTGGACAATTTAGGTGGAGAGTTTGGGCAGTGGCGGATATGAGAGAAAAGTGTTAAGTGTGTCACCAAACAGCAGCATTCACCTAACAACGTTCACCAAACAGCAACATTTCCTTATCAGTAGCCTTCACCAAACAGCATTATTCACCTAACAGCAGCTTTCACCTAACAGCAGCTTTCACCTAACAGCAGCTTTCACCTAACTCCATTATTCACCTAACAGCAGCTTTCATCTAACAGCAGCGTTCACCTAACAGCAGCATTCATCTAATAGTAGCATTTATCTAACATCAGCTTTCCCCTAACAGCAGCTTTCACCTAACAGTAGCTTTCACCTAATAGCAACTTTCACCTTACAACGTTCACCAAACAGCAACATTTCCCTATCAGTATCCTTCACCTAACAGCATTATTCACCTAACAGCAGCTTTCAACTTACACCATTATTCACCTAATAGCAGCGTTCACCTAACAGCAGAACATTAACCACTTTCAAAACATATATTATGTATACTGAAATTACAATTTTTAATTATCGGCTCAGCTTTAAAAAAAAATGAAGATGAGCTTGGAATGGCTTATAGATAAAACCATTTCTATAATCCCAAACTTAGTTCATCTCGTGCTGTTTAAAGCCAATTCTTGGGATGAGATTTCACGTGATGTAATTGTCTTGTATTGTTTGGTATGATACGATGGGTTGGGCTAACAAAAGACTCGGCTAGGATTTGTGATAAAAGTGTGTAAGGGGTTGGTGTAAGGGGTTGGTGTAAGGGGTTGGTGAAGGGGGTTGGTGTAAGGGGTTGGTGTAAGGGGTTGGTGAAAGGGGTTGGTGTAAGGGGTTGGTGAAAGGGGTTGGTGTAAGGGGTTGGTGAAAGGGGTCAGTCTGTAAAACTTTGGTGTAAGGGGTTGGTGAAAGGGGTCGGTGAAAGGGGTCGGTGAAAGGGGTCGGTGAAAGGGGTCGGTGAAGGGGGTCGGTGAAGGGGGTTGGTGTAAGAGGTTGGTGAAAGGGGTTGGTGTAAAGGGTTGGTGTAAGGGGTTGGTGTAAGGGGTTGGTGAAAGGGGTCAGTCTGTAAAACGTTGGTGTAAGGGGTTGGTGTAAGGGGTTGGTGAAAGGGGTCAGTCTGTAAAACGTTGGTGTAAGGGGTTGGTGTAAGGGGTTGGTGTACGGCAACGGGCTTAGTTAAAGTTTGGGCTTAAAAGTAAAAAGATTTTACTAAAAGGTTGGGCTACGATCTAAAAGGTTGTAATAAAATTTGGGCTAAAATTCTAGTTAAAAAAATTTAGCATTAAGTGTTAGTCCAAAATGGCTATAATTTTGGGACTGGGATTCAGAAAGAATATTATAGAAAAAAAGGGAAAAAAGTTTGTTTGCGCTAAAATGTAGAACTATGTTCAGATTTAATTTAATTTAAGATCGTTTTTATTATTCTTATTTAAAAAAAAATTACATTATTTTCGATTTTTAAAAAAATTTTTTTTACAAAACTTTGTGTCTTCATCAAATAAATGTGTAGATCTAATAAGTAGATCTACACGAAATCAAACGATTCTTCATTGTAACTCTAGATAGAATTACAATACTATATACGTGGATTTTAGGTTGGGAAATCTAGAGTGATTGCTTTATACACTGATTTTAGTTGTTGACTCCTAAAATCCAATCAGCTGGTAATATGGGATTGGCGTTCCATTTCTTTTCCTTTCTCTTTGACACTAATTTTCTGGTTATACTTCACTCCACAGTTGAAGTCAAACTAAATGCTCATGACTTTAAATCCGACCGCCGTCATTTCGACTACAGCAACAAATTTCCACCGCGAGATAATCCCGCAGGAAATGATACGTGTCAATTACAATACCTCAGAATGTCAAGTTCTGCGGTTTAATACGGAAGAATACGTGTCAAGCTTTCATTTTCAACAGTCATGCCATCGTAACAAGATTAGTCGCGAGACTTTTCAGTTAAAAAAAAACAAACGGCAAATACTTCTTTTTTACATATCCCAAGTCTTAGCATCGTACAGAAAGTACTTGGGGGCACTGCTTGAGCACGAACAATGGCTCCGCGGCTTTAAGCTCTGCGTCAAGGGCAGGGAATCCACGGCGAAAACTACGTGCAAATAAAGACACGGGGTGATAACTCCGACGCCCGCTGTGCGTATAATGAACATGTTAAAACGGGGCGTACTTACGCCCACTGGCTGCGCAGTCGTTCCAGTCCGGGCTTGAAATTAATACTTTAACTGCACCTGTGCAAACCCAGTTAGGTAAAAAATAAAAAAAATATTTAAAAAAAGAAATACGAAAAGAAATAATTCAAATATAATAAAGTCCATTTCAATGTCAATACTTGACGTTAGTACAGGCTGGGTGACAAGCCTCGTCTGATGCAGTTAGCTACGCTTATAGTATTTACCAGGCTGTGCTTTGAGTTTTGATAAGAATTTAAGTCACCATAGAGCATCATAGGATAAATGCCAAGTCTTAAAATGTCATGTATTAAATATCAAGTCTTTACATAACATCAAAAGAATATAGCGTCTCAAGAATATGGCGTCACAAGAACAGGGCTTCACTAGAATGGAGAGTCACAAGCATAGGGCGTCCCGTAGCCTCACAAAAATGGGGTGTCTCTAGAATATACCGTCACAAGATTATAGCGGCAAGTGAATAGTGATAGTGCGTCACAAGAATAGGGCATTACAAACATATAGCGTCATAAGAATATGTCGTCACTAGTCTAGGTCATCACTAGACAATCCAGTAATTTTTTCGACAGGATCACTTTCATAGTTTAGTTAGTGAATCCTTTAAGCATGTATCAGAGGTGTCTACTTAGTTTATTTTTTTTTAAACACAAATAAAAAAATTATATTTTCAACAAAAATGATTATTACATATTGTATTTTGAAATAACGCCAAACGACACACTTTCCCTATTACACACTTAGGTGTGTGACGTAGCATATCTTTCGCAACACACTCTGACTGTTGTTTGATGTGAGCACATCTTTCATAAAGTAAAATTGCTTATAAATTAGTTGTGATGATAGTAACATGGTGATACCTTAAAGACCAATTGGAGCAGTGCTTCTCAAAGTGGTGGTCCGCGGACCGGTGCCGGTCCGTGGGCCATTCGCTGCCGGTCCGCAGAAGTTATCAAGAAAGGATACGAAAATATAAGTATAATACTTCATTAGCGACCATTATTACTAGCCCTATAAAATATGTCAATTTTTTGGCAACAAAAATATACATTGAAATAAAAAAACTTATAAATGAATTACATTTTGCTACCACGTAAGTACGCAGAAAATAGTGTACCGGTCCCTGGTGGAATGGAAAAATTCCTGCCGGTCCACCATACTAAAAAGTTTGAGAATCACTGCATTGGAGCATCATAATTGCTGACGTGTTAAAGTTACATATATACGGAATTCATGCCATAGACTAGGGGTGGGCAAAATTTTTCTACGGAGGGACGCATTGAAAACTTTATTGTTATAGGCGGGCCGCATATATATTTTGTCTACTTCAATTACAATTCACAACATATAATATATTAATTAATGATTATAACCATGTACTTGTCATTTTATTTCACACTTACATACATTACATTTTAAAATACGAGCTGAAACAGTTTCTAATTTGATAATAAGATTTTACTATTCATAATTATTTCAACAAATGTTTATTGTTATCTGTCATAACGACTATGAAGAATTATGAACGTAATTAACATATAAGCTGACCATAGAGTACAATTATTGTTACTGAGAAGTATGCAACTGTTCACAATTTTGGATAATGTTCTTGAACTGTGGAACCAGTTTACTGGTTGTGATTCACATGGCTGCATTCAAATGGCAGTAATTCAACACCAATCTGTTCTTAGACTTGTTTATTTTCATACAAGAAAAAGCTTACTAACAGATGTATGCTGATACATAGTGATAAAGGTTCGGCAGCAAAGTTTTTTAAGTGTGGAAATGCTGCTGCTGGCAAACATCGATTAAATTCCAGCAGAAGAACTGACTTGAACTTCTCCTTCAGGTCATAATCTGCGTGTAGGTCAAACAGCTCTAAATGTATATCGTCTGGGGCTGAATCATCTTCTGGACTAAATGACAAACTGGGGATATTGAAGAGTGGATCCAGGTTCTTGAAGTCTTTGAACCTCCTTTCAAATTCCACAGCCAAGGCATCCAACTCACCCTTGTACTTGTCGGGCGTTTCACCAGAAGTGGTTTACTGTTTCAGCAAAGGAAGATGGCAAAACCTGTTTTCACCTGCTTGCCTGGAGAGCAAGGAGAGCTTTGCCTGAAATGTATTAACATGCACATATATTTCATATGCCAACAAGCTATTGCTCTGAAGTTTGACATTCAGTTCATTCAACTTTTCCGTAATGTCAATAGCAAACGATGAAGTCTGACTTCAACTCCTCATTAACAATGTTAGTAACAAAGTCATAAAACAAAACCCTTCATCTCCAGGAACATAACTAACATATAGTTATATACTGTATTTCTCCCTTGAGATCCCACGCCTCCAAATCTTGCCCAGGCTCGGCCAACGGACACTACTGTGGTAAATAATCTCATAATATTCAGTTTCCAAATCTTCAAGCAGTGCCCTGAACTGCCTGTGGTTAAGGGCTCTGAATTCCTGTGGTTAAGGGCCCTGAACTGACTGTGGTTAAGGGCCCTGAACTGCCTGTGGCTAAGGGCCCTGAACTGCCTGTGGTTAAGGGCCCTGAACTGCCTGTGGTTAAGGGCCCTGAACTTCCTGTGGTTAAGGACCCTGAACTGCCTCTGGTTAAGTGCCCTGGCTCTGATAAGGTTTGTCACACTGACAACTGGGTCAATAACATGCTTGATATTCAACTCAGCTTTACACAGACTTTCCCGATGAATGACACAGTGGAGAGATAAGAGTGTATGGTCGTCGACATAAGATAACAACATGTAAAAGCCTACGGGCCGCATAAATTGCATGCGGCCCGCGGGTCGAAGTGTGCCCATCCCTGCCATAGACACAGATACATGCAATATTTCTGTCACAGACCCAGATCGTAAGAAGTTTAAGGTTATATACATCTTTGTCATCTTGGTAAGTTTATGAAGGTTGATATGAAGAATTTATCGATTTGTTTACAATTTCGAAGAAAAGAAAGTTAAACAAGGTGCAGTCCTAAGTTCAATAGTTCCATAACAAATTAATTTGCCTTAGTTTTTAAACACTCATCTCACGCTGGGTAAGTCTTTTTTTTACTTTAGTACACAGATAACCAATCTATTCTGCTATAGTTATATCTGGTTAAAATTGATTCGATGGTGCCTGCTTGGGGCGGGGGGTAGGGGGTAAATGTATGTATAAACATATGTTTGCGCGTTAATCGAATTGGAGAAATGTTGTTTTAATACCTAAATAACACCATTTTCTTTTTGCTCTTTAATCCACCTGATCATTGTTTACACACCACCACTTCTCCTCGATGCCCCCCACCTGCTAAAACGCCCCTGCCCAAGGCCCTCCATGAAAGACGGGTGACACTGACTCTAGTGACGCCTTTGTATATGTATAACTTTGTAAAGCTGCTGTTTTCTATTGCAGCTTCACCATAATTCAGAAATTTATATTTATGTATGTATCTCAGTACAATAGTCCACGTTTGTTGTTTAAAACAACCCATGAGCTAAACTACTAAATATGTATTTTGGACAGGAATGATGTATATGATTTACTCTGGTGACTGTATACCAGGATTTTGTTTAAAGATATGTTTCATGATGGGACGCTGCAGTCTTTAATTACCCAACTTTTATAAAGTATTTAATCAGTGCTCTTTGCTAATAAAAAGCTTTTAAACAAGATTTGTTTGCTTAAAAATATATTAATAATGTGAAATAAAAGATCTAGTGAATGCCGAATAAGAGAAGCAAATTAAAAGACATTTGGAAATTTGAAAAAGGTCTCGATAAAAATTCATATTAATATCCTTTTAAAAAAACACATCAATTAAAAAGACTTGAGAATACATTTAAAAATGTTATTTACAAAGTAGTCGTTGAAATCCCTGGCACGGTGTCAATAAATAAATAAATACATAATAGCTGAAATACTAACTGTGAGGAGCTGAAATTGCTTCTCCACCATTGGTTTGGGTTGGAAAATATAGAACGTTATGGGCAAATATGAATGAAGTCTCTTGGAACTGAGTAAACTAAACATTATTTTTGATCGAGAAAGTCGTCATGATTTCAAGCATGTGCTGAGGAGTGGAGAGGTTGAATTCCCGCATATGTATTTGTGGAACTAAATCTTTTATTCATTTCCCAACTTCTTTTTTTCCCTTCTCAAATTATAAACATTAGCAGCAAACAAACAGCGAGACTGCTCGGTTTGGTCCACTCTGCCGTGCAGCGTCAACGACCAGGGGGCTTCCATAGGACGAGTCAAGCTCATTTCGCTCTGATATCCAACACTAATTTAGAACAAACAGTCTTCAATACCGAACCGATTTATTTTGATTGCTCCAAAATATGAGATTTGCAAGCTGACAAATGGTCACTTTATGGCGGACAGACCGTCCCAATCTGACCGCTGTCCAACGGAGGTGACCGGCGCCACAATGGACATAATTGAAGAACGTGCATCGGGTTTTGTCACCCCCCGAAACTGGACACCGTCAAGTGGCCGGCGACCAAAGAGGCCTGTTTGCTGCCTCTCTTAGCCTCCGTTAACCCCTCTTTGTCCGGTGGAAGTGTCAACAAATTTTTCAATCAAATATAATACGGACGGGTCAAATTGTTGACCGGAACTAGATGAACCTACGGGGGGAAAAAAAGGGAAATGGACTCTAAGAGGGTTAAGTCGAAGGGGGAGCAATCCGGAAATGTTTTATTAACGTGCAAAGAGAGGACGCGAGGACTTAATATTCATGGGTACTGACATTGTGCGTGTTGGCCTGAGAGTTGACAGAGATAAACCCAAGTGCGGTGTTGGCCTGAGAGTTGACAGAGATAAACCCAAGTGCGGTGTTGGCCTGAGAGTTGACAGAGATAAACCCAAGTGCGGTGTTGGCCTGAGAGTTGACAGAGATAAACCCAAGTGCGGTGTTGGCCTGAGAGTTGACAGAGATAAACCCAAGTGCGGTGTTGGCCTGAGAGTTGACAGAGATAAACCCAAGTGCGGTGTTGGCCTGAGAGTTGACAGAGATAAACCCAAGTGCGGTGTTGGCCTGAGAGTTGACAGAGATAAACCCAAGTGCGGTGTTGGCCTGAGAGTTGACAGAGATAAACCCAAGTGCGGTGTTGGCCTGAGAGTTGACAGAGATAAACCCAAGTGCGGTGTTGGCCTGAGAGTTGACAGAGATAAACCCAAGTGCGGTGTTGGCCTGAGAGTTGACAGAGATAAACCCAAGTGCGGTGTTGGCCTGAGAGTTGACAGAGATAAACCCAAGTGCGGTGTTGGCCTGAGAGTTGACAGAGATAAACCCAAGTGCGGAGCTTTAAGTCATTAACATAGAAATAATTATTAAGAAATTGTTTGCGAATGTTAGTTACTTCATGGTTAGAACTCCGGTCTATGTAAGACATGCGGAGGGCTTCATCAAATTATTGCATTAGGGGTATGAAGATGTTCTATTTGCTTATTTATGGATCCAGGTGTTGTCGTTGTTGTTGCTCTATCCCACATGCACGCACCTTATGAGACTCACACATTTCATTGACGTATTCATTTTTGGTGGAGCGGGTGTTTTTTAAAATTCACGCTATAATGTTAGACCTCGACTACTATCGCACCCAGGCCCCAGAAGGCGATACCTTTCTCCCTCAAGTTGGTTCATTCGGAGCCTTCAGGACTTCCTGTGGCACATGATGGGAACCTCTGGGCTAGAAAGTAGCTTAACTGACCAATGGAATGTCCACGATCAGCGTATTGGTATATCAGACTCATTGAAATAAAAAAAAACCAACGTTAATAATGTCGTAGAATACGAGGTAAATACTTAAAGATGTCAGAAAGTCCAATATATTATATTCGATTCGCTGATCATGTTATATTTACCTAAAACTATAATAACAAGCTTCAATTTAAAAGTAACACAAAAGGTCAATTAGATTAATCACTAACACCTAAATTCAATAGGTTAAATTTTGATTATGTTGCTATGTTATGTTGTTATTTGCATTCTCCAAATTTGATATCGCCTAGATATTTTTTAAAAATAAATATCATATGCCCAAAAACAGTTGAATTCAAACTCAATTTTCCAAGGCGAGTTTCAAATGGACAATAGAGCGTAAATAAAGAAAACTAAAGCACGAACGATTAAAATCTTTTGGTATAAGTTTCCAAGCAAAGTTTAGTAAATAAACACTCGTCTCATGCTACCACTTTAAGTAACACTCGACTTCAAAATTCCTGTTGGTAATGAGAATAGCCGACAAGAAAGTGTAGAAAAGCGATAGCGTTGAGGTCTCCCTTCTTCAAGTATGGGATATGGTGCACGCCGGGAATATAAACCCGAGGAAATGAATGTTTCCATAATCGACATTTTAACTACACCAGTTTATTTTTCAAGTGGGCGAAAGTGCAAATAAAGGAGAGAGCCCGGACAAATCGGTACCAAATAGGCTCGTTTATAGAGATAATTTGGGCCCATTGATCATATCTCACTCGGGTGGGTATGGAATATCCTCTTAAACACCGGCCTTGGCTTGTACCGGCACGAAGACCCGCTCCCTCTACGTGGTGCTACAATGGGGACAGAATGGCCCTATCCAGATCGTCATTACTAGCAAATTAGCCCGTTTAAGTTCGGGATAAGCCGGAGCTCGGGTGCCGGAATCACGGACCTGCACCCACAGAACACGGATCCCTGAAAATTGGCCCGTGTTGTTGCTGATTCCCTCAGAACGGTTTCTAGCGGAGATAAAGGACTTGAAAGCCATCCTATAGAAGTCAGCGCGGGTTCCAGTGTATATTTGCTTAAGGTAAACGGGAAGCCACCGCAAGAGAGGCCAGGAGAATACGAGCGTGTGAAACATCGCACCTTCATCGAGGAAGGCCAGTTTTTTCTCTCTCTTAATTGTGTTATGTTGAGATTCTTTCACTCCAAGATTCGGGTTTAGGCTTCTAAAGACTTGCAGGTTAGTCAGACCAGAGGTGAAAGTTAGTCAGGCCAGATGTGAAAGTTAGTCAGGCCAGAGGTGAAAGTTAATCAGGCCAGAGGTGAAAGTTAGTCAGGCCAGAGGTGAAAATTAGTCAGGCCAGAGGTGAAAGTTAGTCAGGCCAGAGGTGAAAGTTAGTCAGGCCAGAGGTGAAAGTTAGTCAGGCCAGAGGTGAAAGTTAGTCAGGCCAGGGGTGAAAGTTAGTCAGGCCAGAGGTGAAAGTTAGTCAGGCCAGGGGTGAAAGTTAGTCAGGCTAGAGGTGAAAGTTAGTCAGGCTAGAAGTGAAAGTTAGTCAGGCTTTAGTCATGTGCCCTTTTGTCATGCCAGAGGTACAAGAGTTTCGTGTTAGAGGTGTGCAAGTTATGTCATTTTAGAGGTGCCAATCTGTCGGTATAAAAGGGCAACTCTGGATAAAGGTATACAGTTGGTCACAATGGAATTACACGTTTTACATGCTCATAGAGGTTTGTTAAGTTAAAGGAACATAATTGTTTCTAAAGAGTTTCAAGTTTGTTAAAATAAGTTTGTCAGTAAAGAGGTATTATACATGTTTGTTCAACAGAGGTGCAAATTTGTGAAATAGAGGTGTGCGTTTGTTAAATATAGAAGTGCTAGTTTGTCATAACGGAGGTGGAGGTTTGTGACAGCATAATATAGGGGTTAAGGTTTTTCAAATTAGAGATGGAAATTTGTAGGTATAGGATTGCACGTTTGTCAGGCTATAGGTGCAAGTTTGACACGTTATTTAATCTTTAATGGATCTCATATGATTATTGAATAAATATAAAACTTATGGATGGCGTCAGAGAAACGAGTTTTAAACTTAAATTGGTCCCGAAAGAAGTTCTTTTAGTGACTACTCCTGTCAGCATCCTGAGTCGGTCCAATCTAACGGAGGGCCACCTGGGTATCAAGAAAAAAAATTGGAGTTACCGTTATTTACTAGTAAAAGAAAACATTTATTTTTTATTGGGTAAAAGTTACTAAAATATATTTGTTAAAGCTTTATAAGTATTGAAAGGAAGTGTAGCGGGAGAAAATGTGAAAACCAAAAACAAGATAAACACTGTTTAGAATTGTTAATTTGGTTCAATACATAAGAACTCAACGTACCAAATATATTTTAGTAAGTATATGTAAAATGTTTGAGTCTAACCATTTGAGAACCACCCTTAACTATGTTAACAAAATATTTCTGTTTGTTTAGACTAAAAGAAATCAATTAATTGAACCACTAATATTTGAACGTTTCATTTTACCATTCAACTCTCCGATCATTACTTTGGTTCATAACTCACACAACTAAATCATGAAACTTCGTTTCACTTTCCAAATTATCAACATTACCCCAAAACAGACACTTCAGGATTTAGGCGTGTCTAAAGCCACATTCCATCAATTAATCCTTATCTCATGATTAACCAGAATTAATCTTGTAACCAACAAGCCAGAAAAATAATATTGCAATAATATTTAACCTTTACAGATGGATGGACTTCATTGAAATTGAAATGTTTCTACAGAAATGGAAAATCAATTTAGTAATTAACATTTCTGAATGGTTTGCAGTAAATTTCTCCGAGACGGCCTCATCAGAGACCGAACCTTCCATGAAAACAAAACTGGCCTCCGTCTCCAGCATCGTAACATAATCAATCGCGGCCAATCACATTTTAACACACATCTCTATCTGCTAAGCTGTCTCCAGTCAAGCCCAAATATCCCATAAATCTGGCTGAAACAATCTCCAATCGTCCAGGCTGGGGCACGAACGGTCAACTTTTAATTGTGCTTTAACGCTGGCTTTTATTGACCTTCAGCCTCGGAGAGTCCTAAAATAATGGGCGACTAATTTAGTGAAAATACGGGCCTTAATTTCCTCGTAACGGCGGGATTGGGGAATCTTCGCGTGACTTTGTGAGACTTGGCGAGACTTGGGGTGTCGTCTGTGTGCACACAACAGTAAGACGTTGAGGCCGGCATCTCGCAGGAACCACATGAGGGCGTCAGGTAAAACAACAACAACATCTTGACGGGACATGTTGATGTGACGCATTTCGAGGTGTAAACATCGTATACAAAATATTAAACATAACAGTATTTTTTAAAAAATCACTTGTTTTTGTGTATGTCCTAAAAGATTGGGGCATATAGCAGTTGTTTTGAAAGCTTTTATCCTCTTACAGTATATTTAGTTCAACTCACTTCCGGGTCGTCTCCATGGCATTAATTTACATATTGGGGCTAATGTCTTGCCGAATTTTTACTAATGTGTATCCCAATGAATGATGAGAATCTGTGTTTTAAAAAAGAATGTTTAATTAAGGTGCATGATATTGTGCTGTGAATTCACGCTGAAGGCACGAATCTGATAATCATAACGATTGCTCTCAAACGACGTTGTTTTTTTTAAAAGAATAAGAGATAAATTCTTATGCAAATGATTTCAGTTTTATGGTAACACCTAGCTAATTCTCTCAAAAACATGTTTATTTTTCACCATTTTATCCGCTTTGTTTTGATGTTTGAAAGATTTGATGGCAAATTTCATTCAACTACACTCATTATGTAAACAATGAGACAAATATACAAAAAAGGAAAACATGGTCTTATTTGCAATACTTTGTAATATCATCTTTGTATTGTAAGCAAAAGAGCGGACTGTCCTCCAGTAGGCTGGCCCCAATTAGGACGCACAATGGCCCTGCTACAGACAGCGGTGGTCTTTTCTTTCCCTTGAATACAAAGCGACCGCGGCCATTATTTAACAGCCACTCTGCGCGCGTGCATGTTAAAAGGCATGACAACAAAAGCACTCACCATCTTTGCCCCTCTGGTTCCTAAGCAAAAGTTTACATTACAAAATGTTGGCATTGTGTGCGAATCAGGCGTCCGAATCGGGACAAGGTCACGGTGAATTCAACTTTACGCATGCGCAATCCCGTTCTATATAAATGACGTCAACATGGGGAAATTTTAATCTCTGTGTTTTACAAAACGTTATTATCTGAAATAATTTGGGGAATTAATTAATTGGTTCAACAAATTCATTAGTGTTACAACCTTTCTTTGAGAGATTCAGCGAGGAAACTCGTTAACGTCATTGACATGTATTATTGTAACATTATGTGTTTTGTTAGTAACAAACATCAAACATGACGTTTTAAGACAAAACCCATGTCAATGTCGCTACAATAATACGTGTAGTTAATTAATACACGTTAATGAAATTATTATGGTAAGGCGTGTATTATGTTGGTAAATACCTAGACATAGACAAATAAAAATCCGACCCCCCGATATTTCGATATATACAATGTTCTTGATGGCTACAGTGTTTATATTGTGAACGGTTGGCGAGCTGTCGGTCCATTGAATTCAAATTCGTCAAAAACACGTTTGTATCCTTTTGCCCGATCAATTTTAGTCAGAAATAGGAGCATTTACCCCTTCTCTCTCTTTCTTTCGTTTTCTCTTTTTACCTCTCGCTCTTTCTTTCTCTTTCTCTGTTTCACCCTGTCTCTCTCTTTCTTTTTCATTCTCCCTTTTTCTCTTTCTCTTTTTCACTCACTCTTTCTCTCGTTCTTTCTTTTTCTCTGCATGTTTCACTCTCGATTTATTTTTCTCGTCTCCTTGTCTCTCTTTATCCCTCACACTTTATCTCTCTGTTTCTTTTGTCTCTCGTTATCTCACTTTCTCAATTTCTCTCTCAAATTTTCTTCTGATTTCTTTCTTTCTTTCTTTTTTTCTTTCTTTCTTTCTTTTTTTCTTTCTTTCTTTCTTTCTTTCTTTCTTTCTTTCTTTCTTTCTTTCTTTCTTTCTTTCTTTCTTTCTGTCTGTCTGTCTGTCTTTCTTTCTTTCTTTCTTTCTTTCTTTCTTTCTTTCTTTCTTTCTTTCTTTCTTTCTGTCTTTCTTTCTTTCTTTCTTTCTTTCTTTCTCTCTCTCTCTCTCCTCTCTCCCTTTCTGTATCTTACTTCCTTTCTCTCTATCTCAATCGCTGTCTCTGCCTGAACCGCTGCGTTTAATTAATATTGCCGGCTAATTCCCAATTACAGAAACATAACCGTGACCGCCATGAATATGAAATTGAAAGCACCGCGCCAATTCGACAAACATGATCCTGAAAAAAAAAGTTTCGACCAATAAAGGACAAATATCGGAACGTCGCTTGCGGGGTGGGCCTAAGTGGCGTTTGATGACCGTATCTTTTTTTTTCTTCTTCTTTCTTTTTCATTTTAATCTTTCTTCACTCGGAATTGCTTTGTTTTCATTGCGCTCTTTAAGTTGAGCGCAGACACTATCCACATAACCAAGCAAGTTAAAGCATTAGTTGTATGTTTACTGTTGATTGGGGGGGGGGCAGATAATGGAAGGGCTGGGTTGGGTAAAGGGGGGAGGGTTAAGTGTCGGGGGGGGGGTGGGGTGGCGTTGTCGGTCTACAGTCATCGAACTGGAGGGGTTTTCGATAAAAAAAAACCTCAGGAGCGAGTCGAACTGAAGGGGTTTTTGATAAAACTCACGAGCGAGTCTTACGAATCGAGGCACGTGCGTTTTCACTGATTCCTGGAAGTTGATTCGCCGCCATGTTCGCAACGACAGTCGGCCGAGCCTCGGGATATTGAACAAGTCGTTGAATGAATGTAAATATAAGACCACGTTCAGAGGTCATTACATACACGAGTATTTTCAGACGACATATTGAGCCAGTTTCACATGATATTATATGTAATATAAGTTTTAGTCCACTCGTTACAACACCGACTATAGACGAACGATAAATAAATATTTTGTTTCATTTATCGTTACTTATAAGACCTGTTTAGGTGATATTTCATGCAGACCAGTTTTAGATGTCACAAGATTTAAAAATAGTTTCAGATGACATTTAAAATTGCGGCCATTTTCAGAAGTCATTTTATACGAGACCAGTTTCGGATCTGAGAAAAATCACTCGTAACCGTTCTTTCGAATGGAAACGATCATCCAGCCGTTTACGTCCACCCTGTCCTGCCTCTACTTTGGTTGTAAGGCACGAAATCCCGGAGAGGGATGTCATGTGATCAGATGCCCGGAAACACGTGGGAACTTGTTTCAGTTTTTCTTAATTTCATATTGGTTGGGTTGCCTTTAAGGAATTGTGTCCTGGGTTCAGTTGTCCTAGAGGACTTGTGTATTGGGTTCAGTTGCCCTAGAGGACTTGTGTACTGGGTTCAGTTGTCCTAGAGGACTTGTGTACTTGGTTCAGTTGTCCTAGAGGACTTGTGTACTGACTTCAGTTTTCTTGGAAGACTTTGTGTACAGGGTTCATAAGTCCTAGAGGACTTGTATACTTGGTTCAGTTGTCCTAGAGGACTTGTGTATTGGGTTTAGTTGTCCTAGAGGACTTGTGTATTGGGTTTAGTTGTCCTAGAGGACTTGTGTATTGGGCTCAGTTGTCCTAGAGGACTTGTGTATTGGGTTTAGTTGTCCTAGAGGATTTGTGTACTGGCTTCAGTTTTCTTAGAAGACCTTGTGTACAGAGTTCAGAAGTCCTTGGGGATTAGCGTACTGGGTTCAGTTGTCCTAGAGGACTTGTGTACTGGGTGCAGTTGTCCTAGAGAACTTGTGCACTTGGTTCAGTTGTCCTAGAGGACTTGTGTACTGGGTTCAGAAGTCCTTGAGACCAGGTTTATTAATTCGTGAAGTTACTCAAGTTGACAGCGTCGTCACCCACTTGTCCTACCGGAAGAGCGTCGAGACAGCGCCGCTGGAGCTTCATGGAGCCCATGTTGTTCTTCCTGGCGCTGTGGCGGCGGTGTCGCCGTCCAGGTGAAGAGTTTGTACACCGTCAATGTGTGTTTGTTGAGGTGTGTGTTGAGGTGTATGTGTTGAGGTGTGTGTGTGTGTTTGGTTGGAGGGGTGGGGGAGGGACAGAAGTCGACTATAAAAATTAATTATCGCTCGTTTATTTGTTTTCTTATACGTTGTTGTAACGAGTAGGATAAAAATAGATTTTCAGAGTATATTTGTGTGATTTAAGACAATAGCCCCATTTAATGTTTAGGACACACAAAGGATATTGATGCCGACTTGTAGAATATATTTTTACATTACGCTATGGAATAAAAAATTATTTTTTAAAAAGCATTTGAGATTGTGGTCAATACAGACTCCAATTTGTGTACACTACGGTCTTATATTTGAACTCCTATTACCCCAGCTGCTTTCAAAGTATGCAACCACTAGTCTCATTGTTGACAGTCGTTTCGTATCTGATTTGTTAAGTCTAAGATTTGTCATACTGTTAGGTATTAGTCTGCTGAGGTTTTTGGAAGAGCTCGTGCTCGACGTTACGTCACTCAATGTTTTACCGGTGACACGTCATAACGGCCCCGGTCAAAATGGCCCCGACAAAACGGCCCCGACATAACGGCCCAGGTCAAATCGGCCCCAGACAAATTGTTTACGTTTCTAAACAAAAAAAATTTCACCCTTAAAAAAGTGGTAAAATTGCTAAATTATTTTTGGTCATGTTATTATATCATTTCTTCTCAACAAACAACCGTGACTTGGAATCATATCGAGTAAAGGCTATTAAATTCATTGTTGTGATGTCATTATTATTGTTTCTTGTGAGCTGAACCTGAATACCAATCGGTGAGTAAAAATACGAATATAATATTTGATTGTATTTTTTTACAATTAGTCCATCTATTAGTCCAGGGCCGTATTGACCGGGCCGTTTTGTCGGTGAACCGTTTTACCTAGTGCTGAGGTTTTTGAGCAAACCATTTGCGATACTTCATTGATTGCACGACAAATGCCCTCAACAAAGATTGCACGACAAATGCCCTCAACAAAGATTACACGACAAATGCCCTCAACAATTATTGCACGACAAATGCCTTCAGCAAAGATTGCACGACAAATGCCTTCAACAAAGATTGCACAACAAATGCCGTCAACAAAGATTGCACGACAAATGTCATCAACAAATATTGCACGACAAATGCCCTCAACAAAGATTACACGACAAATGCCGTCAACAAAGATTGCACGACAAATGTCATCAACAAAGATTGCACGACAAATGCCCTCAACAAAGATTACACGACAAATGCCCTCAACAATGATTGCACGACAAATGCCTTCAACAAAGATTGCACGACCAATGCCTTCAAAAAAGATTACACGACAAATGCCCTCAACAATGATTGCACGACAAATGCCTTCAACAATGATTGCACGACAAATGCATTCAACAAAGATTGCACGACAAATGCCTTCAACAAAGATTGCACGACAAATGCCGTCAACAAAGATTGCACGACAAATGCCATCAACAAAGATTGCACGACAAATGCATTCAACAAAGATTGCACGACAAATGCCATCAACAAAGATTACACGACTAATGCCCTAAACAAATGTTTAGCGCTCAACAGGAAACAACACAAATAAACAACCCGAGTAAACAATTGTGACTATTGTCTTATCTTATCTTATCTATTACAGAAGCTCCTTCTATACAGAAGATTATTGCGTCCTACGCTTATCTACGGTTTGTGTTTATTCCCGCATTTATATTAGAGATTTAAATGTTGATAAAGTGTTTGTTTTCCTGGTTTCTTCAGGCAACCCATGCCACGCCCGAATTCCGGACAGGAAGAACGAAAATTTGTATGTGTTTGTTCTTGCATAAGGAATGAGAAATGTCTTTTTATCCTTATGTCTATCTGAGGGTTGTATTAAGTTATCTTTGTGTTGTATTTCTAAATTAGAATTAATTGCTTTGTGTATGATTACTACTTTACTCTTGGTTCTTCTATCCTCTAGTGTGTCAAGGCTTAATGATTTAAATTTTGAGTTACCCCACGGTCTAAGTCGGGGTAGAAACAAATATTGTATTTCAGCGACCTAAATAACTTATTGGGAACGTTTGTAGATTAGCATAAACTAAGTAACTTTTAACCAATCAGAAACTCGCATGATCATTTATGACTTCGTGGGAGACGTGTCTGGGGGCCAGCCAGGAATGTTAGGGTTGCATACAGGGTAAGCAACGTGGACAATATAAGGGCAGGGAAATGTTAGACCGGGGAGCACGAAGCCAGGGAACCACATAGTACTTAGCAATGGGACCACATAGTACTAAGCCAGGGAACCACATAGTACTAAGCCAGGGAACCACATAGTACTAAGTACTAAGCCAGTGAACCACATAGTACTAAGTACTAAGCCAGGGAACCACATAGTACTAAGCCAGGGAACCACCGAGTAGGAAGCCAGGGAGCCACTGTGCCGAGTTAGTTGGAGTCTGGGTGCCACGAGGGCGCAGTACGGACGGAGTGACTGGGGACTGAGAATATAGTGACGGCCAGATGAGAAGCTGGTGTACGCAAATAAAGAACTGACAGATTCAAAGGCGTGTTTTATTGCTTGAACGAGAGTAGTAGAAGTAGATAAGACAACCAGATAAATCTTCCACAATATACATAGATTATTTCAAATAATTTAAGGGAGGATACATTTTAAAGTTTCCTACAAAATGCTGACGAAAGTTATAGCCAAAAGGCTACATCCATATGCTGAAGAAATATTAGGAGACTACCGATGTGGATTCAGGCAAAACAGATATACGACTGATCAAATTTTCACCATCAGATGCAAATTAAAGAAATGCAATGAATAAAACATTTCAGTGCATCAACTATATGTAGATAACAAAAATTGTATGACATCATGAAAATGAAATATCTAAATGAAATGCTGTAGGAGTTAGGCATACCCAACAAACTGACAAGAATGTTATATGTCACGTTGAACAACTCAAAAAGAAAAGTTAAGGTTCAAGGATAATACTCAAGAGAATTTAGGATGAGACAAGGACTAAGGCAGGGAGACTCACTATATTGTATGCATTTTAACTCAACGTTAGAAAGATACAAATGGATACTTAATGAGGGAAAAACAAGAACAGAAAGCTATTGGCACTTTCTATAGCCAACCCATCCATTACCTTGCAAATGCTGATGACATAGCCCTGCTTGCAAAAAAGTACTAAAGACATATTAAAGTAATACATTTAATTAGCAGATGCATCACTTCAAGCAGGGCCGGAAGTCAACAACCAAAAAAAGAAAATACATGACCCTAGAAAGAGGAGAAATGACAGGTTATGACATTAAAATTAGGAACCAGACTTTTGAAAAGGTAAATCAATTCAAATACCCTGGACCACTACTTAATACAAGGAATGAATTAATAATAGAAATCAAAGAAAGAATATCAGCCTGGAATAGAGCATACTTAAGTAGCCAGAAAATCCTTTTTAAAAATGCCCTCAACAAAGATTGCATGACAAATGCCCTCAACAAAGATTGCACGAGAAATGCACTTAACAAAGATTGCACGTCTAATGCCCTCAACAAATGTTTAGCTCTCAACAGGAAACAACACAAAGAAACAACCCGAGTAAACAATTGTGACTATTGTCTTATCTTATCTGTTACAGACGCTCCATCTATACAGAAGATTATTGCGTCCTACGCTTATCTATGTTTTGTGTTTAGTCCCGCACTTTTATTAGAGATTTAAATGTTGATAAAGTGTTTGTTTTCCTGGTTTCTTCAGGCAACCCATTCCACGCCCGAATGAAATGACAGGTTATGAAATTAAAATTAGGAACGAGACTTTTGAAAAAGTAAATCAATTCAAATACCCTGGACCACTACTTAACCACCAAAACATTTCAACGGAAACAAAGAAAACTCTTTATAAAACGGTCATCAGACCAGTTGTAATATATGCAAGTGAAACTTGCACCTTAAAGAAAACTGCAGAAAACCTGTTAAATACATGAGAGAGTTAAGTTCTCAGGAAAATATATGGATCAACAAAGGATGAATTCGAATGGAGAGAACCAAACCAAAAACAACTATACAGTCTATTTCAAGCTACCCAAATAGTTTAAGAAATAAAAAAAGGGCAGACTGCACTGGGCAAGACAGCTAGAAAGAATGTCAAATGATAGAGGACTAAAAAGTAAAAGGGGCACACAACCAAAACCCCAGAGGAAAACGGCTGAAGAGGAGACCTAGACTTAGATGGATGGATGACGTAGAATAAAACAAACCCGTAAAAACAAAGTTTTTGACTATAAATCCCTTATATATGAGACATAACTAACAGTATTGATTATTTTCAAACATTTACAGACTGAATCTGTCTTAACTCAACTTTGCATCATAACCCTAGTGGGGGGGAGGGGTGGGTGGGGGGAGAGGGGAAAAGTCTGGTCACCGATTCGCTTGACGGAGCTCAGAGTGACACGTCAAATGTAAACAAAAGCGCCCGTCGCTTCGTTGGGTCGCCTCAATGCGTCAGCTCAAAATTTCACGTGGCAAAAAAACAATAACAAACCGTGAATTAAAATTACATACCTCATATAAGGATAAACTAAAAATGCATTAATTTAATTACGGTACGTTCGATCGATCTGAAATTTTGATACGATGCATTGTTAGGTTAGACGGGTCCGTGTGCCAAATTTCAGTTCGATCGGATCATGGGAAGTGGGTCATTTTCGACTTCTGTTTTTCCGCCCGCCCGCCGAGCCCAAGACAGAGAGAGAGAGAGAGAGAGAGAGAGAGAGAGAGAGAGAGAGAGAGACGGCCGCGAAGTTAATATAAGGGATTTAAAAACAAATTTTTTGACTATAAACCCCTTATATATGAGACATAACTAACAGTATTGATTATTTTCAAACACGACAAACATACAGACTGAATCTGTCTTAACTCAACTTTGCTTCATAACCCTGGGGGAGGGGGGGGGAGAGGGGAAAAGTCTGGTCACCGATTCGCTTGACCGAGCTCAGCGTGACACGTAAAATGTAAACAAAAGCGCCCCGTCGCTTCGATGGGCCGCCTCAACGCGTCTACTCAAATTTTCACGTGGAAAAAAAACAATAACAAACAGTGAATTTAAATTACATACCTCATATAAGGATAAACTAAAAATGCATTAATTTAATTACGGTACGATCGATCGATCTGAAATTTTGATACGATGCATTGTTAGGTGAGTCGGGTCCGTGTGCCAAATTTCAGCTCGATCGGATCACTGGAAGTGGGTCATTTTTGACTTTTGTTTTTCCGCCCGCCGAGCCCAAGACAGAGACGGCGGTGAAGTTAATATAAGGGATTTAAAAACAAACCCGTAAATACAAAGTTTTTGACTATAAATCCCTTATATATGAGACATAACTAACAGTATTAATTATTTTCAAACATTTACAGACTGACACCGAGTGATGTCCCTTGTCTTTAATAAATGGGGGTGGGATGTGAGGGGGTGTCGGCACGACGGTCGGCGTCAACACGACGGTCGGCGTCAACTCAAACTCACGTGAATCTGGAAGAAAAAAAACAATAACAAACAGTGAATTTTGAATTACATACCTCATATAAGGATAAACTAAAAATGCATTAATTTAATTACGGTACGTTCGATCGATCTGAAATTTTTATACGATGCATTGTTAGGTCAGACGGGTCCGTGTGCCAAATTTCAGTTCGATCGGATCATGGAAAGTGGGTCATTTTTGACTTCTGTTTTTCCGCCCGCCCGCCCGCCGAGCCCAAGACAGAGAGAGAGAGAGAGACGGCCGCGAAGTTAATATAAGGGATTTAAAAACAAACCCGTAAAAACAAAGTTTTTGACTATAAATCCCTTATATATGAGACATAACTAACAGTATTGATTATTTTCAAACATTTACAGACTGAATCTGTCTTAACACAAGTTTGCTTCATAACCCTAGGGGGGGAGGGGTGGGTGGGAGGGGGAGAGGGGAAAAGTCTGGTCACCGATTCGCTTGACCGAGCTCAGAGTGACACGTAAAATGTAAACAAAAGCGCACCGTCGTTTCGTTGGGTCGCCTCAATGCTCAAACTTTCACGTGGCAAAAAAACAATAACAAATCGTGAATTTAAATTACATACCTCATATAAGGATAAACTAAAAATGCATTAATTTAATTACGGTACGTTCGATCGATCTGAAATTTTGATACGATGCATTGTTAGGTAAGACGGGTCCGTGTGCCAAATTTCAGTTCGATCGGATCATTGGAAGTGGGTCATTTTCGACTTTTGTTTTTCCGCCCGCCGAGCCCATGAGATGATGACAGACAGAGAGACAGAGAGAGAGAGAGAGACGCCAGTGAAGTTAATATAAGGGATTTAAAAAGACATACAGCTACAGGGGATCCCATATTGGAGAAGAAAGACGATGATAAGGACTGAGTAGAAGGAGGTCGTGAGGCAGGCCCAAGCCCTACATGGGCTGCAGGAGCTACCTCAACCCTAAAATACAGTATATAGAAGATAGGCCTACAAACACAACAATGTATATTTAAATTATTATATTATGTATGTTATTATCGCCATGTAAAGCGCTGCGAGCCCGGCTCCCGGCCGGGAAACATCGCTATAAAAATTAGCAATTTATTATTATTATTATTATTCTAACGACATACTATATCATAAATTATTTATGACAAATAAAAAGAATTAAGAAACAAAAATTTCGTGTCATTGTTTATTGCCACCCCCCCCCCTAATTCATAACCAAACTTTTCTCAAGCAGATTCTTTAATCTATAGTACTTATACTTTGCATGCCATGTCTGGTGGCCCCTGGTCAAAAGAAGAAGGTATTTATACTTATAATCTAAAATTAGTATTAATTTTTTTTTAATATTTAGTTTGTTTTAATTTGAACCCTTTTCTCAATTTATATTAAAAAAACAGCATACTAAAATAATTTAACTTTAAAGATATACCCCAAGTTTGAGATCAGGGTGAAATGCTCACGTGACTCGTGGGCTAAGAACAAAGCATATAAATTGTTTCCATAAGCCGTAAATAATCGGTAGTATAAAAGAAATTTAGTGGGTAGATTTGGGAACGACTTGTAAGCAAGATTTTACAATGTGATTGATGCACTTACAGTGCAGCCGTGGCCCGTGAAAGCTGTGACACTTGCCAAAAGACCAACATGGTCTGTGGACTCAATAATCATTTTGTATATGTCATGTCCTATCTGTTACAGGTGCTCCAGAGGATTATCAGATTATTGCGTATTACAATTATCTGTAGTTTGAGTCTATTGCTGCATTCTCATTAGATTTGACAATGTCGATAAAGTGTTGGTTTTCCTGTTTTCTTCAGGTATATCATTCGTGCATAGATAGATAAGACAAGACACTTTTTTAAAATAAAATAATAAAACTAAACTAAATAACTTATGACCCAAGCTCAGACCCCGCTTCAAAGCTAATTTTACTAGTTACCCCCTGGGAAGTAACTGCCACGCCAACGCCCACCGGGAACTGATAATTCCCTTTAAATGGGATTTCATGGGGCACATTAAATTAGCGTGTCTATGGTTGGTGACTTTATTATCTGACTTCGGCTATTGGGACCTGTGCCGGTTCCGCTAGATTAAAGTGTACTCCGACCCAGCACAGGTCACAATGCAATAATAATGAATACTAGAACGGCGGGGAATAAAAATATATGTTGTTAATTGGCCTGTCATCTGGTTTCCGAGGACCCGGCTATATCTGTTGCCGAGCAGTTACCCGGGTAATAAAATTGCGCCCAGGTACCCGTGAAATGTTACTGCAATGAATACAGCAACGTGGTCAAACTGCGGCTTTCTATGTTCACATTTTGGCTGGAGAATTATTTATCAAATTAAAATTTTTATTTTGAAATAAATACTGTGAAATAAATTTAACATGAAAACGCTTAAAAAGAAATAACTGTCAACGGAAATAAAACACTTTCCCTAAAAACTACAACGAATTTTCTTTCTTGGAACATGAAAAAAAAATCATTTAAAACGAAAAGGTTTTGGTTCTTTGAATTGTTCATGTCAGGAAAAAAGAACACGACTTCTGATAACTAGAAAGGGCAGGAAATGACAGAAATGAAATTGGCTTTGAAATACGCCGCACATCTTTGTTACCGATTGAGACGAGCCAATGTTGTTTATCTCATTCCCCACCCACCCACCCACCCACCCACCCACACACACACTCACTCCTTTCTCCACTCCTACCCCCCCCCCATACTTTAAAAAAAATGCTATATTCTTGGGTTTAAAAAAATTCAATCATTGAATGATTTTCGCTGTAATAACAAAAATAATTGATGGAGGATTGGTCCACTCAGTACGGGCAAGTACCAAAAAGTTTAGTTCACAGTTGTCTAGAAATAACCAGCCATGTCATCATACGATTACCGCCTTTTATCTTTAAAAGAATTTGTTTAGCGCCCCCCCCAAAAAAAAATAAATAAAAAAAATAAAATAAAATAATAAAAATAACAATAATAATATAAAATAAATCACTCCCCCCCCCTCTGCTCATTGTTTTCACACCACTGTACTATAGTATCATTTCAATGTCATCATTTTTACATCGCTGATTCATTACATATAAATTTGCATTTCTACAATAAACAAGTATAAGGCTAATAGCGGGTATTAATTTTGAGGTATTTCGAATGGGTAACCCGGGTACCCGTTCAAATTTTGGACGGGTACCCGGGCAGCTTTTTTTCAACAATATTGACAGCCCTAGTTGTTAACTATCCACTTCAGAATAAAAAAAATAATGTATTACATATCTGTGATTTATTTTATTTGTATTATTCATTTATTTCTAAATTGAACAATTTTATCCCTAACCCTAACCCATCTCCCTAAACATTTCTCTAAACATATCCCTAATCCTGTCCCTAACCCTAAAGCCTATCCCTAAACCCAACCTTAAATCTAAAATATTATTAATTGTCAATTCATAAATTTAAAAAAAGTTTTAAAAAATGTAACAAAAAATTTTAAAATACACTTATGCCTAATATAAGAATCAATCCTTTACTGCAAGGTCTACAATCTTTTACACTACTAGTACGACCACAAAACCTTGATGAACATTGTGACTTTCTAAATTTATAAAATAAACTCTTAAATATTATCGCCTAACAAATTAGGTTTTTCGATTACTAAGACTATCGGGTCCGAATAGCCATCTTAGGTTATTCGTACACTTTTTTTAATAATACCAGGGAGAATTTTGTACGTTAAAAAATAAATGAATTATTATTTATAATTAGTAATTAAGTATTTTTAAAAATAAATTGAAAAAAAATATTATCAATATTTTCTTAAATTTTAATCGAATTTTTAATGATTAAAATGATTTTAATCTATATTTAATCGGTAAAATTTTTAACGTTTAATCTAGAAATTAATCGTTAATTTTCGAGCCCTCATAAATATGCTACCAGGATATTTTTTTACTAGTATTAGTATGAAATAAGAAATAGATTTTTATTAAAATTTTCCTTTCAATCTCCTATAATTTTTTTATGAAAAGTTTCTCTAAATCTCCTATAAATACTCACTATGATTATCCTATATGTTAAAAGGCAAGTTTCTGTCATTTCTGTCCGGTCTATAGCGATTGGTCCCTCAAACACATATGACTCCTACAGCCAATCATATTGAACACGTTTACCCCATTTACGCGGACGTTCAAAACGAGTTATTTTTGGTGCAGTATTTCTTCCAAGACTTTATTTTGATTTATGCGCGTTGGGATGTATTGCAAAAAGCCCTGTTTTTACGAGTTATTTATTTTAACTATAATGAATAGTATTTTTGACGCGATTATGCACACGTAATGCCGGTCGAGACGGCTGTTGGAAGGGAGTTACAACATGCCACCGAACGGTGGCGGAAAGTCCTTGGACGGGTTTTGTTGCTCGTTTTTAATATATTGACATTCATTTCAACTTATTATTATATCATATTTATCTGACAGACGTTCTTTTTTACTGTTAGGGACTGAGGATACAGGCTCCACACACACATAATGGATGTATGGATTGCACTGGTTTGCAATAACAATGGTAGCCAATGCCCGGGGTTTAAATATAGTAATGACAGTTGTCATTGATACCCATGAACATGAAACAGTTATGAAAGTTGTCAGTGGAATGGCTGTTTAAAGACTATTAGACTATTTTGACAGTTTTACGGTTAAGGAAACAGATTTTGAGAGTGATAAAATAAGTTTTTGAATCGTGACAATAATGTCATACTTCATTTATCCCGATTTAGTGACAACATAATAAGAATAACACATCCATTAAAACACCGCCGTTTTTAAAAACAATTCAACTCTTATCGCCATTTAACATTGAGAACCAACACGGTGATAAAAAACGCGTTGAAAAAAAAACAAAACAAATGAATCAAAGAATGATCGATGCGAGTTTCCGGTTGGACTTTTGCCGCCACGAGAGTTGGCCGAGTGGCGCGAGATTTGAGTTAATATTTGTACCACTTTGAAATAATTAAGACCTCCCCTCCAACCGATCCATGCAATAATGCGTTCATTGAGAGGCGAGTCAACAGAGGGGCAGTATTCTCACTGAAGGGATCAAACAACTCCTCAATGGGGTCCCCGCACACCGCACACGCTGTTATAAAACACCAGGGATAGGAACATTTCTGGGCGGTAGTTTGCTCACGAATTAATCATGGGTCATCGAGCGGGGTTATTATTCTGTTTTCATGTAGAGGTAAAGTAAAAATATTTAAATTATAATCTTTTTTAAATCAAAGTATTTCAGCAGGTGCCGAAATGAGTTTTACGATATGTTTTAATAAACTTTAATCAATGTCAATCTCATTTGATAAAATTGTATTTTAAAAGGAAAATTTTGTAAAGAGCATTAATAAGCGCATTCCCTCCTTTGAAGTATGAAATTAGATAAATTTCATGTCACACTAGATCGGATTCGTGATTTCATTAACATTATAGAAATAATATGAGTTTGGGGATTAAAAGAAAAATTTCTTGATAATAAACCTCTATAAAACTATTAACTGTAATTGTCAAAAGTAAAACAAAAAGAATTTGTAGCTGTTTACTGTTATCCATCAAGGATATATAACTTTTATAGTAGGAACTGTTGTGTACTATATCTATTTATTTTATAAATGAACAACTTATAAAATGAACACCAAAACATTTCACATTTTAAATTTTAGTTCCGTATCTGTAGTGATGTAGTGTAAATATAGTCGTAAATATTAGCGGGATTTTAACTTTCCCATCTTTTATGATTACTTAAATCAGCACCCACAGTTTGGATTACCCGGTATGCCATATTATTAAATGTGAAAATGTTTATCAGGATTGTACCTAGGGTTGCCAGACGTCCGGCGAAAGTAGGACATTTTTAGCTCAATGTCCTCCGTCCGGCAGGCAAAGCTAAAATCGTTTAAAATATCCGGCTTTTCTTACATTTTACATTATAATTTTTATATATCGTTGTTACAACTGTAATACGGAATGCTTACTTTTTAAAAACTACAATATGGCTATTTTTGAAATAAAAACCTAGAAACCTAGACAAGGACGAAAAAACCTAGATCTAGGTTGAAAAATATTCCAGTCATGGAAAAAGAAGAAATGTCAGTGTTGAAAGTTATGAGCCGTCTTCACATAACCTTGGAATTTTTGAAAAATAGATTGGTTTCACTGAAAGTTAGGGAGATGTTTAGAAGACTTAAGGAAAGTGGTTGAGAAGAATAGTATACACGTTTTATGGCAGAAGTTAAGTTGGTGTATGAAGCAAGCAATAGTTACTTAGAAAAGTCGTTGAAACCTTTGATGAATTTCAATGCTTTAATTGGATGTACGTAGATAAAAAAAAACAACTAAGACTCTAAATTTGATGACCTTTTGATTGCATATTGTATCTGAAAGAGGAGGGTATTATTGTAGATGATGTGCAATTGTTAACCAATAATTCATTCTTAAACATTTTTATAAGACAAAAATAAACAGTTTTTTTTAAAGACTCTTGCATGAACAGTGGCAGCTATTACAATAAAATTTTACTGGCTGAGAGTTAAAATCTGGGACGACTCAAATGAAATATTCAAAATGCCCTCCTTTGCCGTCCTCCTTTTTTGTTCCTTATATATGTCCACCTTTTGGTGTCCAAGTATCTGGCAACCCTAAATGTACCACAATTGACACAGTCGATTATACACGCATTGCATTTATCCCCACAGAGAAGTATTACTTAAACACAAAACCTAAACCACCGCCTGTGTATTCATTTAAGAACATTTCTGGTTTAATAAAAAAATATATATATGAAGAACTCTCCAACCTCATTGTCCTCGCATTTTGAAAAGTAAACACGGGCTGCACGCGCCAAACGATATTTGCCATCAGTCCCTTCTTGTTTTTCAATTACTTTTTTAGCGGCAAGAACCACCGTCGCATTAAAAGCTGTTAGTATTAATTTTAATAAAAAAATAAATCCGCCACCGGACGCTAAGAGACGTCTCTCGCCACTAACGTCACGTCGCGGGTCACGCGAATCAACGTTTGGACGTCTGATCACCTTTACCGATGGCCGCGGTCACGTGGATCCGAACGTGTTTTTCTATTTGTTGATAGCTACTCTTGTTTTACCGTCGATTCCCGCAAAAGCCCTTTAGAAAAATACGGTTTGTGCTTTATTGTTATGGTTGAGGGGGAAATCGGTATTTGCAGTTGAAAAAATACGAATAAAGTGGGAAGCTCGGCCATTTTGTCTGTTTTCTTCGGTGGTCACGAATGAAGATTTAATTAATACGGAGAGAACTTGATGCTTTGTATGTGTTAGGGATACACGAGAATGACCACAGAGAAACAGGAGCAATTGATAGCGAGGGGAGTGCGCACGGTGAAATGCAATGAAATGGCACGCACCTTGTTTGCACACCAACAACTAAATACATTAAATACGTGAGTATTAATTTTTTAATGCAGATACATGAACTTACTAGCGTCGGCGAATTAGACTAGTGACAACGAGCTCGATGATGAAATAAAAAAACATCTATCATATCTATGCTTATATCTAAACTATATTGAAAAAAATCATATAGTTATGTGTTTTAACTAGGGCTGCAGAAATTAACGATTACTTAATTGATTAATCGTTAAAAATTTAATCGATTAAAATAAATTTGATCGATTAAAATTCTATAACAATTTAAGAAAATATTTCTAATATTATTTTTCTCCAATTTATTAATACTTACATACTTTCCCCTCGTTCTTCTTATTATTTATTTAGACGTGCATACGAAAAGAAAAAGGTTTTTCTTCCTAATTTCTTGGATCGCAGATCGAATTTGCTGTGTTAGGTCACACAATTTGGGAGCCATGGAATTACCGCGACTTAACTGATTTTGTGAAATAATGAATCGTGACTTAACGGGATCTATATATGCGTTATAAAAACTAAAATTAATCGAAATTATCGATTGATCGATTAATTTTTTTAACCGATTAATCGGGGAAAAAATTAATTAGTACCAGCCCTAATTGTAACAAAATGAAACCATCATTATAAAATATTTTAAACGCATACTCAAAACAACTATTGAAAATGGATATTACCTACTTGTCTTAGGGGCCGTTCATAAATGACGTCACGCGTCTAAAAAAGGGGGAGGGGTCACGCCTTTGTGAATATGTGTGTCGAGGTTAAGGGGGAGGGGGTGTGTTTAAGAAATTTGACGTCACATAAAAATAACCATAAAAGTTCCACTTAAATATTTGATTGCTCGCAAATTATTTAATGACATTCTCAATGGCTTCACACGTGTTATAAATACAATATTAGAGTGTAGGATTTACACTAAATACATATTTAAATGTCAAATTAAACAACCCGTGAAAACACAGTTTTTGACTATAAATCCCTTATATTCATGTAGTTGTTATGATTTGAATGTTTATTTAATACTTATCAATATACATAATTTGTAATGTATGTAACGTCTGTCTGTCCTGTCTGTCTATGACGCTACTAATTTTAGAAAGCAGCGCACCAAAAAATAAGTCTTTTCGAACGTCCGCATAAAATGGATCAATATGGAAATAAATGAATAAAATAAAAAATAAATAAAATTAATGAAAGTTCTGAATTACATTATTTTTAAATCTGATGTGTATTTATTTTGAAAACTTCCGACATTTTTGACGAGTGATACACTAGTATATATATATATATATATATATATATATATATATATATATATATATATATATATATATAAATACGAGCAACAAAGCCCGTCCCAGGACGTTCCGCCACCGTTCGGTGGCATGTTGTAACTCCCCTCCAACAGCCGTCTCGACCGGCATACATGTGCATCACGTCAAAAATACTATTCATTATATTTAAAATAAATAACTCGTAAAAACAGAGCTTTTGACTATAAATCCCAACGCGCATAACTCAAAATAAAGTCTTGGAAGAAATACTGCACCAAAAATAACTCGTTTTGAACGTCCGCGTAAACGTGATCAATATGATTGGCTATAGGAGCACAATGTGTTTAAGGGACCAATCGCTATCGATGACCGCACGGAAAATATTATTTTATTATATTGGATATATCATAATATATATATATATATTTACCCTCAATTATGTATGACTGAATGTAACCTCTTTGTTATGTTTTTACTTATTAATGTATCTTGTAGGCGTTCTCTCAATACATAACCTTGCATACAATAATCCTCTGAAGAACTGGTTTCAATAAAAC
The DNA here is from genome assembly GCA_944989445.1 of Ampullaceana balthica. Taxonomy (NCBI): domain Eukaryota; kingdom Metazoa; phylum Mollusca; class Gastropoda; family Lymnaeidae; genus Ampullaceana; species Ampullaceana balthica. The sequence goes on along the minus strand of CALYLW010000069.1, from coordinate 928,029 downwards.
AACTTTAATATCTACACTATACACAGTACATACATAATTTGAGGTTATACAACGTGGAGTTCTCAATCTCAGGCAGCCGTCCACCATTACACACCAGAATTCTCTAACACTCATAATAATCTCGAACCTCCTATCCCATCTCTTCCCTTGCTTTCACTCACGTGATCTCTCCGTCATCCAACACGCGATTCACACGTGACATTCACCCCCATCCTTAAAAAAAATGTTTATGAAATACAACATTTTTTGGTCTTAATAAAATCAAATTAATCTACATGTATATTCAAATTTCAAATATTTATCATCAATGGACATTCATTGCCTTACACACAACATCTAGACATAAAGATCAAGAAAAACACATTTTTTAGGACTGCAACAGTCTACCTGTATTGGAAAAATGAAACTGAAATTTTAACACAAATATACGTTTTTGTAAGTAAAATTCTTTAAACAATCAATATTCTTAAAACTAAAGTTAAATAATAATCCAGTGGAATTCAAACACTGCTCCTTGTTTATTGTTCAGCGAATAAAAATACTAATATTAATACAGTCTCTGGTTTTATCACTTAGGAATTCACAGAATGTCTTTATTTATTGTCATTCTACTTAATATGTCTGCAACCTCATTGTCCTTTCCCTTAACAGGTTTAATATCAAATTTGTAATCGGCTAATAGCATAGCATTGTTTAAAAATAGACATTCTTCAGCTGACGAGTATGAATTCAAATAGATGTGCTTTTAATGCTTCTTCAGCCTATTAATTGTTCAATAATTCACCAACCACGACCACGATTATGTCTATTCACAATATCAATTCCAGCATCTTGAATAAGTCGCTTAGCTTTTGAGATGTCATTTTTGCTTCCAGATAATTCAACAGAATTTCGACCAGATGAGTCACTGTCACTAGAAACCTTTATCTGAAAATCATTGTCTGTATCTATGTCTTTGATTCTGCTTAATACACAACCCATTGTTCTTCCTAATTCAGATGATTGCACATAAATGGTCTCAGACTGAACAGTACCATCTCTATCTCTGCTACTATGATCTTCATCACTTCTACCATATACGTGATTGTCAATAGTGGCTACGGTGTCACTAGTTTTTGTTTCATCTCGATTCATCTTTCTTCTATCATTCATGTCTTGGTTTTCATTCTTCCTCTATGGTTGATCATAATTTCTGGTTCTGGAATCAAAACTATATCTGCCTCTCCACGATCTTCTACCTTGATTATAATCTCTATTTATGGAATTATGATTATATCTGTCTCTCCATGATTGTCTACCTTGATCATAATCTCTATTTCTGGAATTATGATTATATTTTTCTCACCATGATTGTCTACGTTTGTTTTCAAAGTGATCTTGTCTTGATTTTTCTTCTGTTTTCTTTCTTATAGGGCTGCCATTAGGTGACACCCTGTTGGGTTGTCCTTTATTGTGGTAACACTGCCTCGCCATATGTCCTGGATTGTTACAGTACCAGAAGATATTTTGTCTGTTGCCTTGGTTTGGCAGACTCTGGTTTCTCATTCCTTGTCTTTTTTCTTGGTTTTTAATTTGTATTGCTGCAAAGATATCTTGTCTCTTATCCATTTCCACATTCGGATGAGAGTCTTTGAATGTGCGTAATGCATTTGTTAGCTCTGCTTGAGTACGAACTTTCTTATCAGTTAAATATGTGAATAGAGCTGGTGTTGCATTTTCTAAGAACTTGTCAATTAACACCATGTCTATTATGGCCTTTGGATTGCTTGTATCTATTGCCGTCAGTTCCAGCCATTTAGTTAATTTAACTTGTGCTTCATTCACTATGATCTGTGGATCTTTGTCCATCTTGATTCTCAGTTCATGTAATTCTTTTCTATAATCATTTTCTGAATTTCCGAAATGACATAGAAGTGCCTTTTTGGCATTTTTATATATGTATTTGTCTTCTTTGGCTATACTGTTGTAAGCTTCAAATGCTCATCCAGTTAGTTGAGTCATCAGTTGTGCTGGCCAATGTTCTTCATCTTAACCTTTCATGGCCATTATGGATTCAAAATAATCCAGATAAACATCCATTTTTTCTTTTAACTTTGATAGTGTCCTTCGGTGCTGACTTTCTATTTGTGTTATTACCAGGATTGTGGCCTCTACTCTCTAAATCAATGTGTAGTTTTAAGTTGTCATTTTTAAGTTGTTCAAGTTCTCTTCTTTCAGCTCTTTCTTCTCTTTGCTTTTCTTTTTCTTCAGCCATTCTTAGCTTTTCATCTTCTTTGGCTTCCTTGACTTTCTCTTCAATAAAGTCTTTCATTTCTTTTCCACTTAATCCGATCTTTTCTGCTATGGCAGTGAATTCTTTGTAGTAATCCATGTTTAGTTTTTGTGAGAGACGTGTTGTTGTATTTAAATTGTATGAGAATGCAATGACTTGACCTAGTATGAAATACTGACGCCATATCAATTACATGGTGTCAGATGGACCGACTCCACCCGCCACAACCACTGGAGCTAATTGGAAACATTGCTGACAACTGGAAGAGATTTAAGCAGTCTTTCCAGATATACAAGATAGCCAGTGGACTCGACACAAAAAGCAAAGAAGTGCAGAGCATGACACTGCTGCATGTAATATGCCAGGAATCGGTAGAAGTGTACAATACATTCCAATGGACTGGATAGGAATGTGACGATTGTGACACAGATTTTCATTCAGTGAAGTGTTTATTACGAAAATTCGAGAATTATTGTTTGCCAAGAAAGAATGTGACAGTCGAGAGACACGTGTTTTTCTCCAGAAAGCAAGGTGAGGGATAAAGTTTCGATAAATTTATCACAGACCTTAAACTTAAAGCAAAGTCTTGTGAATTTGAAACTTTAACAGAGTAGTTAATAAAGGACTGAATTGTGGCTGGAATAAATAATGAATATCTCAGGACTAGACTACTGAGAGAATTAGACCTGAATTTGAACAAGGCTGAAATTATATGCAAAGCGGCGGAAACATCGGAATGGCAACTCAAAGCTTTAATTGAAGAAAAGAATGTTCAAGCTGTGAACTCAAAGGCACATGAGAGACCAAGCACGCACAAAACAACAAGTCAACATGTCAAGCAAGCTGTAAGGTCAAGTACACACATAAAAGCAGGCAAATGCAATTATTGTGGAAAAAACCATGAACCTAGAAGATGTCCTGCTTATGGGAAGTTATGCAACAACTGTGGAAAATTGAATAACTTTTCTGCTGTATGCAAGTCAAAACGGGTAAAAGTTGTCAACCATCAACTGAAAGATCACGTGGACTATAGTCAAACATTCTGCTTAGGAAGTGTGTCCACGCAACACGCAACAAGTGATGAATGGAGGGCAATAGTTTCGCTTGAACAGAGGCCAGTGATGTTCACACTGGACAAGGGCGCACAAGTAAACATTCTGCCACTCAGATTGTTTAGTCAACTAAGAATAGGAAGAGTGCAGAAATCAACAGCATGGCTCACTACATACAGTGGGGAATCATTGCCTGTTGTCGACAAAACATCAATCAAATGCTCTGTGAAAGACAAGACAGAAATGCTGGAATTTCAAATAGTCAAGACGCACTCAAGGCCTATCCTTGGTCAACAAGCTTGTAAAAAGCTAAATCTGATTAAAATCGTGGGCTTAATAAGCAACATTTATCAGAGGTCCAAACAGAAGAGGAAACATTACAACAAATCAGCCAGAATATACACACGTACACACTTCCAGCCTGGAAGTAGAGTGTATATGCAGAAAGAATATAAAGGCTCTTAGCAGCCAGCAGTCGTCGTGGCAGCAGCAACGACGCCAAGGTCATACATTGTTAAGACTAACGATGGTATGACATACAGACGAAACAATAACATGCTGAGACAGACATTTCGTGGAAGGAGAGGTGTGACAGATAATTTTGAGTATGACACACCAGAATTAGAGCATGAAGAACGCGCTCCCATCGTTGAAAGAAATGGGTCAACAGCAACGGTCGCTACTCAGCTGGCGAAGTCAGCAGCAAAAACAACAAGATACGGGAGATAGGTGAAGCCACCAAAGAGATACCCAGACAAAGAGACATAAAGGTGTGCTGTGCTTTGAAAGACATTTGGAGATTCGGTGTTAGAGTTCATGTGCTGAATTGTTCGATGTTTTTAATTGTAGTATTCTCTTATTGATAATCTGAGTCATTCATTTATTTTTGTTAGAAGGGAGATGTGAGAGAAGTGTTGTTGTGTTTACATTGTATGAGAATGCAATGACTTGGACCTAGTATGAAACACGTGGTATGAGAGGTGAACTGTAAGCGTGCTGGTCAAGGACTGAGAGAATAGCTGGCTATAAATGTACGGTTCAAGAGGCAACCGGGGTGGATTGCAGTTGATTGCATACGAGCTGCTTAGGTGGTTGATTGTACAGTTGATCACAGAGAATTGTATATAGTGATTAAAGACAGTTGTTAACCAGACCACAGTGTGTTAAAGACTTGTCTCTTGACTAGCCATAAGTTCAATTACAGTTTTATGGAATAATATGAGTCAAGCAATTCAGTATTGAATGTAAATATTTATTTATTAAGGTATAAATCCTCCAAATCAAAAATCTTGAATTCAAAATACGTTAAGTCTACATAAGTGACACATCTAAACCATTAAATTTCATTTTGACAAAATTAGACAACAAAGCATCCTCACACGGGATCTTAAGTATACTTTATATATACGCTCCCTCAGATTGACAAAACACATCCGATGGTCTAAGGTTTCGAATAAAATAAGTCACTTAGTAAAATTTTCCGAATTCCAGAATTCATAGTAGTTTTTTTTTGACACTTCATTTTAACCAATTAATCCAAATTGCAAACCCACAATTTCCACACAATGAATGGATATAACTTAAGTTCCTTGATTCCAATTTTACATTGTTGTTAATAGTCCATAGCTTCTCAAGTTCAAGGTTTGTTTACAAATATTTCCTGGAATCAACCAGCACCAGTGAGCTTTCTGACGTATATACGTTCAACGTGTGTAACAGAGAGTAGGCCTGTACACACTGTCGACTGTGTGACTGTAAGGTTAGAACCAACTGGGCTGACCTAGTTTTATACAGTGCATGCAGTGGTCACATGCGTTTAAGCCGCCATATTGAAAACTTCTTGTATCGTATATTTCATTGAATTACAAAAGTTTATTTACTGCTGATTACGAACTTGAATATTCACAAATTATGATGGCCCACAATATATCAGCCTTCAATTAATATTTCCCTCTTTTGAATACACAAAACAATTGTCAATTCCACGAATGTCTCTCGTGATATCAATTCAATGTCTGTTCACTTCTGACACCAATGTAACGTCTTTTGTTATGTTTTTACTTATTAATATATCTTGTAGGCGTTCTCTCAATACAGAACCTTACATACAATAATCCTCTGAAGAACTGGTTTCAATAAAACAACTTTAATATCTACACTATACACAGTACGTATATAATTTGAGGTTATACAACGTGGAGTTCTCAGCCCCAGGCAGCCGTCCGCCATTACACACCAGAATTCTCTAACACTCGTAATAATCTCGAACCTTCTATCCCATCTCTTCCCGCGCTTTCACTCACGTGATCTCTCCGTCATCCAACACGCGATTCACACGTGACACTGACTCACTTTGGCCTAACGCTAAGTGGCATCACTCTGCTTTTTTTAAAATTGAAAATATAGACTTAAAAATCATAATCAGTTTGGTTTCCAGAATAACATTAACCAAACAACGCACGAACTGTTGACGTCAGCATTTGCGTTGTAAACAGTGCTGACTGACTCAAAGAGTTATTTTTTGGTGCAGTAATTTGGTGCGCTGCTTTCTAAAATTAATTAAACATTTGTGTCGTGATTAGCACTGTAAAAAAAATATTATATTAATACTTTGTGTACATTTCAGGAATATTTCGTATTTATCATACAAGGATAAGATACTTGGGATTTGGACCACACAAAAAAGTGGGCGCCGTAGGCGCCCTGGCGCCCTACAACGCTTATTATAAAATACTTTGTGTACATTTAAGGAAGTTTAATATTAGGTATCTATCATACAAGGACAAGTTAGTTGGGCTTTTGAAAAAAGTAGGCGCCGTAGGCGCCCTAAACAAAATAGGGCGCCTGCAGCACAACCTAGTATATATAAATAAATATATATATATATATATATATATATATATATATATATATATATATATATATATATATATATATATATATATATATATATATATATATATATATATATTAGGGCTGCGGAAATTAACGATTAATTTCTCGATTAATCGTTACAAATTTTTAACAATTAAAAGTTTTTTAACGATTAATCGACCCATGACTTATGTTGTTTTACCTTGAAAAGGACATAGAGCTACTGCTATTTCCACAGAATGGGTATCAAATTTGATGCTTAAGAAATGTGGAATTCCTTAAAGAAAGTTTTTAAAAAATACAATTTTTTAACATGAATCTACGGGGGTTGCAAGGTTTGGTAATTTCCGATATGTCGAGATCTAAATTGTATCATATTATCAAATAATTTTTTCAAAGGGGCTTTACTGCAGAATTCCATTGTAAAAATTAATAACTACTAACAGTGGTTTGTTACAACATAAAAGAGATTGAGTGAGCCGAAGAAAAAAATGCAGACAAAACAGTGTTAAATATTTGAAATATGGCTATATGTTTGGAAACAGATACGAAAGGGAAACGTCATTTACTGGATTAAACATATTTTTTATGTTATAGCTATACCCTTGATTAATACTAATATCCTTTCTGTTGCTACTGACGGTACTCTTGGCTATTTTAGGAAGATACCGAGGCTCTCTGGCATACTTAAAAAAAGCTGTACCGAATGTATTTCCATTTTATTGTGTTATTAATCGACATCATTTATTCGCAAAAAAAATAATTAAATAATAAAAATAAATCTTATTGAAAGTTAGCGTGGATCAATAACAAGTTTATTCATAAGAGCAGTTAGTAAAATTAAAATGAATGCCTTCAATGAGAGGTCATTTGCTCAACATTGGAAAATGAAGAAGACTGTAATCGTTTATTTATTCACACAGAAGTACGTTGGTTATTAAACGGTGCATGTTTAAATTGATTGTGTGCTCTCTTTAATTCAGTGTTGAAATTCATGGAAAGCAAAGTCAATGACTTACGACACAATTAACTAAAAATGATATATCCATTTCAAATTATTTATTTGCCAAACGTAACGAAACAAAATTAAAACTACAAAGGGACCAATTAAATTGAATGAAAACTAAAAGAGTATTATATGCGTTTGTTTCAAAACTTTTTCTGTACAACAAAACATGGGTCAAGGAGAATTTTTTCAGATTCCAAATTGCAAAATAGAGATAAAGATTTGCTGGCATTCTTCACTTGGATATTCCCGACTGGGTGTTGAACCCTTTTGCGCGTGGACAAACTTGGATCCCACACGCAGATAAATACAAACTAATACAGGAGCAGCTAAATACAAACTAATACAGGAGCAGCTAAATACAAACTAATACAGGAGCAGCTAAATACAAACTAATACAGGAGCAGCTAAATACAAACTAATACAGGAGCAGCTAAATACAAACTAATACAGGAGCAGCTAAATACAAACTAATACAGGAGCAGCTAAATACAAACTAATACAGGAGCAGCTAAATACAAACTAATACAGGAGCAGCTAAATACAAAACTAATACAGGAGCAGCTAAATACAAACTAATGCAGGAGCAGCTAAATACAAACTAATACAAGAGCAGCTAAATACAAACTAATACAGGAGCAGCTAAATACAAACTAATGCAGGAGCAGCTTATTGAAATACATGTATCCACATATTAGCAATCGATGTTCAAACAATGATACCACAAATTTTGGTTACAAGAACAGATCCCAATTTTAAATCCTGCACTATGGGCTATTGCAGAAAAGTTGTTGACTGCTTTCCCGTCTTCCAATTTGGTAGAACAAGGATTCATTGCCGTTATAAATCACAGAATAGAAGCCGGCTAGAAATTAGTGCTCGTGGGTAATAGCGGTTGCTACACACAAACGTTGAGTCGGACAAAATACACCAATAGAATCTCATCACCTGCATCCAAGTCTCTGTCTTAAAATTTAATTTAAACAAAAGTCATAATTTCAATAAAAACTACCTCATCAATTTTTTTAAATTTGTAATTTTTGTACTATGCATTTATGTATTTTTTTCACTTGGGGTTCGTGGGCAAGTTTGGACTATAAAAGGGGTCCGTGGGCCAAAAAAGTTTGGGAATTACTGATCTAGACGGTTCAAATCCATAGGAAAATACAAGTATAAAATGAAGTTAAGGGGCCGTCCATAAATGACGTCACACACCTAAAGGAAGAGGTGGGGAGGGGGTTGACCATTTGTGACGAAGTGTGACGAGGTGGAGGTGTGTTTAAGAAATGTGACGTCACATCAAAACCCGCAACTTTAAATAAAATTTCAACTTAAATATTTACGGTAATTGCCTACAATCTATTTAATGACGTTTTACATGTCTTCACGCGTGTAGCGATATTAGAGTGCAGACTAACACGTAATACATACTTAAATAACAAGCAAGGGATTTGAAACATGTTCATTTTCAAATAGAAAAACGGCATTTATTTTATTATTATTTTTTGGGGGGGGGCACTAAGCTTTGTGACGTCATATTGAAAAAAAAAGGGGGTGGTGTCTAACTTTTGTGAAGAATTGGCAAAAATAGCGCGACGTCATCTAAAGATGGCCTTTAATATATGAATGTCGTTAAGGCTCTTTCGTGGATATTTTTAAAAATCAATGAAATTAATCAAATTTAATTGTTCAACACGTGTAGTTTGTTGCAAGTTATTGTAGGAATATATATACATAACAAAACGATCAAAACACGAACACGTATACAAAGATAAATTTTGTTAATTTGTTACATTTGCAGTTTCCTGTTACCGCAGGTTTAAAAGCAACATTTCTTTCCCTTGGTTATATAGAGAAGAAATCTCTTATAAATATATTTTGTATCTTCTGGACATAAGTATATTTTCGCGAGTAAACCATTTAAAAAATACAATCCTTATAGTTTGGATGCGTTTGAAGACTTTATGAAATTTAATACATTGGACATTATTAAAATCTCTCTCATATTAAAATGTAATAAATTTACATATTCTTTTAGACAACACATACATTCTCTGGCTAATTCATAATCCGAGGAAATGCGACCACATTTAGTACGTACTCATGTTAACACATCTTAAGTCTGCATATAACAGTCATACTAGCCATAATCAAGCACATCACAGCCATTATCAAGCACATTCCAGCCATAAGCAAGCACATGTCAGCCATAATCAAGCATATCACAGCCATAAATCAGGAAATCCCAGCCATAATCAAGCACATCTCAGCAATAATCAAAGACGCCATAGCTATAAATCAGAACATCCCAGACATAATCAAGCACATCACAGCCATTATCAAGCACATCCCAGCCATAATCAAGCACATGTCAGCCATAATCAAGCATATCACAGCCCATAATCAAGCACATCTCTCGCATATTAAAATGTAATAAATTTACATATTCTTTTAGACAACACATACATTCTCTGGCTAATTCATAATCCAAGGAAATGCGACCACATTTAGTACATTCTTATTCCAACAAATCATAAGTCTGCATATAACAGTCATACCAGCCATAATCAAGCACATCACAGCCATAATCAAGCACATCACAGCCATAATCATGTACATCACAGCCATAATCAAGCACATATCAGCCATAATCAAGCATATCACAGCCATAAATCAGGAAATCCCAGCCATAATCAAGCACATCTCAGCAATAACCAAGGACGCCACAGCCATAAATCAGAACATCCCAGGCATAATCAAACACATCACTGCCAAAACCAGAATATCCTTTCTATAATCAAGCAAATCACAGCTATAAATTAGGATGTCAAAAACAAGACATGTGCAGCGTTTCCCAGTGATGTACTTCCACGTAACAGTAATAACATGGCACAGGACAGCACACCGACGTCAAGAATCGTACGGCCATAAATAAGAACATCACAGCTATACCCAGAGCATCAGGGGGCATTAAATGCATTTCAAAAACATCACATGTATATCATGAACATCACAGCCCTATCAAGAACATCACATTTATGTCATGAACGTCACAGCCATATCAAGAACATCACATTTATATCATGAACATCACATTTATATAATGAACATAACAGCCATAACAAGAACATCACAGCCATATCAAGAATATTACAGCCATTTAAAAGTTAGGGACATTTTGTGATATCATTTTTGCTCGGGAAAATCATTGTTCGCACATACTGAGATATCAAGACTTGTTTCGGAAAATGGCCCTTCGGATCAATGCATTAAAAAAGATGCTCCCAAAAAATAATTACCCCTAAGTCTCACGTTCCATTAATTTCCTGTAGAAATAGGCGAAGCTATCTTATAATGCTGTCCAAAGTACACATGGTGGGTGTTGAGGGGTCTGGACGTTCGGTGGCCAGCAGCACAGTTGCTGAGGCCATCACTGATTGATATCTGACCACAGTTAGGTCCGTACTTGCATGGTATAAACGATGATTGTTGACCGGAAGTTTGGGCGAGTTTCAGTGGGAACTCATGTTGCCAAGCAATCATTTTTGGGCTCATCAATTTAATGGTTCGATATCGTTACTGCGACGAATATTTTTTTTTAAAAATAATTAAAGCTCAAATTTTAAATAAAACTAGAGATATCAGGCCGAGAAATCACGGCTAGAAATTACCGTTAAGGTATAGGAACAAATGCGTGATCTTCCAATCAACTGAAATTACTTACTGAAATAGCATAGCATTTAATTTTATTAGAATCATAATTAATGCTAATACCATCCTTGGTAAGCCATTGCACACATACTTTTCACGCCCTCTAACCATGTTCCCTTTAAGCTGCGCGGCTCCGGTGTCGGGCATATACATATCTGTCCTACGCCGCGCAGCAGTTTAGAATTACCGCGCAGTAAATTTTTTAAAAATATTGCTAAAAAATGGCTGCTGTGCAACATTGCACACGAGTTCTTTTGTTGTTGTTGTTTTTTTTTACATTGCACACGGACAAACTCACCATAGAGGGAACATTGTCTCTAACCTCTATCTACATTTAACGCTCCTCCCTTTTTTTTAAACACTGATAAGTCATAACATAATATTTCAATGTTAGTTAAAACAATTATTACTTATAGGATATTGTATATACATGTATTCTATTTTTATAAAATAATCTTTTTCAGTCCAGACAGCGGAACACTTACTCTTGCTGTGGCATAAATCTCAGACAGACCGTTAAGTAAACGAGAGATTTGTTTATTTGATGTGTATTTGGTTACATCGCCGAGGCTTGTTCTCCGATATAGCATAATGTTCACGTATAATGAGCAGATGATAGCAACGTGAATGGACGAGTTGAGAGATTTGATGGTAGGATGTCTCGGCGGGGTATTACTCATGATGGTAATGTGAGCTGTACTTCAAATCATTATCATAGTTGATCCTAACGGCCAGATTAATTTCCTCAACGTGTGCCACACGATGACGCGACCTCGTCTGCATGTCAGCATCGGAGATTTAATCGTCGCGTTAAGTAGCTAGAACTTCTCTCTCTCATTTTTTTAAAGTTGCTATTTACAAAATGCTACTAGCTATCAACATCTTACCCCACCAAACAACAAAAAAATAATTAAAAATCCAAAATCTCTCCCCAACATGACGGCCCTTTGTCTTCCGGGCAGTCGCGTGCAGCGATCGTGCGATTGTTTCAAGATGTCTGCTGTCGACAGATCAATGGCTGACGGTCAAGGTAAAACCGCTTGCGAGTCTTCTTTATTCTCTCCCTGTTAAATGGCGCGTGATGCCGAACAGACGAGCATGTTTTCGTCGCTTCTATGATAAGCACATTAGCTCGGGCAGGCAATATCCTTTACCCATCAGTGGCCACATTCTCAGGATAATACGCTGTTGCGTGCGTATCAACGGTCAGAGAATAAAATTTACTTGCGAATATATTGCGGGACATCAATTATAATTGTGTCGTATCTAAACTAGACATCTTTATCCCCAGTTTCCATTTTGTGGTACGTAAGTGAACGAAAGTCGGATGACGCAAAAAATATAATGGAGATGTGATCAGGGCAACATTTTGTGGCCTTACAAGGCATCGGAGCGAAGACCCGTCAGGGCAATTAATGTGGACGTTCGACAAGATACAACTGGCACGATTTTAACATACAGCCGTTAGCAATCGTCAAATAACCCGGGCAGCTGACACTTAAATACAATCAAAGATCATAGTTATTGTATTTTTAAATATGAATAGAAAACATATTTGTGCCATGTGATACGGAGGTCGTTCAACTCATTGTAATGTTGTTGAAAAAGTTTTTGATGTACCGGGTTAATGGGTGTGGTTATAGGGGATCCTTTAGAACAGGGGTCGGGGAACTTTTTTGCCCATTACCCCAAAATACAAAATTGTATGTTGTCGTTACCCCGAAGGCGTGAGATCCTGCCCATACGATTCGAGAGTTTGGGGGAGTAAGCCCGCCCCCCCCCAACAGAATAGCTCCAGCCGAAAACGCATATTGTGAGTTTTAAAAGCCTGACAGGTGTCTACAAATTAATCTGAAAAGGATTATGGGTACATATTTTAAATAAAGGATTATGGGTACATATTTTTAATCGAAATGACACAGCTCATCCGTATTTCAAGAGGAAATTATTTGATAGAACTATAAAAATGTTCAGTCGAATATAATGGTTATAAAGGTTACAGGCCTAACGATCCTGTCCATTCTTTATATAATGATAAAATAGGACATAATGCGATAAAGTTGGATAAGGACAAATTTAATTTTAAAAAACTAACTGAAATTATTTGACGCCCTCCTCATGTGCAATGTTAGAAGCCTTTGCAACATTTGACATCTAAAAATGTATCAGATTTGATTTGTTAGCAGTCCTTTCTCCGGTTGAAATTATATTAATATTTTTTCCTTGAAGTTTTTTGTTCGACGCATTCACATGCAATTAAAAATATCTGCTAAGTATGCGAGATGCGCAACCCAATAACACTAGTTCGTAGACTTCTCTGCTATACAGCATGCTTTTGACCAGCCAGAAATGTTTGAAGTTCAGCTTTTAGAGCCCACACACTTTTCAGAACATTGCCGCGTGAAAGCTACAAAAAGTATAACCTGTGATTAAAGAAAGGTCTGTATATTCAGCCTCAACATCTGTACATAAATCACGAAATATTCGCTTTTTCAGGGCATGTCCTTTAATGAAATGTACAATCTGGATAACATCATGCATGACGACTTCCGTTCGGGTTCCAAATGTTTCACAAGCAGAGCTTGACGATGGATCATATAGTGGCTAGCTTCAATTTTAGGATTCCTCTCTCTTGTGAAAGCCGAAAAGCCACGTATACAACTCAACATAGCTGGAGCTCCATCAACCGACACAGCAATACAGTCGTCCTATTTTAAATTAACCTTATCGAAGTATTCATTAACTTCATTGAATACACCCATTCCTTAACATTGCAATTCGAGAAGAGCACACACAAAATTTCATTTTTAATTATTTGAAATTTTTTTTAGCGAACTTATAGCATAAGATGCGCGTTACTAATAAAGTCAAGCTGAATAGCAAATAATTTACTCGCATGTAGAATGCGTTTTCCGGAAGGAACCGGTTCAATAGTGGGCTTATCTTCCAAGCATACACGGACACATGACAGATTTTGAATATATCTAGCAGATTTTATATGTCACCAATGAGTCTCCATACCTCCCGAGAATTCCCAAATTTCGCTGACCCCTTTTACCCCAAATGGGGTAATTTCGCTGACCCCCTGCTTTAGAACGACTTTGTCATAAAAATCAATGCTGAGTATTGGAGACTTATGAGTTGGGGTCCAATGCGAGTTATTTATCTAGCATTAGACACGATGTCATGAGTAAGGAGCATAAAGTCTACGTATGTGAAAGAAGAGAGCGAGTGAGCGTGAGAGGGGGGGGGCTGGTTCGAGGTGACTACACCGCTTAAACGTTTAATAATAATAATTAATAATTAATAATTATAATAATAATAATAATAATAATAATAATAATAATAATAATGAAGATGTGGTCCAAAATCTGAAAGATATTATGAAAATTAAAAGAAAAAAATATCAAGAGTGTGAAATATTGTTCATATATATGACTCTTCAATTCTTTAAAGCCTTATAAATATTTAAATGTTGCAAAATGAAATCAAACACCAGACTTTCTCCAGTTGTTGTTTCTTACGTAAGACACTGGAAAATTGAACATCATTGCATAATGTCTCACATAAGACACTGGAAAACTGAACATCATTGAACAATGTCTTACCTGAGACACTATAATAGGGATTAGCATTCCTCTTAAAGACCATCTATGAATGTATAAATAAATTAGTATGGTAATGTATTATGTAAATAATGCATCAAAATCTGCGTCGTGTCACAAACATCTGATTACGAGCGGCCGCTTATTTGATTACACTCATTGTTTACTTGACATGTGTTATGCCATCCTTCTGCTTGGGCTTGGCTCATCATGAATTTAACGGTGGCTCTGGAGTCGAAAACAAAAAGCCAACATACTTTACCGGAGCTGTTAGAGGTTAGAAAATATTGAATTCCATTCTGTATTTAATTGGAATTTAATCGGAATGAAACGAATCATTTTGTATCAAATAATTACTCCATGCTAAAAATCCTCTTGAAGATAGATCTTACAACTGTTTATATTTTAGAGTCATACGTAAAAAAAAAGTATCTATGATAACCCCTCATAGCTGCCTTGCGTCACTAAAGTCAGCTTCTTGCCGAGCAATTCGTTGGCTTACAGTGGCGACTTATATTCTCCAAATTTTTTTTACATTAATTTCTCCCATCATTAATTGCAAAGACGACTAAATCGTTTAGAGCAGTGGTTCCCAAACTTTTTTGACCCATGGACCCCTTTTTATAGTCAAAACTTTCCCACGGACCCCTAGTGAAAAAACTTCATAAATCCATAGTACACAAATTACCTACCCAAAAAGGCAAAATATGACATATTTATTGAAATTATAACTTTTAAAAAATTAAACTTAAAACAAATAATGACTTGGATGAACGTGATTAGATTTTATGACTGTATTTAAGTCCGTCTCAAATTTTGTGAGTAGCAACCGCAAATCAAAACAAGCACTAATTTCTAACCGTTTATTTATTTTTTTTTAACGAAGTTCATAACTGCACTGAACTCTTGTTCTACCAAATAGGAAGATGGGAAAGAAGTCAACAACTTCTTTACAATAACCCATAATGCAGGATATAAAATTGGGATCTGTTTTTGTAACCAGAACTAGTGGTATCCTCATTCAAACATTAAGCTCCTAAATATTTCAATAAGCTTCTCCTGTATTGTTATGTATTTATCTCTGTTTGGTATCTGAGTTTGTCAGCGCGCAAAAGGGTTTAAATGCCAGTCCGAAATATGCAAGTGAAGAGTGTCTTCAAATCTTTTGTTTAGACTGCATGAATAGACGTTCAGTGTTGACAGTAAGCCTGCAAATCTTTATCGCTATTTTGCAATTTCGGAAGATTTTGAAACGGAGAACATTCTCCTCTTCCTAAGTACAGAAAATTTTTCAACAAACGCAGATCATACGCTTTTAGTTCTCATTAAATTTAATTGGTCAACTGTAGTTTCAAATTAGTTTCGTTAAATTTTGCAAGTAACTCATTCATTAAGGATAAGTCATTTGTTTTAAAGTTAATTGTGTCAGAAATCATTGTCTTTGCTTTCCAGGAATTCCAACACTGAATCAAAGAGAGCATAAAATCTATTTAAATAGGTACTTTTTGATAACCAAGGTATACTTCTGTGTGAATTAGTAAACTGTTTTAGTCTTAGTCATTTTCCAAAACAATGTTGAGAAAATAATCTTCCACTGAAGGCATTCTTTTTTATTTTATTAACTGCTCTAATGAAACTCGTGACATAACCTAGTGATCAATGCAAACTTTCACTAAGATATTTTGCGAGTGATGAATGATACAATATGCTGAAAATACATTCGGTACAGCTTATTTTAAGTATGCCAGAAAGTCAACGGTAAGCTTTAACTTCAAACAACCTTTTTAATTTCGTAAATAACGTTTCTTATTTCTTATCTGTTTCCAAACATTTAGCCATACTTCAAATAATTAGCCATACTTCAAAAATTTAGCCATATTTCAAACATTTAGCCATGCTTCAAACATTTAGCCATGCTTCAAACATTTAGCCACACTTCAAACATTTAGCCATACTTCAAACATTTAGCAATGCTTCAAATATTGAACAACACTGTATTATAGTTAGGCATCTTTTATTCGGCTCACTAATTCTATTATCTGTTTTAACAAAACACTATTAATAAATATTAATATTTTCAAAGGAATGCCGCAGTAAAGCCCTTTAGAAAAATTAATAGTTTTGATGATAGGATATAATCTAGATAAATATAACTTCCCGACACATCGACAATGACCCAACCTTGCAGCCCTCGTCGATTCACGTTAAAATAAAAAAAAATTCAGACTTACTTATAGGAATTCCGCATTTCTTAAGTATCAAACTTGACCTTTCAATAAACCAAGAATTTTGATTGGTTATAGCTGTGGAAATGACCGCATTTCTACCTCCTTTTCTAGGTAAAAAAAACAACAACATTGTTTTCCATTTCTGATAGCACCTAAAATGGTATTTCATAAGTATAAAAAAAGCATTAAGTTACTATTTTATTTATTGTTATGTATTTTAATTTTCATAATTTTTAAAAAAATGATAACAAATTTTATAATTTTATATTTAATCTCGCGCGGACCCCCTGACGTTGTTCAAGGACCTCCAAATAATTTTTAATTTTCCACGGACCCCCTGAATGGTACCGGGGACCCCTGGGGCTCCGTAGGGACCACTTTGGGAACCACTGGTTTAGAGCCTAACTGGGAGTAGGGTGGGGGGATGGGGCTGGTTTGAAGAATGCCATTTTGTACTCACCAGGTCTGATGGCACGTTCTGAGAAGTATACCCTAAGACAGACCCATCGTGAGGTCACTGGCCTTGATGCTGCTAATTTCGGTATTTAATGAT
Source organism: Ampullaceana balthica (assembly GCA_944989445.1). NCBI lineage: Eukaryota > Metazoa > Mollusca > Gastropoda > Lymnaeidae > Ampullaceana > Ampullaceana balthica. Next base: position 910,728 of record CALYLW010000069.1, on the reverse strand, counting down.
TTTCTTTCTAATTACTGAGAGTGCTTGTTTGTCCAGCATCAAATCTTTTTTTTTATATCACTTGACATTGCTTCCGAACTAGCTCAGCATTTTTCGCGCCTCTGAATTAACGACACGGTGCAACACATAAAGAGGTTAATTTCGAAGAGAAAAAAAAAGGGGGGGGGGTGTTGGGGCTGCAAGGGTATGGCTTATTGAGTGATTTGTGGAGGAAGAAAGAACTTAAAATTGAAAAATTAGAAAACCAATATATATTATATTTTATCATAATATTTTTTTCCAGTTTTTTGTAAGTAGCATTACGTGAAAATCCTATTTTCTAAATATAAAAAAAACATTTTTTTTAAGACAACGTCAAATGGGTTTATATTTAATTTCTTTATTTTCTCAGTTGTGCATGATGTATTCTTTTCTGATTGACTTGACTGGTTGCATGGTTGAGATCGTGCATATTAAAGAAAAGTTTAATATTAAAACTAGGGTTGGTGCTGATTTTAAAAAATGTGTTCGATTACTCGATAAAAAATTTAATCGAGTAATCGATTAACTTCCATTAATTATATTTGTATAACGCATTTATAGATCCCGTTAAGTTGCGATTCATTATTTCGCGAAATCGGTTAAGTCGCGGTAATTCCATGGCTTCCAAATTTTGTGACGTAACACAGCAAATTCGTTCAGCTATTCAAGAAATAAGGAATAAAAGCATTTTTGTTTACGTATGCACGTCTAAATAAATGATAATAATACGAGGGAAAAGTATGAATAATAATTAATAATAAATTGGAAAAAACAATTAAATATTTTTTTTAAATTTCATTCGATCAAATTAATTTTAATCGATTAAAATTGTTAACGATTAATCGGATAATTAACGGTTAATTTTCGCAGCCCTAATTAAAACCCATCGTTAAATTTCAATATAAAAAAGTGGCTTATAAAATGTTAAAAAATAAAAATATGTCTTCTTGCGTCAGTTGTGACACCTTGTACACCCTTTTCACAAAGATGTTTGCTTGTGGTATATCCATCACACCTTGTACACCACTTTCACAGAGATGTTTGCTTGTGTTATATCCATCACACCCTGTACACCACTTTCACACAGATGTTTGTTTGTGGTATATCCATGAAACCTTGTACACCACTTTCACACAGATGTTTGCTTGTGGTATGTCCATCACACCTTGTTCTCCACTTTCACACAGATGTTTGCTTGTGGTATATCCATCACACCTTGTACACCACTTTCACAGAGATGTTTGCTTGTGGTATATCCATCACGCCTTGTACACCACTTTCACAGAGATGTTTGCTTGTGGTATATCCATCACACCTTGTACACCACTTTCACAAAGATGTTTGCTTGTGGTATATCCATCACACCTTGTACACCACTTTCACACAGATGTTTGCTTGTGGTATATCCATCACACCTTGTACACCACTTTTACAGAGATATTTGCTTGTGGTATATCCATCACACCTTGTACACCACTTTCACAGAGATGTTTGCTTGTGGTATATCCATCACACCTTGTACACCACTTTCACACAGATGTTTGCTTGTGGTATATCCATCATACCTTGTACACCACTTTCACACAGATGTTTGCTTGTGGTATATCCATCACACCTTGTACACCACTTTCACACATATGTTTGCTTGTGTTATATCCATCACACCTTGTACAGCACTTTCGCACAGATGTTTGCTTGTGTTATATCCATGACACCTTGTACACCACTTTCACACAGATGTTTGCTTGTGCTGGCCAAACATTGATGGACGATCCCACTAAACTGAGATTCCATTACTGTTATGTAATGCCGTGTTAATGACTAGTTTCACCAGCGTATAGCCTGAGACATCCGTAATCTGTCCTCTACGCGATAGACCATTGTCGAACATGAATTAAAGAAAAACAAGTTAAGGGCAAATTGAAGATCACCTTTTCTTGTCCCCCCCCCATCCCTCCTTTACATTCTAGTTGTGGGTGGGAACAAGTAACTTTTTCACCTGCATAAAATGAAGGATGTATACGTATTATTGAAAAACAACTTAAAAGAGTTACGCGGAAAACTTTTACTTGAAGCTTTATTAACACTTTATCATACGGTGAGGGGCATTATAATGGCTGTCGCGATGTTATAAGCCTCACCTCCCACTCCCACTCGCGTCCACATCCCACCCCACGGGAACTAAACGACGTTTTAAGACTGACTCTTTTATGGATGTTGTTGCTTCGGTTCATGTTAGAGTTCACTTATTTTTGAATAGACACAAATTTTGAGCCGATTCACAGCATTATCATTATGCCATGTGGACGCTGGTTGGCTATTAAAACACGCACGACGCATTGGTTAATGTTTATGCAGAAGACGAGTACAAGGACGGGGAGACATTATGGTTTACCAAAAGACAAGATGTGTTATACCGAAATCGTTTCAATGCTGAGTCCGCTGCAATTATTGAGTAATGTTTGCCGTTCTTGAACGAAATGAAAATATCTTGGAATATTATAGCTAAAACTGGACTATAGACATCAGTAACATTTGACTTATTTTAATAAAATTTGCAATAACTTGGCAGAAAGATAAAACTCGACCCTGCATAGAAAAGTTGACATTTGAACAATCTGGAAGACTCTTGGCCTCTAACCAACTCAGAAGAACAGGTTGAGAATGTCATTAAACTGCCATAATCTTTGTAACGCCCTAAATACCATTTAGGTTTGATGCTTTGAGACATACTTAATTTGTTTACTCGCGGTCCACCCCCCACCCCCTCTTCATTTTCCGCCCAAATGATGTTGTTGGAAAAGAATTAGCAAGTGTTTAGTTTCCTTATTCTCGGGGATATGTGAGAAAATAAAAGACGCTTTAAGACACTTTTTCAAGACTAATGCCTCCCATTTTAAGTTTAGTAAACACACCACCCTGTCATTAAGTGCGCTCGTAGCAACATTTATAGATAATTATAGGGAGCCTTTATTTAGATTTCCAGTCCGTGGTTGAACGGAAGATTTTAAACACAGCCTTGACCCTGGATAAACTGGAATAGCTGTCAAGTTATGTGTCAACGTCTGGCATAACAATGAAATATATATATTAAGACTGTTAACGATTAATTTAAATTTAATCGTTAACTTTTGAAAAATTACTCGTTAATTTCGATTAAAGACAAATATTAAAATTTATGATGTCATAGGTAACACTTATTAAAAGTTCTTGTTGAAAATCTAAATAACACTGGGATGTTTCCTTTATATAGTCATCTTTTAACCAACTACGCAAAAGACATGTGTGTTGACATTATTTGGTTTAATTGATGAGCGGGTCTAATTAAAAATATAAAATAATGTTTAAATAGTAAATACATATTTATTTCAAGTGTATTTACTGATATAGCGTTTGATTACACACAGACACACACACACAGACACACACACACATACACAGGCAGACAGACACACACACACTACACACTACACACACATACACTACAGACATACACTACACACACACTACACACACAGAGACACACACACACGTAGACACATACGCTCTACACACACACGCACGCACACACACACACGCACGCACGCACACACACACATGCACGCATGTGCACACGAACACACACACACACACACACGCACACACACACACACACACCCAAACCACACACACACCCTCACACACATGCATTCACACACACAAACACACACACACAACCACACACACACACATACACACACACATACACACACTCCCTTTTATGTGACACAAACGTATGTGGCTTTGAATTGCTCCAAGTATAGTAATGAATAAAAATTTATTTTTCACAGTTTATTATTCTCTATAAACATGTTGACCTAACTATTCCAGAGGATTACAAAGGAGGAGACAAACACATCGAGGGTGAGAGAAAAAAGGGAGTAGACAGAGATGGAGAGAAAATGAGAAGGGAGTGTTTTTTTTTAAAATAGAAAAGTGGAGACAGTGGAAGGCAGAAGTGGAGACAGTGGAAGATAAAACTGGAGACAGTGGAAGAGAGAAGTGGAGATAGTAGAATACAGATGTGGAGACAGTGGAAGAGAGAACTGGAGACAGTGGAAAAGAAAACTGTAAACAGTGGAAGATAGAGGTGGAGAAAGTGGATGAAAGATAGGGAGAGCAGAGAGAGAGAGATGGGTGAGGGGTGAGAAAGGGTGCATGAAAGGGGAAGAAATTGGATGAAAGATGGGGAGATAGAGAAAGAGGGGTGGGGGAGAAAGAGCGAGAGGGGGAGAAAATGGATGAGAGATGGGGGAGAGAGAGATAGATATACGCTAACTCAGGTCTGGAAAAAAGGGGGGGGGGTAAAATTATAGTTTTGCCTGTATGAATGTTTACGTTATTACGTATCACTATAGCTAACGAATGTTTACTATTATGTACCACTATATCTATAACGTCTGACAACTTTATAAAATAGTAGCCCTCTCTGTCTTTTGTGACGGATCAAGCCTAGTGCCATAAAGATTGGACATTACACGATGGCAACACCTGTTGAGCCGTTCCTTAAACGTAAGTTTTAAATAACATCCCTAACATCACCGTGTTTACACAATTCGTTGAGATACTGAATGTTTACATTCAATGTCTCTAAATGGGGGCTGGAAGAAGAGTGGTAATTTTACAAAACAGTTTTTATTTTTTATTTTTAGTTTCAGTTATAATGTCGAATTCACTTATATACCTAATTCATATATCGAAAGCATTTTATTCAAGAGTGCTTCTTTTTCTTCAAGAATCCATAATGCAGAATATCATGCGTCCACTTAACGATAGCAATATAACACTGTCGTGTGGGAGGTAGATGCCTCGTGTTTTCTTTAAACGCAACGACAACAAAGGATGAGAATCGTGTTGTTCGAGCACGTAAAGTTTGGCCTTAAAACGCGATCAAGGCCTTGTAAAATCATTTTAATTCGTAGGATTTTGTTCTTATTTTCAGAAACACGAATTCCTTATTATTTAAAATTCGAAATTGTGTATTAAAAGGAAATCAAGCCTAACTTCTATTGTGAGATTTCTTTCCATTAAAAAAGTTGAGCGTCTGAATGACTCGTAATGTTATCGCTGGCTTTTCCCTTGACATTTGAACTGATGGCCACCTCTGTGGGGTACTTTGCAGCCCAGCAAATCTTCAAATGCCAGCAGCGGACGAATCTCATCAACCGTTTTCTGGTGAAATGAATTCCATTGTGCTGCAGGATCAGCAGAGTACGCACAGAGCCAATTTGTGAATGGCATACGTTCCCAGCAGTTAAATGACGCGTGGATAAATATTGTGTAAGAAAAGCTGGATAGGCCGGGAGCGAAGACTTTTTCCGAGGAATGATGAAGTTTTGAAAATAGGTCAGGGAACATGAAATTTGACTTTCTGTCATCCTAGTTTGTTTGTTTTTCCCCCCTTATTTTTAAAAATAGAAATTTTAATAAACGGCACTGTTTATTGCATAAACGTCATTATACTGGTGGCGGTTTTAACGAGTGATACATGTCCATTGCAAACTTTTTTTTTAAGCGCCATTTAATCATCTGAGGAGGTAACGGCGGTAAGATGTAAGACTACTGGGTTCATTTCCAGGGAGTGAATTACTTTTAAAATTATGGCTTCAGTTTTTTTTTCTATTCTGAAAACAACTAGGGGCTAACAGTGTTTTCTTCTTTAATTATCTTTTTTTCAAGGAAGTAATTGCTTTAATTTAAAGTCTGGATTAATTTTCTTATATTGTTTAATAATTTGCAATGTCTGTCCGTGACGCTACTAATTTCAGAAAGCAGGGAAAACCAAATTACTGCACCAATGCATCAAAAGGTGTGCAAATTAAAGATGCGCTGTAAAAGAAAATAATTATATAACGTCATTGTTTTCGCTAATATTTTAATTTTGGAAAATGGATCAATGTAAAAAGAGGATTTCTTCTTCTTCTTCTTCGTTCTCAATTTGAGTATTGCGTGCCGACGAGTTTTGCGCCTGGCCCGTGGTCTCCGACTTCAGCCTGCTGTTTTTTTTGATGTGCTTCCATAGCCTTTGGTCAGCCAAGACCATCTGCAAGGCAGCAGTTGATTTTGGCAAGTGATGCAGCGTTCACATGCCACGGCTATAAGGGTTCCACGCATTACCCAGCCGCCTTTTATTTTCCCTAACTATGCGTTAGGTACCCACTCGAAGCTGGGTGGACTCGGTGGACCCTAGGCCCCGGGAACAAATCCATGGCTTCCCAAGGATTCGAACCCATGACCATCGGTACGCCAGTCGAGCGCGCTACCACTCGACCACCGTATCCCCAAAAGAGGATTTGATTATGGTTAATTATAAAATGCAAATATAAACGGGGCGCCGTAGGCGCCCTGCAACCCCTATTATAAAATACTTTGTGTACATTTCAGAAAATTTAATATTTCGTATCTATCAAACAAGGACAAGTTAGTTGGGCTTTTGAAAAGGCGCCCTAAAAAAAGTGAATTTTTTATAAAATAAATTGATTTCAGCTGAAAACTTCCATCATTTTTGACGGGTGATACGCTAGTACCTTATAATAATTCAGGAGACATTAGTGATTTAGACAGACTTTTATCTATTTTATGGAATATTCGGTTAAAACAATGATAATAATAAAAGCAATTAACTATCTGTTATGGAGCAGTAAGGGAATTTATCTTATGTGATACAGGGCATGTTAAACTAAATTTTTTGGCCGAGAGCCGCATCAGTGTATTATGAAAATTCAAAGGGTCGAACCTAATAGATACATTTATTGATTTTTTTTATTTTTGGAATTAACTCCAGGCTTACGAGTGCCGCACATAACCCCCATAGCGTGCCGCACACAACCCCCATATCGTGCCGCACATAACCCCCATAGCGTGCCGCACATAACCCCCATATCGTGCCGCACATAACCCCCATATCGTGCCGCACATAACCCCCATATCGTGCCGCATGTTGCTCTCGGGTGTCAGTAGCCCACCTCTGATTTATACCCATACTCATACACTTCTTGATGATACTATTTCTGATGGTTTTGTTACTGATAATTTTATTGATATTAATATTTTTGATTTCGCTGTTGTTGATAATTTGAATGTTGATTATTGATGGTGAGGCTCTTGGTCTTGTTTATGAGGATGGAGATTTGTTGATGGTGGGTTTAGTTTAAGCCTCGTTGATGAAGGTGTTTTGGATATTGTTGTTCATGGAGATTGTGTTTTCTAGGTTGTTGTTTTTACGACTGTTTTTTTTAAACTGGTGCGGCTTAGTTGTTTTGTTGATGACGTCATCTTGAGGATTGCGCTGTTGACGAAGGAATGTTTATTTTGATGATAATATTTTTGCTGTTACTTTTTTTTAACGATGGTGTTGTTATTTAGGATTATGCTGGTGAAGATATTTTTGATGATGGTGTTTGTTATAAGGATGCTGCTGAAGATGTTTTGGTGATGATTACGTTGGTGAGCTAAGTATATTGATGACTTTGTTGTTGTTGTTTTGTTGTTGTTGTTGTTTTGTTTTTGTTTTTCAAAAGAAACGAGACAAAGATTATACCTCAATATTGTGTGGGTTTGTGTTGTGGGTGGGGGGGGTATGGAGTGTGGGAGCTGAGATTCTCGGATTAGTTCCGACTGACATGTGGACAATACCATGAGGAGAGCCTCCTTCATTGAAAAACTCCGCCACGCTAGAGCGGCCTAAACGACCTGATTAAGTCGTGGTCCGATCCTGTTAAGGAACAATGCCGCAGAAATGAGAAGGGATGGCTAAGCCCCCTGTTACAAATTGTAGGGCGAGACGATCTAAAATAAAACCCTCCATTGGTCTCACACTTTTTCCTTGCATTCAATTTTCTCAACCGAAAATTTGCCACGGAGATCGCTTCTACACCCACGGGGGGGGGGCGGTAATTTGGAGGGGAGGGGCGCCCCCCAATTTACCTGCCACTCAAGAGGATAGTCAGATATAATGGCCGTTCGAGTCGTAAACATACGATTTATCGTTTGTGGATAAGCCGAGTTTAGAATAGGTTAATCCCGGACTCATCGGCTGAATTCATTATTTCAATTAAGGGGAAATCATGAACGTGTTGGTTTTTTTAAAATGTATTTTTGAAATAAATAAAACCATTTATTATTTAAGATATTAAAACATTTATATCAACTATTTTTCTTTTAACTTTTAAAATACTAATTCTTAGAAAACTTGAAAAAGTGTGACGAAATAATTAACCACTAGAAGTAACCCAGCAACAATAGCGTCGGCTCCGTGTGAAACTCTTGTATCTATATAAACTGATGGCAATGAAATATTATGGACTCGATCAATGATCGCCTTTGATACGGTTTAAAATAAACGAAAGTTAGATAATTAAAAACAAAATATCATTATAGCATAAAATAAGATTAAAAAATGTCACGTGCGGACTTTTTAAGAGACTAACTTAAAAATTGAATTTTATTCTCTTCAACACAAAATCGACATTACTTTGAGTATTTACTTAGCAGGGAACAGACGACTACAATAATAATATATATGTATATATAGGCAATTATTTCTGTTTGAATTGTTTGATACCATTAGAAAACCATTAGAGACTTTAAAAAAAGGAAACTTTACCAATATTATTTGATAACTAAAACCTATTTTCGTAATGTCGCAAATTGGTTTTTAAATTTCTGTTATTTTTTGTTGATACGTCTCGGGAATTCCCATGATAAACCGTGTCCTTTATGACACAGACTTGTGACACTTTCAACGTCTTAATTTGCGCTGCGAGGTGCGTAGCAGCACCACCTATACCCTAACCGCACTCTTCCCGTGACGCACACGATTCTTTCATCTCATTCTTGAGCCTAAATGCCGAATGTGTCCTGCAACACCGAAAGCGAGGCTTGGATTTCCCCAGCGGCAATTGTCAGCCGGCGCATCTCGAATTAGCAGCTCAGACCTCTCTTCCGACGGGCGGACACGGATTGGCGGTGGGCGGGTAGCTGGTCCGCTTGGCGGGGTGTCGGGTGACCTCCGAGGGGCTTTGCTTCACACCTGCATCAACTATTTGTCTTCATAGAGTTCCAATGACACGGGGGTGATGAACGACCGGCCGGGGCCGAGATACAGACATTTAGCCGGTTAAGATAACCGCGTATTGTGTATCGCCTGTTTGGCGGATTAGCCAGCGCTTTAAAAGTTAAGAAGTGAAAGGTTAAAGTTAAAGGGTCGGTGAAGCACCAAACTACTTTGACAAAGCTTGTTTAAAAAAATGCGGGGTAGGTACTGCGTAATTCTTGACTTTTGAAATAGTGTGGACACTAAAGGCTAATACCGAAGATACATTTATAGGCATATCTTCAAGGTATTGTTTGTATTTGTTATATTGAAAGGTATTGTCCATTTTTTAAAATGCGATCATTGAATGTTAGAAAAATGCCTTGATATATAGGAAATGTGAGGTTAGTTTTTTTTCTTTTGGCCTGATGTAAAATTCAAACAGTTTTGAAAAATAATTGAAATTCATGCAATTGTATGAGTGAATTAGCATACATTAATTTTTATTTAACAAATGTATTATTTTTTGCGGAGGTCATATAAACAGATGCCTTAATAGGTATAGTTATACCAACCCACAAAGAGTAAAAAAACTGAATCGCCACTCACCTATAATCTCCGACCCCAATATCGTTCATGTCTCCTGTAATCCCAGTCCATAAATACCGTCATAACCCAAACAAGTCTGAGCTGACCCCTTCTGAGACCCATCGGTCATTTTTTTTCTAATTAAGACCAATGTGCCTTCCCCAATTTGTGGCCATGACAGATCTGTCTCCCATCGCTTACTTATAGCAAATTGCTCCGTAATTTGCGCTAAGGGTGAAAAATGAGTCTCGATCCGCCCTTGTTATTTGTTCCTAGTAGCCATGGTCTCCGCTTGTTGTTGTTGTTAGCCCCTGTGACGGCCTGGGCCTGGAACACAATGGCCCACTGGGGCAGTGATCACTTCCTCTTGATTGTCCGGCCCGGGGAACAGGGTCAATATTTATCATATTTAATAACAGCGTTCAGAGCGGTTCCCCGCTCGGTGATGGCCAGTGTGCTATCGCCTGATGGCGTACTTGTTGGTGTCATTGGGTCTGACACAGGACACCCCTGTCATCCTTTGGGGGGGGGCGGTTTCTCGGATTGTGTTTCCTCTTCACCCCAGTGATTCTCAAGCAGTGAAACGTGACCCATGAGTAGATATTCACAAAAACAGGATCTGGAAGGGACGTCGATGTTGGCTTGAGAATGGCAACTCTATTTGTTTATTTAATTCGGATGTTTAAGAATAACTCCTCCTCCCTTCATCCACTAGCCCCCCCCCCACTCTTTCTCTCTTTCTTTCTCTAACAATCTTTGTTTGTTTCTCAATATTTCTGTAACGTTCTCTGTCTCCCCCTTTATCATTTTTTTTTATTTTTCCATACTAAAGGACAATGTCAATTGGTGGGCGGATGTTGTAGTGGGGAAAAAAGACTAGTTTTGGAAATCAAAGTGACATTGTTCTTTGATGGTGTTTGATTTATTAACATAGTTGATTTCGGAAGTGAAATGAAGTAAAAATCCATTTTTACCCCAAGCGCCAATTAACTCTTTTAACCACCACTATGTCCGTCTCGTTTTACATGAATACAACCAAGAGCTGTATTATGAAATGATGTCACCATCTTCAACTGCGTGCATATTTATTTCAGCACTTTACCGCATGTACCACAATGATATTTTATCGATCCTTGTACTAGATAATATAGCGACTAGAAGTTATGTCAACGAAAACTGACATATCTCATAAGGACGTTCCGAACTGGCCATGCAGCCATGTATTATTAACTAAATTTTCAAATTTCAGTCATATTATATCCACTATTAACCACTTGACTATGTTCCCTTTAAGCTGCGTGGCTGCGCGGTTGCCTACATTTCTGACCGACGCCGCGCACCAGTTTAGAATAACCGCGCTGCAAATTTTGAGGGCAATATAATATCTGTGTTTGTTGGGTGTAAAATTTTACACAAAAAATTGATGCTGTGCAGCTTTTCACACGAGATTGAACACATATCACAGAACCTCAGAGGGAACATTGCCCCTTGGCTGTATATTGTATCAGTGTAAATGTACAGATGGCAGCAGCTAATTGATACATGTAGTTATACGTGTCACAAAGCACTAGAACCGTCCATATTTACGGGAGTCATGATTATTGACACATCAGCGGATTTGATTGTCCCATTATTGTGTAACCATTAAGATAGCTCTGTTATTCTTTGTCTGCACGCGGGGTCAGTTTGTCATTCAGTGTCATTGCGTCACGGAAGAGTCATAATGCCAGGCATTGTTTCTGTCGGAGTCATTATGTGAGTCGTTGCTAAAGTTTCAAAGACTTGTCTCAAATGTCGAGGTTTGAGCTTAAGTCCTACAACTCATAATTATACGCCATTTGCAATTACTATGTCCTTACGTCGTATTTAGTTAACGAAGACTCTAAAACAGTCGCAGTTAGCATCTCCGGCTTCCATTTCATTTCTTTTTAGAGAAACACCAGACAACTACAAGTAAGAATTGTTCACCAATTTTAATGGCTCTTAAAAAATTAGCAATTGTGCTACGTCACACCGCTAGAAGGCAGACGTTTATAGAAACTAAATGAAAAACAAAAATTATAAACTAAATTCGACAATTCTGCACTGGTTTAAACTGGCACATAACCGGAGCAATCTGTTTCCACTCAACCGTCCCGCAATCATTCACGGAAATTGACGAGAATCACCGATTAAATCCTTCGGTCGGGCGGCCATATTGCATTCCATCATGGCTTCCCTGGTGCCGGGTGCCTTTTTACTTCCCTTGATGGACCGGAAATGGGAGTCGGGCAGGTTGGAGGGGGATCTATGTCATTTGTCCGTGGGGTGCGGACCGGGGCCCGCCATTTAGCCTGACAATCGTTCCTTTTTAGCTTGATCTATGTTGGAACATTAGTTGTCTCCCGACCGTGTTCCTCCCCTCCCCCACCACACGTTCAGAGAGATGCGGCAACACTTTAACCCACGCAAAGACGAACGCCGAGGACTTGTGGACAAATCCAAACAACTTTGATGGCAGTTTTGCAGCGCCCAAACCCATTCCATCGTCTTTAGCTTACAAACAGCGGGTTCTTGCCCCTTGTGGGTTAGTGCGATTTACGACCAAGAAATCTTCAATGATTTCTAGCTTTTTTTTTCTTACTTCATCTTCTTCTTTTTGGTTTCTGTGGATGGAGGTTAACGAGGGTTGGGTGGGGGGGGGGTGGGGGGGGGCGAACACTGTAGAGTAAATTTATTAGAGACACGCTGTGTTGTGTATAAATGTTTGGCTTTAAATGAACAATCCATCAGGATCACGCGTACAAATGGTTTCTTATAGTTTGATATTGGCTGAAAATCAGTGAAATAAAAGGGAAAACGAATCGACAGAATTAGATACACTACTCTCGTATGATACAATAGTTATTTGTGTTCAAATGATCGGTTTTTATTGTTAATTTTAATTGATTTCTTCTCTTTTTTTAAACCGTATTTTGATTAAAACTTCTTCGTTTTTTTGTTCTTTGTATATTATTTTTTGGAAAGTTACTGTTAATCGTTTCAATCCTACTTTCATTAATAGACCAGACGTCAAAGGCAAATTTTTATTTCATGCTTTTAGATGTTCAAATTATGAGCGAAAACAATTCTCCTAAAGAACGTAATTCAGTTTTGATATTATGAATAGCACGCGTTTCTTTCTTTCTCTCGCCCTTCTTCTTTCATTTACCGACGTATGACGTATAAAATAACATTAGCCGTACACTAGTCGCAAGCACGGACATACACATTCATGCACAACCTCACATACGCAGACAAGAAAAACAACAAAAAACCTAACGCTCACAAAACATGAGCACAAAGACACGCACGCACATTTACACATGCACTCATGCTATAATACACACACCCACGCGCAAACCCATGAACCCACACACAAACATACAGACACAAACACACGAATCATTACGTCTGTCATTCTAATGTCGAAAATGCAGGCAACACAAAAGATCAACAATCAATTAAACACAAGAGGTGCATACCTCGCCGTCTCGGATTCAGTTTTGGCCAGGATTTTGTTATACTTGACTTGATAGTTCCATATTACACTTTGACACTCGTACATAAGCTGTCTATAGGCTACCAGTTAATAACGTGCAACAAAAAAGTAGATGTCTAATGGTGACGGGTAGATGAAAGTATAGAGTTAAAATCCTTAGAGTGAGTGTTTTGCAAGTGTCAAAAGATTCGAAGGCGCAAGGATGATTCTGTTGCCTTGTGTACACGTACATTATGGTGTATATTGTGTACACGTACATTATGGTATTGTGTACATGTACATTATGGTGTATTGTGTACAGTACATTATGGTGTATTGTGTACAGTACATTATGGTGTATTGTGTACACGTACATTATGGTGTATTGTGTACACGTACATTATGGTGTATTGTGTACAGTACATTATGGTGTATTGTGTACAGTACATTATGGTGTATTGTGTACACGTTATTTATGGTGTATTGTGTACAGTACATTATGGTGTATTGTGTACAGTACATTATTGGGTATTGTGTACAGTACATTATGGTGTATTGTGTACACGAACATTATGGTGTATTGTGTACACGTACATTATGGTGTATTGTGTACACGTACATTATGGTGTATTGTGTACACGTACATTATGGTGTATTGTGTACACGTACATTATGGTGTATTATGTACACGTACATTATGGTGTATATTGTGTACACGTACATTATGGTGTATTGTGTACACGTACATTATGGTGTATTATGTACACTACATTATGGTGTATTGTGTACACGTACATTATGGTGTATTGTGTAACGTACATTATGGTGTATTGTGTACACGTACATTATGGTATTGTGTACACGTACATTATGGTGTATTGTGTACACGTACATTATGGTGTATTGTGTACACGTACATTATGGTGTATTGTGTACACGTACATTATGGTGTATTGTGTACACGTACATTATGGTGTATTGTGTACACGCACATTATGGTGTATTGTGTAAAATTGATGTTGTCTTCTTTACACTTGCGTGTTATTTTGTGTGCGTGGAATTGATTTTATCTTATGTAGTGCCTGCAATAAATGTTACACGCTTTCTTATATAAGAGACTAGCAAAATCCCCGCGCTCCGCTGCGGAAATTAGGATTTCAGTTACCGTTGACAACCCGCGTAACACAAATTCAAAATACCAATTGATTTCAATCTGGATCATGATGAATATAATGTATATTTTAACTTCACCGTCTTGTCTGTCTGTCTGTCGTAGCCCCGCAGAAAAACAAAAACGAAAAGTAAAAAATGACACACTTCCCGTGATCCTATCGAGCTGATAATTTAATTTTTTTTTCGTCTGCTACCATTGCGGGAGGGTACTCAACAACTTCCCAAAGTTTCGTGCTCCTAACTACACGGGAAGTTAGATATTTAATGATGAGTCAGTTATATGTAGCTCATATAAGAAAAAAACTACATTTGGGCCCCCGGCCCCCTAGTGAATAATAATTTTATATTTGGTTGTGATTGTTATCATCGCGGGAGGGTACGCAACAACTTTTCAAAGTTTCATGCTTCTACCTACACGGGAAGATGAGGAATTAGTGTTCATTCAGTTTTATATAGCCCATATACGGAAAAAAACGGTTATGGGGCCCCGGTCACCCATGAGTGAAATTTTAAAATTTTCTTTTCGTCATTTATCGTCATAAGAGTGTACTAATCAAGTTCCCAAAGTTTTAGCTTCTACATTCACGGGAAGTTGTAGAATTAGTGTTGAGTCAGTTTTTAATATTAGAAAAAATTAAATTTGGGCCCCCGGTCCCCAGTAAGTGATAATTTATATACTTTTCTTTACCTGTTACCATTGCGGAATGTTACTTAACAACTGCCCAAAGTTTCATGCTTCTACCTTTACGGGAAATAGAAGAATTAGTGATTTTTAGTTTTTATATAGCTCATATCAGGAAAAAACTACATTTAGGCCCCCGGCCCCCACTATGTAATAATTTAAATATTGTTTTAGTTTTTTACCACTACTCAGAGTTTCTTGCTTCTACCTAAACGGGAAACATACGAATTTGTGATTTTCAGTTTTAATATAGCTCCCATAAAGAAAAAACTTTTTTTGGGCCCCCGGACCCCAGTATTTGAAAATTTAAATATTTTTGCCTGTTGATATCGCCGAAGTGTACTCAACATCTTATATGAGAATTTGTGATTTTCAGTTTTTATATAGCTCATATTATGAAAAAACTTCATTTGGGCCCCCGGCCCCTAGGAAGTGATAATTTATTTATCTTTTCGCCTGTTACCATTGCGGGTTTGTACTCAACAACTTCCCAAAGTTTCATGTTTCTGCCTACTCGGGAAATAGGAGAATTTGTGATTTTCATATTTTATATAGGCCATTTTAGGACAAAATTTTTTTGGGCCCCCGGCCCCCATGAGTGACAATTTTAAAATTCTTTTACGCCAATTTTCGTTGCGAGAGGCTACTGAACAACTTCCCAAAGTTTCATGCTTCTACCTACACGGGAAGTTGGAGAATTAGTGATGAGTCAGTTTTTTTATATAAGAAAAAAACTACATTTGGGCCCCGGCCCCCAATAAGTGATAATTTAAATATTTTTTCTCCCGTTACCATCGCGGTGTTCTACTCAACAACTTCCCAAAGTTTCATGCTTCTGACTACTCGGGAAATAGGAGAATTGGTGATTTTCAAATTTTATAGAGGCCATATAAGAAAAAAAAACGTTTTTGGGCCCCCGGCCCCCATGAGTGTTATTTTTAAAATTCTTTTACTCCAATTTTCGTCGCGAGAGGCTACTCAACAACTTCCCATAGTTTCATGCTTCTACCTACACGGGAAGTTGGAGAATTAGTGATGAGTCAGTTTTTATATAAGAAAAAAACTACATTTGGGCCCCCGGACCCCATTAAATGTTATTTTAAATATTTTTTTCGCTTGTTACCATTGCGGATGTGTGCTTATCAACTACCCAGTGTTTCATGCTTCTACCTACACGGGAAATAGGAGAATTAGTGATATTTAGTTTTTATATAGCTCATATAAGGAAAAAAACTTCATTTGGGCCCCCGGTCCCCAGGAAGTGATAATTTAAATATTTTTTCTCCCGTTACCATCGCGGGGTTGTACTCAACAACCTCTCAAAAGTTTCATGCTTCTGCCTACTCGGGAAATAGGAGAATTGGTGATTTTCAAATTTTATATAGGCCATATAAGGGAAAAAAACGTTTTTGGGCCCCCGGCCCCCATGAGTGTTATTTTTAAAATTCTTTTACTCCAATTTTCGTCCAGAGAGGCTACTCGACAACTTCCCAAAGTTTCATGCTTCTACCTACACGGGAAGTTGGAGAATTAGTGATGAATCAGTCAGTGAGGGCTTTGCCTTTTATTAGTATAGATGCCATCTCATAAATATATATAGCTTGCGTATCATTATGTTTTATATACGTCATTACATCTATGTTGTTACGTCAGTCGTATGTATATCTCGTTATGTCTTAAATAGAGCATGAAATTCAGATTTATTCCCAACTCAAGATGGGTACCGGAAGTTTCATCCCATATTCTGTGTCAGGTTTCCGGATTAAACCTACACGAGTTATATGGCAACGAAGACTCTTTTTATTCCTGAAGTAAACACGGTCGAAGCTGAATTACAACAGCGTGGATTTTGTTGGATTAAAAATTAGCCGTGACGTTAAAATGATAGCTATAGTATCTTGCCAGCCTCTTACGTTAATAACTACACATATATATTACATCAGGTAATTTTATGTGGTTATTGTTTGAAATCTGTTTTCATAAACACATATGTGTATGTGGTCTTATATTATGCGCCCTTACGGGTCAGCATTTCCCACCGCGTTTTTATTTAACATATGACAATAAAATTGTGGACTCGTTTGTGGTCAACTTAAAATTATGTGTTCACGTATGTGGGCAGTGTCAGTGGCAACAAATGTGGTCAGTGGTCAGTGGTAACAAATGGGGTCATTGTCAGTGGCAACAAATTGGGTCATTGTCAGTGGCAACAAATGGGGTCATTGTCAGTGGCAACAAATGGGGTCATTGTCAGTGGAAACAAATGGGGTCATTGTCAGTGGCAACAAATGGGGTCATTGTCAGTGGCAACAAATGGGGTCATTGTCAGGGGCAACAAATGGGGTCATTGTCAATGGCAACAAATTGGGTCATTGTCTGTGGCAATAAATGGGGTCATTGTCAGTGGCAACAAATGGGGTCATTGTCAGTGGCAACAAATGGGGTCAGTGTTATTTGTCATTGTATGTAGTCAGGGTTCGTGTTAAAGAACGTTTTCACATTTCGGGTCAGTGTTTGTGGTATTATGTCTGTAGTCATGGCGTGTGGAAACGGTGTGGTCAAGCTATTTTTTTCAAAGTTCAACTCTTCAGTTATTTCGCGAGAAACAAATTAAACATGACCTAGTCTGGAATAACTAAACAACATCTTTAAAAACTTTTTTTTTCCATACTTTTTAAATTGCACGATAAAAAAGAAAGAAAGAAATTTTTAAAAACAGTATTTTTAAAATTTCTTTTGTTGGGAAAATGTTTGAGAGATTGGGAATTAGTGTAGTTGGAGGTCATCAACAACTCTCGTTATGGTGCACGTGCAACTAAAAAAAATGTGGGGGCACCATTTTTAAAGGTTCCCCCCACCCCGCATTTCCTCGCACTACTTAGACTACTCTGTATATATCTCATCAAGTCTACGGGGTGACTAATCATTGTGGGATAGGCTTATCACTTGTTCACACTCAACTACTTTGATATGTTGTTTTGTCAATTGTAACACGTCGCATGTCAAACGTTACGATTTCTAAATATGGCATTGCATTTCGTGGGCGTCGTGGCAGTCATGATGACCCTAACATTTGAATAATGTTTCATTGTTTTTAAATCCTTTATATTAACTCGTGGTGTCTGTTTGAACCCTTGATTGCTTGCTCGTCGGTCGCCAAAACTTTGGATCGATTTTTAACCCACTTTCTCGTAAGCTAGCGAGCTGAAATTTAGCAGGCAGTTTGGTGGCGATGATACAAAGTATGGTTCAAAATTTCAGATCGATCGCATGTACTGTAATTAAATTATTGATTATCATGTTATGTTTTGAGATAGAGTGTCGCGGTGCGTATTATATTGAACAACCTTTCTGTCGCGCAATAAGGTGCGTATTTTATTGATAACACTTTTTATAAACATATTCCTGATCGGTGCGCATTATGTTAAACTTGTTTTACGACACAACTGCAATTTTGTATTTTTGGATGGTCTTGCGCTGCGAATTATAATGAACATTCTTTTAGTTACGTCTAGTACATAAAGGATTTATAGTGAAAAACTTGTTTTTTTACGTTTTTTAAAATTAATACATGAACGTCATTAGTAATAGTTAATAGATAATAATATAAGGGGTGGCCAAACGAGTCGGTACACGCCGGACATCAGGAGAGGGGCATTTGGTAAAAAAAAAGAAATAGATGAATATCAGTTATAGTTTTTTAGTGTAGTAAGAAACATCTTGCCCCACCCTAGATGGCATTATCATAATCATAAGTATACCTGTGTACAGTATACTTCAGTATACAGGTAGCTAGATCATCATATTTAAGATATCTAGTTAATATACATGTAATATTCTGTAATGCTCATTGTATGACATCCTCGATCGACTTTACTTTACGAATACTGAAGTTATACTATGCTAAATTCTGTCGTCTGTGTAATAGAGAATTAAAATTTTATTTAAGACCAAAGTCTCCTTAATATTCTTACACTTACATAAAATAACCATTAAGAGAAGAATGGTTGGAAAATTGGTAACGCAATACAAGACCCATGCAAAGAAATGGCCCATTCCGAATCCCAAAGTAGGGGAGATTAAGATTTATTTCTCGTCAACACGAGGAGAGGAATCGGCTTTCATCTTTCCCGGAGATTCGCTATTTGCTTTAACGCTTTTGTCCCCGAGAGTAGGCCTACTTGCCCCGACAGAGCTACCTATTTCCGAGCGACGTCCCACAAATCAATACTAAAGCAGACATCCACATCCTGCCATGGGGCGGCGGCCAATGAAACAGGAGGACGGAGAGATGCCCCGCCTCCCAAACGTCAGATTGACTATGATGGGCAGCAACTGGCGCCAAAGTAGCCCCCTCAATTCTTGTATCAGGGTTTGGGGGGTGGGGGGGAACGCTTCTTCCAGGCGTTCTGTTAGCTGCTGAGTGAAATGTAATTGTGGACGCGTGGTGATTGTGTGAGGGGGATATCACAGCCAACGGGGTCTGCCGGCCGATAGAGGTGGCATTCACGTCAGTGATTTTATGCCGACACTGTCCCGACAAGCAGCGGAGTAGGACAGCAGTCTCAGCAGTCTGTTGTGTGGTTTTTTTTAAACACTTCTTTCAGGCTACGAAACAATAAAATGGAACTTCTTCATCATCATCACTCCAGATTTTTTTAAACGTCATTACGTTTCACTTTGATTGGAAAAATAGTAACGAATTTATTCATTTACTTGTTTTTATTTCGAACTTTTCTTTTGAAGTGTCACATAAATAATAAATAGTTACCATTTTAATTTAGTTTTTTTTAAAAACCTTTTAACGTTATATATATAATTTATAAAAAATATTGAAGCTAAAGTTTGTCTAAAATTGCGTGCTTCTAAATATAAATGAGAATTACAAGATCTTCTGTTCGGGTTTCCATGTATGGATAAAATACTAGTTGCTGTAGGTAAGAGTATGAATTGTTCCTTTGTTCACACGACAATTTAATAATAGGATGATTCATCAGACGTGTGGGTAGCGTCTAACATGTTTTCCCGGGCACTGTTATTAAAAACATCGCCAGCCGAAGTAAGTCACTCGCTAATGATATAATGACGCGGAGTCACAATTATTACAGGATCACTTCCTACCATTTTGTCCAAAACCAATTTTTCATTATTGATGTTTTCTCCACTAGGTTTTGTTGTGGACCAATCAGGAGCCGTGACTCTAGAAGCTTCACACACACGGAGGCACGCCCCGCCGTGAGGATAGACATTCGTTTAAAGTTTGCCTGATAGTATATTTACGACTGGTTCAAAGGAAGCAACATCTCATTTGAGCTCATCATTCTGGTTTTACGTTTAAAAAATGTTCGGGATTTTAAAATCAAGTTTTTCCTCCGAATAAGTCTGCTTCTCCAAATATTAAATCCTGGGATTTTCTTTAAAGCTGTATTTTCTGCATTGGAAAAAAATTCAATTTTTTCTGCAAAAAACAATTTTAAAAAAAAACTTACGTAAATTCGACCTCATCTGAGATGTTTAAAGTAAACTTTTAAATATGTTCATGATTCATACGGCATTGAGAATCCGAAAGTGATTCATACTTTTGAGGATTAACTCTCACAGGCACCATCATACTAGTCTTTGATTTGCCGCGGCTCCAAAGGATGACCGCTGCTGTCGCAGTCATGTCCACCAACAACACACCAACAGTGCCCAAGCGTCACGGCTTCTCTATCGAGTCACTCATAGGGACGCCGGACACATCGCCGTCATCACCACCACCAGCAGCGATCACACCACCGAGGCCGTTTCCCGTCCGGCCGATGCTTGGCAGGGACAACCACAGAGAGGAGAAACACAGAGAGAGGGAGAGGGAGCGGGAGAGGGAGAGAGAACGCGAGAGGGAGAGGGAAAGAGAAAGGGAGAGGGAAGCACAACGAGACAGAGAGATACGGGCGCTTCGAGAGAGGGAGTCCAGAGAACGAGAGGTGGACATGTTCAGAGACAGGGACCTGGTCATCGAATCGATAAGAGAGCGGGAGCGGGAGTTTAGAGAAATTCGTGATCTGAGAGACAGAGAAATGGCCCGAGAGAGGGACATTAGAGATTTCAGGGACAACCGTGATGGTCGGGGTTCAAACCCGCACCAACACAGACTGTCGCCCCGATCTAGCAGCCCGTCAAGCCCTCGGGCCGAGAAATGTATTACCCCCGAGTCCGAGAATAGACTGAGTGCCTGGTCCGGTGAGGAATTCAAACACATCCTCAACAACTTTCACGCCGGGCAGTTAGATTCGAACGGACTGTATCAACCACTCAGGGTCTGCAATAGAACGCTCGCTTCCATGGGCGGCATCCACGGGGAGGGCGGTCTCCCGGGCCCCTCGGTGTCCACCCCAGTTCAGCACATTTACCCATAAATCCGTTGTTGTATAACTTGCCCAGGGATTTATCTCACCAGCCGCATCTACTGTGGCGGACTCACGATTTGCCGGAGGTCATGCAACACATCGTTATCATAGAAGGACATCCGTCTCGGGGTTGTCGTCTTTGGTAGGGTACACTAGCAGACGATAAGGGGCTCGCTGCTAGTGCCGAGGTCGGTGCGCAGTCGTGCGATAGTTTTTACGATCGTCAGGTACGGTACTACCAGTAACGCTCTGGACACAACGTCACATAGTCTAACACTATACACACGACAGACGCGATATCACATCCTATTCTCAGAAGTCGAGCGTACCCACTGAGAAGTACTCCAGTTGTTGGAACAAGTAGAGTTGGTTGCGCTGAATATCAGCTCATAGTCAGTAAGGGTTAGCAAGCTGACTGCATCAGCGATTCGCTAGAGTTCTGCAGATACGAGTAGATATAGTATGGGTCACGACTGTTATGTCTGGTCTGTGGTGGAGGTGGGTTGGGTAATGTATGCCTGAGTGTCGGGAGATATTTAGAGTGATATGGGGTCGGGGTGAGAGGGATTTGACATATTGTGTCTCCATGACGAAAAATCTGCAGTAGATAAAGCGATGGCAGGAGTGGTGGGTGATTTGAGGAATGGCGCGTTTTAGTCTAACAACTCAAAAACGGTCTCGCGGTGTTATTAACCATGTAAATCTATTAATTAACTATTGTTAAAAATATTTAATTCAATTACAAATTTTTTATTGTATGTAATCCTCCATTCAAGATCTGTTCTAAAACCTTTATCTGACTACTGAATTATAATGATATTTTTATACGATAATATGTGTACCTTGATGTCGGTAAGCCTCTCCCCTTCCCCTTCCCCCGCCCCATTCTTTACTTTTCAAGTGACCGTAATCAGTGATGGATTATTTATCTGTAAGATATTTACTTGTACGGGGTAGTCGTTTTATTGTGCTGCCTTTAGTGAGGACGTCTGCGGTGCATATTGGATTTTATTTCCAACTGTTAAAAGTTACATTCAATTCTCCCCAAATAATAATAAAAAAAAATTGTTCATGATACATAAATAAAAAACACTATCTTTTAATCAATGAAATGTGAATACATATTGAATAACACAACAAAAACATTAGTGCGTCAAATTCAATTATCAACGAATACGTGCTATGAATAAACTTGGTTAGATGGATTATATTTTTTTAAAATCACTTTTATCCCGATAAGGCTATCCGTATATAGGGAGCAGTGTCGTAGCATTGAGGGAGGGGGCGCCAAGTGACAAAGGGGGGGGGATACATTTTTTCCCGGGTGTTCAGTTGCAGGGCGCGAGATGAGACGAAGAACGTTCCACCATAATGAAGGAACATTTTGTTTGTGGCGCAAATGTTATAAGTATGTCACCCGCCGTAAAATATCACTATAGCTATACGACTCAGACAGGTAGCGAGCATATCGACCTTTTAAGCTTGTATACTAACCCTAGATTTATGGACTATTGACTAAAGACTAAAGTGAATTACAAGACAAAGTAAAAACTAAAGTTTCGAGGTCCATCTGATGTTATACAAAAAAGCTATTTCGAATTTCATAATCCGCTTCATTGAAAAGTTAATTGTTTTCGATGAAACTCAAGTTGAATCTTAATCTTAGGTTTATAAGTATCAAATAAACATTAACAGCTGTACGGTGTGGTTTGACCGAACACAGAAGAAAATGGAAAGTTTTCATTAAGCTGGAAACAGACATGACGCGGCGCGAGATTAGCTGACTAAAATCATGGCTTAGCTGTGTTAACAAAAATTGTGTAGTATTTTCTTCTATGAATCAACTCATAATTATGTTAGTTTACTTTCTGAATTAAGGTAACAATTTTCTAGAGTTTTATTTAGGAACATACACTTTGTGGTAAAGACGGTCTATTAGAATTAATTAGAACACACCGTATTCATTGTTAAATGTTCATGGATATACTATTAAAATTTAAATTTGAAAAAAACAACATCTTCAGACAAGTATCAGAATTTGATATCGTTAAATAATCAAAACATTGCGTGGTAGATTTAATGTGATGATCATCGAAAGGTTTATGGTTATACATTTGGAAAATGAGATGCGTTTAACAAACATTTCGGTGTAGAGGCTTTTAAATAAATTATTGTTGCCTTTCATTGGACCTATGAGAAACCTAACACCTATAAAAGTGGAATTTATAATTTTTAAAAATGAAAAAAAAGTTAAACAATCCAGTTAGATGATGATAACAATTTACAACGTGGAAATTAAGAGATTTCAATATTAACTACTTAGTATAGACCATATCTATATAGGATAAATATAGATGTCAAATTTATGTGCCATAAAAACAGAAAATAAATAATTAATATGATGATAAGCCTGCGCCTATACAACACATGAAAAATATAGATAATACAGTTATGGTTAAAAGAATACCAAATATATAAGGAAAACAAAAATTCCTTATTAGTTTTTTAACATCCTAAATTAAGTATGGAAGTATGGTATCTTTATATGGATGATGAATTATTATAAAAATATGCCATATCTTCTCCGCGTGAGGATTTGTAATCCCATCAATTTCATATATGACACCTGAACGATTAACAATAAGTATCGGGTTTGGTTTTTAATTACTGGAGATTAAGCACATGTTACATACATAGACATCGATATAAGCCATACACCGCTATAGACACACATGTTACATACATAGACATCGATATAAGCCATACACAGCTATAGACACACATGTTACATACATAGACAGCGATATAAGCAATACACCGCTATAGACACACATGTTACATACATAGACAGCGATATAAGCAATACACAGCTATAGACACACATGTTACATACATAGACAGCGATATAAGCAATACACAGCTATAGACACACATGTTACATACATAGACAGCGATATAAGCCATACACAGCTATAGACACACATGTTACATACATAGACAGCGATATAAGCCATACACAGCTATAGACACACATGTTACATACATAGACAGCGATATAAGCCATACACCGCTATAGACACACATGTTACATACATAGACAGCGATATAAGCCATACACAGCTATAGACACACATGTTACATACATAGACAGCGATATAAGCCATACACAGCTATAGACACACATGTTACATACATAGACAGTGATATAAGCCATACACAGCTATAGACACACATGTTACATACATTGACAGCGATATAAGCCATACACAGCTATAGACACACATGTTACATACATAGACAGCGATATAAGCCATACACAGCTATATAGACACACATGTGATCCACGCACACCTATGCGCATGTGATCCATACACAGCTATAGACAGCCATATAATCAATACACATCTGCACATGTAGACAGCCATATAATCCGTACACAGCTATTGACAGCAAAATAATCCATACATAGCAATAGACAGCCATATAATCCAAACACAGCATTTATATAGAGCCCTTGCTAAACTGACACTAACTTACGGGGTGGTCGACTCTGAAAAAATATGTTTATTTATTTTGACAGTGCGTAAAGAGTACTAAAAATGTCAGAACTGCATGAACAATGTTTATTTTAAGTACCGTATATACTCGTTCTATAGCCCGTTCGTTCATAAGCCGACCCCCAAACTTTTGGAAGGGAAAAGTATTAAAAGTGTATAACCCGATCGCAAACCGACCCCCCAAAAATAATAAGACAGCTTTTTAAAAAATGGTACATATTTTTTAAAAACTACAAGCTAAATCGGTCATTATGATTTTTTACTTTGTACTGCCTATCTTTGTCTTTCTGCTCTTTGTTAAGCAAGAGTTACCGGTATTTAAAAAAAAATTATTTGGTAAACAGTGACGAAAGCGCGTACATTAAAATCCGTGGTTGAAAACAAAATATGTAAAACAATTTATTAAAACGTTCACAAAAATAAATAAAATGATTAAATAAGTTAAGTGCTGATTTTTAGTTACATATTATAGCTTCTAATAGAGCAGTCGAATCTTGTAGAATGTAGAAAAGGACATTGATAATCTACAATAACAACACCGATATTCAATATCCATGCAGAAATCACCTATGACCCGCTCATAAGCCGACCCCCCGCCCCACACACACACTTTTTCCCTAGATTTTGTCCAAAAAAGGTCGGCTTACGAACGAGTATATAAGGTATTTGCGCTCTTATTTCCATTTAAAACGCTATAGGTTTTATTTGTATTTATGTGCATCAACGTTTCCTCGACATAGAAGCCATTAAAACCAACGCCCTTGTGTTATAGAAGCCATTAAAACCAACGCCCTTGTGTTATAGAAGCCATTAAAACCAACGCCCTTGTGTTATAGAAGCCATTAAAACCAACGCCCTTGTGTTATAGAAGCCATTAAAACCAACGCCCTTGTGTTATAGAAGCCATTAAAACCAACGCCCTTGTGTTATAGAAGCCATTAAAACCAACGCCCTTGTGTTATAGAAGCCATTAAAACCAACGCCCTCGTGTTATAGAAGCCATTAAAACCAACGCCCTTGTGTTATAGAAGCCATTAAAACCAACGCCTTTGTATTATTGAAGCCATTAAAACCAACGCCCTTGTGTTATAGAAGCCATTAAAACCAACGCCTTTGTATTATTGAAGCCATTAAAACCAACGCCCTTGTGTTTGTTGTGTAATTATCACCTAACTGGCAGTACTAACGCATTTTTCGACTTCGATAAAATTTTTTTATTATTTTGTCGAAATGCAATACAACCCCATACTTCCATTACACACCAACTAGTTGATATTTGTTTCGTTCCTCACTTTTACTTTTAGCATAATCGTAATATCATCTCGTTTCAACTATTCTGTTAGAGAAATGGTCTCAAGACCCAAGAACTTCCCACTGCCAACTTCCCACTGCCCACTTCCCACTTCCCACTTCCCACTGCCCACTGTCCACTGCCCACTTCCCACTGCCCACTGCCCACTTCCCACTGCCCACTGCCCACTGCCCACTTTCCACTGCCCACTGCCCACTGCCTACCACGATAATTTCGTGAAATTACAACAGTCCCCAACAAGGCTAAAGTGGAATTCACTGAGATGTAGTTCTTTATTTGAAGCCGTAAAATATCAGAACAAGAAACAAATTGACCCTACAGTTAATTTAGGACGGGCCTTTTATCAAACTTATCTTATATATATATATATATATATATATATATATAGAGAGAGAGAGAGAGATAGAGAGAGAGAGGATACAAAATTATAGCATCTTATTTTTAACAGCTATCCGTTTTCGCAGGTTGATAAAACAAACAGATTTTCAAACATAACTCATATTGGGCCGAGGACTAATCACTTATCGATCAGCACTTCGATAGCAGATCTAAAAATATTTTGCTCTTTATTTTTTTAAAAAGTTTCTCGATCGATGAAGCGTCTGGCACGATACCCTAGGTCCTAGGAAGATCAAGTTGAACTCAGAAATAACAAAAATCAATTCCCAATACCTCATACAACTTGTTAACTTGTAGCGTGTACTGATGTATAGGGATCTTAAAGGCTGCATGGACATTCCGTTATTATTATTCTCGTATTTCAAAACTAATTTAATTATACAATTTTAACATGTATAATAGAAGCTGAGTAAATCTGTATTTCTTTATTTATTTTCAAAGCGCTCCAATAACTTGTTAAAATTAAACGATACATATATTTATATTTAAAACACCTGTTCTTAGTTATAAGCTAAGCGATAAAATTACTCATTTATTGCATGGATTAAATTCTTAGTTTGTAAGAGTTTAAAATTGTTTAACCGTTGTGTTAATCTAGAGTTTCTAACTGTTTTAAACAAAGGAATCTCAAATATCCTTTGATAAATACAAGAAGTCTACAATGCATGCTTCTATATCTTTAACAAAAATTCATTTGTTCTTAAAGTGATTTTCGTGAACAGGGATATTAACCGAAGTTTATTTCGTCATTAGGGACATTGGTAGTAGAGCATTATTTTGAAAGCATTAAATGTTATTATTGAACTATTCCTTGGAATTGTTGAAACCTAATTTAAGATGCTGTTAATATAGTATAGTTAGATAAAAAAATATTAAAATATAATTATGAAATCTGGGCAAGATGCTTGGTGCAACCGTCTTCGCAACTGTTTAGGAAACATTATATCTAATGTATTCTTGCTAACACGCATACAGAGCATCGCGACAGATTGCTTTAATAACAAAAAATATTGCTTATACTACACAAACTTAGCTCCTCGTCGACTTAACTTCATTTGCAGACACAGACCGAAGTCCTTTTGTCTTTGTTATGTAATTGTCTCAAACTCTTGAACTCTTCACGCATTGTTTTATCCACATTGCTGTGGTTGTTGTGTCATTGTTTTATCCACATTGCTGTGGTTGTTGTGTCATTGTTTTATCCACATTGCTGTGGTTGTTGTGTCATTGTTTTATCCACATTGCTGTGGTTGTTGTGTCCTTATTTTGTTCAACATTTAGTTTGTAAACGTGGGAATTAAACACGCGATTTAAAATACTCTGCAATGAATCAGCAAGGCTAAGGTGGATGCGCGGTGATTTAGTCAATTCTTTATTTTAAGATATATGAACAAGAGTGAGCAAGAGGCATGATCATTAACCCGCAGCTATTCTCCATACCCGCTTCTGATGAACTTGACACTGAATAGTTTGTTTGTTGCAGCGGAACATTTTTTTCCTAAATATCAGTAACTAATACCAATAATAATACGCCCATAATCTTTGAAGTTTTCCTCAGCTGTCAATCAAGGAAAAAAAATATTGTGGATGTGTGTTCGAGAGACGAGGCGTTGGTTTATTTGCTCAATACTTTAATATTAATTTAATTTATATGCAATTTTCCCTTTAAGATTCGCCGGCCCGTGTCCAAATAACAAAATCGTTATATCAAAAGTTGCACAGCATCCATTTTTTTAAAATAAAAAATTAACAACCCACAAAACAGATATCATATTATCAAAATTTTCTGCGCGCCAATTCTAAACTGCTGCGCGGTGTCGGTCAGATATCTGCGTGGCCGCGCAGCTGAAGGGGAGAAATTGCTTATAGGCAATATAGACTTTCAATATTTTGTTTATTTAGCACACAGGTGACTTATAACTTTCTAATAATGTCTAAGTACCATTGTGTGTGACGGAATCAGATGAAATCTCGTTATTCGCCTATTTCATCTGTACCTTTAATTTGACAAAAATATCAACCAACTAAACACATGATGTTTCTTCCTTTCTTATAATGTTTTACAAAGATTTCAAACGGACTGGTCCGTCACAGCCATTTAATCAAATCAATTGTCGTCATGTTGCATTGTTATAACATTAATTGGAAGTTTTCAACTCATGGGCCTGGGGATTTTTTTTGAAGGGGGGGGATTTTCAATTAATTACTGCAGCGACAGACAGATGTCACTCGTTAACAAAGTCGCTAACAAATAAGTGAGTTAGGACTTGATCGGGCGGTAAGCTTGGGGGAAGGGGTTTGATTTCTTTATGTATTAGGTTGAAAAATACCCCCCCCCCAAACCCAAAACTGTTTCCATTTTTATTTATGGTGGTGAGATATCTAAACTATTAAAAGAAATATTTATATAAAAATATCGAGAATAAATTGAGTTCCGAAATTTCGGTTATTCAAACGTCATGCACTTGGGCACACTTTCGTGAGTATCGTTACAAGTTCTTCCTTCTTGTGTTGTTACGGACGTTCACAGATCGATACCAAAAAAGACGATTCCACTGACCGGATCTATGACAACGTTAAGGGACAAGAGTGAATACACGAGTCAGAATCGATTATCTTTTCAAATAAAATGATGTAGTTAAAGAAATAAAGTGGAGGAAAAAAAACAAAAACATCAAAAGTAGATAAGAAAACTTTTAAAGATACCAGATATTAAAGGGAAGAAGTGCTTCTCAAAAACCAATTATCTGGCATCAAGACCTGAGTTGTCCTACTTGACTTTCTATTTACCCGATCAGGATAGCCGTGGTAAAAATTTACTAAAAATCCGTTAGCGGATGAACGCATACTTCAAGTGAGCCTCATATTTAACTCACCGGCAACAAACCGTGAAAACCAAGGGGAGGAAAAAACAAAACATTCGAACTTTCTTTCTGGTAAGAATAATCAATTAAATTGTTCTTTTTTCTTCACTTATTTACAAGTTGTTTACCCGAGCTACCCCCCCTCCTCCCACTCCCATCTAACTCCTCCCACTTACTCTTTCATTCCCATGTACCTATACCCAAGGTGTGTGAGTGGGGGGGGTGGGTGCAAGTAATTTAGCCAAGTTGTATGAAAGAGATGAAAAAGATAATAATAAGGATTGTATTTTCTATCTTTCCTTGAGGATAATTGTGCTACTTGAAACGTCTCTCGAAACATTGGTTGAACCGTAACCATTCCATTGGTTGAACCGTAACCATTCCACCCCAAAAACAACCTCTGACCAATCTCGAGATTGCGACTCATTAGATGGAAATCTCAACCAATTACTACTCCCACCGTTGAGTTGCCACATTGATGCTCGATCACAGAATTCACCTTATAGACAGTACATCGCTCTAATGTTACTTACATAGAGCGGTTTTTTTCCCCTTTAAATACTAAAAAAATTTAAGAGAGAGAGATATATATAGTGAGGAAGAGCGAGCAAGAGAGAGATAGTGAAAATAATATGTTTTTGAAAGGCAAAGTTAACTGCCGTCATTATCCCATCGATCTGACAGTGGAAAAGTTGTTGATTTAAAATAGACCTTGTGTCAGGGGCGTAACGTGTTTGGAGCTGGCGTCTGTGGCGTTCCCAGGGGAAAGTCATGTGGTTTGAGGGGTTTGAAACGCGGACGCGTGTGGGTGGGGATGTAGGGTTTACTTTTTTAAGTATATATTTTAAACAGCCGCCCAGCGGGGTGTAGGGTCTACTTTTTGGTATCTATGTTAAACAGCCACTCGGTGGGGTGTAGGGTCTACTTTTTGGTCATCCATGGGACATGAGGTGATCTACTGGACCATCGTGCAGTGACCATATATTGATATATAATACCCCTAAAACTTTTAATCGGCATATATTATTTTACAAAAGACCAGACAATTAAAAAAAGTTATTTATAACCAATGTCTTTTCAAATTGTTATTGCTATTAAGAATTTACCTTTTTATATGAAATAAACTGACTTTCTTTACCGTTATTGATAAATTTTCTTTGGTGGGTGGGGGGGGGGCGGGGTCCCCATTCTTTGTACTATTGTATTACAAGAATTGTGTACTAAAAGTAGCAGCAAAGTGGTGGAGAAAGCAGGTGATTCGATCACTTTTTGTCTTTTGAAGTCTTCAGAAAAAGAGCTATTAAAAAAAATAATACAGTTTTCCAGTCGAGGCATTAGTGTGTTTAAGTAAAACGCCAGTGATTATGTTCCCTCTTAAACTCTTTGACTCTATAAAGTGGATAATTTGAAAGTTGATTTATCGTAACAGTCGCTGCCTGTGTAATTAAATTATAGAGGACGACGGTAGATTTACAAGTGCGTAAGTACCGCCAGACAATCTAAGCTACAAACATGATGAGAACAAAGGGCGGAAAAGGCGCTCTCCCTGGTGCGCATCTGGTAGGGCGGGTAGGTGCGCATGTGTGCGCGGTGCGTGCCTTTGTGCTGTCATGTTGTGGGGAGAGAAGGGGGGGTGCGAGTTTGAATCGTCGTTTAAATAGGTTTAACTCAATTGGTGTCGTTAGAGCATTTTTATAATAACTTAAATAAGCGGCGTAATAAGTCATTTTGATTTGCTCCCGAGACGTTACAGTAAATATGTTGCAAATATAGAGTTTATTTTAAATTACGCAGAAAAATTTGTAAAATTTTCAACGTTCATAATTCAATTGATAAAAAATAATAAGGGTTATAGTTATAGCACTAATTGGTCTTTTGAAGTTTGAAATAAAAAAAATTAATCAGTTTTAACGATCAATATCTCAATTATTATTTGATCGATTCGAGAATTTATCTTACAACAATCGCTCATCCACAACATAAATCCAATTTTTGACAAATTCATTTATCTAACATGAGACACGACATTTCTTTTTTTTTAAAATGGTATCTCATATTAAATGTTTAATCATTTATGCTACATGAAGAATAATTCAAGATAGAAGAACGGCTGTGAACAAAACTGACCATAACTTTTTAAATCCCTTATATTAACTTCACCGCCGTGTCTTGGGCAGGCACCGCCGAAAAACAGAAGTCAAAAATGACCCACTTCCCGTCATGCCATCAAGCTGAAATTTGGCACACGGACCCGTGTCACCTAACAATGCATCGTATCAAAAATTCAGATCGATCGAACATACAGTTATTAAATTAATGCATTTTTTGTTTATCTATATAAACTATATGTAGCGGTCGCTATTGTTTACATTTTACGGGTCACTTGACTTCACCCCAGCCTTCGGTGACCACATATCGCGTTTTAACCAGGTGGAATTCACTCAGTTTCAGGCTGTAAATGTTTGTCGCGTTTGAACATAATCAATACTGTTAGTTATGTCTCATATATAAGGGATTTATAGTCAAAAACTTTGTTTTTACGGGTTTGTTTTATTTCTATTTATCAGTATCCGGTATTAATCGGATTGATTGCTTATTCGGCTCAACACTTATAACATATTATTTAATTTTTTATTTATAATGCAGAGCTTATAATGCGTTATAGTACTTTCGTCAGAGCGTATCAGAGCGTTGGATATATGCTTTTCCGGATATAGAAAAAATTCCATAGAAAGCTTAGACTAAAACTACATCACGTAAAGCGTTAGCACTTATTGTGAACAATAGTCCCTGATTGTATGCCTAAGGGAGTGAACCATTAGATAGATAATGATCCACTTTAGCATTGACAAAGAACCGTTGACTGTGAAAGCCGTGCAGACGTGAACTCCTGGAAGATCTAGCGTCTATGTTTTCGATTGTTTTATTTAATAGACGACTAGATTAGACCATTAGATGATGTGTTATTAAATACGAAATTTGATGATAAATCCTTGAAAACTAATCTCATCATTTTTTTTAATGTATACCATATATCAGAGTAAATTGATGTTGCAATACTTGAAAACACGATTGATGATAAATCTTTGATAACATCTTTGATGAGCTATTCATTGATGACAAATTTGATCATTTTTGTTTGTTTCTTAGAAGTTTTGCTATCTGAAATCTTTGCAAAATTCAATAACTATGAACTTTGTATGTGTTGTGAACAAATTATCTCTATGTGAAATGTAATAAATTTAAAACGACACCTGTTATAAAGATGTTTACGACCTGCTCCGTGTTAAGTCAACTCATTCAGCTTTCATTGGTGGCGCAAAATGTAGGAAGTCTTTTGTATCATATTTAGCCAACTATAAATTTTACCATCTTACCAAATCTTCACTGATGCTCGTTCAGGGCTCTAGTCCCACCCCCTCCCCCTCCCCTGCTAACCGCCTCCCTGACCCCACAAATGCCCGTGTATCGTGACATTAGCTCCGGAGTTGAATCGCCACGATCACGACTCTAAGAGCTAAGCTTAAACCACCCAGCTACTCAAGTCGTTAAGCTGTGAGATCGCGGCTGCGTCTAGATTTAATTTAGTTTCTTTCGTCGTCCGACGTGCATTTATTCCCGTCGTAAAACAAAGCCGTTTTGGCGTATACAGATGTCAATAACTCTTCCTTAACCACCAATTGTGTGCGTATAACAAACCTTATTCATTCGCAAATAAACGTTTTAGAATATTACATTTCTCATAATGGTAACAGGAGAAAGATGCGCTTTCAAAATACGCAATAAAAATAGAAAAGCTTCAATTGAAGATTCCAGATTGACTAATTTCTAAAAGCTGAGTTCAGCGATGAACTACCGAAAACGTTTTGCTAAAATGTCACGAAAAGTTTATTTAAACTAACAAATCGTGAAATTATCTATCGTTCGCGCGAGATTACCCCGTGAACTACATTCCTACAGGCGTAAAAGCGAAGTTTTAACCGGTGCCAGGCGGTAAGCTACCGTTGAACTAGTGATGACGTTAATTTCACCTTCGCATTTCACAAAAATTATCCGAGGATACTGGAGCCAATTCTACTTCCTCAACTGCTCGGGGGATGTGGAAGGGATGCGAACGACTCAATTCTGTTACAGAAGAAGAGACGATGAATGTTAAAATGATAATAATAATAATAATATGCAAGAGCAATTTGGCTCGTTTTACGCCATATTAGACTTTGTATTACCGCTGTGTTATTTAAAGTTGACATTTTCTTTAGTGCCATGTCTTGGCGACTAAGGGCGGGTAATTACATCAATGCATGTGAGTAAGGAGTTGTGCAGCGTTGCGATTTGCCTTTGGTTGGAGAAGGCGCAGTTACCCAGACATGAGTGCTCTTGTGGCGTCGATTTCAAGCTTGGCTTACAGACAATTAGCTGCGATTTGTCTTGTAAACTGTCGCATTCTCCGCATTTCGTACCCCCAACCACCTTGTTCAGATCGAACAATTCAAGCTGCCTTTCAGAGCGATGACGATAACGGAAATGAGTCATTTCACTTTTAATTACGAATTATTTTAATGTGGGAGAGGGCGTGTGGTGGTAGAGGAAGTAGGGTGGAAGAGGGAGTAGGGTGGAAGAGGGAATGTGGTGGTAGAGGGAGTATGGTGGTAGAGGGAGTGTGGTGCTAGAGGGATTGTGGTGGAAGACGGAGTAGGGTGGAAGAGGGAGTGTGGTGGAAGAGGGAGTATGGTGGAAGAGGGAGTAGGGTGGAAGAGGGAGTAGGGTGGAAGAGGGAGTAGGGTGGAAGAGGGAATGTGATGCTAGAAGGAGTAGGGTTTGAGCGGGAAAATGGTGCTATAAACGAGGGTGTTAGAAGAATTTTGAAATGATAATGTTGTCAAATGTCTCTGCCATTGTATTAAATATCAAAGATTATCGGAGGAAATTAACGGTAGGGAGGCTGTAGAATTCATGAAGGAATCTAATGCTTTATTCAAAATGATCACTTTAGCATTAGTCATATTTTATTTGTGTTTTTCCCCCTAATAACACGAGAACCCTGTCACCCCCCTCCGCCCCCATGACGTAAACAAAGCATTGCGATATATTCACTTTCATTTTTACTTTAGATGTTATTAATAAAAATCTACTATTTCCATGGCCTCCCTCTATAGCCCCCCCCCTTTATTTTTCTACACACAGACGATAGATGAAACATTTTGAATGAATAATTCTCACGTTTGTCATCCATGTTATTAAAACAAGTGCTACAATTTCCATTGTTAGTATGGGTCCCTCCTATAAATTCACACATTAAAAAAGTTATATTTTATTTGAATAACTGTTACATTTATTATTAATGGTATTAAACCAAATTCTACTATTTTAATTGTTAGTGTGGGCGCCTCCTCAAAATTCACACTTAAATTAATATTTTATTAGAATAACTGTTTTTTATAATAACTTTTACTGTTGATGTTAATAAAACGAATTCTACTGTTGCCATCATCAGTGGGGCCCCCACCTGGTCTGTTGTTTCATCCCTACCGGAAGCCTAAGAGGAATCGCACCGCCTTCTCTCCATCACAACTGCTGCAGCTGGAGCAGGCGTTTGAGAAGAACCACTACGTGGTGGGGCAGGAGAGGAAAACGTTGGCCGCCAAGCTCCAACTCACAGAGACACAGGTAAGCACTCGGGGCAGCCTCGGCTGTGATAGGAAATCTTGTACAACGGATGTCATCAAAGGCCCGAGCCAATGCTAGAATAGCCTCAAATCACACTGCCTAATATGGAAAGATCTAACAAATGGCTTAATGTCTTTAAATATTATCTGTGGAAAGAATGAGTTATCATCGCATTCACCCCGGTGAAGGGTGGGGTAAGCGACGTAATTAGGAGGGTCTTCACTGTAACCTTTTTCGTAAAGGATTCCTCTCTGTAGTTTTAATTCTATACATTCATTTATGATATTGATTCGATTGATTTTCCTCTCGGGTCTAGATGTCTCTTGGGTCGGAGATTTGAGTTTTACAATTACGACATTTCCACAACAACAACAAAAAATAAATAATAATAACAATAACAAACAGCTTCATAGTGACGGAGACACAACGACATCATAATATAAAAGAGAATAACAATTTAATGACAACTTTTCTCACGGGCAGCTATAACCAAGGCCTTAAGTCTTAAGGGACAGCTATAACCAAGGTTAAGGGGCAGCTATAACCAAGGCTAAGGGACATGCAGCTATAACCAAGGCCTTAAGGGCAGCTACAACCAAAGCCTTAAAGGACAGCTTCTAACACCTTAAACTCAAAGCTAAATGTTTCTTAAGAGTGTTTAAGTACCTGTTTTATTTTATTTTTTTAATTTTTAGATTTTTAAAATTATTTTAAATATTTACGCAATTGCTGTACAGCTCTGTAAGGAGCAGTGATCAACACGACATCCGTGTTCTGATTGATTTTTGTTTTCTTCAAAATAACATCGATTAGGTTTGTGGCTTGTTATGATAAAATTTCATAAAATTGTTGGGAAAAAACAAGAACACGTATCGATTTGTTAAGTCCAGCCGGACCAGCCCGAGCGACATGCCCCTCCCCCCTCCTTGTCTATTATTTCCTAACGGCCGAGATCGCGCCCCTTTACATTTTTATTTATTTAATTAAGTTCCTGTTGACCAACGGGGGAAAACAAGACGCCAATTTATTTTAGCTTTAATCAAGTACCACAGGACATTTTCTCTACCGGTGAGCTCTCTGTCCACTCTTCAGTGTAACAGGCACGATTGTTGTTTGTCTAGACGAGGCTATTCAGACAATTATCGGGTTCTCGATTTTCTTTACGGCCGGAGTGCCGCTTTGGATCGCGGCGTGTATCCGTATCACCGGCCCTTCAATTATGGACGGGGGATTGTGGGGCAAAAAAAACCCCTGGCTTGACCAATTG
This sequence comes from Ampullaceana balthica, assembly GCA_944989445.1. Lineage (NCBI taxonomy): Eukaryota > Metazoa > Mollusca > Gastropoda > Lymnaeidae > Ampullaceana > Ampullaceana balthica. The sequence goes on along the minus strand of CALYLW010000069.1, from coordinate 874,237 downwards.
ACCGCTAGTTAAGCGTTTGATAGGCACATGGTCAAGCCAATTTCGACCGGACCCACGGATGGCTTACAGACCATTGGTACACTCGAGTCAGCGGGGGAGAAATCGTTGTTTTTAATGATGAAGTCAGTGAGGAACCAGGAACTACGAGAACTGCTTCCAATTAGTGTAAAAACGATACTGCTTATTGGAGTAGTCGTGCGCTTATGTGATATTGATACATCATAAAACCAATACCACTGCCTCTGTTTCTATTACCATTACAGGTGTTTCTATAACCATTAGGGATGTTTCTATTGCCATTGTTACTGCTACTATTGCCCCCGCTGCTGTTTCAAAGAAATTAAGAAAAAAAAAGAAAAAAATATGTGAACTGTTTTTTACTCAATTAATTTTGTGTATCCAATTATCAGCTCCCTATAATGTTAAATATTAACGAGTTATTATTTATTATGTGTTAGTTGTTGCTGAAAATTAAAACGTTATTTATAAAAATAAATGTGTACAGGTATTCTTCAATAGTAATAGAAAAATGGGTTTGCATGGATTCGGTTTAAACAAATAATTCAAAAATTACTTATACAGAAACTATTTTAACAGTTTAAAAATTTATATTCGTCGTCTCTAGGACCGATGATCAATCTATTTATAAATAACGAGATAAACTAGATTGCTGTTTCGAAAAAAAAATGTGTATTTATATTCTAAAGGTGTAAATATTGAATTCATCGGTGTTCGTTTTTCTTCTAAAAACCCAAACATGCTCATCCCATCCTAAGAACCAACCGAATTTCATTTTAACGCCAATATCCACCCAGTTTCAGAAGTTACGTGCTCCGCCCCTATAGAGCCAACCCATTTTTTTCTCCAACATCTGAAATAGGAGGGGGGGGAGACTAAATCAACAAGTAATTGGCGAATTATCCACACGCACAATTAATTATTGAAATTATTCCTTAATTGTCCAACTTGTCCTCTTGAAAACAAGACGACCCGCTTGGCGGCAGTCAACGGCGATAATTTAACTCGGTGGAATGGGAGCAAAACGTCCAACACGTTGTACTCATTAAATGACAAACAATAGAGGACAGAGAAGCCGTAACAGGAAGAAATAGATGGACCCAGGTGCCGGAGCCTGAACGACACTTGGGGTTCGCGGGGGAAAATTGTGTCAGTCAAGTGGGCGTGGTTTGTTGCTTGTTTTCAAACAAATTCAAAAAAAGCCTCTAGCCCGTCAATGTTATAGATTTAAAAAAAGAAAGAAAGGGAAGAAAAAAAAGAGTTGTCTCATGCTGGGAAGTAAAGGGAGTTTCCAAGGGAGTTAAGTTGCTACCAGACTTAGCGTGCGTGGTAGTAAGGAGTAGTACAATTTACGTCTATTAGTGTCAAGGGTTGCTGGCTTTGGTCGATACCCAGAGAATTCATCTTACCATTTAACGGCTTCAAAGAAAATGGTAAATAAACATCAAACCTTTATTAAGATTTTAAATTAATTATTTTATAATCAAAGTGGTACTTAACTATGTAGTTCGCTTTTACCATTGACATTATGACAATGAAGATAGATATTTCCTTAATGTCATTGTTTCTCCCTTATTTTCATTTACGTTTCATGAGCCTATACAATAGTTCAACTATTTATCGGGTCGTGAAAGGATTCACCTGATCATTTTATTCAATCAATGTATTACACTCTTATATTGTAATTCTGAGAGGGTGTCTGCGACCTTCATTTCATCCAAAGATGACCGCCATCTTTTAAAAATATTTAAGAATCCCAGGTTTAAAGTCCTACGATGGAAAAAAAAATACATTGCAATACTTCTTTTAATACAGGGTTATGTTATAGGAGCTATTTCTTCTCCATACCTGCCGCGAGAATGACTGTTACTTTGTTCCCATTCTATGCCAGGGGTCTGCGTCACGGTGCCGTGGCTAATTCACATCTGCCATTCATTAGCTCGTGTGCTACAAGCTGTCATAAGCGCAATGAGTCACAGTCCGTGTCACCGCCACTGTTAGGTCCAAGGCTGACCGCATACCGCCCGCCACCACGTCGACTACCTGGTGGCACCGGTAATTGGGGACTCCGGATCCAAGCACCAAAAATAAGGCGTTAGTTGGGTTGAGACGGACACCGAATTATCCGCCCTTGCCATACAGTATGATGGCTCCACAAAAAGGTATAACGTATACATAGTATACAGTATTAGTCGAGAGAACGAAGTACAACAGAATATCAGTTTGGAAACGTGAGTCACCAATTCGTGATAAATCTCTTATAGGCCACAAACATCAAGGCAGTAAAAGGGCAATGGCAGAAGGCCCCAACCATCTCTTGAAAGTTTGTCGATTTTCCCTTTTGCTTTGTTTTGCGTTGGTGTGAACCTCGCCGTGAAACCCTCTGTAAGTGAACGAAATGTCAAACGTTTCAAATGAAGTGCGGGGAATTATTCGATAACAAGTTTCTGCTAATTTGTTCTTCAATATTTGAAGCATTATCTTCATCAGAAATATGACCCTCCATTTTTCCACCAAGCTAGCACTTAGCTAACAGCTTTCTTACATAGCTAACAGTTTAGCTAACAACATGTTCACCAAGCTAACAAGCTAGCCAGCGGAAAGTTTTATCTCCTAGCTACCCACCACGCCCGTCGCTGTGTGTAGCAAGTAGCAATAACTCTTATCATTAATGGATTCACCCGGTGGGTTATTAATAGATCGAATGACGCACACGAACGTGACACGGTAGAGTGTGTGTGTGTGGGTGTGGGTGTGTGTGTGGGTGTGTGGGTGTGTGGGTGTGTGTGTTTGCGGACTGGGGGTGAGGGAGAATCAAGGCAGGGATAAGACAAGACAAAACCATCGCTGCTGTTTTTCTCCCCCCACCTAATGGCTCGCCCCTGTAAACCAGTCGTCATTTCCTAATCTACTCTTCCCCCCAAATTCCCATCCAATAGATTCGTCATTACCTCGGGGCCGGGCCTTTACGCGCTAATGATCAAACCTGGTCGCCTCTATTAGACCGATGAGATCCAAAGTACGCCTTCAAAAGGTTCGCCAGTCACCCGTTATCTCCGGACAGACCACCGGGCGCACATGTCTGGAACCGGCGGCCCCTTTCTGGTGGCGCTCACCTAGATCGCCTAACAAGCTAAAAGCTTCGTGATAAGCAACTGTTCTGGAGCTCCGTGATCTTTGAACACGTCTGCTTCGTAAGCGCGCGCAATCCCACTGGTGTCTAGTATCGTCTCTCGGTGTATCGATATAATTCGATCGCATTATTAAATTTTTCATTTCGTATATTTTAAAAATAATATCCGAGAATGTTGTATTATTGGAAGAAAAAAGGATATTGGATGAAGTATTCAATAAAATCCTGTTAGTGTTAGTTTGATATATATATTTTTTTTTAGAGATGTAAGCTATTTAAAAGACAAATAATTTATTCAAAGCCAGTTTTAGAGCAGGTCGAGTTGAAATCGCGCTCTTATTTTTTAATTATTTTTGTTTACATATTCGAATACGGTATTTAAGAATGGACGCTTGAGCTACTAAACTAAACCCATATTCTGTAGGCCTGAGACTAATCTCTTAAGGCCTTGGCTAGTACCTGGGCAATCTGCTCCATCTGTTGAGCATTGCCATACAACATTGTCTTTACATGGGACTCTTCCGCCTCCCTCACCTCCCGGGCTATATCTAGCGCCGGGCAAGACGTCACCAGGTGTACGGCCGTGTCAGAGGCTTGGCTGCAATGACGGCAGTTCAAGTCCTTGTTGTGGTCTAGCCTGTGAAAGTATGAGTTGGTTGGGCAGTGTTCTGTTCTCATCTGAGTCACTAAACTCTGGTGTTTGCGACTCAGGTTCCACCACTGGTCTGAACGGCTTGGCCTGGGCATGTTAGCGAATACCACTCCTGGCTGTCGTGTTGTCAGCCCACTCCTGGTACCACTTATTCCGGAAGTAGTCCTTTAGCCAGGTTTTAGCCTCAAGATAAGTGACTGGGGCCTCTTGTTGGGGCAGGGCCGCTCCTGCTTTGGCCAGGGAGTCTGCCTTTTCATTGCCGTTAACATTCACGTGGCTCGGGATCCACTGCACAGTTACCTTACCTCCAAGTCTTTCGAGCCTACCCACGTCCTCCAAGATGGCGTCGACCAAGTGGGTACTACGCTTCTCACTAGCCAGGACTTCGAGGGCTGATCTCGAGTCACAAAACAGTACCGTGTCGAAACCGAAAATTTCCGACCCCTGCAGTGTCCGGTGCACACTTTCCAGGGCTCTGTGTATAGCTTGAGCTACTAGAAACACCGATCTCTTCTTTAATTTAGACAAAAAAATTAAGAACGCCCAACAGCTGCTCTCATCAGGTGAACTACCGAAACTTGTACGATTTCTAGAATTTCTTCACTCTCGTATTGCACACTGCTTCGACTCTAAAATATAACGAAAACTTGTTTTGTCAGCCATTGCAGACAGAATATATTTACTTCCATATAGGATCGTTATATAACTTTATTTATCTATCCGAACCTATAATTGAAATCGAATACGCTTATAAACAGGAAATGCCGGAGTCCGATGTCCCAAGCTTGTAGGTAGCGGTATCGAGCAGGCCGATACTCCGATCGTCTGTAAAGGTCTGATCTCCACAAATGGCGTAGAGTTCTTGTCGAGATCCCTAACTGCTTTGTGGAGCCAAGCACAAAATGGCGCACGGGGGGACGTATCGGTCTGTTCGGTATCGGGTGTCAAAGATCACAAGAAGCTCTGCTTATATCCCGGCAGCTTACCTGGCCACTTTCACACTTTCTTTGTTGTTGGGCGGCTTTGAATGCAGTTAAAGGTTAAACTACAGGCGAGGCTAAGTTGTTGTGGCGTGGCTAATCCGTCAGGCCATAAATAACCGCTTACAACGTGAAGCAGACGTAGTCATGGCAACAAAGAGTGGTGTAATTAATTCATTTGAAGAGATTAAAACGTGCGTTCGACCTACTAACTTCAATTTTTAAATAACAGAGAAACATTATTGATATTTTAATTTCTTGAAAACACATTCTGTTTCCAATTATATCATGGGAACTGAAACCTCAATGTTTTCATTTAACAAAGGCATTTTGAGAGAGAGAGAGAGAGAGAGAGAGAGAGAGAGAGAGAGAGAGAGAGAGAGAGAGAGAGAGAGAGAGAGAGAGAGAGAGAGAGAGGAGAGAGAGAGAGAGAGAGGAGAGAGAGAGAGAGAGGTGGAGAGGGGAAGAGTGAGAGACAGAGGGAGAAAGTAGAAAGAAAAGACGTAGATAAAGAAATATGGAGGTTGGTTAGAAAGTGAGATAGAACCTCTTTACTTTAATGACTAACTAAGGTTGCAACGTATGTAGAATAGAACCGTGTGAACGACTACAACAATAAAAAACGTAAGCTAAAAATAATTAAATAATGTTAATCATTATATACTTTTTGTTTCATGTACGCTAATTCATAATCCAGTCTGACATTTATTTTATCAAATGCATTAGTAAATTTATGATATTATTAAATTATAATAAATAAAATGATAAATACCGGTAGATCTATGCCATTTATAACTCACAAAAAGAAAAAAAAATAGAGCTAATACAATAAATAAACATTTGTTTTCTTGACAAGCCATCATAGCAAATCAATGAAGTTTTTGGTTTTTAAATGTATTTCTTAAAGTTTTTCTTAAATATTACTAATACTTTAACAACAATTACTATATTACACATATTCTTTAATAAACGTCTACCGAAAGAATCAAGATAAGTGTTTGTATTAATTTAGTATTAAAGTCTCTCATTGCTCCAGCCATACACCAACTTCTTCCCTCTAGAACCAAAACAAAATCAGGTTATCTTTGAATTAAGCAAACTACGAAGTTCTCTAAAACAGTACATCAAGGAGGTTTCTTTCATAGACATGTATCTGTAATGATCTTTATTACACCGAAATTACGTCAGTAGAGTTATTCATTTCAAATATATTACATCTGTAGTAATAACAAAGAACAAATTTGAAGAAAAAAAATTACAAGATTTGGGTGGGGTATTTTTATGTATTGCTTTTAGCGGTCTCTTACTAAACCATGTATATCATATGGAAGGCAGATGTTGGAGAAGGGGCGGATGTAAGTGTGGGCTGAGAAGTGGGCGTAATTTGGCTGAAGAAGAAATCCAAAAATCCATTCACTTTCAATCTTCGCAGACATTAAAGAAGACTTTATCATTGCCACGTCACACTGGACTTAGCTGACAGAAGATGTGACGACGCTCACCTCAAGGGGAGGCAACTAGCAGAGCGATGGCGTGAGCCAACTTTCCGATAACTTTGTCTTCACTGTGGTGGTGCTTGGAATTAACACACTCGCCCTGTCCCCGGGGGTTGATTGAGGGAGGAGAAATGACTCGTGGTGACCAGGAGTTAGCCCTCGTGGCCTTTTGAACTTGGCGCGCCGATTAGTCGATGTTCTCGTCTCGACGCTAGAAGTATCATCAGTGTTGACATCTCGAGTTTATGATAACGACTTTATTTATTCTAAGGCAAGTTCTCACATAACTTGCCATGTGCTAGAACAGGGGTCTCCAAACTACGGCCCGCGAGCCAGATGCGGCCCGCGAGGCCCTCTCATCCGGCCCCTGGGGACCTTTTATTCTAAAAAAAAAGATACTATTTTTACCTGTAGTTTACCACAAAAATTAGTAGTTGTGGGTTAGTAGTCGGCCCCCAAACTGCTGTTTGATAGTTAATGTGGCCCTCCGGCAGAAAAGTTTGGAGACCCCTGTGCTAAGGCAATGGCGTTGAACCTTTTTTTTTGGTCGTGTGCCCAAAATTCAAAATAAACCCCACTTATTTTTTTGCAAAGTGAAAACATGCAAATGCAACCCGAAAATGGTTTGGCTTAGCTGGTTTAAGGAAGTAATATTTTAGTCACGTGCCGACTGATGAGGCCCTGCGTGCCCACTGTGGCAAGCGTGCCATAGGTTCGCCATCTCTACAACAGTAGGACTCGTGCTATTTTTTACCACGTTTTATTAACTCACTTTCGTTCCTGTTTGTTGGTTTGTCTGTCCACAATTTTTCAAATCTGCCAACCTAAAATTAAACCACTTCTGATGGACCTAGAGATCTTTAAATTTTACCACAGATAGATCTTGGATGACAATGCATTGTATTAAAATTTCAGATCGATCGAATGTACCATTATTAAATTATTGAACTTTTTAGTTTATCTATATATAAGCATATGTATTATCCGTCTGCCCTTTTTTACATTACATTCACGTGCAGAGTTCACACCAACCCCGACCACAAAAACCATGTTTAACATCAAGGGGAGATCAGTCATTTCCTGTCTGTAAATGTTTGTCGGGCAATGCGTATTATATTTGAATATAATCAATGCTTCAAAACTCACCATAGCATACACTTAGACTAAAAAAAATAAAATAAATAGAAGTAAAAAAAAATGTTTAAAAACCACGTTTTTATAAGCGGGCTAAAAAGAAGCAAATAAATTTTAAAAATTTTAAATTTAAAATAAGCACTATGATCATATTAGAATAAAAACGTTGGCGGGCGCTTTTTAGGCGTTCGGCTAAAATGATTATGGTTCACAAATGACGAGTAAGAAAATAAGTGAATTTGATTAGTTAAGCCTGAGTGTGTAGCCATGTGAGGAGCTATGTGTGCAGCCATGTGAGGAGCCATGTGTGTGGCAATGTGAGGAGCCATGTGTGTAGCAATGGGAGGAGCCATGTGTGTAGCCATGTGAGGAGCCATGTGAGGAGCCATGTGTGTAGCAATGTGAGGAGCCATGTGTGTAGCAATGGGAGGAGCCATGTGTGTAGCCATGTGAGGAGCTATATGTGTAGCCATGGGAGGAGCCATGTGTGTAGCCATGTGAGGAGCCATGTGTGTAGCAATGGGAGGAGCCATGTGTGTAGCCATGTGAGGAGCCATGTGTGTAGCCATGGGAGGAGCCATGTGTGTATTCATGGGAGGAGCCATGTGAGAAGTCGTGTCCGGAGCCATGTGAGGGGACATGTGTAGTAAAGTGACACTCTATTGAAAAAAGAAACGTGACTGTTTACTGAAAGTATTTCTCTTTTTGCGCTCCCCAATTACATAGAAAAAATCCTGCGCTGGTCGCCCAATCTCATCCACGCCGCGTCCAAGAATAATACGCCGGGTCGTTGTTAAGACTTCTCACCTCCAGGCGAATTATCTTTATTTGAAGACCAACAAATTTGAGACGATTCCACCACGAGTGGTCAATTACTCGCTCTGATATCGCCCTTGTTTCTCGCAAACGCCAACTCAATCATTGTACAGCTCACTTCAAGGAACTCACTTGCCGAGGAGTTACCGAGTCAATCAAGTTTTCTCTTCTGTTGCGGATCCATGCCCAAGGGCAAGTGAAGGGAAGAGAAGCGGGTCCCTCGCCAACAATGGCTACTGATATTCGTAAAGGGGGGAGCGGGGATGATCGGGCTACTTTTGAAGGACTCTTGGGAGCTCGGCCTGAAAGACCCGGGACTAAATCTTTCATAGCGGCCGAAAACCCCCGAGGGCTGGAAGTTGGTTTGCCCTTGTTCGAGAGAAGATGGGGCGGAAGAAGCGCCGAGACGGCATTCGTCTGGATCTCTCCTCACCCGTGGACGAGTCCACTAGCTTGATGTTCGGGGCGCGCGACCACGCACGGCTTGAAACAATCGAGGCAATCATGACATCATTAAACAGCGGTGGGGGTGGTGGGGCGGGGAGGGGAGAGAGTGGGTGAATTTAAAGGGAGGGAAGGATGAAGACGAAGACGAATGTCCAAAAATTACAGGGTACCAGGGAAATAAAAAACGAAACAGTCCGTGTTGTTGCCATAGAAAAGATGGCTTCATTTACTGGAATTGTCTCCAAATTGCTGCCCCTGACGGCACAGGGCGTGTCTGAGTAAATAGAGATGGATGGGAGCAATGAATTAAGATATTTTTGAAGTGAAGGGGGAAAAGCCGCGACCACCGCCTACGGTAAGAGTAGAGAGTTACAACAAGGGATGGGGGTGGGGTAGGATAAGGAGATCACAGAGACTGGGACTGGGGTGGTGGGTGGTGTCGGAGAGAAAAAAAAGGGGGGGGGGTTTCGGGAGGGGGGTGTATCATGGTTCACCATGTAACCGCCCTTACAGCGCCGGACGATGGGGCCTTGCAGCTTCAGATAATAAAATACTGTAATTACCTTGTGCTTAAAAGTTACATTGCTACAATGGCATGGGGAGGAATAAGCGCAGTAAGAGGGGAACCACTTAGAAGGCTTAGTGGCCTTAGCGTGATCAAGGAGGAACTATCGGTTATTGATGACTGAGGGATAGTTTTTTTCTTTCTTTTCATAAACTGTAATTCAAACTATAAAAAAGAAGAGTAGCGGGGAAGGTAATGAAAGGAAATGATATCATATTTCGTAAACACCCTATCAAATACTGCAGAGTACAAAGATGGTTCCCGTGACGTAATATTTCGTTAGGATCAGAACGCGAATGATTACGCGCATCCCTCTTGCGTCCAGTTTCACTCCCACCCCACCCCCACCCCAAACATTCACAATCACGCCCCTCCCCCCCAACACCTAGACATAACCCGATCGTTTCCTCCCTGTGTGCGGAATTACCGCGGGCCAATTTGTTGTTTGATTTATGAACGACTTTCGTGCCGGGTGTTATTAAACCCAATAACGCTACAGGGGGGAAAGGGAACGGTGAGATATTGCGTGTGCGGGAGATCGTGCGGCCATGTACGATCTGGCACGGAAGCGGGGAAAGGAAGAGGGCGCGGGGCGAAAATAAAAAATTTGTGGGGGGGGGGAGAGAAAGGGAAATGTTTTGTGGAGATGCGATTGGGTGGGGAAATGAGATTAGGGGTTGGGGTGAGAAGGGGAGGGGGGAGAGCGGCGGAAGCCCCTATCAGTCTTGGCAAAACGAGGGATAATCGTTTAGTATAGCTCTATTATGACTTCCCCCATTACGGGGACAGCAGTTGTCTGCCCGTGTTGAGCCAAGTCGTGGAAGGAACAAGGCAAACAGAGGCAATAAATCTTGTCTAATAATGCGTACGTTGTTACCCGTCTCTCCACCCCAACACCCCCCCCCTCTCTCTCTCTCTCTCTCTCTCTCTCTCTCTCTCTCTCTCTCTCTCTCTCTCTCTCTCTAACCATAACCGATATTTATCTCTATCTTTAACCCCTCCCCCTGGCCCCTGACGCGCCCTATTGATCTTTACCATTTGAACTTTTCAACAAGATCAGGTAACCCTACATTTCTACGTTAAACTTTTTGTAAATCTCTCATATGAACTTCACCGCCGTAACTGTCTTGGTCGGGCAGGCGGACAAACAAAAGTAAAAAATGACCCTCTTTCCGTGCTGCTATCGAGCTGAAATTTTGCACATAGTCTCGTGTCACCTAACAATGCATTGTATCAAAATTTCAGATCGATCGAACGTATCGTAATCAAATTAATGCATTTTTAGTTTATCTCGATATGAGGTATGTAATTCAAATTCACAGTTGTTTTTTTCACGTGACAGCTCAATTCGCGCGTTGACGCCACATCGTCGATGTACCGGCGTGCTTTTGTTTACATTTTATGTGTCACGGTGAGCTCGGTCCAGCGATCGGTGACCAGACCTTTCCCCTCTCCCCCCCACCCCCCTCCCCGCCTGGGTTATAAAGCAAAGGGGAGTTAAGACAGATTCTGTCTGTAAATCTTTGTCGCGTTTGAACATAATCAATACTTTTAGTTATGTCTCATATATAAGGGATTTATAGTCAAACACTTTGTTTTTACGGGTGTGTGTTTTTTTTAAATCCCTTATATTAACTTCGAAATCTTGTCGTCATCTCTCTCTCTCTCTTCGTACGTCGGTCGGGCGGAAAAACAAAAGTCAAAAATGACCCTCTTCACGTGGTTCGATCGAGCTGAAATTTGGCACACGGACCCGTCTCACCTAACAATGCATCGTATCAAAATTTCAGATCGACCGAGAACGTACCGTAATTAAATTTATGCATTTTTAGTTTATCCTTATATAACTTATGTAATTCAAATTCACTGGGTTTTTTTCACAGGATTGTTCAGTCACGCGTTGACGCGACCCATCGAAGTACCGGCGTGCTTTTGTTTATATTTTACGTGTCACGCTGAGCTCGGTCAAGCGATCGGTGACCAGACTTTTCCCCTCTCCCACAGGGTTATGAAGCAAAGTTGAGTTAAGACAGATTTAGTCTGTAAATGTTTGTCGCGTTTGAAAATAATCAATACTGTTAGTTATGTCTCATATATAAGGGATTTATAGTCAAAAACTTTGTTTTTACGTGTTTGTTTTATTAAATCCCATATATTAACTTCACCGCCGTCTCTCTCTGTCGTTCGTCGTCGGGCGGAAAAACAATAGTCAAAAATGACCCACTTCCCGTGAAGCCATCGAGCTGAAATTTGGCACACGGACCCGTGTCACCTAACAATGCATAGTATCAATATTTCAGATCGATCGAACGTACCGTAATTAAATTAATGCATTTTTTAGTTTATCTATATAAAACTATATGTAGCAGTCGCTATTGTTTACATTTTACGGGTCACTTGACTTCACGCCAGCCATCGGTGAACACATCTCGTGTTTTAACCAGGTGTATCGGCGTGCTTTTGTTTACATTTTGCGTGTCACGCTGAGCTCGGTGCAGCGATCGGTGACCAGCCTTTCCCCTCTCCCACCCGCCCCCACCCCCAAGGGTCATAAAGCAAAGGGGAGTTAAGACAGATTCAGTCTGTAAAATTTGGCGCATTTGAGCATAATCAATACTTTTAGTTATGTCTCATATATAAGGGATTTATAGTCAAAAACTTTGTTATTACGGGTTTGTTTTATTGTTGTTGTTGCAGACTTCCCTTGCTTTGAATAAATCCTGATAGAATTTTATTTTTATTTTTTTAAATCCTGGAATAAAAGATCTTGCAAACTTTCATTTATGGACTTTTTTTAAAAGTAAAAAAATAAAATAAAATAATAATAATAATAATAATAATAGCAATAATAATGCTGACTTTCAGCCATCTCACTACCAAATATAATCTTGACTATGGCATGGGCCGTTTACATTTAAATATTTTTCCCCATCAACAACGCTGATTGTTTTGATGTGTAGTTCCACCAAGACCATAACACCACTTCTAATACATAAATAAGAGTATACCGGGTTATGTAATATTGACATACAAAATGATACAGCCTTAAATACAAAAAAATATTAACTCATTCTATGGGAGTCGGAAGTCGATAAATATCTAAAGTTAGACATGAGCAGTTTCAATTTTTTTTTAAATGTATAATTCCAAAAACACAAAAGTACAAATTCCTAATTTTTTTTTCGGGCGGGGTGAGGTTTTGAGTAAGGACGAAAGAGAGAAAAACTAATTCATGAACTAAGGGTACACAATGCACTTTATTCTTTACAGACTTATTTTAAAAAAAATTATATTTAATTAACCCTAGTATTCAACACAACGAAGATCAGAGAAATGGTTTTACCCTGTGCGTGCTGAACTAACCCTGTCATAAATTCACCCTGTCATGAATTCACTCTGTCATGAATTTACCATGTCTTGAATTTATCCTGTCATGAATTTATCCTGTCATGAATTTATCCTGTCATGAAATTAACTTTGTGATAATTATTCTTTATTTTCAACTGAGATTTTCAAGTGTATGTATCGGGTTTTCCAAATTACTTAGTTAATAAAAAGGGAAACATTTCTGAATATATATTTTTTAGTGTAATTTTTAAATAAGTATATTCATATATTTTTAAAGACTTTTCTATAACGGAATAGAAATGTTAATTTTACTTAAAATTTGATAATCTTTAAAAGCTAACATTTCGTTCTCTTGCTGTAGTGCTTTCTTTGCCTATGCCTATATGCCTTAATGTTAACTTATGTTTCCATACTTTCACTAATTCCAGGTAAAAGTTTGGTTCCAAAACAGACGGACGAAACACAAGAGGATGAAGGCGGAAGAGGACACGGGTTCGTCAGGGTCACAGGCCGAGGGACAAGACGGCGGCATCGGGAAAGGTGGTGACGGGAGTGACCTCACGACATACGTTGACCACGACGAGGAAGACGACCCGTGCTCGGACGAGGACGAAGAGCTCTCGGTCACTGAAGATTGTTAACGGCATCTACGGGGGTGAAACCGAGACATCCCAGTGATCGTCTGCTCCAGTCTGTGACGTCAGCCTTGCTCGGACGAGGACGAAGAGCTCTCGGTCACTGAAGATTGTTAACGGCATCTACGGGGGTGAAACCGAGACATCCCAGTGATCGTCTGCTCCAGTCTGTGACGTCAGCCTTGCTCGGACGAGGACGAAGAGCTCTCGGTCACTGAAGATTGTTAACGGCATCTACGGGGGTGAAACTGAGACATCCCAGTGATCGTCTGCTCCAGTCTGTGACGTCAGCCTTGCTCGGACGAGGACGAAGAGCTCTCGGTCACTGAAGATTGTTAACGACATCTACGGGGGTGAAACCGTGATATCCCAGTGATCGTCTGCTTCATTCTGTGACGTCAGCGTCCATCTGGACCAGGAGCTGACCACGCCAAACTTTATAAATTAACTTTCAGTTGTCCAGACTTCCGGAAGTAATATTGACTCTATTACGAGCGCCAATAGCTTTAACAGCTTGCAGGCGTTGAGAGGATCTTGTCCAACAAATCGTTCACCTTGCCTGATGAAGTCAATGGTGAACAGTCGTGATATGGGAGAAACAAGGGCAACAAAATATTAAAGATTATATGACTTAACTGTTTTCACAGGAGCCAAACATATTTCGAATACAATTCAAAGATTACTTTAACAGGGGCGCTACGGAGATGAATTTACCTCGGCGTGGAATGCTGTGACTTTCTTGTCAAGTGTCCCGCAAATCATGACCACATATCATGTTTTAACAAGTTATGACTCTCATGTCATGTTATTCTACTTGGAGTTTGAGGTGATAATGCCGGCGATATTACGCCAATAACGACAGGACTCTCATATTCTGTAAAGTGACAGCCGTTTACAAGAATGACATTCGTCGGTTGTTGAGTTTATGTTTGCCATGACGACAACGTAGAAACGGCCCGGTAACAGCAACATTTTAGGAACTTTCCAATGACTTATTTTTTAAAGAACAAAGAACAATGCTTTTAACTTTTTTCCGGCAGCTTAAAATTCTTTTGTGTTGCGAGGGAAAGAGAATTTCTGATTTCTAATTCCTTTTTTTTAAAATAAAAAAAAAGGATGTATTGAACGTCATTAATATAAACACCTCGCCTTTGGGAGAAAATAATATCAGACGATACCAAAAATCTTCAAGTCAACAGATCAAAGACAATAAATCAATAAACAAGAGTCCAATGAAAGTTCCACATATCGTTGATGAAATCATTTCAACTGAACAATTGACTCGGCATGTGAAGCTTTTAAACAACTTGTTCACAATGTGAGTGTTTCATATTGCAAGCTGTTAGCTTAGACGTCGGAAGAAATGGGTGGATGAATTTAAAATATTGCAAGACTGTTGGTCAGTTTTGTTCTATTTCATTCACTTTCAGTCCTCGGTACACACAACTGCTTTCTATATGTAAATAAGATAGATAAGCGTAGGACGCAATAATCTTCTGTATAGAAGGAGCGTCTGAAACAGATAAGATAAGATAGATCATAAACAACAAATCAACAATTAGGTGTACGAAAAAAACTAATTTGTATGATTAATATAAAGAACTTTAGTTTCTTTGCATGAACTTCAGTTGAAGTGCATACTTCACATCGGTGACACAGCTGAGATGTGATGACCTCATTGTTGGCGTCAATATTTGACTATAAAGTGGATGATTACTTCTGAGACGCCGCTTGCTTGACCGCTTGAATCCTGAAGTCGCACTCAATAGTCTGTCCATCTTCATCATTTTCAGAATAATTTTGTTCAAATGTATAAAAAAAAGTAATAGAATGGTATTTGGTATAGAATTATCATGGAGAGAGAGAATTGTTTTAATTAAAATGACGTCTCCTCCCGATGTTATTTTGTCTACACGTAGAGACGCTTGACCTCTTACTCGCGTCAACAGATTCAAGTATTGTGATTGTAAAATAATTTTAAAAAATTAGATTCACTCAACGGGAGAAATAGAACTGTGTTTTTTTTAATTTTAAATTATGATTTTAATCATACAGTTATATTAAAAATGTTTACTAACTAACGCAAAAAAAATCAGAAAATAAATATTTTTAGCGTTATTATATCATTTTTTCATATTTTGGTTCATTGAGCTTCAGATCCATCTGTTTTCAACTAAAATATTGATTATTAATTTTTTTCCTTCAAAGCATTTAAAAAGTAGTGAAATGATACATTTATTTATAGCTATTATACAAGTTGAAAATTTCGTTATCACATCATGGCTCCGCAGCTCCAATAATATTATATCACTAGCGTTAAAGTATTTTTTTTTAAAGTTTAAAAACCTAAAAATTGTACTCTACACAAACCATTCAAATGAAAGCAGAATAAATAATGTTTCAAATTAGATACGTATAAATAGTATACAAATGATTCAGTGTAAATGTATATCCCGAGTAAAGCAAAAACCCATAATAAATTAATTCTTTGCATAATAGGCGGTCATTTTAACTTATATAATATAGAGGTATGATGCGCTTAAAAAATACAATTAATCGTGACTTAATTTTAATTTTATATACAATTTCTTAGTTTACATTTCGTCCGGCCCTTTATAAAGTATATAAGGCAAAGTAAACAAAAAGGGCATTGAAAAGCAAATATATATAACAAATTTAATTATATATTTAGCATTCAATAATATATTTAAATAATACCAGTTTGATCCATAGCCTTACAGAAAAAAAAACAAAGAATTAAGAATATGGTTGTGTCCAAGTAACACTTCATACTCGATCAAACTATATGAAAACTATAACTGGTAATTGTTTCTTTTTAAATTTTTTTTTATAAACACAATAACTTACTCTCCAAAAAGAATTAACTTTAGCTATAGTTTATTTTTATAACCAATGAAACTCAAGCTACCCCCAGTCTCGTGTTACCTTAAGCGCTTTTCTGTACACATATATCTACAGCACAAAGTTGACTAAAAATTCTTGTTCTTTTTTGTAACGTACAATAATGTTATGTTTTCACAAGTTTATCATTCATGACTTAACCCCACCCGACCCCTTTATTCATGTGTGCTTCTTTAATTCTTGTACATCATCTTGTCACATATTTCAAATATGTTGTGGAAACGTAAAGCTGTTTCCTTCACTGTTGAAGTCTTCTTTACTCTCACTGTTGAAGTCTTCTTTACTCATCCGTGTCTCTATGGCATTCACTTTTTTTAAAATAGAAATAACGATTTAAAATTATGGTTGAATTTTGTCAAATGTGTAAAGGCGTCTAGGTCACCAATTTGTCAATGGACATTTTCACTAAGCTGTGCCACACCATGTATGATAATATGAGTGTATAAAAATGTAAATTAGCTGTGTGTTTTGGAGGCAAACATACATCAGGCCATATCGACGAAGTTTGTTTATTATTTTAAAAAATAATTTGAACATTTTCATGTTTTAAAAACGGTCTCTCTTTCCAATGAATATTTTAAAATCTTTTTTTTTGTTGAGAGATCTGAAAATAAATCAACAATTTAAATTTTGACCGACTTTGTGCTTTCCTTGTTGTTGTGGTTCTTTTGTTATATATTTTACATCGAAGTTGCTTACACATAATAGCATTACAAAACATTTACTGCTCGAAAAATAAAATTTTCAAAAGGTTCATTAAAAAAAAATCAGTTAAATGATACAAGATTCAAATGGAAATGAGATTAGGGAAATGCATACGTCAATAATTTCCTATTCATTCGTTTTCCCAGACTCAATTTTGTTTAACGAAATTATAAAATAAAATTCGGGCAAATAAAAATAAACAACGTTGGATCTTGGATATGGTGCCAATGAATATACCCTCCTCCCACTCTCTTTATGTTTCAACTGTGCTTTAAAAAAAAAGTAAATGCAGAGCGATACATACCGCAATGTATTCCCTTTAAGATCTATATATACCAACAGTCACAGCCTAAAAATAAACAAGAACTATGATAAACCAGTTATTTTATTTTAGGAAAAAAACAACAACGTGTATGTAAATCAATTTAAAAGTTATTAATAAAGAAGTCAATGAAACAACATATTTCAGATTCAAATTTAAATCAACTGCGTTGTTTGGGAAATTTGTTGAGCATATTTTATTTTAAAATGCTTTTAAAATAAATATTCTATTCCCAGTTTCAGAAAATGGTTCCGCTCTTTAACTGACATTGAAACAATAATTTTATAATGTGTATAATATAGACTTAAAATAACACACTCTTTCAAAGAATCGTGTGTTACTATAACAATGACGTCTTGATATACCAGTGACGTCCTCAAATACAAATGACGTTCGAATATACCAATGACGTCCACATATACCAATGACGTCCACATATACCAATAACGTCCGAATATACCAATGACGTCCACACATACCAATAACGTCCACATACACCAATAACGTCCGAATATACCAATGACTTCCAGATATACCAATGACGCTCTGGTATATCAATGACGTCCTCAAATACAAATGACGTCCGAATATATCAATGACGTCCACATATATCAATGACGTCCACATATACCAATGACGTCCACATATACCAATAACGTCCACATACACCAATAACGTCCGAATATACCAATGACGCTATGGTATATCAATGACGTCCTCAAATACAAATGACGTTCGAATATACCAATAACGTCCACATACACCAATAACGTCCGAATATACCAATGACGTTCTAAAATACCAATGACGTCCTGATGTATTAATGACGTCCTTATATAACAATACAATTCTGAAATAACGATGACGTTCAAAATACAAAATTTATTCACACATGGATTGCAACACGCACGCACACACACGCACACAACTCTTTATACAGAGCCACGGTACAATTTAAGAAAGATATGTAATATGTTACATGGATTACTGGGAGATTTCCAAGCCAGGTTTAATGACCAATAGTGCTTTAATGCGGCTCTCCATTTTTAACAAAAATATTTTTATATGGCTCTCAGTTACTACAGGTCTGGCCATCCTGGCTATTGAGTGATTCTATTTACTGAAATTCTTCATGAATGATTCTCATGGAGAATTGAAGTCGTATGTGCAATCACATTATGAAGCCAAACGTTTTCAATCAATATTTAAATAACACAATCAGATGCGTTCATGAGCTTATGTTGAGCCTCTTTCGTCGGTGGATGATGCAAGTGATATTCAACTGTCAAATAAGTGTCTGAAACTGTCATAAAAATATTGAACTGTAAAATATGTATCTTGTGTTACAACTGCAAAATATTTTTTTATATTCTTTTTATTGGAAAAGAAAGTTAACCACAAGAAGGGAGGAAAAAAAACACACACAAAGTAATCACATGAGCGCCAGATGGCGTGGAAATAGTAACACGGCACCAGGGACATGACCACAATCCACGACACTAATCACACGGGCAAGCGGTCAGCAGTTGACCATTCACTGACCACGCCATGGATCAATGGGGAGGATGTTTCGGCCCCTCCCCGCCCCCACAAAGCCAACATTGTCCGCGTGTTTGACTACAAGGATGTCATCGTTGTTGGGCTCAGAACAACTCAATCATCGCCAGAGCTGCAATGTCCTTAGGGGCCTTCGGGAAGATTACAAGGAATACCCAATAATTGTTGGTTACTCCTGTCAATTTACGAATGTGAAGTCAGTTAAAACAGTAAACAGTTACTTTCAATTGGGTTGATTCGATTTTACCGAGGTAAATTATTTTTAATTTATTTAGTCTAACCGCTAATCGATAGAAATATGAAAATTAGAAATAATA
The DNA here is from genome assembly GCA_944989445.1 of Ampullaceana balthica. Lineage (NCBI taxonomy): Eukaryota > Metazoa > Mollusca > Gastropoda > Lymnaeidae > Ampullaceana > Ampullaceana balthica. The sequence goes on along the minus strand of CALYLW010000069.1, from coordinate 855,190 downwards.
TATTATTTGAAAAAGAATTCCAATTTTTTAATATTTTTAAAAAAATCAATTTAGAAGTATGCAATATTATCGAGTATCTTTTTCTGTACGGTTAAAAATGGGACCAAATGAATGTACAAATGTTTTGTAATTTAAAGGATAGTATTCTTTTCGTTGGTTACAATTACTCAGCAGATTTAATCATCTACATAAATAAATAAAATTAGAATCAAATAAAATAAACCATTTCATCAATAGAAATCAAATTCTAAATTTTTCTAAATAATTATAAGTCCTTAATTTTGCTACCTTTAAAATTTAACAATAATTAAATTTTTCTTATTGACGTGTAATTATGTATTTATTAGTTCTTTATTATTGCTTGTATAGAACACTCCTGGAAACGCATCGAGTAGTGGTGTGTGCTATCTGAACCAGACTTAACACTGAGAAGGGCACATCACTCTTATCAGGATCGAACATGGATGACAAGGGATCTCTCCGAATTCAATTTGCCTCTGAACAACATTTATTGGACAACACTAGGTGTCTGAGACAAATGCTCCACTCTACGCTGCCCGCGTCGGACAATGACAACATCATCATCAACAAGAATCCACCCCCAACTCCCCCCACCCTTTTTTTTCACCCCCGTACCTTTGCCAACACAAAGGAAACATTTAAACCGTGGAAATATTCCGCGGGGTTTCTCTCCAAGAAAGGAGTTTAAAACAGCTTATAAACCCAAAGCTCAATCGCTTTTGTCCGTTGTCGTTTGGAGTCGTCCCCCAGAAGCCATCCGGGACGTTTGGTTCATTGTCACGTCTGGCGTGATAGTGTTGTTATTTCATTACCAAGTGCTTGTCTGTCACAGAGAGGAGCGGCCAGCGACGAAAAGCGCATTAGCTGTTTATTATCACTATTATTATTGGCGTTCTGTTTTGTCTTTTTGTGTTTTGTTGTTCTTTTTTTCTGGATTGTCAGAGAGTGAGACAGAGAGAGATAGAGAGAGAGAGAGAAAGACAGAGGGGGAATGTGTTTTTGATAAGTGATGAGAATAGGTTTTAATAAATTGTCATTAAATTTTTTTTATAAAATAAGTCAACTAAAATAGGATTAACTTGGTCCGTTAAAAAAACAAATAATAATTTAAAAAAAAATTTAAAAAAAACAAAAAAAAATCATGCCACAGTATCTCAGGTTAAGCCCTTCATTAGTAACTAGTGTCTCTACTCAACATCATCACACACGATCTGCCATACACCAACTTATCCAATGTCATTTACTCATCTCGCCATAATGCTATGATGAAAGATCAATCACTTTAAACTTTAAGTAAATGCAAAAACAAACAAACAAAAAATTTAAACCGGGAAATTATATTATGCTTATACATGAGTTATTTTTATCGTTTCAAAATGTAACATTGCGACTAGATGACAGCTGCTGACAAAGGGGGGCATGGACAGAAATAGAACATGAGACACCACTGCGTCACTAGCCCTGACCGTGACCTTGGTGAGTGACCATCCCATGGACCATGCACGTGACGTCATTCATCCCTTGTGTTAAACCTCAGGAATGGCCAGTGTGACCCTTTCAAAATGACTAATAATGAATTGATCAATATTAGTTCTTAGTTATGTCCACGGTCAATCCGGTCACTTGGTTAAGGTAAATATGAATTAAGATTGAGTAATAGACAACATTGTATTATGTCACGTGAAGGCGATCGCTCAGTTCTGGTCATCAATTACTTATACTGTCATATACAAGTTTAGTGTAATGACTTTTCAACTCATGCCAATTACATTACCGATACTGTCATGTATAAGTTTACTTCAAACGTTTCATGCCAAAATTAACTCTATGTTTAAAAAGTGGGTGGGGTTAAAATCTAATAGATTGGGGAAAGTAAAAAAATATACATCTTTCATGCAAGATCATTACACAAGGGTATTAAAAGTATGGCGTAGATTGTACCTTTTCTAAATCAAGAATCAATATCAGGAGATATGATAATGCTAAAAAAAATTAACCTTTAAGAAATTAATGTTTACAAATTTATTTACGCATGTAACGATTGGTTACTGGTGTCTCCTGTAAGGTCTACTCCTGTTATCAATCATCATTCAACACAATATGACTATGAAGTATTAGGTATGGTTATTACTTATAATGTATATTTCTTTGTAAAATTCTGAGTGATTTTACATATTTCTGGGAATGATATTCATTTTTATAATAAGCGATAAAACATTTTTTTTCTTCAAAGTTTTTCAAATAAGTTCTATACTTAGATTTCGAACTGAACTTTGCTTGTATGTTTTCAAACAATGTTTATATTCTTCATCTTCTTTTAACTCTATTTCTTATAAACAACGAAATTATGAAGCCATGGTTGACAAGATCTCGTTATTTGTGCTGTACATCTGTCCCCCACCACTTGATCATCATTCCAAGGAATAACATAGCATCATGCAGCCAAATGAATGTAACTGAGTTCTTTGGTTTTGACGTGTTTAAAAACATTTTTTTTTAAAAAAAGAAAAAAAAGAAGATGATTTTCATTGATATTTTATTTTCCATTAAAACTAAAGTTATCACGAAGATAGTTGATGATCTTGGCCTCGCAAGCAGGGGCGGACTATGATTGCATGGGGCCCCTGGCTGCAATTCCACCTGGGGACGCGGTCTAGCCACCTTTATTATACAATATAATAAGTTTGGGGCCATTAAATCATTGGGGGCCTATGGCTTTAGCCCAATCAGCACCCCCCCACACACACCTTAATCCGCCATAGCTCGCATGGTTGTACAAATCATGACATATCATTGTAGTATACACAACTTGTCATAATTTTGTTCAACATGCACAGCAAGTCATCATTGGTTTATTCTTTCAGTTCCTGATAGATGACGGAGCTCACAACAAATTCAAATAATTTATATTCCATACCGATTTCCAACCAATATAAATTATATACACATCCAGAATGGTACTTTTTTCAAGTTTATCGAATAAAATGAATTTACATAATAATAATAATAATAATAATAATAATAATAATGATGATTATAATTAAAAAATAAAGTAAAAAATAAAAATAAAACATTTTATTGCTGCAGTCTGAAGCTCTTCTAATGTTTGAGACAGTGGAGGATAAAAAAAATGAAAAAACTAAATAAATAAAACACCTCACTACGCCCAATGTTGCCCCCCCCCCTTCTGAAGGTTATCAATCGTCTCTGCAAACCTTTTGACTTCTGACAGGATCATTCACTGACACCGTGTGATTACTGCAGATGTCATGTGTCACAGTTAATGACATATTTGTCCATTTGACTTTTTTTGTAACGGAGACTTCATTGGAATGATACGGCATCCATCTTAGCTTGTAGTTCAAGGTCACCGGATGCAGACATTTAAACAAATCACTTTATGAAAATTGTCTTTCTAAACAATATAATTATTTTTAAAATAATAAAATACTTTAAAATAAGACGAATAATTGTTAGAAAATTTTAAAAAAAGATGGAAAATTATCTTAATAAAAATCGTTGTTTAAAATTTATTATTTTAAAAAAATTGTTTTAAAAACGTCAAGGGGGGGGGGAGTTTATTATGCGTGACATATGGCTATTTATAGAAAATTGATAATTTACTTAAACAGGATAATTTGAAGAATAATAAAAGTTTAGACTATAGATCTGTTAATTTGATATTTATTTATTTGTTTATTTAACAAAAAGAAACAATAAGTTGACTTCGGATTCTGAACACAAACATACTTAAAACACATCTACAAACACACCTAGAAACACCTCTACCCACAATCCAACTTGCGGGCAAACATCTCGATGTGATGCCATTCCACTGACTCGGACTTGGTGCGGCACCATTGTTGTCGTCTGTGTCGCACCGTGTCCTGGCGGACAGGAGATGGATGTGGGCGGTCACGAGCTCAAACACATTGGGCGGCCATTGTATGGTCTACAACTGCCGATGACACGTCGCTTTGTCTGTGACAGGAGTAGGCGTGGCCAGTCACAAGCCGTGGCAATTATACGTGGCCTCGCTGGAATGTATGCCACTTTGGATGTCCACCTTTCAGGTCATGGTCAAATAAAGGCCTCACGTTATTTTGGTAAACCACTATTATCGGATCGGCGTACTAAAAATAAATACATATCTTTGCCCGTCTATACAGTGTATATTTGAAAACAACGGTTCACAGTCCGTCCCGGCGGTATATCTATCGAGGATCAAAGAGAGTTTTCCGTGTGGTCTCTGGCAAAAATATTGCTATTGCTATACCTGCATGGGGATTTGAAGCAATAAAATCACATATTATTTTTTTATTAAAAAATCATTTGTTTCATTTGGCTCCTCAAATAAACACATGAAACAAATTGAAACACATGTGTTTGGGGGCAAGCTTTCATTTCCACACTCTCTCCCAAAACAATTGTTTCTACTTTACACCCACCCCCCCCCCACAACCCTCTTACCCATCCATACACACTTTATTTACACGTTACTATTTCACTTGTACTGTCCGCCGTAGCCCTGGGTTCTGAATCTTGCAATCAATATTTCACCAACGTCGCGTGGTCTAATTATGCTGACACTTTGCACGTATTTGGATTTTGGATAACAGTACAAAAATCAATCATAAATAATAATCACCATCAATTAATTATTTTAATTTAATAGTTTTAAACTGACGTTGCGTTGATATTGGAATTTAGCCACATGTTACGCAAAAGTGATATTCGCCTAAATTTATTTCATTTTCTTATAATTTCCTTTCAATAACATTTACTTAATAATGAAAACGATGTTTCAAGAATTTAGAAAATGTTATTTAAAAATGTTAATCTACTACATGTATTTGATTATAGCTAATCTACGTCCTCCTTCACAAGAGTGTGCTGTAACATTGTGTGTTGTGGTAGTCTTCTGATGTATTATATAGAGGGACCATCTAGAGACCACACAGAGACTAGCCGGAGACCATATAGAAACCCCCAAGAGACAACCTAGAGACTACACAGAGACCACCTAGAGACCACACAGAGACCATCTAGAGAATACACACACATAGACCACACAGAGACCACACAGAGACCACCTAGAGACCACATAGAGAGCACAAAGAGACAACCTAGAGACTACCTAGAGACCACTAAAGACCACATATAGACCACATAGACATTACCCAGAGAACACCTAGGGACCACATAGAGACTACCTAGAGGCCACCTACAAACCACCTAGACACCTCATAGGGGCTACCTAGGGACCACCTAGAGACCACTAAAAGACCACCTAGAGACTCGAGTTCGATCCCAGTCATCGACCTCCATCCATGAATAAATTAAAAATACCGTCACTTCATGATCACCCAAGGAGGTCATTTATCAACTTGACCCGTGTGACAGAAATCATTGTCTCCTTTTTCTAACCTTTACTTTCCCCCATTAACTTACCGCTCCCTTTCCTTGAAGACAACACAACGCCAGACCCATTAACTTACCGCTCCCTTTCCTTGAAGACAACACAACGCCAGACCCATTAACTTACCGCTCCCTTTCCTTGAAGACAACACAACGCCAGACCCATTAACTTACCGCTCCCTTTCCTTGAAGACAACACAACGCCAGACCCATTAACTTACCGCTCCCTTTCCTTGAAGACAACACAACGCCAGACCCATTAACTTACCGCTCCCTTTCCTTGAAGACAACACAATGCCAGACCCATTAACTTACTGCTCCCTTTCCTTGAAGACAACACAACGCCAGACCCATTAACTTACTGCTCCCTTTCCTTGAAGACAACACAACGCCAGACCCATTAACTTACTGCTCCCTTTCCTTGAAGACAACACAACGCCAGACCCATTAACTTACTGCTCCCTTTCCTTGAAGACAACACAACGCCAGACCCATTAACTTACTGCTCCCTTTCCTTGAAGACAACGCAACGCCAGACCCATTAACTTACTGCTCCCTTTCCTTGAAGACAACACAATGCCAGACCCATTAACTTACTGCTCCCTTTCCTTGAAGACAACACAACGCCAGACCCATTAACTTACCGCTCCCTTTCCTTGAAGACAACACAACGCCAGACCCATTAACTTACTGCTCCCTTTCCTTGAAGACAACACAACGCCAGACCCATTAACTTACTGCTCCCTTTCCTTGAAGACAACACAACGCCAGACCCATTAACTTACTGCTCCCTTTCCTTGAAGACAACACAACGCCAGACCCATTAACTTACTGCTCCCTTTCCTTGAAGACAACACAACGCCTGACCCATTAAGTTACTGCTCCCTTTCCTTGAAGACAACACAACGCCAGACCCATTAACTTACTGCTCCCTTTCCTTGAAGACAACGCAACGCCAGACCCATCAACTTACTGCTCCCTTTCCTTGAAGACAACGCAACGCCAGACCCATTAACTTACTGCTCCCTTTCCTTGAAGACAACACAACGCCAGACCCATTAACTTACTGCTCCATTTCCTTGAAGACAACACAACGCCAGACCCATAAACTTACTGCTCCCTTTCCTTGAAGACAACACAACGCCAGACCCATTAACTTACTGCTCCCTTTCCTTGAAGACAACACAACGCCAGACTCATAAACTTACTGCTCCCTTTCCTTGAAGACAACACAACGCCAGACCCATTAACTTACTGCTCCCTTTCCTTGAAGACAACACGACGCCAGACCCATTAACTTACTGCTCCCTCTCCTTGAAGACAACACAACGCCAGACCCATTAACTTACTGCTCCCTTTCCTTGAAGACAACACAACGCCAGACCCATTAACTTACTGCTCCCTTTCCTTGAAGAGTCCGCAACGCCAGACCCATTAACTTACTGCTCCCTTTCCTTGAAGACAACTCAACGCCAGACCCATTAACTTACTGCTCCATTTCCTTGAAGACAACACAACGCCAGACCCATTAACTTACTGCTCCCTTTCCTTGAAGACAACACAATGCCAGACCCATTAACTTACTGCTCCCTTTCCTTGAAGACAACACAACGCCAGACCCATTAACTTACTGCTCCCTTTCCTTGAAGACAACACAACGCCAGATCCATTAACTTACTGCTCCCTTTCCTTGAAGACAACACATCGCCAGACCCATTAACTTACTGCTCCCTTTCCTTGAAGACAACACAACGCCAGACCCATTAACTTACTGCTCCCTTTCCTTGAAGACAACACAACGCCAGACCCATTAACTTACTGCTCCCTTTCTTTGAAGACAACACGACGCCAGACCCATTAACTTACTGCTCCCTTTCCTTGAAGACAACACGACGCCTGACCCATTAACTTACTGATCCCTTTCCTTGAAGACAACACGACGCCAGACCCATTAACTTACTGCTCCCTTTCCTTGAAGACAACACAACGCCAGACCCATTAACTTACTGCTCCCTTTCCTTGAAGACAACACAACGCGTGACCCATTAACTTACTGCTCCCTTTCCTTGAAGACAACACAACGCCAGACCCATTAACTTACTGCTCCCTTTCCTTGAAGACAACACAACGCCAGAACCATTAACTTACTGCTCCCTTTCCTTGAAGACAACACAACGCCAGACCCATTAACTTACTGCTCCCTTTCCTTGAAGACAACACAACGCCAGACCCATTAACTTACTGCTCCCTTTCCTTGAAGACAACACAACGCCAGACCCATTAACTTACTGCTCCCTTTCCTTGAAGACAACACAACGCCAGACCCATTAACTTACTGCTCCCTTTCCTTGAAGACAACACAACGCCAGACCCATTAACTTACTGCTCCCTTTCCTTGAAGACAACACAACGCCAGACCCATTAACTTACTGCTCCCTTTCCTTGAAGACAACACAACGCCAGACCCATTAACTTACTGCTCCCTTTCCTTGAAGACAACACAACGCCAGACCCATTAACTTACTGCTCCCTTTCCTTGAAGACAACACAACGCCAGACCCATTAACTTACTGCTCCCTTTCCTTGAAGACAACACAACGCCAGACCCATTAACTTACTGCTCCCTTTCCTTGAAGACAACACAACGCCAGACCCATTAACTTACTGCTCCCTTTCCTTGAAGACAACACAACGCCAGACCCATTAACACTTACTGCTCCCTTTCCTTGAAGACAAAACAACGCCAGACCCATTAACTTACTGCTCCCTTTCCTTGAAGACAACGCAACGACAGACCCATTAACTTACTGCTCCCTTTTCTTGAAGACAACGCAACGCCAGACCCATTAACTTACTGCTCCCTTTCCTTGAAGACAACACAACGCCAGACCCATAAACTTACTGCTCCCTTTCCTTGAAGACAACACGACGCCAGACCCATTAACTTACTGCTCCCTTTCCTTGAAGACAACACGACGCCAGACCCATTAACTTACTGCTCCCTTTCCTTGAAGACATCACGACGCCTGACCCATTAACTTACTGATCCCTTTCCTTGAAGACAACACGACGCCAGACCCATTAACTTACTGCTCCCTTTCCTTGAAGACAACACGACGCCAGACCCATTAACTTACTGCTCCCTTTCCTTGAAGACAACACAACGCCAGACCCATTAACTTACTGCTCCCTTTCCTTGAAGACAACACAACGCCAGACCCATTAACTTACTGCTCCCTTTCCTTGAAGACAACACAACGCCAGAACCATTAACTTACTGCTCCATTTCCTTGAAGACAACACAACGCCAGACCCATTAACTTACTGCTCCCTTTCCTTGAAGACAACACAACGCCAGACCCATTAACTTACTGCTCCCTTTCCTTGAAGACAACACAACGCCAGACCCATTAACTTACAGCTCCCTTTCCTTGAAGACAACACAACGCCAGACCCATTAACTTACTGCTCCCTTTCCTTGAAGACAACACAACGCCAGACCCAATAACTTACTGCTCCCTTTCCTTGAAGACAACACAACGCCAGACCCATTAACTTACTGCTCCCTTTCCTTGAAGACAACACAACGCCAGACCCATTAACTTACTGCTCCCTTTCCTTGAAGACAACACAACGCCAGACAAAGAAACATCTTAGAGCTCTCTCGGAGTCAACAAGTTTCAATCCATATATGGTAATAAATCCGACCGTCTGCCCTCTCCAGTCCACCAGACTCGTCGTCTGATCATGTTGACTGATCAGATCTGTAAATATTCTCATCAGTTCATTATAGGACGTGGCTTCGATCTCTGAAATCAAACAGTCGGCTCAAATAAAACAGCATGTTCAACCAAAGGTCTTCTGGAAAGAAATATAGTTCGGCGTAGGAATACAGGGGGATAAATATAATGGTGGGGGTGGAGAGTTTTGGGATTTCGCTGTCCAGTCAGCGAGGGAAAACCGTTATTTTTCAAAACATTATTTTTCAAACCGTTATTTTTCGAACCGTTATTTTTCAATAGGGGCTGCATTTGTTTTGGACTCATTTAAAGATTGCAGTCATCTAATAGGTTGAAGACAAAGAGTTCAGTTATTTTAATGAGAGTCGATGTCTTCATTAGATGTCACGTGTCAGTGATTGGAGTTTGCAGTTCAAAAACGTTAACATACAACTACATAAATATAGATCAATTTATAAATAAGTCAATATTTGGTGCAGCACTTCCTTAATGTGTGACAATATAAGCGGGAGGGGAAAAAATGAAAATTCAAAACTAAAATAAAATTAACTTTAAAACTATTGAATTTTTTTTTGACCCGCCTGAAAATACAGAAACGAGTTTTGAATCTTGTAAATTAAAAAAAAATAATTAAAACAGGAGCCGATTCTATTTCTGTTATACCTAGAAAACATGTGGCCTCGTGTATCGTCTAGCACGATATTGTTCCTATTATGTCAAACATTCTCAGCGACTACGATTCCAAGGCGAATGCGAAAAGAACTGGGAAACAGATTAGTAAATGAGTAGAGTCTTTCTCAAAGTGTGCTTTTGTGATTGTGGTCGGAATGGTTTTTGATCATGAGTTGATGGTGGCCATTTGTGATTGGCGTCTGAACGGTATTTGATCATGAGCTGATTGTGGCTATTTGTGATTGGCGTCTGAACGGTATTTGATCATGAGTTGATGGTGGCTATTTGTGATTGGCGTCTGAACGGTATTTGATCATGAGTTGATGGTGGCTATTTGTGATTGGCGTCTGAACGGTATTTGATCATGAGTTGATGGTGGCTATTTGTGATTGGCGTCTGAACTGTATTTGATTATGAGCTGATTGTGGCTATTTTTGATTGGCGTCAGAATTGTATTTGATCATGAGGTGATTGTGGCTATTTGTGATTGGCCTCTGAACTGTATTTGATCATGAGCTGATTGTGGCTATTTGTGATTGGCGTCTGAACGGTATTTGATCATGAGTTGATTGTGGCTATTTGTGATTGGCGTCTGAACGGTATTTGATCATGAGCTGATTGTGGCTATTTGTGATTGGCGTCTGAACGGTATTTGATCATGAGCTGATTGTGGCTATTTGTGATTGGCGTCTGAACGGTATATATATTTGACCATGGCACGAGTTGATGGTGGCCGTTTGTGATGGGCGTCGGGTGATGCAATCTAAAGAATCAAGTGATTCTTTTTAATTCTCTTTGAACAAGAGGCGCTTTTTTCTCGAGAGTAGAGTATTTTAGCAATCCGTTTCGGCGTGAGCATTGAAAGCAATAGTTTGTCACAATGGACACCTATAGGTAAAAACAATCGCTTTGATTGTCTGGAGCCCCAACCATTGCAGACAGTTTTTCGTCATAGACGTGGGTCCTTTCGGTACTGCCACATACAATTTTATTGTAAATAAAAATTACAGTTATCTAAAAAGAAGTTAATTATGTTACCTTTCTAGAAGAAGTAGTGAAGTTCTTATTTTCCAATACCTGTTTATTTGTTTACTCGTCTAATCTTATTTACTTTGCTCACCTGATCTGATCTGTATTTTGATATCTCTCTACTCTTCTGTTCTGATATATTGTACTCTGATATCTTTAATCTAAGCTGATATATTTTCGCATTTTATTTCTCTTATTCTCTTATCCATGCTCTGAAATATTTCATACAATCATATATGAAATATTTCATACAATCATATATGAAATATTTCATACAATCATATATGAAATCTCACTTATCCGATTTGATCGTTTGTCTGATATCTCTCATTTGCTCCAAGCTTTAATGTGATATCTCTAATCTAATCTCATCTTTAATCCGCTACCTCTCGGTTACTCTGATATTTACCTTGATATCTCTCTTTACGAGGTTTAAGAACTCTATAGCCGATTTACTGATCGTCTTCTCGGAGGTCTACATATATGTATATAAGTTATGTTTTATTAAACATTTTTCTAAATACAAAATTCTTAAAAGATCATTTGAAAAAAAGCTCCTTTGCTCTCTATTTTGTCTTTGAATGTTCCTTTTTTTTTAAATCTTTCGCTTAATCCGGTTATCGTTGCGGACGACCTTTCAATAAACACAAAACGACGCTCTATCGGTGGTTTGAGCGTGTTGGATCCGAGAGTTTTGCTTTGTGGCGACTGACGAGCGGGACGTAAAATGGCTTGTGACAGTGGAAAAGATGGCCGCTGGCAGAAACCCGCCACCTCCAGTGTTTTGTTGGTCACCCCTGGAGTTGCGTGTAGGGAAATGACGAACGTCGGATTAATGGCAAGCGGATCGTCTGAGAATTGTATCCAAGAAATTAGCAGAGCCGGCTAACACCGACCCGCCGTGCGCGATTCTTCATTTATCGGAACATTAGTGTCCACGACGGCTTAAATCTCCCACTAGCGTCTTCCTCAATCCAAACATACACAGGCGGGATTTCTTCCAGGGAGGTTAATCTGAAAATGGTCTCGCTTTGTAGGAAGGCGCATCGGGGGTTATCCAGAATTGCAGCCCACCCAGACGTTCTTAATCCAGGTTTTTTTTCAGTTTTCAATACGGCGATTTGTAAGCCAGTTTGATACTTCTTCTCCTACAAGAGATCCTAATTGACAAATTCCATGCCGGAGCGAGAGTTTATTGGTGCATCTTTACAACTCGGGATGTTTACTTAACCAACTATTATCACTGGCTGGTAGGGGGACAGAATTCACCTGAAGTTTGTGTCTCTAATTCATCTTTGGAGTGAGCCCGCCTTGTAATTAAATTTCCTCCGTCCTTCCCCAGACCCCCCCCCCTCCCCAAACTACATGAATCCATTTACCCGATATGAAAGCAGGGGTTTCTTCAGAAAATCTTTCATAGACATTTCCCCCATCTCCAGTCTCCCCCTCCCGCCCCCCCTCACGCTTTCCATCCCGCGGCTAAATATCCTTCCTTTCCCCCTCTATTACCCATCGGTTGGCGTACATTACGGACACAACTGAATAGAGATGAGTGTATTAAGGGATGGCCCGCGAGAACGTCCCTCCTTGTAGAGAGCATGAATCAGGCCCAAATTGAATTTGGCCGAGCACAAAATGACCGGTCATGACATGCCATCGAGCGACCTGAATGTCCAGAGAGAAGGAGCGGGGGTCTGAAATTATTGTTTTCACGAGCAATCAAAACGTCCGCACAAGCCCGCGGGAGAAAGGCGGCGGAAAGAGAGAGAGAGAGAGAGAGAAAAGTTTGTGTGTGTGGAGGGGGGGGGAGTTGGGACATGGTGTGGGAAAGATGGCAACTGTGAGGAGGGGGGATAAATCTTTCCAATCGGACGCAAAGATAGTGAGTGTTGGAGTATGTTTGTGTGTGTATATGTGTGTGTGTGTGTGTGTTAAGGGTAGAAGACTTTTTTTTAAAAAAAGGGGGGGGGGAGCTCTTGGAATAATCCACAGACATTAAACGCTGTAAGTGTAAGCCAGCTTCTGATAGAGCGTTTCTCTTCACCAAGGCAATTAGGCCCAATTTCAGTAATGGCCGATTGTGCATGATCCAGCCCTATTCATTAGTGTTTGGCCTGCTATCGGAACAGGGCTGATGGCGCGGTAATTGGAGCGAAATTGAGTCGCTATTACCGCGCGGATCGTGGAGCCACCAAAAGCAGTAAATCACGACAAATTGACATCGGATTGTGCCAGCCATCGAGCCAAGCCCCGGCTATGTTGGGGGGCCGAGATAACAGTTCCTAGAAATTGCTGACTCCCCCCGCCTACCCCCCCCCCACCACACACACACTTTCCACCGCTTGAAATGATGGGATTTATTAAGTACGCAAACCGTCTCTTGCCACCCCACACCGAAAAACAAAATTTGATGACATCTCATCTCAGTTTTGAAGGGGAAAAAATGTTTGATGAAATGAAGTCAATGCGATTGATGAAGGCATGCAGTTAGGGTATCATGCCAGCTGGACATCAGTTCTGCGCATGGTGTCTTGGAATAGTTTGGTCTTGGCGACTTTAACTGGACATGTGCGGTCTCCGATACTCTAAATGTAATCCGTGTTACCCGTAAAAGAACGGAGGTTGACGTAGGTAGTCCTCTATTTAGGTTATGTTTACACAAAAATTACATATTTTAAGGAAATTCATGAGTGACACACACAGAAAAAAATAGATTAAAAAAAAACAAAAAAAAACAAATGCAATAATACAGTGAACTCTGTTGTGACGGGCTTTGGTTCATATCACAAACAGACCACCGCCACCTTCCCTACAGCATTGTCAGTATGAATTTAGACAGCATAGAGACGAAAAGAAATCTTAAACTTAACAATGATTCTTAAGCATGCTTTTTAAAAGTTTGAACTTTTTTCTGAGGGACGAAAATATTTAAAATCCCTCATGATTCTAAAATGTTTGGAGGATGGGATTTCCTATGAAACAGCTGTGTACCTGGCATACCTTCTTATTTGGTAATAGCTGTAGATAGTGAGCCTTAAAAGAATGACTTCCAGCAGAGCAGCAAGACCCGCATAAATATCGGTTGTCCCAATACAAACTCAATATCAACCTCAGACCAAACGCAGGAAATGCTGAGAAATGTACGGCCACGAAAGAAATGTTATATAATGAGCAAACCGCAAAATGAAGCTTATACTTATATATTAATATAATAATAAAAATTAACAGTTATAAAAGAACGTGCGCCCAGAGAAACGGTTCCAGACATAAAAATGATGTTATTAAGATGTATCTTCGCAAGTCTTGATTAAAAAATTATTTCGCATAACAGATGAAAAGTAGGAAATGTCGCAATGAAATAAAATAAAATAAATTTAAAAAACGAACCACTTAAGTTTAGAATATTTGTTTTAAATCTTAGCACAAGAGGAGCTTTACAGTAGTCTTGGCAGAGCAGCTTTAAAGGGTCGGTTATGGGATTTTTTTTAATGTGAAAAACTCTTTTTGGGGCGATGTGTGATGTGTCCTAATCATTTCCTGTCGCATCATTGTAAAACTCTGTTTGGGGCGATGTGTGATGTGTGATGTGTCCTAATCATGCCCTGTCGCATCATTGTAAAACTCTGTTTGGAGCGATGTATGATGTGTGATGTGTGATGTGTCCTAATCATGCCCTGTCCCATCATTGTAAAACTGTGTTTGGAGCGATGTGTGATGTGTGATGTGTCCTAATCATGCCCTGTCGCATCATTGTAAAACTCTGTTTGGAGCGATGTATGGTGTGTGATGTGTGATGTGTCCTAATCATGCCCTGTCACATCATTGTAAAACTCTGTTTGGAGCGATGTGTCATGTGTGATGTGTCCTAATCATGCCCTGTCCCATCATTGTAAAACTCTGTTTGGAGCGATGTGTGATGTGTGATGTGTCCTAATCATGCCCTGTCGCATCATTGTAAAACTCTGTCTGGAGCGATGTCTGGTGTGTGATGTGTGATGTGTCCTAATCATGCCCTGTCGCATCATTGTAATACCGCATCAGCCACAAGGAGGAAGGGGGGGGCATCTCATCTTTCTGTCATTCAGACCCGGCACCTGCGTCAACATGGGCCCGTGCCCGGCCTGGGAGGGTAGCTGGTACAGTAGGATTAGGTGGGCGTGCTGGGGGTGGGGGTGGGGGGAGAAGCCGATGTCGTCAAAGCGCGCTGCTTTATTAGGATTTAATTTATTTCACGTCACATTTACAAGGCGTGACCCAATGTCAGGTGGGTTTTGAGGTTCAGCTTCCTGATTTCCTGATGTGTCCCGCCTGCGTCATCATTGTCTTATAACAACAATTAAACTCAACCATTAACACTAAAAAAGTTATTTGAAATCATAGTCGCAAAATATGCTACATTCATGCGGCGATGCATTGGTTTTAAAAAATTGTCATATTAAAGAGCGTAAAATTGAGTTGAGTCACATATTTTGTGAAATTTGCTTTAGATTGGAGATTGAAGATATCCCTACGTCACCACCATGGCAACCAACACCAGCAACAACTAGAGCAATGCAAGTAATGACAACTCAAAAATGTAATGTTGTGACTAAAAGTGAACGGTAAAGTTACTAGAGAGAATTGTATCCAATGCATGAGGTCAACACTAACACGCTGTTTATTAAGCGTGTTTGTTCTTGCAGCCTTTGAAATCAAAAACTGATCACAAAGCACCATCCCGTTATACCATCAGCTGAAGCTCAGACATCCCAACAAAACATGACCTAGAGATGTGACATTCCAACATAACATGATCTACAGCTGTGATATCCCAGCAAAACATTACCTAGAGATGTGACATTCCAACAATACATGATATACAGCTGTGACATCCCAGCACACCATGACCTAGAGATGTGACATTCCAACAAACATGATCTACAACTGTGACATCCCAGCAAAACATGACATAGAGATGTGACATTCCAACAAAACATGATATACAACTGTGACATCCCAGCAAAACATGACCCATAGATGTGACATTCCAACAAAACATGATATACAACTGTGACATCCCAGCAAAACATGACCTAGAGATGTGACATTCCAGCAAAACATGATCTACAACTATGACATCCCAGCAAAACATGACCTAGGGATGTGACATTCCAAAAAAACTTGAAATACAGCTGTGACATCCTCAGCACACCATGACCTAGAGATGTGACATTCCAACAAAACATGATATACAGCTGTGACATCCCAGCACACCATTACCTATAGATGTGAAATTCCAACAAAACATGAATTACAGCTGTGACATCCCAGCACACCATTACCTAGAGATGTGACATTCCAACAAAACATGATATACAGCTGTGACATCCCAGCACACCATTACCCAGAGATGTGACATTCCAACAAAACATGATATACAGCTGTGACATCCCAGCACACCATGACCTAGAGATGTGACATTCGAACAAATTATGATATACAGCTGTGACATCCCAAAAACTGTTTAAGATGACTCTCTCTTTTCTAGTATTGCCAGCTTTAGCAGTGTTGGCTCATACATGATAACACATTGAACATTTCCCATCAGTTCATTGTTTCTTGAAGTCATCATCTCAGTTTGCTTCTATACTTTCGAGAAGTTTGGGTTGGAATGATCACATGAACGGCGTTTAATTTATAAGTATAATTTTTAAAAACAAGTTTTTTGGATATTACACTAATTCAAAATTTAATTCCTGAAAATTAGCAAATAAAAAAACTATAAATTACATGTTTCGTATAAAATCTATACGAGTACTTTGTCTTCATAAAGAAATTCTTCAACTCTTAACTTGATATTTTTTTTTGTTTGAATGAATTTGTCGACACTACAGCCTTAGAAAACTGAAGCAAGAAGGTGACCTGTCCAGCTATTCATGCTCTGAAAGTCAACAAGAAATAGGAAATCCTAAAGTCGGCCACGGTATACACACCACGTTGTAGAGGCAAAAATTAAAAGGATGTCTTGCATTTTTTGTTGTTGTATAAAATACTTATGACAAAGGAATGAAACGATTCTAAAGAAGAAAAAAATATTTATTTGGAACAACGTGATCGAAATCAAAGATGACCAGAAGACGTCACAAATCTCTGACGGATACTGTTGGCCATGAGAGCCTGCTGTCTTCATCAACTTCCGGTTTAAGTACTCGTTATTACGGCGCACTTACTAGCACCGGTCTCGAACAGTCCAAAGTACTCCTCTCCCTTTTAGTACCGCTTCACTGGGTCCCGCGTACCTCAAGTTCTCATACTACATCCTCGGCCTCGGACCCCCGTGTATGGGGAGCAAGCAAACATAGTTCACTCCTGGCACTGTCCTCAAATTATTGTTCGTCTCGCTCTGCCATTAAGATCTCTACATTACGACGCTTTATCTTGGCTGATCTCACATTACAAGGTTATTGGTGGCCGACGTTTTCAAAGAAAACGGAGGGTGAAGGACACACAAGGGGTCTGATGGACGTTCAACTCATGAGTCCGGACGTCGGTGTTTATCAAGACATTGAACAGATTTCACGAGACAAGTGTTTATCTAGCAACACGACGCTGACTCTAAATGCGATTCATTGTAAATTAACAGTTTCTCCCGGGCGTGAAAGAAAATGAAAATTTCATATTTAAACTATCATCAAAAGCTCATTACGGTAAACACCGCGTCATTCTCCGAGGCGAAAAAGTAATTATTTGCTCTGGGTTTTATTTTATTTTTATGTTGGAGCTAACACGTTTTCAGCGTCCAGGAATGAAATATAGTCGAGTCCCCATTTGTGGAATCGATTTAACTCAATAATTACATTCTCCGAGTTGTTCGCACATCAGGCAATAATCTTTTCTTCAGGGATCATTGTATGGGGGAGCCGTGTCCCCTTGTATGGGGGAGCACCCTCCTCGTGTCCGTTCCTTTGTGCATGGCACTTGCTCCGCTCCGCCCCAGTGACTCCATAGTTGGGCTCCCCTACATATAAACATACCAGGATTGATACAATGGTGGCGCGGGGACAAGCCGGTACGCTCGGCGCTATTAAAAGTAATTTGACGCCCCGGGCGATGTGCCCTCGTTGAACCCGACATAATATACTCAAACATGGCGTCTAGCGCCTTCTCGTTTTCAGGAGGTGACAATGGTCAACATGCGAACATTAGATTGATAAGGATGAACAATGGTGGTGGGTGTTAGGGACGGGGCGGTGGGGAGGGGGAGGCGGTGACTATCGAATGGGACGAGAGGGACAAGCATGGCTATATAGGTGGTGAAACATCATAGATATTCATCTATTACTACATTTGTAATTTTTTTATAGCAGTATAAATGTTAATTTCAATGAAAAGAAAATGGATACTGCGATAGGCCGGCCAAATTTTGGTCTTAAATATTATTTTCCTTAAACTTTGATGATGTATTTTTTAAATATTAAAAAAAAATTTGTGTGTGTGTCTGAGATTAATAGTTAAAGGCTTTTAAAAAAGTTTATATCAAGAAAACAGAAAAACCAAAAAAACATAATAATAAAACTGATTAAAATTAGCACAATCTTGGTATAATTTACTTACAAATTTATTTGTTCTTCTAAGTGCATCCTATAATCAATATACATAATTGCGAGCCGACGAGTTTTGCGCCAATTGGCCCGTGGTCTCCGACTTCAGCCTGCTGTTTTTTCTGGATGTGCTTACATAGCCTTTGGTCAGCCAAGACCATCTGCAAGGCAGCAGTTGATTTTGGCAAGTGATGGCAGCGTTCACATGCAACGGCTATAAGGGTTCAACGCATTACCCAGCCGCCTTTTTTATTTTCCCTAACTATGCGTTAGGTACCCACTCGAAGCTGGGTGGACTCGGGGACGCCCTAGGCCCCGGGAACAAATCCATGGCTTCCCATGGATTCGAACCCGTGACCATCGGTACTCCAGTCGAGAGCACTGCCACTCGACCACCGTATCCCCTGTAATGTAATGCTAATTTCTCATTTTAGATAGCAGCGCACCAAATGACTGCACCAAAAATAACACTTTTTTTAACGTTCCGCATAAAATTGTTCAATATGATAATAAATGAATCAAATAAAAATAAATGAAAATTTTGTATTGCGTTCTTTTTTAATCTGATGTGTATTTATTTTGAAAACTTCCGTCATTTTTGACGGGTGATACACCGGTATATACAGATTTATTAACATATTGTAGATTGCTGCAAGAAAATCAGCAAAAGAAAAATATTTTTAAATGTTATAAAGTAAGTCAGAAAAGATTTTTTATTGACTTATGGTCTTACTTATTATTAAAATAATAATTATTTTAAATGCCTTTGGAAGATTTGAAAAGTGCCTTATGGGTACTATATACGAATGTGAAAATATGACCTTGAATCCCAAAGGTTTCTAAGTGTATCAATAGGTCTTGATCAAATTTGGAATAGTTCTCATTTCACATGATTCAAAAAGACGACGATGACGGGGATTAAATTAATTTCTGTTATCATGTGCATCATCATCATCAGTGGCGCTACATCCCATGTAGAGCCCTGGCCTGCTCCACCACATCCTTCCATTCGGGTCGATCGATGGCTTTCCTTCTCCATGCCCGAACCCCCAGCTGTTGCAGGTCCGTTTCCACATCATCGATCCACCTCAGTCTTGGGCGACCAGTGAGTCGTCTTGTCCCCTGGTTTCTGCCCGTAAATAATATTTGGTGCTCTACACTCGGGCATCCTTTCAACATGTCCTGCCCAGCGTAGTCTTCCTTTTTTAATACTTGTGACGATGGGTGGGTCTTTGTGCAGATGGTATAGGTATTGGTTTGTACGAATTCTCCAGATATTACCGTATATACTCGCTCGCAAGCCGACCTTTTTTTCGGACAAAATCTAGGGGGAAAAGTGGGGGGGGGGTCGGCTTATGAGCGGGTCATAGGTGATTTCTGCATGGATATTGAATATTGGTGGTGTTATTGTAGATTATCAATGTCCTTTTCTACATTCTATAAGATTCGACTGCTCTATCAGAAGCTATCATATAATATCGTAAATCAGCACTTACCTTTTTTAATCATTTTATTTATTTTTGTGAACGTTTTAATAAATTGTTTTACAAATGTTGTTTTCAACCATGGATTTTAATGTACGCCCTTTCGTCACTGTTTAACAAATATTTTTTTTTAAATATCGGTAACTCTTGCTTAACAAAGAGCAGAAAGACAAAGATAGGCAGTACAAAGTAAACAATCATAATGACCGATTTAGCTTGTAGTTTTAAAAAAATATGTACCATTTTTTAAAAACTGTCCTTTTTTTTTGTATTATACACATTTAATACTTTTCTCTTCCAAAAGTGCGTCGGCTTATGAACGAACGGGCTATAGAACGAATATATACGGTATGTGCAGGCTAAGGAAAAGAATTGATTCTTCTTAATTGACCGGTATGTTGAAAAATGATATTGTAACCTTATGGCTAAGCTTCAGATTAATTTTTTTTAATAATTCATGGAACAAATCTAAGACATGCGATATTTTATACATGCACGGACAGGGACATGGACACTGAATATATTTTTGTATATACGCTATATCTCTTGTATTTTTTAAACTCAATTCTAATGGGAAAATTGTTAAACTTGAACTTCAGCCTCTAGCCAAAACAAAAATTAACTCGGGCTGCTATCTTATTTCCAATTAATAAGACGCCATTACCATAGATGTCTCGTTCCCACCAGGGTCCTTATTTTTAACTTTTAATGAAGCTTTTCTAAAATTAGATTTAGGTCTTTTGTCTTAGGTATCTAAGAGTACAGTAGAGGTGCTTATAGAAGTTATGTAAAGGTAATAACATTAAGAATTGTCAATAAATGTGAAATACATTTTTTAATAAAACTACCTATTTGTGGTGAATGCTAATGCGCAATTCATATAATCTGAATCGGATACAGTAAAATAGAAAGTATTTATTTAAACGTGAAAATGTTACAAAGGCATTGTTAAATTTTATATTGAAACTATGTTTTTAAAAAAAAATGAAGATAAAAGTAAAACATATTACTTATTTTAAAAAACAAATGTTTAAATTAACTATCCCCTGTTGGACTGTTGATTGTAAAACACAGTGGCGTAGCTAAGGGTAGGGGAGGAGGTTCCAAATTCGAAATTCCCCCATTCCCCCACTTGAGGAGTGTCAGAAATTTTTTTTGCATTAAATATTACGCCACCGCGATGTATGCAGGGCCCCAAAAGAGGCCAAGCCCCCGGGCCCCCAAATCCCTACAAATCCTAGTTACGCCACTCGTAAAACATTAATAAAAGGAAACACATCCAGCACACGACCCAATAAAGATTGTTTTAGGAGAACTCTTCTTTTAGATCGCATTCCAGCGTGAGAGTATTGTCCTTGCTCCATGCACTAACTTGGCTTCATACATTAAACCATGTCAGTGATCTCAATTCATTGGCACCCAACTCATCACAGAAATATATTGGTACGTCTGTGAACAGCTTGCAATTAAATGATCAAATAATGAAATGGCCGTTTGATGACACTGCTGAAAAATTGCATTACGGCAGATGACGCGGCGAGGAAGAAGACGTTGAAAACTTAAAACAAAAGATAAATAGCGCACGGGAGAGTGAATTTCGAGTGGTAACACGAATGCTGACACTGTAGAAGATGGGAGCTGAGTGACTGGCTATCGATTCACGGGTCGGATCGTTCATGAGACATTGGTGTTAAAGGGCATTTTCACACTTTCAAAAAAAATCATTGTCCGTTCGGCTAACAATTGTATTTCAAGTCGTGTCGAACGGATTACCATTATATTTTGTATTGTACTCAAAGGATCATAAAAATTATAGAGATTGAGTGGCTTTCAAGAAATGCTTAATTTTTTTCTTTTCGTTAAAAACTAAATTAACGCAATACACTTTTTTGTTAAAATCGTGTTATTGTCTTTAAATAGAGTTTGTTAGGCTACATTCACTTTAATGCCTTGATGAGAAACTTGCATTTCTAAGATTAAGGAGCAACTCGTCTAGAATCCAGAAATGGCTTGTCAAACTCAAAACTTTTGTATAAAACTTGTATTAAGATTACGGTTCTTAGCGTTCATCAATAAAACATTTTGATAATCAATATTTATGAAGGTAAACTTTGATTAGATAGCAATATTTATGAAGGTAAACTTTGATTTGATAGCAATATTTATGAAGGTAAACTTTGATTTAATAAGCAATATTTATGAAGGTAAACTTTGATTTGATAAGCAATATTTATGAAGGTAAACTTTGATTTGATAAGCAATATTTATGAAGGTAAACATTGATTTGATAGCAATATTTATGAAGGTAAACTTTGATTTGATAAGCAATATTTATGAAGGTAAACTTTGATTTGATAAGCAGTATTTATGAAGGTAAACTTTGATTTGATAGCAATATTTATGAAGGTAAACTTTGATTTGATAAGCAATATTTATGAAGGTAAACTTTGATTTGATAAGCAATATTTATGAAGGTAAACTTTGATTTGATAAGCAATATTTTTGAAGGTAAACTATGATTTGATAAGCAATATTTATGAAGGTAAACTTTGATTTGATAAGCAATATTTATGAAGGTAAACTTTGATTTGATAATCAATATTTATGAAGGTAAACTTTGATTTGATAATCAATATTTATGAAGGTAAACTTTGATTTCATAATCAATATTTATGAAGGTAAACTTTGATTTGATAAGCAATATTTATGAAGGTAAACTTTGATTTAATAAGCAATATTTATGAAGGTAAACTTTGATTTGATAAGCAATATTTATGAAGGTAAACTTTGATTTTGATAGCAATATTTATGAAGGTAAACTTTGATTTGATAAGCAATATTTATGAAGGTAAACTTTGATTTGATAAGCAATATTTATGAAGGTAAACTTTGATTTGATAAGCAATATTTATGAAGGTAAACTTTGATTTGATAAGCAATATTTATGAAGGTAAACTTTGATTTGATAAGCAATATTTATGAAGGTAAACTTTGATTTGATAGCAATATTTATGAAGGTAAACTTTGATTTGATAAGCAATATGTATGAAGGTAAACTTTGATTCGATAAGCAATATTTATGAAGGTAAACTTTGATTTGATAGCAATATTTATGAAGGTAAACTTTGATTTGATAAGCAATATTTATGAAGGTAAACTTTGATTTGATAAGCAATATTTATGAAGGTAAACTTTGATTTGATAAGCAATATTTATGAAGGTAAACTTTGATTTGATAAGCAATATTTATGAAGGTACACTTTGATTTGATAAGCAATATTTATGAAGGTAAACTTTGATTTGATAAGCAATATTTATGAAGGTAAACTTTGATTTGATAATCAATATTTATGAAGGTAAACTTTGATTTGATAATCAATATTTATGAAGGTAAACTTTGATTTGATAAGCAATATTTATGAAGGTAAACTTTGATTTGATAAGCAATATTTATGAAGGTAAACTTTGATTTGATAAGCAATATTTGTGAAGGTAAACTTTGATTTGATAGCAATATTTATGAAGGTAAACTTTGATTTGATAAGCAATATGTATGAAGGTAAACTTTGATTCGATAAGCAATATTTATGAAGGTAAACTTTGATTTGATAGCAATATTTATGAAGGTAAACTTTGATTTGATAAGCAATATTTATGAAGGTAAACTTTGATGTGATAAGCAATATTTATGAAGGTAAACTTTGATTTGATAAGCAATATTTATGAAGGTAAACTTTGATTTGATAAGCAATATTTATGAAGGTAAACTTTGATTTGATAAGCAATATTTATGAAGGTAAACTTTGATTTGATAAGCAATATTTATGAAGGTAAACTTTGATTTGATAAGCAATATTTATGAAGGTAAACTTTGATTTGATAAGCAATATTTATGAAGGTAAACTTTGATTTGATAATCAATATTTATGAAGGTAAACTTTGATTTGATAAGCAATATTTATGAAGGTAAACTTTGATTTGATAAGCAATATTTATGAAGGTAAACTTTGACAAATTAAAATTGAGGTATACATTCGAGGTCTTAAAACAGGAAAAATGCAACACCCACTTGGTTGACACCCACTTGGTTGACACCCACTTGGTTGACACCCACTTGGTTGACACCATCTTGGTTGACACCATCTTGGTTGACACCCACTTGGTTGACACCCACTTGGTTGACACCATCTTGGATGACACCATCTTGGTTGACACCCACTTGGTTGACACCATCTTGGTTGACACCATCTTTGTTGACACCTACTTGGTTGACACCCACTTGGTTGACACCATCTTGGTTGACACCATCTTGGTTGACACCATCTTGGATGACGAGGGGAAACTTGAAAGTCTCGGTAGTAAGGTGACATTGCATTGGATCTCGAGCCACGTGAATGTGGATGGCATGAATTCGGAGCGGCCCAACCCCAACCAGATGTACCAGTCATTTATCTCGGGACAAAAACGTGGATTGCAAAACACTTTACGTTACGTACAAGTGGTACCAGGAATGGACCTACAGCATGACTGCCAGAGGGATATAGGCCAACATGGCCAGAGGCCGAGTCGAACGAACCAACAAACATCGCAGTTTTGGTGACTCAAATAAGAAAGAAGCACTGCCCCCACGTCCAACTCGTAATTCAACAAGCTAGACCACAACAGAGAATCAAACTGCCTGCATTTCCGCCTAGCCTCTGAAACACTGGTGCACCTGTTAACTTCGTGCCGCGCTTACAGAATATGAGATACGATTAGAATTGAGACCAACCATTTCATGAGGTTAAGTTTGAGATGTCAATTAGCTGAAAAAGGATTTGTCCAGCCCCATTACCCCCCTCCACCGAGTTAATACTTACAAAGAAAAAAAAATATTCTCATGTTTAATGACTCATAGTGCATGGTGTCTAACTAACAGGAATCCTACTGCGACTTTCGTACAATCAAGGCACTGTACAGTATTTACTGCGGTCGTGTTGCAGATTATCATGCCAATATTTTCCCAAGCATCGTATTCATCAATTAGCTGATGTAGCTCCTTGTGAATGGCCGCGGCAGAACCACCTTCACATTTAAGAATACCGAGTTTGATTTCGGTTGTCATATTTTTCAGCAGAACTACTTGATACTCTTCTCCTGCAATCTTTTACCATCAAACTGGAGACAATAGGGATCTTTGCTTTGAAGTTTTTGAGCAATTTTTATTTTCATTTTATGTCCTTCAGAGATTACTCGTCTCCAGACACCAGACTGACTTGGAACCAGCACATCATGACCCTGTACAGCAATGGTTGCAAGAACGTTATGTGCTTTATGTGTAGAAATGTTGTTTTTCTGTACTAGTAAACCCGCGGTTGTAGTGCTTGCTCTTTGGTATTTTGGTTTGCGTTCAGGAGAAGATGACGTGGAAGAAGAGTTTGGCAACTCGGCTGAAGAAGCAGAGGTTTCAGAATCTGAAGATTCTGAGACAGTTTTTTGTGTTTGTGTGGTTTGTGATTGAGAAGAGCTGGCTTGAGGTTGAGTTTTTGATAGTCGGATTCGTTTTCTTGGGTGGATTGATTCCAAAGGGGCTTGTTTGACCATTGAATAACCAATCTTTCCTCCACTCTTAACTTGCCTCTGGTAGAGCTCTTTATCCTCTGTGCTTTTCCACTCTCCATTAACATTGGTGACATCAAATAAATGAGAAAGTGTTGCAGTGAATTTATCAGACGGTTTCTTTTTGTTTTTGTCATATAGATCAATCAGCCGATTGAGTTTCTTTCTGATGAGTGCACTGGATAATAGTGGAAAGTCTAGAATTTCCCTCCAGAGTAATTCTATATCCGTAATCATACTTTTAATTCGATCCAGTCGCCGTTTCTCGCTATTAAACAGAAAAGTGAAGTTTCCAAGAATTTGACGGTTTGTCGGCATCCGTGTGAGATTGTTTAGCTTTTCAACTAATGGAATCCTTGGATTCCTTTTCTGTTTAGAAGATGAGGGTAGATTCTTCCTCCAAATACTCCTGTTTGATTTTATACTGTTGCTGGAATTTTTATATGACATTTTATTATTGTTTAAAAGTGTTTAAGTATATTGCACTTTTCTTCCCCTCGGTAAGACTTGCAATCTTGCACTGAAAACGAGATAGTTTATCAAAAACATTCCATCATGTTGTAAAATATTCCATTACATATATTATATATATGCAACTGAAGCAGAAAATAAAATATAACAATAATAAAATAATTATAAACTTTAAAGCCCAATAAGTATAAGATTTTCTTTAAACATCTGCCTCAGTCCTGTAAGGATTTCCCATTTATTGCCATCAACTGGTAATGAATGTTAAACAAATGAGGAAAATGGATTTATATAACATTGCTACTGTCATACTGACTTAATCTTTTAGGATAAGAATGGTTATTTTACATATTCAAAAGACCGTATTGAGTTTATTACTATTTTTACCTGTAGCTTAGTACTAATATTTTTTTTTAAAGTATTGCAAAATAACACTTAAAATGACAAATAAACCCGTAAAAACTACAACACTTCGCCAATCAAGCGATAACACTAGCAAAAGAAGATACCGCCCCTTCCGGAAGTCAACTAAAGCTTCTCTCACATAATGAAGAGTTTCTACATTCTATGATTTCATAACTAAAAAGAGTGCTATCGAAGCGCGCTTCACCGCTAGTCTCATACAGCGCCGAGTGAACAAAAGAAAATGAAGAGGTGGGGGAACTTTTTTCAATTTAAAAAAAATAAATGTTGCTATTGTCATTTGCATACAATTGTTCCTCGAATGTAAGGGGTTTCAATTTCGTTAAGAAAAAAAATTAAAATAGTCATCACCCTACTGTACATGTTGGAAACAGATTGCAATGATATTATCTGCAAACATGTTAGTTAATCTAGAACTGAAGAATACACGCCAGAGGAGAAAAAAAGCCGCTGGTATTACTCCATAGGCACCATTCAGTTATTAGTGAATGAGACAATATACTCACAATAAGTAAAAGAAAAATATAATGGTAAATTTATTTATTTATTTTTTTTAGATGATGTTTTTTTGGTGTTTTTTTTTCAAAATAGACAACAAATCAGAAAATCACGTTTTTCCTTTTTAAATATGATAATCTGGGAATGAGTTTACCTGGATGTTATCAAACAAATGAAAAATATTGCAGCGTTTGTTAACTATCAAAACATGGTGCGCACTTCATGTAACTATCAAAACATTGTGCGCACTTCATATAACTATTAAAACATGGTGCGCACTTCATGTAACTATCAAAACGTGGTGCGCACTTCATGTATCTTTAATTAAAAACGTGGTGCGCACTTCATGTAACTATCAAAACGTGGTGCGCACTTCAAATATCTAAGAGAGCATTTCTTACATCAAGCCAATAGACAATCTAGGTGCGAAATTTATCATGAGCCAGATAATCACATAATTGATTGCGGCTTTAGAAGTTGATTGATGTCAAGGGTTTCCTACTGGGAGCCAAAATTACGTTAATTTGTTTGTCCATTTAACGACGTAGTTTTATTTCTTCCTTGTGACAAATCTGGACAAATGACACATTTTTCCATCATAACTAGCTACTGAAATCGATGACTCCAATTTATGAACATAAAGTTTATTGGATTCCATGATAAGTGTCATCAAATGATTCCCTTGCAGGTCAAGGTTACAGAAATTTATTTACAACACCCAAAGCATGTTAAGGATAAACTTTATGTATTATTAGTGAACAGGCTGACGGTATATGGTCTGGACATTCGGTCATAATCGATAAATAGGTATTATATTATTGTTTAATGTTCATATATAACGAAAGTTACAGCTCATTTATAGCGCATAGTTAAAAAGGTTTGCTCATTGCTGATAGACAGAAATTGTGGTTGTTACGGCTGCCCAAAGGACGCGAAAACAGAAATTGTGATCATTAAAACATATTATGGTTAAACATCGTCTCATTTAAACATTTCTTAGAAACACGGACCATCGCTTTATGTTCAATCTGACAATTTGAAAAGCGAGTGGGGATATCCTTAAAACTGAACCCCAAGAAAGGGTAGTCAACTAGCCACCGGCAGATTCTAGTGGAATGTTCGCTCCTCAATAAAAGTGTCGTCCCAGCAGACCGTCTGCCCGGAAGTACTCGTAGAAGTAAATCCTGCATGACGGATCCGAAGGCGTGCTAGGAGGGAGCGAGTTAAATTAATGAGTCGTTTAGTTCGCTTTTTTTGTTGTTTTGTTTTCGTCGTTCTTGTAAAATAATAATAAAAAGAACGGTTATTCTTGGAGGTCCCGAGTTAATTTGGAGATAAACACTAGCCAAGTTTTAGTGCTTATTTGCACGTACACCATGTCACGTACAGCACGCGCGGCAATCGGAAAATATAGTTAAGTGAAAGGGGTGAGGAAAGGGCGCGCCAAAAGGGGAAAGTAAGGGGAGTGATTAATACACCATCTCGGTTAATTTGGCACTGAGCTTTTCAAAACGGTAAGGAAAACGTTTTCTGTTTCTTTTTGCCCTCAAAACGAGACGAATTGTTAACCATTTACACCATTTTCTAATCACTCAGCATTACTGGGAATTCCCAAAGTAGTCTTTGAAGGTGGTGCGCAACAGCACGAGCCACCATTTCCTCCGATGTATTTCTTGGCGTCCATTAGAAACGATTACTTCTAAATTTCGCCCTAATGGGAGCAAGGCAAATATATCAGCCTGCTCTATTCCATTTCGCTCTTTAAGTTAAGGTCACGCCCAGGGACCATCAAAAGCCGGTTGGGGTGGCGGGAATGAAAAGTTCACGACAGGGCACCGCGATCTTACATCAACGGGGGCTGAAAGAGATCAGGAAGTGATCGTCACGTCCCACGCGCATGCGCACTCTTCATGACTCGACTAATGGGCATCTTAGATCGATGAGTAGTTTTTCTTCTTCTTTGTTGTTGCCAATCTCCGAGAGCCTCAGCGTTTCGTGGGGGCTTGGGGTCGGGGGTGGATGGGGGCGGAAGTATTAACATTGATGAAGACAAATCTCTGTTGACAGTCCCCGTGTCCGAGAAGAAACCCGAACTCGCCGGAAATGAAGGGGAGCGTCCAAGGCGTGCAAAGAATCAGTCCCTCCTCCAAGGCCCGAGACTGGACATTCGGTGGCCTGTCTTATCTAAGTGGAGCATGTTAACTAACATTGTGAAGCAGTGTTTCGTTTAAATACCAGAAACTCAAATGACACAAGTTTCTCCATTTTTTAAAAAGCTTTAACTAAAATACTGCTACTTTTGCCTAAATTGGTATGAGTTTTGAAATTATTCCTTTTATTTAATTCTAACAAAATGAGAGTTATGAATAAAATAAAAGCAAACAAAAAAACAACCTCTTTTTTCTGAACATTTATGTATAATCATTTCTGGAAGTGTAATTATCTTTTGAAATAAACAAAACTCATCCAACGAGTGAACTTTATCACGTGACATGAGGTCATATATTCGAGACAAGATTCGAAATTCAGTGTACTACAGTGTCATTAGCATTGTACGTCTTATAAGTTTTCCTAGGTGTCTTTTAGTATGTTGATAATTGTATGACCAGCACTTTTAGATAGTAGGAAAGTGCTTGTCTGTAAGGTCCATATTTGTGAACTGATCAATAGAGCAGCTCTCTGACAGCGGTCTGCTTCTAATAATTGTCGGGATGTGATTTTAACATCTGTGCTCGCTGCCAAATTTCAACCCCACCTCAGCAGCGTCGCCAGCAATCACAGCTCATTTATCGCAGATCGATGACGTTCGGCGGCCATTATCGAGTCTGGTTTAACATAAGAACAAGTTCTGGTTATTGGCATTTTGATTTGTTGACACGTCACGCCGGCCATCTCGCGGAAACTGTTGGAAACTGGCACGTCCCAGGAGAGGGAAGGAAGTCCGATTGGTTTTCTTTTATTATTTCTCTGCCCTACTGGGCCGTTATGAATACAGAAATTCCGTGTTCTCTCCTCGAGACACTACAGTTAGACCTAGGAAAATAGTTGGCATTCTGTCCATCTGGTGGTTACGGGTAAATAAATAATGGCATGAAAGCTATCCACATAGATTGTATACTGACGAAAAATACTTCATTTCAATGTCTTTTACGAATTCTATTATTTATTTTCACAGGGATTTATAGAATATTTCAACTTGAAAAATTATTTGATTGTCCTAAAAATTGAGGCAATGATTCGAGGACGTCCGAGGTGCTGAATTTATTTGAGAACTGTTTTAAAGCGACCTTTTAAATAATGCACTTTATAAATGGACGCGTGCTGAACCCCTCACCGGACCACTTGGTACGCGACCGAACAGTTTATTCCATGCTGATGAAATGTATAATAAATTTTGTCCGACCTATATTTACACACTGATTTAATGGCATAATTTTTAGCGCGGTTTACAACCAAAGAACGCATTAACTACCTAAAGCTGTCTTATCAAACAGGGAACTCATCATTTTACATACTATTTTTTTTTGTACATAACTGGACAACGAATTTTTGTTCATTATCAATTTTCACGTGGATCTTTATCAATCGGGAAATATTAAACCCCATAAGTGCTTGGAAAGTAAACGACCAATCAGATTAGACACGGTGGTACCTCTTTTCTAATGAAAACTTTAAACTATTTTTTTTTATATTTTTATTTTATTTATTTATTACTATTATTTTTTTTTATTTTTTTTTGCGAACCTAAGACGAAAACATTAATTACAACACAAAAGAGATATAACACAATTTATAAACCTCTTGAAATATTTTTAATATCTATATTAAAACTACTATGCGGGACAGAAAAACAACCCTAATAATGTTTAAATCCCCCTAAAACGCTCTTTCAAATTATTTAGTAATAAAGTATTTAACATTTGCATGTATTTAGTATTCTTGACATGTTAAATATGAGGGAGTGTGCCAACATGTCAAGGGAATAAACTATTGGCCGAGATCCCATTATTCCCCACATATTTAAGAGTTACACATCAATGAAAGGTGTTGTGTCATACGCCGAGTTCCCGTAAATAGCACGTATTACAACAACCTATTAGTTTTAGTGAATCTCAATATACCGAGGTCCTTTATGTCAGTGCTTCTCAAAGTGGTGGTCCGCGGACCGGTGCCGGTCCTTGGGCCATCCGCTGCCGGTCCGCAGATGTTCTCAAAAAAAGTACAGAAAAAATTGTCAGTGCAGGGAAAATAGTGCACCAGTCCCTGGTGCAATGGACAAAATTCCTGCCGGTCCGCCATACTAAAACGTTTGAGAAGCACTGCTTTATGTTATGTGCCACAACCAAAGGTTGAATTAATTTACACAGCTGGTCGAAAAGAGATAAAAGTTGATAAAAAGGCAATCTACATTTTAGTTATCTCATTGGCCCTTGTCATGCTAGAGAAAGTAAAAACAAAAATGTCATCTATACTTTAGGAGAGGCTCCATTTGTTTTACAACGGTTTGATTTCTCCGCTTGTTCATATTTTGAATATTTTTATTTCATTCCTTTTCAATTTAAAACAAAGCCGCAGGCCACCTTCCACATTGAATATAAATCGGACGACAGAATAAGGCTCTTTCTTCACCCATAGAGGCATTAAAGCATATGTATGATTTCATTAAGCGTTAAAGCGAGACTTTGTTCCGGGGAGCTGGCTTGTCGTTCTTTCCCACGCGAGCTGCTACCTGGAATCAAGATCAGGCAATTACGGGGAGGCAAAACAAGGGAGGCCACCGCTGATTACAACGGAAATGAGTTCATGTTTTTCTTGTCGGCTCCCCCATTGATCCGTGCCGATGTTGGCAGGGGCGTCGAGTGTTGGATGGCTCTGGCGTCACAGTTTCAGGGGAGAAATTTTTTGCAATGTCCTGGTCGTGAGACCAAGGTGCTGAGGGGGGGGGGATTCTAGTCCAATTTAATGAGATATATTATAGTTATTCAATGTGTTAGTGGACATTTCCATGAGACATTTTAACACACGCACACGCATGCACACACACACGCATTCACACACACACACACACGAATCCACACACACACGCGCACGCACACGCATGCTCATATGGACTCTAGAAAGAACACATTCCTGTTTATTTATATTTTTTGTTATAGCTGACCCGTATGTAAAGTTGAATGGTAAATAAACATTCATTTCAATACAAAGTTTGTATCGATTATTGCTACCCAATATAAGCGTCTTTTCAGTAGCCCAAGGGATGAGTGCTACTATAGACCAATGTTATAATAGCTCTAGATATTCCATGTTATAATAATAACCCAAAAGAATAATTCACAAAAGCCCCAAGTAAGAAGTTTTACAATACATAGTATATAAAACACACTATACCGCTGAAAGGAGGTAATACAATGGACATTGCAACTAAAAAGAACCAGACCAGTGCTTTTACATCCTTAAATTTTGCGAAGAGATACCAGTAGATGAAATTGGTTACAACAACATTGATTACGATTATTGAAATATTGTACACAATAAATTCTACTTTACTATAAAGAATGATAACTCTGGATGACAAGGGAAGTAATCACCTCACATGTAGTGTCCCATTACTGCCACCCGACTCAAGAGATGCTACTGCCACCCCGCACAGGCAATCGTGACGTGGGAACACCCCTAAAAGTCAGTGTTGCATGTACACGCACCTCGTGGGAAAGAAGCGCAAGACAATAGATAGTGCGCACCCCACCAGCACCAATGGCGCACGGGGCCAGAGACCATTTGAATGGAAGCACGATGCTCACCGCGTGCCCTTTTCTAGACAACGCTTGTTGCTACTCAGCCAACCTTACGCCATTGGTCATGTCGCGACTCTCAGATTGCATCAAACTGCGATAAAGCCATTGAGCTATTGGATCGTTCTGTCCATTAAAGCTTTATTACTAACAAAATTACCGTGCGAAGCCAGCGTTCGGTGTAAAGGTCACAAGGCAGGGGCGAAATGCAGTAGATATTTGAGATTTGTATTTAGGGTTAAAAAATTCTCACGGACTAGAAAATGAAAAATGAATTTTCCCCATCATTTTGTTTATTTATAAAAAAAAATTTAAGTCGAGCTAATGGGCGGTGAACAAGGACGAAATCTTTTTAGTCGAGAGGAAAAAAAAATAGTTTGAATTGAATTTTTTTCCCCAACATTTTCTTTTCCACTAGCAATTTAACAAGGTTCGACAAATTATGTTTACTATAATGCCATTACATATTTTGTGTGTGTGTGTGTGTGTGTGAGTGTGCGTGTGTGTGATAATTTTTTAATTAGGATATGAATGTTTTAAATAGAATTCATTTGTAAATTTTTATATGTGTTATTATTTTTATGTGAAGCGCTGTGAGCCCAAATACTTGCTGGGGTACTGCGCTATATATGTTCTTATTTTTATTAACGCAATTTCCCTTGGGAACGCTTGCACATGCAACTCCTCCTGAACCATACCAGATAGAAGGTTCTGTTCTTTGCAAATATGCTAAGGAGGTCCTAAGGATGTGCACGGCCCAAAAAAAAATATCGAAAAGGTTTACTGGATTTTTTTGAAAATCCAAAAAACGCCAACAAATATGAGTATTTTGTCAATTTCTCGCCAATCATAACATCTATCGGGTAGAAACAAACGCCAAACAATAGCTAGTGATATTTAAAACGATGTTGGAACAATGACAGGTTATTACCTGTTTTCGTGTAACTCCCGAAATTTTAGC
This sequence comes from Ampullaceana balthica, assembly GCA_944989445.1. Lineage (NCBI taxonomy): Eukaryota > Metazoa > Mollusca > Gastropoda > Lymnaeidae > Ampullaceana > Ampullaceana balthica. The sequence goes on along the minus strand of CALYLW010000069.1, from coordinate 821,503 downwards.
AGCAATTTGTAGAAAGCAATTGTTTTGTTTAGTTTCAGAATTATTGATTTGAAATTACTTTTAATGTCATCTAGAATGATAGTTAATGGGGTTTTCCCGCTTTATGTGCGCATTATATTGACACATTCTTGGTGTGACGCAGAGTGACGGGATATGACGTCATATTGTGTTTAGTTTAAGAATTACTTATTTGAATGGACTTTTGATGTAATCTAGAATGCTTTCCATTTAATAAAAAAAATCGGAAATTCTTTGTTGGAAATTGCTTTTAAATACTCATTCTCGTTTTTTATTCCTTGTTGTTATTATAAATCAAACTTCATTAGTATTTAGCAACTGCGAATTCGTAACAAAGTCGATCACTTCCATGTAATTACCCGCTTCTTAACTCTGATAACAAATTCAATTTGGATTTTTTTCTTCAATAAATGGCAAGCCATTTAGTTTTTATTGTAATCCGACAATCCTCCAGAATGAAACTAGTTACTATGAGGCCAACTAGTTCACATCTGAAGAAATAAATTGTTTTTTTATTATTTCTTTTTAAAATGCAGGTTGATTTGAAGCGCGACAGATCAATTCGAAAAGTATCAATTATGTTAAAAGAATGTAAATCTATTTAAATTAGTTATAAAAATAAAATCTTGGCCAGCCCCCCGCCTCATAAAATATTTTGTCAATTATTTTAATAAATCAATTAAAGCTCATGGAATGAGTTCACCTGTTTGAAACTTGGAAAAAATATGAAAAAGATATATCGATAAGATCAGACAACGATTGACATTGAACCATAATGACAGTCTGCATTTATTCTTGAAAAAAATAATCATTAGAATTAATGCTTTCTTGAGGACAACACATTTTTTTTAAACCTATAATTGCGACCATAAAACTGTGTGATACAGAAGTTTATTTTTAAATCCTTTATATTAACTCGTGGTGTCTGCGGCCGACCGACCGACCGACCTTGCTTGCTTGCTTGCTTGTCGCCAAAACTTTTGATCGATTTTTAACCCACTTGCTCTCAAGATAGCGAGCTGAAATTTTGCAGGCAGTTTCGTACCGATGATAAAAACAATGTATCAAACTTTCAGATCGATCGCATGTACCGTAATTAAATTATTGATTTTTTAGATTATTTTATTTATTTCTATGTATCATGCTATTTTTTGAGATAGAGCGTCGCGGTGCGTATTATATTGAACAACCTTTCTGTCGCGCAATAAAGTGCGTATTTTATTGACAGCTCTTTTTATAAACATATTCCTGATCGGTGCGCATTATATTAAACACGTTTAACGACACAACTGCAATTTTGTATTTCTGGATGGTCTGGCGCTGCGTATTATAATGAACATTCTTTTAATTACTTCTCGTACATAAAGGATTTATAGTCAAAAACTTGGTTTTTTACGGGTTTTTCTTATTATTGTTTTGGGTCATGACTTGTATTTTTCTTTTGTAGCTGAAAGAAATACATTAAGGCATGTTTTCACTCTCAGTTTATGGTAGCTGACTGCGTCTACTTCGATGAATGAATGAACGGGTGAGAAGGGAGCTCAGATCTTCTTTCCAGATTTTGCCAACAGACAAAAAGTGACCGGAGATTTGATTCATTCATTGTTCAAAAATGTAAAAAAAAATTTTTACATTTTGTTTCAATGATATTTTTGTTATGTCCCACATAATTCACGTAAATATAAAATGTATACTATTTTCTACATTTTAGTGACTGTATAACTGTTCTTTGATAAACCGTTTTTAATTTTTAAAAGACGCATAAATATTTTTGAGTATTTGAATGACTAGTTTAACGATTATAAAACTCAGTACATATAACTTCCATTCGCTACTCACACCCCAGTATAAATTTAGGTATTACTTCCATTCCCTACTCACACCCCAGGATATATTTAGGTATTACTTCCATTCCCTACTCACACCCACAGGATATATTTAGGTATTACTTCCATTCCCTACTCACACCCCAGGATATATTAAGGTATTACTTCCATTCCCTCTCACAAACCAGTATATATTTAGGTATTACTTCCATTCCCTACTCACACCCACAGGATATATTTAGGTATTACTTCCATTCCCTACTCACACCCCAGGATATATTTAGGTATTACTTCCATTCCCTACTCATAAACCAGTATATATTTAGGTATTACTTTCATTCCCTACTCACACCCCAGTATATATTTAGGTATTACTTCCATTCCCTACTCACACCCCAGTATATATTTAGGTATTACTTCCATTCCCTACTCACACTCCAGTATATATTTAGATATTACTTCCATTCCCTACTCACACACCAGTATATATTTAGGTATTACTTCTATTCCCTACTCACATCCCAGGATAAATTTAGGTATTACTTCCATTCCCTACTCACACCCAGGGATATATTTAGGTATTACTTCCATTCCCTACTCACACCCACAGGATATATTTAGGTATTACTTCCATTCCCTACTCACACCCCAGTATAAATTTAGGCATTAATTCCATTCCCTACTCACACCCCAAGATATATTTAGGTATTACTTCCATTCCCTACTCACATCCCAGGATAAATTTAGGTATTACTTCCATTCCCTACTCACACCCCAAGATATATTTAGGTATTACTTCCATTCCCTACTCACACCCACAGTATATATTTAGGTATTACTTTCATTCCCTACTCAAACCCCAGTGTATATTTAGGTATTACTTTCATTCCCTACTCACACCCCAGTATATATTTAGGTAATTACTTTCATTACATACTTACACCACAGCATATATTGAAGTATTACTTTCATTCTCCATACTCCCACCGGAACGTATGCATATACCAAGTTAAAAAAATCAATCCTGCCTCCCCCATATAGTTCAGTCCAACTGCTCTATTTTCCAGTTCTAGTTCCCAAATCAATGAAATCACGGCCACCATATGACGTGATAGTCCTAGAGTGTACTTGCAAACTGTGAATGCTTTCTAATGGACGTGCCCACTTCCTGGGTAATAAAATCTTTCATAATGAGAAGTGGGGAGAAAAATCCCGTTGGCTTTTGTCTCCCTTCGGTGTCGAGGGTTTGCACTTCGGTGTCGGTATCTACGCCATCTTGTTTACACTCGGCCTCATAAGGCGTCTATGACAACCGGGATGGCAACAAGGCGGGTAATAAATCGTGAACAGATAACAACTCCATTAGTATATGTTCCAACATCACGATGGGTTTAACATGCTGGGTAAGCACGCAGGGTGAAACTTTCTGGGTTAACAATTGGTAAAGTGCTGGGTACAGAATACTTTAAATTAATTTAAATTTTGTTAGTGCTCTGAGAAGTGGCCAATTATTATTATTTTATTTATATATACGTTGAAACATAAGAAAAACAAAGCATCTGAAACATGGACATGCAATTGAAAATGATTGTGTGGGATTCTTTTAGACGTACTTTGACACAACAATTGGCCTCATAATAGAAAATTAATTATCATACCAACTGAAGGCATTTTCTTTAAACAATGTACGTATTTTAATTTGTTTTTTTTTAATTTGTTTAAAATAATTTTATTTATTAATATAATTGATTTTTAGGGGCAGTATTTTAACGGGGAGAGTTCATAAGTTCATAAATTTTGTGCCTAGTTCCAACTACTGGCAGTAATCGTTATTTTGAAATAAGTTACTTTTGTTAATAATTCAAAGATTTCCTTAAAATATACAATTTGGTAAAACATTTTATAAAATTTTCTGAAATACATTACGGAAAAAATTAGTGCAGATTTTTTTTCTGCACAATATAATTAAAAATATAAAAATAACACAGACTAGTGTCTACATTCCGATCAATTTCTCTAGAAACGTAAAGAGTTCATGCTAAATTTTCTCGCTATAAAGATGCGAAAATCTGCCTTGAAAGGTCACGGAGCAGACTATGATGGTCTCACAGTTTCATTTGTGAAAATTCACTTTGATTAGAGTTGGTGAATGCTCACAATGAAAGTTAAAGGTCATTACCTTTATAAACTATAATTAGTTTATACGTAATATATTAATTAATATATTTGTTAAAAGTTATCATCGTTACCTCCCGATCCCTCCCCACTCTTACCCCCAAAATAGAAAATGTGGTTCAAATGCCTATGCACGATTTATCAAGGGCATGGGGAATCGCATTTTAACCATTTTAAAACATATCTGCATTCCATGCTGTGCCATTAAAGAGATGGCCTGCGTGTTGTTTTCAATAATAGAGAGGGACTAAAGCAACACCACAAAGCTACTCCCCACCCCCCTCCCCTCCTCAGGGCAGCCCACTACCCAAGCTGCTGTATTCTGATCCTATGTGGTGGCACTTACAACCAGACGTATCTCTCCACCGGCCAACCAACACCCCCAAGTCCTATCTCTCCCCAGTGACGGAGGGCGCCCCGTGTCACCTGACCCCCTGGCTTAAGCGAGGAGGCCCGGGGGGGGTGCTGTGCTTAGATACATATTAAATCTCCGTCACACGCCGCCAGCGCTCGGCTAATTGAGAAAATTAGCACACAAAACGTCTGGCACAATGAACGTTTATCGGGACGGGATGATAAGTCATGCTGGCAACCCGATACCACTCGAGTTTAGGAGGGGGTGGGTGGGTGGGGGGGGGGAGAGGTCACCATAGTACTGAAACCTGCTGACGGCTTAAGAGACGGGTAAGAGTTAGCGGTTGACGGGGAGACGGAGTAGAAACAGTTCGCCCTGTTTGACCTTAGTTTTAGCCTGGGATTCAAAACATGGTTTCTACATTTGTGTGGAACTAGAGATAATACGCCAAAATTGGTTGGCGGCAAGGGCTGCTATGTGAGAAAATTCTCGTCTTCTAAGGTTATTGGAGAAAATATGCATTCAAGTAAAGCATTTTACAAGAATACAAAAAAGTGGCATATATACCCCCCCCCCTCGGATACGCCACTGTACAGATTTTCCTGCTGACAGCATGTAGTTAGAAGGTAACAATTTAACTCAGAGTCAGAGGATAGGAAGGAATATAGATGCATCATAGGGTAGAAATAAACCTCAGAGGATAGGAAGGAATATAGATGCATCATAGGGTAGGAATAACCCTCAGAGGGTAGGAAGGAATATAGATGCATCATAGGGTAGGAATAAACCTCAGAGGGTAGGAAGGAATATAGATGCATCATAGGGTAGGAATAACCCTCAGAGGGTAGGAAGGAATATAGATGCATCATAGGGTAGGAATAACCCTCAGAGGGTAGGAAGGAATATAGATGCATCATAGGGTAGGAATAACCCTCAGAGGGTAGGAAGGAATATAGATGCATCATAGGATAGGAATAAACCTCAGAGGGTAGGAAGGAATATAGATGCATCATAGGGTAGGAATAACCCTCAGAGGGTAGGAAGGAATATAGATGCATCATAGGGTAGGAATAAACCTCAGAGGATAGGAAGGAATATAGATGCATCATAGGGTAGAAATAAACCTCAGAGGGTAGGAAGGAATATAGATGCATCATAGGGTAGGAATAAACCTCAGAGGATAGGAAGGAATATAGATGCATCATAGGGTAGAAATAAACCTCAGAGGATAGGAAGGAATATAGATGCATCATAGGGTAGGAATAAAACTCAGAGGATAGGAAGGAATATAGATGCATCATAGGGTAGAAATAAAACTCAGAGGATAGGAATATAACACAGAGGGTAGTAATATAGCTCAGAAAGTAGGCATATACCTCAGCAGATAGGCATATATCTCAGAGCGGAGGGATATACTTCAGGCGGTAGACAAATACCTCAGAAGGTATAGGTATATACCCCAGAAGGTAGGAATGTACCTCAAAAGGTAGACATACACCGCCAAAGCCATAAATAAAGTTTGGCTTTATTTTGTTTATCAGATTTGTGTTTGAACAAGTCCGAAAGTTTCTTTCCAAATTATGGGGAGTGACTTTTATAAAAAAAAATGTCTCTGAGGAGCGTTTAAAAAAAACAAAAAAAACTAACTTTGATACTTTGGTAGATGTATATCAACTGAAAACTTGGTCAGTGGTTGAAGTTTAGAACCATTTGACCTCAGCTGACCTTTCAACCCGGCAATTACCTCAACCTGCGCCGGACTTTCAAACAAACACAAAAAAATGTTAATGTTTGGCAAGGCGTCATTATGTGATCGACGTCTTGTACAGAGGCGTCCCGTCGAGGGGTCCAGGAGCTGTGCCAGTCATGATTACAGCTCATTGCGTGGGAGCCGGGGCCGGTGAATACAGAGTCACGTGTGTGCAGGTGAGTGAAGGACGTGCTCGCGCGTGCCGCCAACGACGTGGGATTGTCCCGGTCATACACGACATAAGAATACACCAGCTACTCCCCCCTCCCCCACCACCCCCCGGCAGACGCCCTGCAGTGACTGCGTTCGGACAGAGTTCGGGTAATTGTCATCTATTAAATGGATATTTTATTTCTGTACCATCCGGGGGCGGAGCTGTCGGGGCGGAGACTTTGTTTGTTTTTCAAATGGGGAGCAGGGTGTCCCGAGGCAGTAAAACACATTTTATATTTAATTTTTTTTTCTTCAGAATTCCGATTTGTTTGATGTTCACATGTTCGGCAACAGGAACGAATCGTTTATAATTAACATAAACATAAGATTATAAAAAAATGGTGTTACCCTGAACACGCCCCCCCCCCTTTTTTTCTCCCCTTTGACAATTGCTAATCGCTTCCAATGTGGACCACGACAATGGCATGTCCAATGCCGACCAGGAGTTGTTTAAACCCAGCCCCACAGCCGTATTTACCTCGGCTGGCTATTATATTACTGATTGAATCAATCATGTTCAGTATAAGGAAATAGATGAATGATTGGTGGACAAACGACTGTTATTTTATTGCGGTATACGTTTCGTTGGTCAAAATTGTACTTTGTTATGAGTGACAAGCGATTGAGGCAAACGCTGTTTTTATTTTTTATATATTTTTGAAAGCTGCATTTGCAGTCGAACAATCTTACAACATAGCCGTAAACGAAGCTGTTTACAACACAATGTACTGCAATTTTCTGATTGTGGCAGAGTTATAGTGTCTATAATGAAAATCATTTGAATGCTAATAACGAAAGCAAAGAAGTTATGTCTTAAAAACTGAACAAAAGCTTTTGTCAATGTCTACTTCTCAGAAGATTTCTTTCCCTTAAACTCTGACAAGAACTGATATTTCTGAATTAAGTCAGAATTGTACGCCTGCAGTTGTTGGATTGTTTGTTCTGGACCGTACAATATATTTTATACTTTTTTTACATTTTGTTTAACTTAAAAGTTTAAACATGTAAAAAAAGCGTAGTGTTCACAAATTATTCAAAAACTATGTATAATTTGTTTCATGAAATTTTTAGTCATGGAAAATATTAAAAGCGACCAGGAAGCAGGTTGAAACATTTGCTGTATAAATCCAAAGAGCGCGTATGAAATATAAACACGCTAAAATTCAATATAAAACAATAAAATTTCCATCGTGGGTCGGAATTTTAATTGAGAACGACCATAAGGCATAAGGTAACGTTGGAGAAAATTAAAAACAAAAACAACCATTTACTTATTTAACATTTAACAAACAAACAAACAGACAAATAAAAAGCATTATTTTTATCTGGGACTTGTTGAGTGTGAAAAAGGGGGTGGGGGTGTAGGTAAGAGTAGAAGGCTTTCAGCTAGGTAAGACTTCGAGACGGGGGTCTTAAAACTAAAACATATCCAAGATTACATTCTCTCCGTGCAGCTCTACTTTCAGTGCTGTGAAAGAATGTAGATTGGAAAACCTCTAGATTAGCTCTAATTATGTAAGTGCGCATTATTGTAAAAGCGGGAGATAAAATTAAGTCATAATTTCTATTGCTGTCATTAGAGTCATAACAAGTGACGATCATTAATAATTCCTGCTAACAGGCACATTAAATCAACTCAGTGTAGCGATAGAATGATACAGTTGTTTGATACTAACGTTAATGGTATACACAAATATATGCATGTTATGAACAAAAGGACTTCTTGGAATACGATTTTTTTTTACATCGTGCTTATTTATAAAGTTAAATGCTCATGACTGAATGATATAAAAAAAATGAAAATGTCGTCTTTAGCTTTATTGACGATCTGAAATTTTTGAAAGAGTGTGAAAACAAAGAAAATTTTAAGAAATATTTGAAGACTTTCTTTATTTAATAGTGTTTTGAACAGCAGAGCGCTATGAAGATGCTATTCTAGCTATAGAACGCTATAGAAGAAAGCATTTATTCAGTCATTCATTCATTTTTATACATAGAATATTAATAAAGACTATACAGAGTCTGTAAATGTCTTATATCCTCCATTCGAGAAGTTACAATTAATTTTGTTTACTCTAGTTCTTAGAACTGTTTGTTTTCCTTAACAGCGAGAACAAAAATCTTTCACTTTTTCTTAACAGTAATCAGCCTCTTATATATTAAAGACGCTCCATAAATACAGAATATTATTGCATCCAACTCTTATCCATGGCCTATATCTAAGTATTGCATTGTTTGAAAGGTTTAGAATGTTAATAGTGTGTTGGGTTGTTTTCGGGTTTGTATATTTAAACTTGCACATCATTGTTATTTAGCTTTAGTTTTTATATCTAAGTATATATTATTTGTAGAAAAGCATTTTCCCTCAAGCTGCTAAAGGTTTTCGTGTGGAGGTTAAACAAATGGGGTGGGTGTGAGGAGAGTCAAAAATCTTTGTCTACCACGAGTGGCACTAACCCTTACAACGTAACTTGGTCATTTGGCTTCAGTCGTGTTTTACAAAGACGGTCGTAAAACGTGTCATCTCTGTCCGTCGGCCCCTCGAATGTTTTCAAGCTTCTGCGCATGGCTGCTGTAATCACGTACGGACGTATTAAATAATAATGAAACGGATCGAGACGAACGCCATGCATGCATGCAGGGCCAGCTAATGATACCAACAATGGGGCGTAGATACATAATCGCATACAAGCTGCGACTCTGGGGCTTAGCATAAACGTCTAGGGGGTTGGTCCGCCAGATTTAAGACCGGACTTCTGCGCTGCTTGTGTCTGTGCCACAGTCGTAAGGCGCGTTGATACGACGAGCTGGTCCTGTTATCGTGTTGATGAATTCAATGCTACAAGGAAACAGCTTGTTGGCACGAAGCGACGGTTCCCGTATTGGGCAGGGGGCTAATCCAGAAATAATCATGGTGATTTTATTGCAGTTTGTAACATATCCTCCCGTTAGGATAATGTTATTCATAGACGTGATCTCATTATTTTTTTTAACGTGGCTCATTTTGCAGGCAGATTATATTGTTGACTGGATTTGTTAAACGTTTTTCCCCCATTGGCAACAGCATGAATTCGGCGCGTGCGTGCGCTCTGGCGTCTGGCTTTAAAAAAATTATAAAGTACAATAATAATAATAAATATTTAAAAAATTATAGTTACCAGCAACAACAAGGCTTTTGAAAAGTTGAGCGCCCAGGTGAGCAAAACAGTGTAGAGAAAGGTGGGGGGTGGGGGTGGGGAGACGTTGAATGATTGCCGAGAAAGGCGGGGCACCCCGGGCAGGCCTGCCAGATACTGACGTCAACACAAACAAATACGCCAGCGAGTGCTCTCTTGGTGGCGGGATGCGACAATGTTGGGACCGTCGAACTCACGTGCGTGATGTATGAGACCGACGCCACGTGACAATTGCCAGGCTGTGCTGAACGTTGGTGGAAAGTGTGTGTGTGTGTGTGTATTTAAAAAAAATATATTCTGGAGTTGCATTTCTTTGAAACAACAAAATGCTGCTTTAAAGAATAATCTATCGAATGAAATGTTTTTAAATTCAGATAGAATAAACAATGACCTTGACGTAGCATCATTTATAACAGTTTACTGGAGATATTAAGAAAACGAAAATGAGTTATCGATGGTAAGGGCCAGTTTCCTGGAAAAATGACATCATTTCTGCTGAGAAAACTGTCAATCCCTCGTTAGAGCTAATCCAACGCGTTCGATATGCGCACATGACTATGAAATGTCGTTTCAATTGGCAAACTAATGAATTGAGGATGTTCAGGACAACTCATCCTTAATTACGATGAAATGAGTATTTTAGTGTGTTATAATTTGAAAATCCTCTGCAAATGCCATTGAATTCACAAAAAGTCAACAAAGTTCTGGTTGACAACTTTCACCTGCCTGTAGAGACGGATGCTAGCAGTTTTGAAGTCCAAATATATATCTATTTTTTAAAAAATGAAATAAAATAAAAAACATAAAAATAGATTTGGGCACATTTCAAATTGCGATTATAAAATTTCCAAGTAACACCTGGTAAAAATGTGTCAGAAAATACAAGGAATTTTCATTTCTTTAACACTTAAATTTCATATAAAAACATTAATTAAAATACTGTGATAATGATAATCAAATGTGATTTTTTTTCAAGTGTTTTTTAAAAACTTATTAGAATTATAGGGTTTTTAGGGGAGAGGGGGTGGGGGTTAATTCAGTGCCAGATTACGTCAAGGTTTTGTCTTTATTAAAAACAAAATCTTCGCTCTTAAAAATGAGTTGTTTTTATGAAGTCTCAATTATCACAATTAAACTCTTGCTGGGATGTCGGACCGGGTCACCGGAGGGTTTTATAACTAAAAACCAAATTACAATCAGCGGAGCACATCCTTCTTAGTGAGTAGAATTAGGGCAAAATAGTTGGATGTCATTGATCAGGACAGAGGTGTCACTAGGGTTGGTGTCACCCGGGACGGTAGCTCATGGTGTCACCCCTTCACGACTGAAGGGGCCGTCCATACATGACGTCACGTGAAATTGGCGATTTTTACCCCACCAGCGTCTTACTTTGTCACAAAAACTTAGACCCCCACCCATTCTTTTACGATATGACGTCAAAAAACCCAGACAAGACGTATTTTCTCAATAAAAATTAGCATGTTGCAAATTATTTTTTGTCATTTATATATGTATTTAGTTTAAGTCTGCACTCTAATATCTTAACACGCGTGAAGCCATTGAAAACGCGATTAAATAAATGGTAAACAATCAAATATCTAAGTGGAAATTTTATTTAGAGTTGCGCGTTTTTTATGTGACATCACATTTTTTTTAAACACACCCCTCCCCCTCGTCATACATCGTCACCGACGAGTGACCCCATCCCCCTATTGCGGATTAAAAAGGTGGGGGGGGGGAGCGCTGAACGGGCTAAAGCTAGGGGCCCCCAATAATTTGAGGTTCCCCAAACTTATTATAAATTATAGTGTATAATAAAGATGCAGGCAAATGTTTGTTTGAATCCATGAAAATGCCTTGGACAGTCATACGGCAGTGCGGCAAATATATGAGTATAAGAAAGTATAACGGAAACCAGGCTATTCTTTATGAGAAGTGCAGTGTTGCTCATTATGTGCCGTGCACAGCTAATTCTATTAATTTGGTTGGGAAAAGTGCAGCAGGACAACCTGCTGCAGTCAGAGTTTTTTTTGTTGTCTTCTGCAAAATCTTTATACCCGGCTTGTTGCATCTACTCATTGTTGACAGGTACTTCAAAAACACATGAAATTGATACATGTTAACAAAACCTTGTCTGCATGACACACGATGGTTAGCCTGACATGATGCTGTAAGTTCTGTTAATAACTCATACCATGAGAATATCGCAGCACTGGAAGAATTAGCAACAAACTAAAATCAGCCGCACGTGACTGTCGACTTGAAGCAGTAGGATTTCTAAAGGAACTTGAACAACTAGAACTCGATATTTTACTTTAAATATCAGTTTGTTAAAAGACAGCATTCTTAATTTGATTACTATGAAGACAAAGGAAAGGACAAGTCCGTAGTTTAAAAAAAAAGAGTATAAACAATCTTCAATGCTATTAAAAAAATATAAAAAAAGAAAGCGTCAGACAAAAATTCAAGGTTGAGGTATTTATGGTAGTCATTTACAAACTTTCTTAAGCCTTACAACATCGCTTAGGCGCATATAAAGACATCCATGAGAAATTTGGCTTTCTTTCAAACCTATCTGAGCTCAGAAATTTCGCTATCCGATGGGCAGCAGCCAAGTTAATGGAAGAATATTCAAGCGATTTCGAAGACTGCTTACCTTCAGAATTAGTCCAATTTTCAGAACTCTTTAAAAATGAAATTGTCCAGACCCAGGAAAAGGAATTAGCCCAATACGAAACTCAAAACACGTGCACAGAGCTAAAAATTTTGTTGCTTTTGAAGGATTTAAATTTCACACAGTCGTTGACAAATGTACACATCGCACTTCGCATCTATATATATCTCTCAATGATGACATCAAACTGCAGCTGAGAGCGATCATTTTCAAAGTTGAAAAGAATATAAAATGAGTAAAAATTTGCATGGGACAACAAAAACTGAGTATGCTCTAATGAGCATTGAAAAGGAACTTGCAAGCTTACTTAGCTTTACTGACTTGTTTGAAAACTTCGCCATGAGAAAAATTCGCAAACGAAATTTGTAGGTTGAAATAATATAAATTTTTCAATAAATTTTGGATTTCAAATAGAGAACACAATTCGTTACCCAATGAAAAAAAAGTTTAAAAAAAGAATATTTTTAAATACGGAATAACGCGTAATATTTTTTTTAAGCAAGCACGTTCGTATCCACGAAACAGCGTAAGTCGGGATGGGACCATCGTAACCGGAGAACTACCTGTAAATAAACATATCTATGCTTTCACGCCTTTAATAAATATATATATAACGAAATATTAACTCAAAGATATTGAATTCATAATTTTCCTCTAGAAAAACATCAACAAAGAAAACCCATCCTTTAATTTTTTTATTTAAAAAAAATAAATTATTATTATATTTTGGGGGGGGGGATTTAAAATCGTATTCCCCCAACCCCGCTGTGGTGGAGGGAGTCGTGAGGTGGAATTCGTCCATGCTGTTGGTGTGTCCAAGCCAAAATGGCTTTATATCTTTTAAAACATAAGACACTGCCTCTTTCATGTCCAGCTTTTTTTTTAAAGATCTCTCTGCTGCGACTGTTTCTTTTCTTTTTTTTTACTAATTTATTTTAATGTTGTTTGTATGTTGGGACTGTTTTATTATTGCAAGTTAACTGATTTTTTTTTCCGCATTTAACGTATTTCATTGTATTTCTTAATTTCTTTCTAGATGAAAAAATGTGTCTTCTTTTTTTTCTTCTGACATCAAAATCGTACACAATAAAATTTTGAGCTCCGGTGTCACCCCCTGATGGGTGTCACCCGGGGCGGCCCGCCCCCTCGCACCCCCCTAGTGACGCCACTGGAGCAGGATTAGGGCAAAATGGTTGGATGTTATTGAGCAGGATTAGGGCAGAATGGTTGGCTGTCATTGAACAGAATTATTAGAATTTAAAGTTTAAAAGATGAGAAAGAGTCGACTACGTGAAACAATTTGTTTGTGAAATGTAGAGTCGCCTTCGGGAGAGCATGTTCGTCAAAGATGATTTTAGCACAAGATAGCATGTGCTGGTGATAGGCAGAGTCGAATACACGGGTGCATGTGCTACTCAAATGCATAGTCGATATCGTGAAAACCATATCGTTTCAAAAAAGATCATCTTTAAAATTAACATGTTTATTTCTTTTGCTTTCTAAAAAGTTGTAAGGGTTTCAACAGTTTTCGTCTTTTAATTTGAACCAAATTTACAGTTGAAATGTTGAAAAAGTTACGAAGAATAATTCCCACAAGAGATTTTGTTTTATATCTTGATGTTTATTTACTCTAGTAATACTAGTAACGAAGTGTTCAGCATCCTTATAGAATGTCTAATACGTCATTGATGTTTATCGAGCCAGGTATGTGAATTGTGTGACGTGGCCGTAGAATCCTCGTCATGGTCCTCACAAACCTGTGTTTTTCACTGGCTGTTATCCATCCACCCATCCCTGTGGCGCTACAGCCCGTGTAGGGCGTGGGCCTACCTCCCCACCTCCTTCCACTCAATCCTAATCAACGCCCTTTTCTTCTCCAAGATGGATGCCCAGTTGCTCTATATTTTTTCTCTACATCATCCATCCATCGAAGTCCAGGTCTTCCCTTGAGCCGTCTTCCTCTGGGGTTTTGGTCGTGCACCAACCTTTACTCCTCTTTCATTTGAAATTATTTCTAAGTGTCCTGCCCATTGCAAACAGCCTTTTTAAAATTTCTGCATCTATCGTTAGATCCTGATATACACTGTACAGTTCATGGTTGGTTCGTATTCTCACACTGGCTGTCACCTTAGTAGTTAATGTAGCCAAACATTCAGACACTAAAAATAATTTACTGTGTGATACGATGTCACGAGGGATGACACAATTTCTTCCTTCGAGGTCTGATTTTTCATTGATTCTTCATCTGTCGTTACGTAATATTGTAAATGAGAACAAGAATGCAACGGATAGAGTGAGTTGTTTTTTTTAAAAATCAGTGCTTTTATTATTTTTTTAAAAAATCTAGCTCTTTTGTCATAACCAGGTGGAAATGAGAAGAAAAGTGGAAAGAGGGAGAGAAAGTGGGTGGGAGGAAAGTAGAGAGGGACAGTGGGGGGGGTGAAACGAAAGAGATGCAGGAGAGACTGAAGGGGGGTGCTACTGATATATTTATCTTTATCTTTTTTTTCACCACTGGTAAAAGACCCCTCTTACCCTCCCTCACGGTGGCCTCTGTGACAATTTAAATAAGGCACCGGGGAGCAGCACAAAGGTGTGGTGTACAACTGGCAACAGGTAAGGCGATGATTAGCCGAGCTGTCAGCATGCACCATTAAATAGGGGCCCGATTAAACAGCCCATTGTTTGGTTAATTGCATTGGAACACGGAGTTAATGTGCTAACTTATGTACAATCAGGCACGAGATACGGCGGGCTCATGGGACCTAATTAAACAGGTGGTGTAGCAAGGAGGTGTGCAAGGAAAGATGGGGGAAGGAAGACAGGGAAGGAGGTGGATGGGGAAGGAAGTGACGGGCCGAAGGTTCGGGGAAGGACGGGGGTTATCCTAACGTGCTGTGGGACTTAGTTTAATCGGTTCACAGCACGATTTGATGAAGCACTGGATCAGTTTGTGTGTGTAGGTTGTTCGGTTGTGTGTGTGCTTGCCTTTGTGTGTGTAATGAGTCTGGTTGTATGTGTGTGTGTGTGTGTGTATGTGTGTGTACATGTCTTTGTATGCGTAGTGTCTCTATATGAAGTTTATGTGTGTAGTGTGTCTTTGAGGGTGTAGTATTTCTTGTGTCTTTGTGTGTGTGTGTGTAGGTGGATGTGTAGTGTGTATTTGTGTGTCTTTTTGTGCGGGAATGACTGTAGTGCGTCTTTGTGTTTATTTGTGCGTCAAATAATTTTCTTTGAAGACAGTTACGCACTTCTAGGCACAATGTCGTAGCTAAGACGAATATGATCGAATAATTGCCTGCAGAACTGATGTTTTTAATCTTTTTAGGAAGGTCTCACCACGATAGGAAGGTCTGTATAGGAAGGTCTGTATAGGAAGGTCTGACCAGTACATGTAGGTCTGACCACTACAAATTGGTACAATCATTGCAGTTACGTCTGTTCCAGTGAACATCAGTTGATCAGTGCTTAATTTGCTGTGCAAGAAAGAATGGTTACTATCTTTAAGCTTTAGTTGTCTAGTATCACGCCTGCTATTTAGAAGCTATGATTTATGCAGAAAAAGATCCCGCGTGAGTGGACATTTAACAGAGTCACTAGATGGCCATCTCAAAGATCTCATGGGTGGGCATGTAACTTATTGTATCAGATCCCGTGGATGTCATTGTTAGTTCGGTGGGTGGGCATCTTGCAACGTGCCATTTCGTCTGTTACACAATTCTTTTTTAATAACATAAAGTATAAAGAGTTCCTGATGTAAACTTACTATGTGTAATAGGAATTCCTGTGATCTATCTTGGACTTACCCCTAACCCCCTACCCCCATGTCACCTACTAATTCTATCGTTAGTCCTTTGTTATGGATCATCAAAGTTCATGAAATGAGATCACAGGATATGTGTCCGTCTACGAAAGACGATAGATTTATCTTAATTATTTGCAGCACTTGGTGTGGCTGATGAGACCAATCCTTGAGTGGCAGTCTCTTCTGCATGTCATACACACGAATGCAGTGGGGCAGTGTTGCGTGGCCTTCCTCCTCGCTCTTTTTCCAACTGCTTCTGCCCTAGTTTACTCCCCTGCTCTTAGTGATCCTTCTTTCACTACAGCCCGCCACGTGGACCTATCTGCCAGGTTTTCCCAGTTTTGTATGTCAATGCTGGCTGCTTTCATGTCTCTCTTGCATATGTCCGTGTATCTGAGACATGGCCGACCAACCGACCTTTTCCCTGTCGCTAGCTCGCTGTAAGGCGCATCCTTGGATATGCGACCAGTTTGCATTCTTTTGACGTGTCAAAGCCAACGGAGGCGTCTTTGGCTTAATATGGCTGGAATGCTATATATACTCATGCTTGGTTGAGCCAGGACCTCTGTGTTGGGGACTTTCTCTTGCCATTTGATGTCTAGGATGCGGCGCAGACATCTTAGGTGGAAGCTATTGAGCCTTCTTTCATGCCTGGCATAGGTGGTCCAAGACTCGCATCCATAGAGGAGTGTTCTCAGTACGCAGGTCTGGTATACCTGCAGCTTAGTCCTTGCTGTGAGTTTGGCATTGGGCCAGACTCTTTTGTACAGTCTAGCCATAACAGTTGCTGCCTTCCCTGCCCTACCACTTATGTCATCTTCCAGTGACAGGGTGATGGAGATGTTTGACCCCAGATATGTAAAACTGTCAACAACATCCAGGTTGCAGTCGTCAAAGGCGATAGTGGGGAGGGAGGCTGCATCCTGTGCAATAATGTTGGTTTTCTTTATGCTAGTGGTCAGGCCTAACTCTTTGCAGGCAGCGGAGAAGCTGGATACAAGGTTCTGCAGTCCGTCTGCTGTGTGAGATATTAAGGCAGCATCGTCTGCAAATAAGAGCTCGCGCAGCCAAATCTTCCTTATTTTGGTCTTGGCTCTAAGTCGGGCAATATTGAATAATCTCCCAACACCTATGGTGTGTATGTATATCCCCTCGCTGTTGATCTTGAAGGCATGCTGGAGTAAGATGGAAAAGAATATTGCGAATAGAGTAGGTGCCAACACGCAGCCTTGCTTTACTTCACTACTTACTGGGAAAGCGTCAGAGGTGGCACCGTTATAGAACACTGTGCCCTACATGTTATCGTGGAATGGCTTGATGATGTTAAGCAGATGTGTAGGGCAGGATATATGCATCATAATAAGACCAAAGGTAAAGAAGAAAATAGGACAGCTCTCCTTACATTGGCTAGCTGTACTGACACATTTCAACTGAATGAAAATTTTCCCCTGGAGATCTGTATAATGAATTAGACCAAACTGTTTTCCTCCCACTACTTTTTAAAAATATATTGGGGTAGGTGGTTCAACAATAGTTTGTTCAATGTTGCTGTGGAGATTCTATACAAGTTTGTTTAATGTGAGGGTGCATGGAATGTTCTATATTTCTTTGTTTAATGTGAGGGTGCATGGAATTTTTTTCTTTATTTATTTGTTTAATGTGAATGTGAGGGTGCATGGAATGTTCTATATTTATTTGTTTAATGTGAGGGTGCATGGAATGTTCTATATTTGTTTGTTTAATGTGAGGGTGCATGGAATGTTCTATATTTGTTTGTTTAATGTGAGGGTGCATGGAATGTTCTATAGTTGTTTGTTTAATGTGAGGGTGCATGGAATGCTCTATATTTGTTTGTTTAATGTGAGAGTGCATGGAATGTTCTATATTTGTTTGTTTAATGTGAGGGTGCATGGAATGTTCTATATTTGTTTGTTTAATGCAGTGCTTCTCAATTATTTTCTGTCATGCCCCCCCCCCATTTGTCTATAAAATTGTTATATGACATTTTTTACCGAGGTCAAACAAGCCCCTCTTTACGGAGCCACGCCCCTCCCCCATGGCGGGCGCGACCCACTATCTGAGAAGCACTGGTTTAATGTGATGGTGCATGGAATGTTCTATATAGGTTTGTTTAATGTGGAGGTAGGAATTTCTCTATTTGTTAGTTTAATATGACGGTGGAATGTTCTATATTTGTTTGTTCAATGTGGATGATAGAATGTTCTATATTTGTTTGTTCAATGTGGATGATAAACTGTAATACATTTGTTTGTTTAATGTGGAGGTTGGAATGTTCTATATTGGTTTGTTCCATGTAGAAGTGTTCAATAGGAAAGTTTATTGTAATTAATCCCTCCCCTACAACCTCTGAGGTTAACGCTTCGTGCCTTCCGTCGGACTGGAAGTAACTTGAGAAGAAAAAAACGGTTAATTATTATGCTAATATCCTATTATGTGCACATTAACTAGCAGGGGCCCGCTACGTGCGCCTAAACGTATCAAGACATTTAGTTACGCCTCATAAATAAGACAACGAAATCCACTGCGTTGGGGTTTTTAAGCCTATACCAAAAAGTATAAGTGGTGGGGCTTGCGGGATTTTTTTGTTGTTGTTGTTGGTGGTGGGTTTAGTGTGGGCGTGGGGGGGCGGGGGTGGATTGGGCACGGAGAAGGGCACGCTTCTGGAAGAGGAAAAGGAAATGAAACTAAAAACGGTCATCCGGTAATAAAATAATATATATGATAATTTTTCTTCGCGGGTAATCACGTGCTATTGTCCAATCGTAACGATTCTTATTGTATTGAGATTCAGTCTTGACGCTAAAGCCAGAAATCAAATTTATATCTCTCAATAATTGTTTCAGTCATGATGAATGTGTTTATTATACATAGAGCTGCCAGATTCATTACTGGAGAATATTCAAAACTGACAAGAATAACACCATTAGTTAAATCATTAAACCTCGAAACACTAGAAGATAGAAGAACCAAGAGTAAATTAGTAATAATACATAAAGCAATTAATTATAAATTAGAAATACAACACAAAGATAACTTAATACAACCCTCAGATAGACATAAGGATAAAAACACCTTTCTTATTCCGTATGCAAAAACACATACAATTTCTCGTTATTCCCGTCCGGAATTCGGGCGTGGAATGGGTTGCCTGAAGAATCCAGGAAAACCAACACTTTATCAACATTTAAAACTCTAATAAGAATGCAGGCCTAGACACAAACCATAGATAAGCGTAGGACGCAAAAATCTTCTGTATAGAAGGGGCGTCTGTAGGCGATAAGTAGATAAGATATATGAACATACACACTCTTCGGCGGCGCTGACAGTTCTACTCAGCCTAAATGCAGTCTCACCCCACTAATATCCTGTTCTAACTTATATTTACTTCAAAAGCTCGCACAAAATGCGATAACATCATCAACTATAGTAGAATCACCAGAAATAATTTAAATCTGATGAAGCACATATATAGACAAAATCCTTCAGTAAAGTTAAAACTCACATTCTCACAATAACGATCCATGTTCCTCTTAGCCCAATATTTCAGCTATCTCTGATCTGATCTCTTCCTTGCCGAATTTCCTTTTCTGTTCGTTTGAATCAATCCCGTGATATCTACTTTATCTTGTTTCATGTTTCATTATCTAGTTACTAAAACTATTTCTGATTATAACGATCAAATCGTTCTGTGTAGTATATTTTTTTACACATTAAGTTTATGTTAGTGATAGAAATAGAGTTTGATATTACATGACATTACCTTTGGCATTTGAAACCCGATTTTAATTGGTCCTTCAAATTAAAGTGCTTTTGTTGTTTTTCGAACACAAATCAGAAGGCCATGTGCGTTGGTATTTAATAAATATAGGTCTTGAGATAAATTAATTCACAGGAGGCAACAACGTTACTGAATGTTTTCATCAATTTTTTTCGTTACCATAAAGTAACTGTTTCAAAATTCAATATTTTTTTTCAAAAAGTTTTTTTTATTTTTTAAATCTCCCATGTCACACTCAAACGACACGAAATAACCTCTAAACCGTATTTCAAAACTCCTGACACGCGCTAGCCTCGACGTCGCCGACATGCGATGCATCCCAGACACCCAAGGCTCGAGAGGGAATCGATTAAAACTAAATAGCTCCGCCGCTGTGAGGTTTGGGCAAATTATCCCCATAAAAACCCGCTCCGATGACGCTGGAATATTTAATGGTCACGGATAGACTAATGCCGCCCGGAGAGGTGTTCCGGTCGGCCCGGCGCCCCCAGTGGGAGAGCTGGGCTTTAACCCTAACGACGCGACACTCGCTAACCTTTGTCACATCTCGGCTGCTGCCAGTCAAACTTGCTTTAAATCAAGTTTTTGTGGAGTTTTTTCTCTAGTCTTGTCGACAGTTTATGTCTGGCAAGTGACAATAAATACTTGGTCTCTTTAAGAAGCGGTCTTTAAGAAACGGAAACGTTCATTATGTCAAACATATGTGTACACGGAATGTAGGAGTTGTACAACATAATGATATAATTGTCAGCACTGGCGTTTGTTTGGAAGGTTTTGATCAGCTCCAGAGCCAGATCACGGGAACAAATTGTAAAAATAATTTAAAAAATTTAAAGTTAATTTGACAATGGAACGGGACAATTATCTTCGGTCATCACCATAAAAAAAATTCAACTTCCCTGGTTCGAGCTTTCAAATTGCTAAGTAGGAAAAAAAAGAGAACTTGAAATTATGCAAGAAAAAAAAAGAAGGCAATAAAAAATGTTAAAATCCATATCTGTTTCACGTGTTACGACCTTACTTTTACAACTCCAAATAATAAAAGTAATCAAAGTCGTATAGCAAGAACTCCTTTTTTTCATTTAAACATCGTCTTGTCTCCCTTAACGACCAACCACTCTCCCGTCACTTCCTTTCAACATCTGAAATTTCATATTTAAACCAATTTTCCGCCGCACATACTGGTGCGCATCCACTATCGTGCGCATCGGTAACCATTCTCGCCGTTGTTTAACATATTCTCCTATATGAGATTACAACAATAAAGAATTTTTTTAACGGTTGTAAATGGTCCGCATTCCATTTATTTCCTCAGGTTCTTACATCATTTAAAAAAAAACAATTTTTAAAATTGCCAACCACCCACTACCTAGGCAACCATCCACTACCTTGCCAACCACCCACTACGTTGCTAACCACCCACTACCTTTCCAACCACCTACTACCTTGCCAACCACCCACTACGTTGCCAACCACCCACAACCTTGCCAACCACCCAATCTATAATCCATGTCCCCCAAGCCCGCAGACCCCCCGATGACACAGTGCCCTTAGCGTCCAGAGCTCCGATGTCGCTGCCTTTTGTAGGTCCCTTCGTCCCACGTTTGTCCGGTGTCCCCATCAATCAATATGTAATTGGTCCACCAATTAGTCACCTCGGAGGGGGGAGGATGATCGGGTCCTTCACACGTCATGAGGGGGGAGGGGGGATTTTTAGGGCTACAAGGGTGTTGGACGACCAGGTGACACTTGTATGGCGCTCGGACCAGGCGAGAGAATCCCGTCACAACAGAGTGTTGGCCTTAGTTCCACGTGTCAACACATGTTTGAAATGGTCGACTACCAAGACGGTGGCAGGTCAGCTATTACATGGGGATCACTGAATTATAAAGTTAAGCTTTTGATGGTTGCACTCAAACCAGTGTCATCAGATTAAAGAATGGGTTAGTCCAAAGACCAGAAACAGACAAAGAATAAAGCTCGCATTGGCGTCTCTGAAGTGGAACAGACGACTATCTCTCGTCTCATCAATTTATATATTCTTATAAACTAATTTTTTTTTGGTTGAAATTAGAACATTTTTCGAGTGACTCGACCCTCCTACGACAATGGAGTCAGTATAGGATATGTTTATCTGACTGTACTGTAGAAGTATTGTCAATATAGTGAATGATGTGTTTACTTGACTATATTCTATGAGCCTTGTCAATATTTTGAATTATGTGTTAACTTGACTATACTTTAGGAGTCTTTTCAAAATTGTGAATGATGTGTTTTCTTGACTATACTCTAGGAGTCTTGTCATAACGCGTTACTAGTCTTTGATTGAGGTCAGTTGTTATTTAGATTGTTAGCAAAGATTTCATGTGCGAAGAATGGCTTGTTTAAAAAAAAATTAATTGTTTAAAAAAATGATAGCATCGACAAAACAACACACTGTATCTGAAAGCTCTTGTGAGCTCAAGAAAATTTGATCAACAAAAGGTCATACCAATACAATTTATCAGCAAAAGGACATAACAATACAATTTTATCAATAATATGTCAAAATAATAACATTTTTTTTCAGTAAAATGTCATAACAATGAATTTTTATCAGTCAAAGATCATAACAATTACGTACAACCTCAATGGAAACAGCCACAAATTGTGCCCTGAAACAAAAGGTACCTTGTAGTGGTTGTTATATGTCCCAAATGAGTCTGCATTATCCCCAAGAATTCCCTATTGACCCCAGATGAGGTTATTTACCTCTGTTCGCCAACCTCTTTCTTACGGGATGACCGTCAGTCAATTGAGGGATTTTTAAAAAAATCCATTTTAAAAATATTATTTTAAAATATTTTTTTCTAAACAAAGACGTTAACCGTGAATTAATAGTCAATGTTTAATTTGTATTCATTAAAATAAAATATAATCTAAGGATGTTAACACAGTTCGTTTTTTTAAGGCTGGTTAAACGTTTTGAAAAAAATGCTTCACGCGGGTTACGATATTACAATGTAGACCTTCACTAAATAAATAATAAATACTTAAATGACAATAAAAGTGATTTGAAACATACTTATTTTCAAAAAGAAAAAAAGTTTGTTTTTTTGTGTTTTTTGGAGGGGGGGGGGTCAAAGCTTTGTGACGTATTTTTAGAGGGGGGGTCTAACTTTTTGTGACGACGCGTGACGAGGGGGGAGGGGGTCAAAAATCGGCAAAAATCGCGTGATGTCATTTATGGACGGCCCCTTACCTGTGTTGTTTAGTTCGTTAAATTAACACTCCTTTAACAACATTCCTAATATTTGCGATATAAATGAGGTTTTTAAAAAGGTTACATGTATAATCTAGTGCATTAGTACCATTGTGCAAATTTCAATATTGAGTTAATAAATTGGTAGTCTAAACGTGGTATTAAATTTTTATAGTTTATAATCTTAATGCACTGAGTAAGATTGATACTGCAATTTTTCAGGTACATATTTCTACGCTTTATATTGGATACAGCTGTGTCAGTTTCAAAATTATGTTTCAGATTTTTATTCCCGTGTCCGATTTATAGGTATGTGTCATATTTATTGTTATGTGCGTCAGTTTCATAATTTGTATCACACCTGGTGTGTCACATGTAAAATGTAATGTCATATGTCCATAAATGACACCATTTTCTTTAAAGAAATGCATACATACTCAGGTTTCCAGTTCAAGCTCTTCTAATACATCGTAACTCTTCTGTCTTTACTGTGATCATCTCTCTCTCTATCTCTCTTTTTCTCTCTCTCTCTCTATCTTTCTTTCTCTCTCTCTCTATTTCTTTCTTTATCTCTCTCTTTTTATCTTTTTCTACATGCCCATTAACTTTTTTCTTGACAAGACAGTCACATCACTTAAACGTCCATTCCCCCCCCCCTTTTTTTTTCTCCTTAAAAATAAAGGGGGAGAAAAAGCAATTTCCTCAGGAGGGAGAAAACTCCGATGTTTATTTGACACCTAAAACATGAAGGGAGACAACAAATGTCCTGGCGTAACTAACACCCTAGCGTCTCAGTGCGACTCCCTGTGAACACGGCTGGTTGTTCATTGAGCTGGCTGGCGGGGGGTCGGTTCATCCTGGTAATTAGAGACGCCTAATCAGGCCCGGGCCTTCCCTTAACGTTAGCCAATGCATCTAAATACCAGGCCGTGACCGCACTGGCATGGGGTCAATCGGGGTGAGATGTGGACTCCATGACACGCTTGTCCCAGCGACAACTGGGAGGACACGGGGACAAATGGATTCTTCCACGGCACTTGATCACTGCTGAGGTCAAGGATACATGATGACCTTTGGTCAAGATATTGATATAGGATGATAGGTTACTTGTTACTGATGCGTTCTAGGACTATGGCTGTATATACACGCGAAAACTATTCATACTCAATTTAAACAGTAGATATGTTTATTTTTTGTTTTGGGAAAGAGCATCGTTGTCAATAAATTGTCCAGCAACAGTTTGAAATGATCAAAGTCTTCTTTTGTAAAGTTTCATTTCACACGGTACATGACATGATGAGATCGCCCCAAATTAAACACTTGGCGGGACTTGCAATAAGAGTTAAAGAGATCAAACACCCCTGTCAGTCGTTGTTTGGGACCACAAATGTTCTCTATTGTTACTAGACATGAATGAGCTTTTCAAGGCGTAGCTTCACAAAGACATTTTGTTCATGTGTTCCTATGAACGCCGACAACCGTGGTGACATGCTTCATGAACGTTGTCGAAGGTGGTTGTTGTTGTTGTTGTTGTTTTAAAGATTACGCATTGTGACAAATACCTTGCGAAAAGAGACCAGAAAGAAAAAATCGAACTTTAATGATTATTTGTACATATATTTTTGTGTGTCTCTAATCGGACATCCTAATAATGGGCCAATGAGTTCAAGCGTCGTTTATGACATGACTTGGTGCACAGGCTTAGCGTTTGAGTAACTCCGTGATCAGCTAAAGAGTTAAAAGTCAGAGGTCAACAAAAGTGTTAAATGTCCGTGGTCAGCCTAAGTGTTAAAAGTCAGTGGTCAGCTCAAGTTTGGTTAAGGCCGTGGAAAGCGTGAGATGCCGTAGATAGAATCCCAATCATTTTGAGAATGCACCCTGTGGTCGTAAAACTTGGGGCGCTACGCTTCTTTAAAGGTGAAAGCGCCGGACGTTTTCAGCTTTGTCCGCGGAATCCTTCTCCCCCGGGGGGTGGGTACCAGGGGGCGTAATTGTTGGTTTAAACGGGGGTAACGTTAAACCCTGGAATTTAGGCAGCTCCCCCGCCCAGGTCAAACACGAATAGCCACTGATTTATGCTTCACTGCAGGGGACACTACACTCGGGATTTGGGGGGGGGGCTGAATGTGGCCGAGCTCGTCGTAAAAGATGAACACCGACGCCAAATTAGGGGTTGGGTAACCAAAATTTTGACCATTCATAATTATGCCGTTGGTGTGCTACCCACCCCCCACCCCAAATTTTGTGTTCCGTTATCTGAACTTTATTTTTTTCAATCGGCGTGTCTCAATTTTTCAAGAGAGAAACCAATGACAGCTGACAAGTCACTAATTTTGTCATTATATTTGAATGGTGAGTCATTGGCAGCAGTCATGTTTCCTTCTCATTGGCAGCAGTCATGTTTCCCTCTCATTGGCAGCAGTCATGTTTCGCTCTCATTGGCAGCAGTCATGTTTCGCTCTCATTGGCAGCAGTCATGTTTCCCTCTCATTGGCAGCAGTCATGTTTCCCTCTCATTGGCAGCAGTCATGTTTCCCTCTCATTGGCAACAGTCATGTTTCGCTCTCATTGGCAGCAGTCATGTTTCGCTCTCATTGGCAACAGTCATGTTTCGCTCTCATTGGCAGCAGTCATCCATCCCTCTCATTGGCAGCAGTCATGTTTCCCTCTCATTGGCAGCAGTCATGTTTCCCTCTCATTGGCAGCAGTCATGTTTCCCTCTCATTGGCAGCAGTCATGTTTCCCTCTCATTGGCAGCAGTCATGTTTCGCTTCCCTCTCATTGGCAGTAGTCATGTATCTCTCTCAGAGGTAGTCTCACCCCCCCTAATTTTTTTTCAATGCTTTTGCACAATTTTTTGTTTTTGTTTAGACAAACATAACATAAACAGACAAAAGCTTTTACCAATGAATCTGCGGATGGGAATCTGGTCTCCATGACAACACTTGAGTTGTCATAACTCCATATTACTACGTATATGTATAACAGTACACAGATAAGTGTGCAACTTGGAGAAGGTGCCAATCTTACACTTATTAATTCCTAAAGCAACACGCCTTTCTTATAGGGTTGGGCAGTGGCGTAGCTACGGGTTTGTAGGGATTTGGGGGCCCAGGGGGCTTGGCCTCTTTTTTTGTGGGGGGCAGGGGCTGAATACATGGCGGTGGCGTAATATTGAATGTAAATAAATCTTTTGGAAACTCATTTGGGGGCCCCCCTCAAGTGGGGCCCCCTCAAGTGGGGGCCCGGGGGGGGCTTTAAAATGTGGACCCCCCTTCCTGTTCCCAGCTACGCCAATGGGGTTGAGGTCGAATCAAACCGGTACTGTTGACACACACACTGCTGACGGCTGAAAAATCTGGACATCCGAGGAACTGAATGCGCATGGAGCAAACTCTATCGCAAAATTATTGGGTCCGGAAACGTTTAACGAACGTGTCACCATGCTAATTACGACACAAATGCAAATATTTTAATTAAGTCTAGTGCTAGAAAACCATTTGTAGTTGTTGGTGTCTTTGTTGCCGTTTTTTTCCTTCTGTTGTATAATCAATTTTTAACAATACCTTACCCTCACCCCCCTCCCCCGCAGTCGCCCAAAAACAGCCCGCCCCCAAGGCTTGCTCATTTAACAATAATAAGCTCAATGTGACCGGCTCTGTTGCATGCCGAGTCTGCGTGGTATTTTATTGTTGTTTTAGCTGATGAGCCCGTTCGGAAACAATGCGCCTTAATGATTAAAATGGTAATGTAAAATTTGAGAAATAATAACTACAGCTATTGCGTTTTCAACCTACATCTAAAACAGAACCATGTAACAGCAAGACAAACATCTAAAACAGAACCATATAACAGCAAGACAAACATCTAAAACAGAACCATGTAACAGCAAGACAAACATCTAAAACAGAGCCATATAACAGCAGCACAAACATCTAAGACAGAACCATATAACAGGTAAATTTATAATATAAAAAACAGGGTATTAGTAGGCCTGACAAGACGTAACACAACAGCGAACGTTTCGGCAAAGAGCCTTCCTCAACGGACAAATAGTACACACATGAAACGAATAACACGAAATGATAATAAAAACTACAAAAAAATTTTTTTTTAAATAATTGTCTGAGAGAGCCATAAACACCACATATTTTGAAAAGTAATTCCGTGAGGGCCATACATTATGTTTAAATCTAAAAATTCAAGTAAATGTATGCATCTTGTGTTATTTCAACACTAAAAGTAAAATAATTATGTCTGTGAATTCTTTTTTATAACATTTTTATGCTGTATTTTTATAAGCAGATCAAATGAGTCTGAATAAACGTGTGTGTTTTTTTAATAATCGAACATTTGTCTGAGAGCCAGATGCAGCCATCAAAAGAGCCACATCTGGCTCGCGAGCCATGGTTTCCCGATCCTTGGGGTACACCATTATCAACAGCGTGTAATTAGGATGATATCAATCTATTTCTAATTGTTCAGCTTTGAGAGTATATTTTTGGGTTCCACAATTAAACACAAAAATGCGTTGCTGGAGATTGGTATCGTCTAAAGCAGTGCTAGTCAAAGTGGTGGTCCGTGGACCGGTGACGGTCCTTGGGCCATCCGCCGCCGGTCCGCAGAAATTATTTAAAAAAAGGATATAAAAATATAATTATAATCTTCCATTTTAAACCATTAACACTAACCTTATGGAATATGTCAATTTTCAGCAATTAACAAATAAAATAAAACAAATAAAATAAATTAAATTTCGCTACCACGTCAGTACATGTAAAATAGTTCACCGTTCCGTGATGCAATCGGAAAATTCCGGCCGTTCCACCATATTAAAAAGTTTGAGAAGCACTGGTCTAAAGTTTCAAAGAGGGGAGTATATATTTTAAGGTTTATATTTAAAACAGAAATAATAAAGCTGGAGGTGGTATCTTCAAAGGGCGTTCGATTTGCGAGTGTATTTATTTTCGGTCTTTGTTTAAACACAAATTGACGTGCTAGAGTTGTTATCGTCAAAAAGCATTCAGTTTTGAGAGTGTATTTTTAGTTGTATGTATCTCAATACAACCTGAGGCGCCCGAGTTGGTTTTTGCCGTTTTCCTCCTAAAATTTATCTTCTGTCTCACGTAACATCGCACACATGACAGCAATCAAAAACAAAAAAAAATATGAATTATCGCGCAAAAAACGACAAGCAGGGAGTTTAAGCGTGAACAAAAAAAAATTACCTAGAGAAAAATGGCACAGAATGATGCATGACAGGAAAACCTTTGAAATCTTGCGAGATTTCCACGACGCTCTCGTTGTTCTCCGTAATTCATTAATAGCACCAGCTCTAATAGCTATCATTTGGTTGGCAGCCCCCCTTCTCATTATGTAATTTCGAAAAATAACCAGTTTCCTTAAATACCCAGTTTAGCCATAAGCCAATACGAGGTGATAACACGCAGACAATAGTTTATCGTAAAGGGTTAATAACGAGGCGCGTACGAGGAGTTAAGATCGCGGTTGGCAGCGCGAGCCACGCTGGAGGGCGTTGTCGCGTTCGCTCGATATTCTTAAATGTGTGTTTTTATTGAGATATTTAAGAGGAGACAGGTAAGAATAACTACGTGCTGTTTTGTTTTCATCAATATTTTATACCCCCAGGACCCGAGTGTTATAGCTCCCCCCTCCCCCTTCACACAAAACACACACACACACACAACACGCAATTAGTACTGTTCAATTTAGGACTTGTCATTTCTCAGACCGGAAACGTCATGTATCTCATTGCGCAATGTTACTTTCTTTAGACAAATGTTTCTTAGACCAATCATTTTCAACCTATGTATATAAGGAACAACACCTGTACAAAATGTTTATTGTAATAAGTTGTACGCAAGTTTTTGTATTGGTAAAATCTACTAACATGAATCAAATTAACGTAGAATGATGTTGAAGTAAGTCTAAACAGAACACCCGGATATTTCATTAATAACTAATGAGATTGTTCCTACTGAAATACCCGGATGTTCTATTAATAGACGTCGCCATTAAATGACAAAGCCGACGATATTCTAAGGAAGTTTCTTTATTCCTTTCAAAAATACTGTATTCCATTTCAATTCCTTTGTGTGTATTTGGTTAGTGTAATAAACCAGCTATCAACACGAGTCTCTGTAGACAGATGATAAAAAGAGTTGCTCCCAAATTTTTCCTACAGAAATGAATTGAAATACATATACAAAGTGTGTATTTGTATATACTTATATACATTTTTACATCAAGTTAAGAGATCTGTCTTTACTACGCTGTAAAAAGATGTTATGAATTTTAATAATCCGGTTGTAAATGTGTCCAGAAAAACTAGACCTAAAATAATTATCCCTTACAATCCACCAGCACGTTAGAGCATGACAAATATTCACGTCATCATCGTCACATGTGGCACTACAGCCCACGTGGGGGTCCTGGTTTGTTCAATTACTTTCTTCCAATTGGATTAATCCATGGCCTGCCGCCTCCATTTTGAACCCCAGCTGTTGTAGGTCCTTGTAGGCCCACCTCATCCATGTATACATCTCAGTAAGCTGTTGTATGTCCTTGCCCACCTCAACCATGTATACATCTCAGTAAGCTGTTGTAGGTCCTTGTAGGCCCACCTCAACCATGTATACATCTCAGTCAGCTGTTGTAGGTCCTTGTAGGCCCACCTCATCCATGTATACATCTCAGTCAGCTGTTGTAGGTCCTTGTAGGCCCACCTCATCCATGTATACATCTCAGTCAGCTGTTGTATGTCCTTGCCCACCTCATCCATGCATACATCTCAGTCAGCTGTTGTAGGTCCTTGTAGGCCAACCTCATCCATGTATACATCTCAGTAAGCTGTTGTAGGTCCTTGTAGGCCAACCTCATCCATGTATACATCTCAGTAAGCTGTTGTAGGTCCTTGTAGGCCAACCTCATCCATGTATACATCTCAGTCAGCTGTTGTAGGTCCTTGTAGGCCAACATCATCCATGTATACATCTCAGTAAGCTGTTGTAGGTCCTTGTAGGCCAACCTCATCCATGTATACATCTCAGTTAGCTGTTGTAGGTCCTTGTAGGCCAACCTCATCCATGTATACATCTCAGTCAGCTGTTGTAGGTCCTTGTAGGCCAACCTCATCCATGTATACATCTCAGTCAGCTGTTGTAGGTCCTTGTAGGCCAACCTCATCCATGTATACATCTCAGTAAGCTGTTGTAGGTCCTTTCCCACCTCATCCATGTATACATCTCAGTCAGCTGTTGTAGGTCCTTGTAGGCCAACCTCATCCATGTATACATCTCAGTAAGCTGTTGTAGGTCCTTGTAGGCCAACCTCATCCATGTATACATCTCGGTAAGCTGTTGTAGGTCCTTGCCCACCTCATCCATGTATACATCTCAGTAAGCTGTTGTATGTCCTTGCCTACCTCAACCATGTATACATCTCAGTAAGCTGTTGTAGGTCCTTGTAGGCCCACCTCATCCATGTATACATCTAAGTCAGCTGTTGTAGGTCCTTGTAGGCCCACCTCATCCATGATGTATACATCTCAGTCAGCTGTTGTATGTCCTTGCCCACCTCATCGATGTATACATCTCAGTAAGACTCTTCAAGCACATGTTGATAGAGAGAGAGTCTAACTAACCCTTAAACTTAGACTCTAACTCAACCACCAAGGCATATAAGTTAACGCTTTGTAAACTATACGGTGGGATACTTCTGCAAGAAGACAAAAGTCTCAAGAAGACATATTAGTGGAGTTCTTGAAAAAACTTGTCAAAGAACCAACAAGTTTACTTCAAGAGAGGGTTGAAATAACACGTGTTAATAATAAAGGGTAAAGAAATGTTAAAGCAAACGATTTATTCTTCATTAAAATTTGTGTTGACAATGTTAACGAGGTCCAAAAGTGAGTAATAAATAACTATGTATTTTCTCTTTGAGCGTTTGCCCTTGACCCCCTGCGTCCGTTCCATGTCACCTGTCAAGAAATCTAAGAAACCACACCGCGTATGTGCTACTACCACTAGAAAATACTTTAAATTAAATTCTGTTTGAAATTATTTTAATAAATTTTTTTTAAATTATTAATTTATATATTTACTTTCATTATTCTTAAGTGCGCAGGCCGATGGCTTTTAAAACTATGATGTTCTGCTAAGTGTAAACAAAAAATATGCAGCAATCTCATGTTTTAATCTTGAGTGGTACTCAACAACCTTCATTACTTGACCCCCAACTTTTTTCATAGACGGAGTTGGAAAAAAAAAGGGGGGGGGAGGGAGTGGTTTCTGCCATTCTGCAGCCTTCCCCCCCCCAACCATCACACCTATATGACAATGTTCCACCTCTGCTGTTTCCCCTACGTGCTCGATAAACTATTCACCCTTAACTGAGATTTTACCTGTACATCCTTACCCTAACCTTTAATCTTATAACATTAACCCCAACACAAAGGTCGTTAGAGAAGCTTGTGTTAATGACAACGTTAAAAATCATTTCCAGTCCCGTCAGACAAAATTTCCCACACTTTTTTTTTCGATCGTTAATCTTTAAATAACTCCGTTAGTTTCTTCTCTCTTCTCGTACCTTTTAATGAATTCGTTAATTGCACTCAATCCGAGGAAAGACACGGAAATCGATGCCATTCAGCGGTAATCAAACGAGTGAATACGGGATTACTGTTTGAGGGTCAGAACTCTAGTGGGATCTAAAGGCCACGAGAGCGCTAGGTGGCAAGTCCGTCCCAATCAACGCGAACGTGACATCAAAACTCGCTTTCTTTCACGTCATTAGGCCTGGAAGTTTATCCGATAATCGCCGCCACTGTCTCCCCCACAGCCTGGGTATTGACCCGGGGGGTTAGCCCTTCCCCTCCCCCCTCCCTTTTCATGCACGGCCTCTGATTCTGGCACCGTCCACGGTGTGAATGGTGCAAGTTCCATGCCTGAACGGGCCTCTGGCTATCGGACCGGCGGGCGGTCTGGATGGAAACAAACGGGCACTGGAGTCCTGGTCCGTATACGGAAATCAGCGTAATTACGTGGTAAATGACATAAATTAAGAGCGGCCCGCGAGTGAGGTTTACACGCCTCGAACATGATATGTGCATTTAGATTCCATTATGACTGTTCACTTATCGCGCCACTCCATCGCTCATCTTTTGTCCCGTCGTCCCCTGCGGCAACGAGATACCGCTTCCGGAAGAGCGCGCCCTCGGCCGTCATTTCTCCAGGTATCATTGAAGTGTAGGTCGCTGCTCCCACGGTTCCAACGGCAATTTCTGATGACGTTATTGGGAGAGAAAACATGTGAAGAGAAGAAATCTCTGTCCTATTGAGATGTGACACTGTAACTTCTAAAATAACTTCTAATGACGTCTCAAATGTAATATAATGTAATGCTCAAAGATTGGTCTATGCTTCATTTGGTTAGTCATTAATTTTTGTCCTTGCATAATTAGTTGGCTGAAGTATATAGAAGAAGTTAAATGCTTATTATGCGGATTTTCAAAGAAACGAAAAATATTTCGAAATTCAAATTTTACAACATTTGGAAAAACATAAGATTGAATAAAAAAATGAAAGTCTTGGGACAGGACCTATTTTTATAAGTTGAACAGCACATCTCGCCCAAATCACCTAAACACTTTTGTTAATCTTCCGCAAGGTAAAAATTCGTTTACTCGGAATTTCTAAATATTCTGTTAAGAATTCTTTTTATACATATAATGTATTTGATGAAGACAACTTGTATGCCCCATTATCATGTTTGCAACTAGAAGATCGATTCCATAACGTCGCTAAAATACCAAGTGGGACGCGCTTAGAAAACTTGCATATTGATTTTTGTTTAGATTGTCACTTTGTTTGTTTGTTTGTTTGCTACAGACTTGAATAAAAAAAAATGTGCTTTAAAAATGTCCAAATACTTACACTAAGTCGAGGATGAACGACCGACGTGATAATAGTTTTTACTCTCATTAAAACTACATTACTGTTAGGGCGAGTTTACACATGGGGACATCTTCATCCAATACATTGATGGTAAATACGTTTTACGGACAATATTTTTTGCCATCTTAATGTAATTGCAAACAAAGTTCATCTGAGTACTACTGAGGGAGATTTTATTTTATTGGCCAGGGATAGGATGAGTTTGGTGGGGGGGAGGGAGGGAAGTGACAGCGGAAGTAGTGGGAGGAGGGGGGGGTTGGGGTGGGGCACACACTTTGGTCGTAAAGTGTCCCTGCCGTTTATCGTTTACTTTATTAGCCGGCAGGATTTAGTTGAAGAGCCAAGGGGGATAATTCAGGTGATTTTGGAGGCTGATTTATCTCTCGGTAGTAAGCCGCACTGTTTAGGGTCCAGTTTCAGGAGGAGGCGGCCATTTTGTCTAAACCTTTAATTTACACGTCTCACTTTTTTTTTACTTTTTAGAAATTAAAAAAAAACTGATGGGGAACAAAGTCCAATGTCACAAACCTTAAAAAAAATTGAAGCTAACATGAGAATCCCTATGGAATTATGGATAGTCCGATGGTTGTATGTTGTTTAAAACATCACAATTTAACCTGGTTCTTCGGGGTCTCCGTCCAGTAATGCATCCATTTGTCTCCTCAAGATAATGGTCGATATCACGTGCTCTTTTTAAAAAAAGGTCATCGCTCAATCTTAAGTTATGAAGTTCTTGGGAAAATCTTCAATTTTTGAAGTTTTTTTTTGCCAAACCCCTCGTTGTGAAGTTCTTAGCCCACTCCCAAGTTGTAAAGTTCTTGGCTAAATCTCTAGCTGTGAAGTTCTTGGCTCATTCACTAACCATGAAGTTCTTGGCTCATTCACTAACTGTGAAGTTCTTGGCTCATTCACTAACTGTGAAGTTCTTGGCTCATTCACTAACTGTGAAGTTCTTGGCTCATTCACTAACTGTGAAGTTCTTGGCTCATTCACTAACTGTGAAGTTCTTGGCTCATTCACTAACTGTGAAGTTCTTGGCTCATTCACTAACTGTGAAGTTCTTGGCTCATTCACTAACTGTGAAGTTATTGGCTCATTCACTAGCTGTGAAGTTCTTAGAGCAAAGTGCCGAGTTTGAATTCTCAAAATTACGTCAAACTCTGCTGAAAATAAATGTACCGTTCAAGAAGGGGGAGTGTAGGCGATGGGAGGTCAAAGGTGGAACTTTTATCTTCATTTTTAGCCGACTCCTGATCAATTTTTCCCGTCAGGGTACGGCAA
The DNA here is from genome assembly GCA_944989445.1 of Ampullaceana balthica. Taxonomy (NCBI): domain Eukaryota; kingdom Metazoa; phylum Mollusca; class Gastropoda; family Lymnaeidae; genus Ampullaceana; species Ampullaceana balthica. Next base: position 787,216 of record CALYLW010000069.1, on the reverse strand, counting down.
CCTTCTGCCCCTTTTATAATAAATCTGGCAACGCAACTGAGTCCTTAGACTTCATAGTGCTTAAGTCCAGTCCATATCACCCCTCCCCCTAAACACAAGAATCAGAAGCGGTCGTTGCGACCAGTTGTTAATGGTCTGCCTGTTTAACAGTCGACTATATAATATATCCCAGCGCGCAGAGTGATCAAATGGTGTTTATTCATGGGAACACTGGTGTAAGACGATCGCTGGAAGTGAGGGGTCGCGGTATTTAAACTGAACCCTAAAATTGGATTTCGGGTAGCTACGGGGTATTTAAGAGCATTATTTATGTTAAAATAGCGTGCACCCTTAGTCATAAATTTTAATGGCGTCAAAATTACTGCAGAAATGCTTTAAATAAAACTACGTTATAAAAAAAAATAATATTATGACACGTTAATTGGAAAGTTTCATGTCATCTTATATTTGAAGACACGAGACAGACAGAAAGTGATTTCAACCCGAGGCCTGTAGTTACAGTTAAAGTTAATGACAGCAAACGCAATGTGCCCGTCTATGTTCCAGTGTGACATCTCCAGACTCCAGACACATAGACATGCGCACAGATACACACACGGACACGGGCATAAGGACACAGTAAAATACGCGCACATAGACATACACAAAGACACAGACACATACAAAGACAAAGTCAAACTCACTCACATACACACACACACGCATACTCAAAGACACACTTGAGATCACAGCAGCCTCGGCATCGCCTCGTTTCCTGTAGCCTAGCAGTGCTCGTCACTGTTATCGTCCATCAGTTAGTGCACGTGGCACCGGTAAAATGACCTGACATCTGTGGAAAGGTTCTTTTTACTACTAATTGATCCTGCTATGGGCATAGGCAGCGGTGTGTTTTAATGTATGTGTGTGTGTTGCGTGGTGAAGGCTTCAGTTAGGCAGCGTTCGCATGACAATACAGAGCATTGAAACCGTAAGCCCTAAATATAATTAAATAAGATACGACTATCTTCTTTGTTTTTAAAAGTCATACTCAAATTTTATGAATCTACTAAATGCTAACAGATGCATTGACTAGCGCTCTATAAATAGTCCCCGGGTCATGGACTTTTACACTTGTCAGACGACTGGTCAGTTAAATAACTCGGGGTCATGTCATTTCTTAACTGACCCAGATGGGACCGCGGAGCGGCACGCCAAGTGTCACTGTCCCCATCCTCGTCCATATGTCATCATTAAATTGAGGCATTGATTCGATCAGCATAAATTCTAAAAGGCCTTGAGTGAAACTTGCGGGACCTGTGAATGCCCCCTCCCCTCTCCCCCTACCCTCCGGAAAATAATCTAAATTGTAAAATACAACCTTTTATCAGTTATGAGCAAATTAAGCCTACTTTTTAAAAAAAATTAAATAAAGTTTCCAATGTCTTTGTATATTAAAAATCTGATTAAATACTGAGTTTTGTTTAATTTAAATTAGTGTAGTAGAACTTTTTAATAAAAAAATAAATATGATTGAAGCTTTTGATAATGTACGCTGTTGTCTGTCAACTTAGTTTCCATGTGTTTTTTTCTCTTCAAACATCTCTCAAAAGATAAGGTTACCATAAATCTTTATAGTAGGAATTTTGCGCCGCAATTTCCTCGTTGGAACACTTTGAAATCAAGTCTTGGAGACCCCTAAATATAAAAAATGTGATCCTAATGTCATGAAACCTGGACACAATTTATCCATAGGAGCTAGACGACGTCCCTGCCAACAGCTACTGTTGGATCCGCTCCTGTGAACAGGTAACGCAACAACTGACATCAACAACATAATTGATATAGTTTTAATTAACCGCCACAAAGTTTTCAATACTTCGTTATTTGCAGCGGCTAAAGCATGTGGAGCGATTCAGCGGAACTTAGAACGTAATCAAGTTTAAATTGAATTCTGTGTTAACGCTAAGTCGAAATCGGATTTTAAGACTGCGTCTCCTAAATGAAAACAATCCCCAAGCATTTTGCTCTTTTCCAGTTGTCATCTCATGAGAAACAATGAAGCTTTAGCGTGTCGTCGTGTGAAAGCCCAGGGCCCGGGAAAACAACGGGTCGGGACTATAACGGCGATGGTGGGAGATTACACCAATTGACAAGCAGATAAACCGTAATAGATTTAAGTTGAAATATGGCTCGCAACACAGATTCAATCGGACTTTTTATTTTCTTTTAATTTATTTCTTTTTATTTTTATTTTGAAATTTGTATTTAATTATTTATTTCCTTTCTCGGGAACTCGAAAAAAAAAGTAATTAAAAAAAAATTATGAAATTAGGATAAAAAAATCGTAATCATTTTTTTAAAAACCGATAAAAATATTTAGTTTGTTTGTTAATTCTTTAAAGTAATTTAAAAATAAAATAATACGATTATGAATGTTTTAGCAGTAACTTAGTAACCCGTCGAAGTATATTCTCCAGATTATATAATATAATTACATCATGGCTGTGCGACTGATGACCATACAAGTTTTAATTTCATGTAATATTAATCGCACCAGAAAAAAAAATTTAAAAACATTTTTAAAAAATAATTTTAAAAAAATAAATTTAAAAGATGAACTTTTAGTTTCAATTGACTTAAAGCGACATTTCATTCAGGTGATCCTCTCTGAGATCGAAACTTATCGATCTTACCGCGCTGTGATATTTATTGGTCTCCCGAATCCCCCAAAAATCTGGCCTCTAAAAAAATCCCAGGTGCCAACAGTTATACCTGGAATCGATCTAAAGTTATACATGCCATCGATCTAAAGTTATACCTGCCATCGATCTAAAGTTATACCTCCCATCGATCAAAAGTTATACCTGCCATCGATCTAAAGTTATACATGTAAAATGTAAACGATTTAGTGATATCTGACATTGATCTAGTCGGACACAATTACACATACGCTAAATAGGCTCATCATAGTCATTGATTGACTTAGAACATTGAATATATGTTAATTCTCCCTCATTACTTGTACAGTGTACTCTCCCTGCATGCCTGCATGTACCGTGTACCCTTTTTACTTGTACCGTGTACCCTCATTACTTGTACCGTGTACCCTCATTACTTGTACCGTGTACCCTCATTACTTGTACCGTGTACCCTCATTACTTGTACCGTGTACCCTCATTACTTGTACCGTGTACCCTCATTACTTGTACCGTGTACCCTCATTACTTGTACCGTGTACCCTCATTACTTGTACCGTGTACCCTCGTTACTTGTACCGTGTACCTTCATTACTTGTACCGTGTACCCTCATTACTTGTACCGTGTACCCTCATTAATTGTACCCTGTACCCTCAATACTTGTACCGTGTACCCTCATTACTTGTTGTGCACCTTCATCGCTTGTACCGTATATTCTCTGTAACACTGCAGTTGTTACCTGTAAACTGTAAAATTACTCCCGCGCCCTGTGCCCCAGCCCTGCACCAGCAACACCCCCCCCCCGCCACATCCATGGCTGTAACTGCAGCGGCGGATCTGTGACGCTGAAAAGAGCGCTATGACACCCTCATCATTTCAATTGGACACCGGGATTAGGGCATTGCCTTCCTTGATGGTGTTCTAATGTTCTGTCTCTCAGTCATTAAGCTCCAGTGGCTAGAGCATCCTCCATGAATGACAGGGGACACGACTCACGTGGACGATGTCTCTCACTCAGGATATACCCGCTCAGGCCCATCGCTCTGTGACAGAGGTTCTCAATCGAACCAGGCTCATACTCCGTGAGCATGAAGAAAGACTCTTTTTGGGAACAACACTCCATACTTTGTGTAGTTGTGGGTTTATTGTTGTTGGGCATTGTATTTTGCCAGTCATTCTCGTGAGCTGTGTAAAGAGGTTAGAAATCTAGACGGACGTCGGTAAATGGCGAGCTTAATCTGGTTCAGATCTGAGGGCTTTTCCGTCAGAAACGTATTCTTCACCTGTAGGTGACAATTGATATATATTTTTTTGTGGGTGAATTCAGCGAGATTTGATGAATTATCCCCGAACCAACATAAACGAGCAATCGATGAGAGGTAGATAAAAATGTCGTGTATGCATCATCCATTACCTATAGGTAAGAACTTATATTGCCCCAGGTTATTCAGGGAATAAGTAATTAAAATAGAGAAAAAAAATGTCATTACTACAACTGATGAGTGCATACATACATATATTAATAAATGGTTTATCAAACCTAATTGTTTGATGAAGGTCTGCTACATATCCCAATACCAAACGTAGATTAAATAATCCAGGACCCGATCACCGAAAGACGAGTTTCAAATGTCGTTAACACATCTATTACTGTAATACTGACGTACATTTAAGTGACTTTTCCGAGTTGGTAACTCACGAGGTAGATTTTGATTCCTGCCCAGTACATTTAATGCATACAAAATGCACTCCTAAACACAATAAAATAAGTATATTAATTTTACTGTAAGTTGTGATTTGGAACCATAACATATTATATTAACCCAAACAATAATTATCTTATATATTACAGAAGTTACTTCAATACCGAAGATAATTGCGCCCTACGCAGTAATTCCTTAGAGGTGGGCAAACTACGGTCCGCGGGCCTCATGCGTGCTGCTACTCTGCTTAGTCTCACTGAAGCCTTCAACATTATCGAAAATTTCCACCAAAAAAATAATTAAGGTTTCTCCTTGAAGGTGACGCTGAAGATTGTTTAGGTGCATTGACGTTTCATTTCTTAATAACACGGACATCACCCTGGAAAGTTTGCTCACCGCTGTCTTAGACCACACCACCCTCCAATATTCACCTTTTTGTTACACCCGTTCGTGGCCAACTGTTGAAGAGACATTTTCGCCCTCTGTGTATCAAGTGCGTTAATAGTTTCCATAGATCAAAGTCTGTCCATCAATAAGTACACCAGCCCCGGACACTTTATAAACACAGATAATTATATTCACGTTATATGGACGGACATTATTTTATTTACCCTTACGTTTTTAGAACCACTTCTCAAGTCAGAACTTCCCCACCACCACCACCCCCCCCCCAAACCACCCCAATGCCTTCACCACAGCGACCTGTCTCTCCACTTTTTGTAGTAACTTTATTTTTTTAAAATTTTTTTTTACTCGGCTCACATCTTCTCCTTAATTCCCGGCCCATTTTAATTACGTCCACTCAGCTTAGATCCGGAGTGCTCCGTTTGTTTTTGCCCGCCATAATGCCGCTTCATTTGATCCTGCCTGGAACAGGGCCAGTGTAATGGGACTTTTCATCCCCAATCTAACTCTAATTCCTGGTATAGAGCCCACAAAGGCGAAATATCAGCGGGAAAATTTCCTGTGTGCGGTTCCGCTCAGTAACTCGTCAATACTACTGGATGGGCGGGTGGAGTCACAGAGTTGGGGGGAGGGTGGTGGCGGTTTGCATGGTGAGAGGGAGGCTGGGAAGAGGCTAATGCTGGTTTGCGTGGTTTATGGGGGGGGGTGGTGGTTGGGAAGAGGTTGGTGACTTGATAACATTTTTTTAAAATTTTTTTTTACTCGGCTCACATCTTCTCCTTAATTCCCGGCCCATTTTAATTACGTCCACTCAGCTTAGATCCGGAGTGCTCCGTTTGTTTTTGCCCGCCATAATGCCGCTTCATTTGATCCTGCCTGGAACAGGGCCAGTGTAATGGGACTTTTCATCCCCAATCTAACTCTAATTCCTGGTATAGAGCCCACAAAGGCGAAATATCAGCGGGAAAATTTCCTGTGTGCGGTTCCGCTCAGTAACTCGTCAATACTACTGGATGGGCGGGTGGAGTCACAGAGTTGGGGGGAGGGTGGTGGCGGTTTGCATGGTGAGAGGGAGGCTGGGAAGAGGCTAATGCTGGTTTGCGTGGTTTATGGGGGGGGGGTGGTGGTTGGGAAGAGGTTGGTGACGGCAGAGGCGTAGGGAGGTGGTGGAAAGGGTACATTTGTACACGGGTGCCAAGGTGAAACGGCTCCAAAATTAGACTTACAACGTTAAAATAGGACAGGTGAACAATCAATACACATAATTTGCAATCTCTGTCACGTCTGTCTGTCATGTCTGTCCGTGACGCTACTAATTTTAGAAAGCAGCGCACCAAATTACTGCACCAAAAAATAACCCTTTTCGAACGGCCGCATAAAGCTGTTCAATAGGGAATTAAATGAATCAAATAAAAATAAATAAACTAAATGAAAGTTCTGTATTACGTTATTTTTTAATCTGATGTGTATTTATTTTGAAAACTTCCGTCATTTTTGACGGGTGATGATACACTAGTAGTATAGATATTAATTTAAGGAAGGGGGCGGCGCCATTTTTACAGTTTCTCCACGGTTGGAAAATATCCTAGCTACGCCTCTGGGTGATGCTGATGGTTTGCATGGTATAAGAGAAAGAGATTAGGATGAGGCGGATGGCGGTTTTCATGGTTTGTACGGAGCTAGTCAGAAAGACTAAAAATAATTTGTTTCTGGTAGATTCCCCTCCTTCAGATACAGGTTCATGTATGACAATGTGTCAGAAGTGTTAAAACAATTTATTGGGGCATTTTTGGATTTCGTCGACTGTCGATATACCAATCGCATGTCACGAAACAGCAGTGCTGTTATCTTGAAAAAATGTTATCTTTATACATTTATATAGAAAAATGTACATCAATTTATACTTTATACTTTTCATCTGTTTTTTAATACTTTTTTTAAAAAAAATAGATGCTGCATTGATAACGCATTTCTGAGAGTGTGTATTTAAAAAGAACTAGACTACATTACATGTGATAATTTTTGTTTTGTTGGGGTTTTTGTGGGTTTTTTTTTGTTGTTGTGGTTGTTGTAGCGGTGGTGGTATTTTTTAGATTAAAAATTATTACGCCTTTTTAAATACTTTTCTTTTTATTTACTCTACTGACCTCCAGCCCTACGATCGTTTATTTTTCATCTGGTTGGGATTTTTTTTTAATTGAAATTTAAAATTAGCTTCTGAAATCTCATAAGCGGACATAACAACCATAATTGTTGTGTCTGTATGTCTTACACATATTGTTAACATTACGATCAGCAACACCAATTTCTAACAACTTATTACTTTAGTAAATATTGCTTGGGCTTGAAAGATTTCAAACATGTGTTTTGATTAGCTTTTATTGTAGCATAATTTAATCATTCAAATTATTCTGTTGTTCAATTTTTAGCAGTTGAAAGATTATTTTTAACGAGCAAGCCAAATAAAATAACATATTGAAATTGTTAAATATGTAGGTAAATTGGATAAATAATTGTAATGATAATTATAATATAATTTAAATAATAATAATAAAAATAACAATAATAATAATTATTTTTATTGTTAATATTACTTTGCTTTTATTGTTTTATTTCGAATATTTATAGAATATATTATGGCAGGTACACATGCGACGATTGCACAAGTCAACACCAATGTTCCCTTAAGCTGCGCGGCTGCGCGGCCACGCAGACAGCTGGCCGACGCCGAGCAGCAGTTTAGAACTGCCGCGCAGCAAATTTTGTAACATATTGCACAAAAAATGGATGCTGCGCAACTTTGCGCACGAGTTTTTTTTTACTATGCGCACGGATCAACGAACCTTAGAGGGAACATCGGTCAACACATAAAACTAAATAAACGAACTTCTCAATCTACCGTATAAAAAACAACTCCAGAATATAAGACGCAACCAATTTTAAAGGAGGAAAATCTAGGGGAAAAAAAGATTCTTAAACAAACACTTTGTATTCGTGGTATAAGACGCACCAACACCCCCAGTTTTGCGTCTCATAGGGCAAAAATTACGGTAAGTCTTTAGACATTATTTTTGTTTATTCAACGGTAGCCCCTAGCGCTAGTTGTTTTGTTGTTTTTTTTTCTCTAAATATTTTTCCTACCACCCTGTAAACCACATGGTCTGCTTCAGGTCGGTAGCCATACATCATACCACCTGACCACTGTCTCACACGATCATTGTTAATTCGTCTATACGTAACCACAACGCCCGCTTCTGCAGTGGACAACATATCATCTTCAACCAATCAAGTGGCGCAGCCTCAAATCTCCACCAATAACATTGTTCTTAGGACAGGGCTGATGATTCAAGGAATCATGTACAACAGGATTTACTTTTCAATTTCCTGGATATTTTTACAGCTGTCTGCATGTGTATTTGGAGCTTGTGAATTCAGTGCATGGCGACAACTACTGTAACTAGCAAATTGGATTCAAAAAGTAAGCAGCACAAAATTACTATTCACGTCACAGACAAGGCGTGAAGGGACGGCTATTAAAATTCTGGTCCGCCGTTGTTAAGAGGAATAAAAAAATAATCCATTTGAAAGGTCACCACCTCAATGAGTGTTCGCTGACCAGCAGCGCTAGTCAAGCCACAGTCACGACAACACTCTGGCACCGCCCCGGGCCGACCGGGGGACAATCGAAGCGCTGAGCCCCGGGGCTGGCATGAGCTACCATAACAATTACAGAACTGAATTACCACCGATCTTGATTATCAACAAAGTGGGCAGCGCTGCTGGGGTCTGATTACCGCAGATAGCCATCTAAATTGATGATTTTGTCCACGCCACACTGAAACAAAATAGCAAAGCCTGGAAACTGTATCGCACGCGATTTGAGGTTTTTTAACCGAATAAAAGTGCGTGTGTGTGTGTGTGCGGGGGGTGGCGTGGTGGTAGGGGAGGGAGGGTGTGGTGTGACTCGACACCCTGCCTGGCGATAATATCATCATTACGGTCGGCCATTGACGATAGGTTTACGACAACAAGTAATGACGGCAACTGTCATGATTCATGGTTGTTTTTTATTGTTACATAAATCACCAATCAAAACGTTTTCGAATAGCAGATTGTTTTTGTTTTTTTAAATTTTAATAGGAGGGTGGGGGGGGGAAGGCGAGGGGTGAGGAGTGTGGCGGTGAAGTGACTTGAGTGAGAGAAAGAAAAGATGTGGTCGGAGGGGGATGGAAGCTTTAGAGAGGAAGTGGGGCAGTTAAGAATAGGTTGTTTTTTTTAAAGGGAAAATATGGTGTTTTGGAAAGGTGCGAGGCAAGAAAATGGGAAGAGAAGGAAAGGGAAGAGATGTTGCAAAATGAAATGAGTGTTGATGAAATGAGGAGGGAACTGAGTTAAAGAGAAAGTAAAGGAGCGGGCAGAAAGGGCGACGGAGGAGATTGGAAATTTGTTTGAAGAAATAAAAGAAAAACGAGTTCGTGGTAAGGGAAAGAAAGGTTGGCGATTGCAAGGTTGAAAAGTTGTGGGAATTGTAGGTAAGCGTTATGACATAAAATATTCCATTTCCATGTGATGTACGCCTTCTTCTAAAAATACATCCGTACGGATTTTAATGATAATAATAATAAATTGATTATTTATATAGCGATGTACCCCAGTAAGAAACTGGGCTAACATCGCTTCACATAAAAATAATAAGAATAATCAATATAAATAATTCCCGTTGTCTGTATGTATGTATGTATGGAATAATGCTGTTAGGTGGCGCTGCGATCGATTTTGTATGAAAATATTATATGACGTCATTGTTTTATGATTATATTTTAATTTTTGAAAAGGGCACGATGTAAAATTAGGATTTGAGGATTTATAATTATTATGAAATACTTTGTGTACATTTCAGCAAGTTTAATATTTCGTATTTATCAAACACGAATAAGTTACTTATGTTATTGATTCCCGTTGTCTGTATGGATGTAGTGCTGTTAGGTGGCGCTGCGATCGATTTTGTTTTATAGTGCTGTTTGAACCAAAAGAGATTCCGTCATTTTTGGCGGGTTATCTCTAGTAATAATAATAATAATAATAATAATAATAAATTGATAATCACATACATACAGGGCCGACCTTAGCAATCGCGGGGCCCTATGCTGCTTAGTATGTGAAACGGTTTGTGTGGGGCCTAGTCTGGGTAGGGATAAGGAATTTATGATAGCAAGAGAAAATTAAGATAGGCGGAGCCTATGAAAGTGCGGGGCCCACTGCGGCCGCATAGGTTGCAGTGGCCTAAGACCGGCCCTGCATACATATAAGCATCAATGCCTTCAACAAACATTCATATCCTATCAACCACGTACATGACAGTATGGTACACATAATGGGCCGTCCATAAAGTACGTCACGCTATTTTGGACCATTTTTACCCCACCCCCTCACCCCTGTCACAAACTGTCACAAATCTCGGACCGCAAAGTACGTCACACTTTCCAAAAAAACATTATTAACAAAATACAAAATAATTAAAATTTAATATAAAACACAGTGACGTCACACATGACTGGACCCCCCCCTCCCCCTGTAACGAACTGTCACACTTTCTTACACACCCTCTAGAGCGTGACGTACTTTATGAACGGCCCCTAAGCTATGTTTATCGTTGGAGCAAATGTTGTTTAATTAATTTTTAAAGTAATGTTTGAAGCGATGTGTCTTTAGTGCAGTCTTTTTACTAATATATATATATATATATATATATATATATATATATATATATATATATATATATATATATATATATATATATATATATATATATATATATATATTAAATTGGATTGGATATCAAACAATATTTTATTTAAATGTGTACATAGCTGTATTAATATTTCTTAATTAATAAAACAAAAAATTTGGGGTTAGTGGCCGTTGACGAAAAAGCTTCCAAGCAGTTTTTGAGGTCACAGTTCTACTCCCAATGAAGACATTGCTAACTTTCCAAATACTGCGTTTGTCTAACTCCATGTCGAGAACTCGAAGCGTCCATATCCCCCTCCAGCCTGAGGACTCTCTATGCCAGTCGCCTTCCCTCCGCCATTCTAATCTGTCTAAACGAGAGTAAATTGACTTCTCCAAGCTGTGGAGGCTGCGAGATGGCCCTCAGCTGATCGTCACCATGCTGACCAAGGAGACCCACAGTCGACTTGACCGTTCTCACAACCCAGGTTGTTGGGGTTTTTTTAAGCTTTACCCAAACAATCACATTGAATAGAGGACAATTGAAAAATAAAATGATCACAGAACCACCGTTTCTTCGCTTGGCCTCCACATTTTCGATACTGGCGTCATCAACCCTTGTTTCTATCTGCTTCTAACAATAGAGAAATAAAGGAAACCCGTGCAACTTATATTGGACTTACTACATGCATCATCACATCCAGGGAATCTTCACCGCCCAATGTCTACCATTCAATGCAAACCTTTGAGCACATTATCACCATCCGCCCCTGGTGAGCGGTAATATTTATTTCCGCTTGATGTTTGATGTCCACTTTCAAATGGTGGTCAGTTAGCCATACCGTGCATTCTTTGATGTTCAAACCTGAACTTTGTTTCATTCCTACTGAGATGTTCAGTTTGGTTCATGGACATTCTGAACTCAGTAAAAGATTACCTTTTACACTGGACGGCACCCTGAATATTTTATTTTAAAACTCTATCAATGATAATATTCGACCCACACTACGGGGGGCGATGGGACTCGACCTATTCATCAATTTGACAGGATTTTATTAGCCCTCCATGAAACTAACATCACAGGTTCCTTGTATGGTCTGGACACCAACGTCTAACAAGAGCTTTTCAATTTGACTCACTGTTTTGGTACAGCCTGACAGTGTTGCTTCAGTCCACCCTCAAACAGGTTATAAATCTTATTTGTGTAGGCGACTTAAAGGACCCAACAGATTTTTTAAAAATGCTTATAATGTACAAATTGGCATAAAAAACTTTGAAACTTGTGACTTTTCGCGAAATTAAATCAGATTTATTTTTCAAAATTAGAACGTATTATAATTAAGGGAAAAATAAAATGTGTACTTTTTTGTAGAAACATCTATAAAATATAAAAATCATTTCAAAGAAAACGATTTTTTTTTAAATTTCACAACTCTAATATATCGTTTTAGAATCCTGACTATTACATTTTAAAACTAAGTAAATCGCTTATATCAACTTTTAAAAACGAAAGTCTGCCGATAAACCAATGAAACGCAAAGTTATAATTTCTGAATTTATGATTCAGCTTTTTAATTTATTTCGGGGTCATTAGATTCTAAGGGCAATGACGCTAATGGCTCATGATTACCGACCCAAAACCAAAACATGAATCGCCCCAATGAAATTGTGATTCCAATAAAAAGCGCCCTTGGGCTTATAGTAAAAGACCAGCGTATTGTCATTATAAAATAAAAAAAAACGCACAACAAAATAACATCGGCCCGAAAGTTCCATTTCCCTTTTCATCTATCGAACCGACTTCCATTCGACACAAGCCACACAAATTCGGGCTGCTCCTGACAAGGTTGTCACAGTACTCACCACCACCACCCCTACCCCCTAGAATCACCTCACTTCCACCTCTTCCAAGCACCACCGTCTAATCCCCATTTAATTTTTTTTTATATAACTATATTATTCCTCCTATTCCAGTCCACCTTTTGTCGGCTTACTTCCGTCGCGTTCAGCACCATTTGACGCCCGGGTCAGACTGTTGGTTTTCTACTATTATCTCATGATGGGCGCCCATTAAGTCGCCGATTTCAAAGACAGCTGGGGAAATATGGCGTAATTTAGTAATATTTGGAGACAATCGTACATCGAGGGAACAGTATTGATGTTGGAGGGTGGCGCCCAGGCGGGCAGTGAGTAATTTATCGTGAACCGGTAAGCATTCAGGGCAATTTCCTCTTGACAAGAAGGATTTTCATGTAAGGTAGTCAGGCAGGGGGAATCCAGTAGAGCCAGCCTTTTCCCCCACCCGCTCGCCCAGCCTTACCACCACCAGCAGAACCACATACCCCCACCCCCACACACGGCACAGTATCGTTGGCTTCTTTGCCGCCTTGCTGCAAAGTTCAAAGGTTGATTGAAATCGATACTTTCTATTGAGGGGTCCTATTACCTCCCTTGCAGTTGTTGTTGGGGGATTTTATTTCAAACCGTCGACGTCTGAATATGGCTGTTTGGGCTAATAAACAATTAATGCATGCTCTTATCTATTATTTAACAGTGGAACATCAAGCTGTGATCGTGGTTACATTGAAATACGTATTCATGTAACACGGCGGTGGATTGCACTGAAAACTCTCTCACATATAGCCTGGATTTAAAATGTCGAAAGTTCATTTCAGATTAAAAGGGTGGAGAAAGTGGTTGGGGTAAACATTGACACAACTATTTCACTACCTATTGCCGATGTATCGGTGGTCTCTATGGCGGATTAAGGGGGGGGGGCTGAACGGGCTAAAGCCAGGGGCCCCGTGCAGTCTTAATCCGCCCCTGGGTGGTCTTACCGGTCATGTTTCTACCAATCGCTTTCATACCGGTGAATTTAAAACAAGTTTTGTTTCTTGGCCTTCAGCGTCATTAGACTTTTTTTTAATTTTTAAAGTTTACAAATGAGTGATAACTCTTTCTGCTTCTTTTGTGTTAGAAATAACGTTTTTACATTCTGTTTACTAACATTTCCAACTACACGTAGTTTCAATTTATTTTGAAAAAAAATGGATACGTCAACATCCACACAAAGTATTTTAGATTTTTCTTAACTATTTACACCGCAAGTTCAATAACTTTAAATGCGAATTATTGATGCAGAAACATTTGTAAAAAATAAGTTTGTTATCATTAGATTACGAGTACAGCGAGGATTTGTATCATTCCGATACGTCATTGAATTAAATTACAGGGGGGATGGTAATAGTGGTGTCAGTAAAGTTTCTATATTTTGAAATAAAGGGAAACAGTTTTCTTCAATGGGCATTATCTATACGAAAATCGGCATAACTTAAAAACTAAATGGAAAATTTGCACAATTTAAAATGAATTATGTTCATAAATAAGTATACTTTGTGTTAATCATATCAGAACCGGACACCATTCAAAATATTAAAGTTTGGTACGTTCAAATAAAGAAAAATGTTACAAAGAAATATTGATCTCCAAAATTTACATAAAACTTGAAAGCTATTATTATCGTATTGATTGATTTTTCTTTTACATATTCATATTCTCTTTTCAATTTTCTTTACTGTGATATGAGATACAGCTATGTTGTAAAATTAATTGTCGTACTACTCCCATCTCTTAAACTCAATTAATCTATCCACTCCTCAGTTACAGTCGTACTACTCCCATCTCTTAAACTCAATTAATCTATCCACTCCTGGGTTACAGTCGCACTACTCCCATCTCTTAAACTCAATTAATCTATCCACTCCTGGGTTACAGTCGTACTACTCCCATCTCTTAAACTCAATTAATCTATCCACTCCTCAGTTACAGTCGTACTACTCCCATCTCTTAAACTCAATTAATCTATCCACTCCTCAGTTACCGTCGTACTACTCCCATCTCTCAAACTCAATTAATATATCCACTCCTCGGTTACAGTCGCACTACTCCCATCTCTTAAACTCAATTAATCTATCCACTCATCAGTTACAGTCGCACTACTCCCATCTCTTAAACTCAATTAATCTATCCACTCATCAGTTACAGTCGCACTACTCCCATCTCTTAAACTCAATTAATCTATCCACTCCTCAGTTACAGTCGTACTACTCCCATCTCTTAAACTCAATTAATCTATCCACTCCTGGGTTACAGTCGCACTACTCCCATCTCTTAAACTCAATTAATCTATCCACTCCTGGGTTACAGTCGTACTACTCCCATCTCTTAAACTCAATTAATCTATCCACTCCTCAGTTACAGTCGTACTACTCCCATCTCTTAAACTCAATTAATCTATCCCCTCCTCAGTTACAGTCGCACTACTCCCATCTCTTAAACTCAATTAATCTATCCACTCCTGGGTTACAGTCGTACTACTCCCATCTCTTAAACTCAATTAATCTATCCCCTCCTCAGTTACAGTCGCACTACTCCCATCTCTTAAACTCAATTAATCTATCCCCTCCTCAGTTATAGTCGCACTACTCCGATCTCTTCAACTCAATTAATCTATCCACTCCTGGGTTACAGTCGCACTACTCCCATCTCTTCAACTCAATTAATCTATCCCCTCCTCAGTTACAGTCGCACTACTCCCATCTCTTCAACTCAATTAATCTATCCACTCCTGGGTTACAGTCGCACTACTCCCATCTCTTCAACTCAATTAATCTATCCACTCCTCAGTTACAGTCGTACTACTCCCATCTCTTAAACTCAATTAATCTATCCACTCCTCAGTTACAGTCGTACTACTCCCATCTCTTAAACCCAATTAATCTATCCACTCCTCAGTTACAGTCGTACTACTCCCATCTCTTAAACTCAATTAATCTATCCACTCCTCAGTTACAGTCGTACTACTCCCATCTCTTAAACTCAATTAATCTATCCACTCCTCAGTTACAGTCGTACTACTCCCATCTCTTAAACCCAATTAATCTATCCACTCCTCAGTTACAGTCGCACTACTCCCATCTCTTAAACTCAATTAATCTATCCACTCCTCAGTTACAGTCGTACTACTCCCATCTCTTAAACTCAATTAATCTATCCACTCCTCAGTTATAGTCGTACTACTCCCATCTCTTAAACTCAATTAATCTATCAACTCCTCAGTTACAGTCATACTACTCCTATCTGGGCAAACCTGGCAGAGGATAGGTCCACGTGGCGGGCTATAGTGAAAGAAGGACCACTAAGAGCAGAGGAGCAAACTAGGGCAAAGCAGTTGAAAAAAAGGGCGAGGAGGAAGGCCAGGCAACACTGCCCCACTGCATTCGTGTGTGTGACATGCAGAAGAGACTGCCACTCAAGGATTGGTCTCATCAGCCCCACCAAGTGCTGCAAATAATAAAGATAAATCTATCGTCTTTCGTAGACGAACAGATGCCATACTTACATACATACTCCCTTCTCTGATATCATCCACTTAATCACAACTTCTAATACCAACACTTCCCATTCAACAGCTCCCTATTCCCCAACATCATCTCTAACAATAACACTTCCATCTACTCCCTTTTCCCCAATGCCCTTTCCATCTACTCCATTTCCACCCAATACCTATTCTATTAACAAAGTTCGATCTCCTTCTCTTTTACACCATCCTCACCAATGAGACACCCAAAATCTTATCACCACAGCACCTAAATTTTAATGTCGAGCCAATTAACCGATTACATTTAGTTTATCGAGATTTAGAGAATAAAAATCCCAATAACCGAACACGCTGAGGGCATCGAGAACTGAAGGCTGATGACGTAACGGTTTGTTTAACATAATTAAGGAATTGTCAACAAAACGAAAGCCCGCTGGGACGGAACCGGGTTTAGTCAGACAACAGACGGACAACAGTTGTCGGCCCGTGTAACAACCAGACGTGGGCTATAAATGTCTAGCGGTTCAGTGACATACAATGGGACGTCTAGACCACACATCAATTAGTTCTTGATCCACCCCATTAGAAAATACCTGGCAGGATAACACAACAGGGCCAGGGGCGTTTTCGGCGTAAATGTCGTGTGGGGCCGGGATGAACGTTTAAACCTTTTTTTTTAAAATTAATATTACAACAACCCATCCCAGAAACCCCTTTGAGTTCCAAGAGAGTGTTTCCCTATTAAAAACTACAGATCCACTAAGTCGTTCCTTGAGTAGCGAAAACTGCATTCTTCCAAACCTTTCTTATCGCTTTCAAACCGCCTCCTATTGGATTTACACCTGCTAGCTGATTTACACTTCCAACTGAATTTATTTTCCCAATGAGACATGTGTTAAATCGGAGGTCAATGGGACATATGTTAAATCGGAGGTCAATGGGACATGTGTTAGGTCGGAGGTCAATGGGACATGTGTTAGATCGGAGGTCAATGAGACATGTGTTAGATCGGAGGTCAATGTGTCATGTGTTAGATCAGAGGTCAATGGGACATGTGTTAGATCGGAGGGCAATGGGACATCTTTTAGATCAGAGGTCAATGGGACATGTGTTAGATCGGAGGGCAATGGGACATGTGTTAGATCGGAGGTCAATGGGACTTGTGTTAGATCGGAGGGCAATGGGACATGTGTCAGATCATTGGAAATCCTTAAGAGCTTCTTCCCAAAAAAACATAGCCCAAATTAAAAGCTTTAACGATAACCATACTTAACAATCACATATAACAAGAATACACAATAACGCTGGGCGTATGAAGTACATAGAAGTAGTGTCTAATATAGCTCTATGGAATGATGAGGGTCTTGTTTTATCGTTGAACAACGCGTTAACTTATCCCTTCTCTATAGAGTACGAGATTTTAAATTAAGAATGACCAAAGTGTTAAGATCTCAAATCTGGAAATATGCATTATACTTTTTTATTTTTTTTAAAATTGTAGTTCAACAAAAATTGTCAAGCAAAATTTAGCGTTTTTTTGTGACCTAATTTTACAGAATTTTTAGTTTCATTTAGATTCACTCTGAGAACAATTATGAAATTTTCACTACACGATTATGAAAAAATCAAACGCGTGATACATCTTATATTTTATTATTAAATCCCTTATATTAACTTCACCGCCGTCTCTCTATGTCGTTCGTCGTCGGGCAGGAGGGCGGGTGGAAAAACATAATTTAAAAATGACACACTTCCCGTGATGCTATCGAGCTGAAGTTTTGCACATAGACTCGTGTCACCTAACAATGCCTCGTATCAAAATTACAGATCGATCGAACGTACCGTAATTAAAATAATGCATTTTTAGTTTATCTCTACACAACATATGTAATTCAATTCCACAGTTTGTTATTATTTTTCTTCCACGTGCCAGTTGATTTCACGCGTTGACGCCACCCATCGATGTCCACACCCCCCCCCCTTTCCCCCCGGTTTTAAAGCCAGGAGATATCAGTCGGTGTCAGTCTGTAAATTTTTGTAGCGTTTGAACATAATCAATACTTATAGTTATGTCTCATATATAAGGGATTTATAAACTTTGTTTTTACGGGGTTGTTTAAGATTTATCTCCTTTTTACGGAACGGGTGGGGTGGGGCTGTGCTAAAGTTATAGATTGAGAATCCCTGTGTCGAAATACCAAGACCCCTTCCTGCTCCAGGTCGATGTTCTCAGCTCACATTAGCCCTGAACCACGGCCACTAATGAGGAGCGTTGTCTCAATGCGTGGGAGATCAAACATCAAGTCGGCAATCGGGTGTCAACCCGTGACGTCATTCACTGTGTCGAACTTTAACCGTGTTTTGCCAATCTTCCAAGCAGCTGAGCTGCTCTGCTGCTGTAAGTTATTACCAAGACATTGTCGGCACATGAAGCAACCTTTTCTGTCAGAGTTTGGGTCTAACCTTAAACATTCAACAACAACACGACCCCCATATTTATTTAATGACTTAGTCAGAGGCCACTGGAAACAATTTAGTTCAAAGTGCATCCTTCTTTGTTTAATTTTTTTTTAAATCGGCATTTTGTCGACAATTGCACAACCACAAAGCGTTCGAGTCCCTCCCATCTACCCCACATACTACGACACAGATATAATCAGCAACAATCTACTCTTCACGTGTGTGTAAGAATGCGTGAGTGTGTGTGTGTGTGTGCGCGGGAGAAGGAGGCGGGTGGTTAATGGGGGAGTGTTAATTGTGCTATTTATTGGTTTCCCGGAGAAGGCTTGAACTCGATCCATTCGCTGTTTTGTTGAACGTGATTACAAAACATTTGCCGTGTCTCGCGTTACCTTTACCGTAACGCGTGTTTTATAAACACAATTCCCATGTTAGACCCCAGCACAATGCGCCCACACCTGGATGAATGGGGGACCGTCTCAGAAGGTAGGAATTATCGACTCTCTTAAAGCGAAAAGAAATTCTACAAGTTGGTTTATGAAGAAAATAACACCAGGTCTATTTGGGGAAATGTATACATGCTTTCGGAAACTTGTATCTTCATTCAAAGCTTTAGATATAAATCACAGGCCCCACTAAAAATTAGGATTTTTGTAAGGCCACGTTTTAAAATGGAATAAACATCAAACTAATAATGGTAAAAATAATAATGATAATAATGTTTTGACTACTAGACTCAGAGGTTTACAGTTAGTGCACCCTGAATTCAACGCCAATCTTTGCAGCGTTTTGTGGGCACCTTGAGAACATTTGAGTGTGTCACTTATCTCTGGGCTAAAACCTGGCCTGAAGACTACTTTAGGAACAAGTGGTACCATGAATGGGCCGACTGCACACATGCCAGGGGGGCATATGCCAGAACAGAATAATGGGTGGAAAGTGAGTCGCAAACATCAGAGTTTGGTGACTCAAGTGAGAACGAAGCGCTGCATGCCTCGCCAACTCGTATTTCAACAGGCTAGACCACAACAGGGACTCGAACTGCCAGCATTGCAGCCTAGCCTCTGAAACAATGGTGCACCCGTTGACTTTGTGCCCTGCGCTGGACATAACCGGGGAGGCCAGGGCGGGAAGAGAGTCCTAAGCTCACAGATAACGCTGTATAGAAAACAGCAGGTTTCCCAGGTATTAGTCAAAGCCATAAGAGAATAGTCTCAAGCTGACAGGATATGATATTAGAGATTAGATTAGTGTGAACAAGTGATAAGCCTTTCACCCTCGTGATAAGCCATACACTTAGACTTTATATATAGCTACAGAGTAGTTGGTATATATTTTAAGAAAGAGTAACTACACTTTTTTGAAAGTGCTCTTCCTGGCACACCCATTCCAAACCCCTTAGACTGGTAGTCATAACGCTGTATTATCAAGCTTTGCAAAGTACGTATTCATAAGACTTTTATCACTACAAAGACAGCAAGCATTTTTTTTTAAAATGAAAAATTTATGAGCCATCTTCCTTTGTAGTAATCTTTAATTTCATATGATTTTCCAACCAATGCTCAACGTGTCCTCTTTTGCCATGTTTACTATGAACTCTCACCTTAAGTTTCGCGTGAACTTTAACCTTAAATTTCCTGTACATGTCAAAAAACCGACCAATCGATCGCAGACAGATCATTTGCTTCTCATGTGTGTAAAATCTCTGTTTATAATTGAGGTTCGTTTTATTTATTTTTTTAATCATTTTGCTAATCGAATCCCCGGCTAATTCAGATTTATATCTAATCGAGCTTTTTTCATATCATCTAGAATAAGATAACAAAAATCATAGAAATCGTTCACCTCGGCGCGATGGTCTAAGTGGTAGCGCACTGGACTATCGATCCGAGGCAGATCCCGAGTCGCGGGTTCGAGCCCAGGCACTGGGGCATTGTGCTGGCCACACATTCCCCTGCTCGTTAGTGGGGGCTAAAAAAACTTGTGAACGCTACATCACTTGCCCCATAGTCCGTCATGGACTGGAAAGGGGGTCATTTCATTCACCTCTGAGATGCTGAGGATTTCCTTTATAGCGCTAATTGTCCATGCTAGTCCAGCATGCTCACAGCATCTTCGAAACCTAGCTTAACATTATTTTTTTTTAAAGTATAACAACTTCTTTTTTTTTCTTTCTTAAATTTGTCACACTCCCGTCACCTTCTAATTTAACCGATATGTCTCCAGTTTCCCTTTGCTGATTTGTTTACATGTCGCGTTCACAACTGTTTGAGATGTTTTCCTCCCATCAGTTTAATTATCTAATCGTTCTATGACAATCGCTGGTGTGTGTGATGTTTCAGTGAGCTATACCAACAAACCCAACCCCCACCCACCCCACGTCCGCCGTTCCATAAAGACATAACTTACCAACTCAAAATGCGTTCGCAAATGAAGACTACAAGATCGCGACATTTCGCTAACGCCGCGGGTAAGACGAAATTGGAACGCAGTATAATTACAGTTAATAGTTCTAATTATGTAATTAAGTTGTTGTTTTTTAAAATATTTTTTTTCGTTTTTCCAATTTATATTTTGTTTACAAAGGATACATCTTTATATAAATTATTTGTCAAATTGCGTTGGAATCGCTTGTAGTTTAATTGAGATAAAAGAACTTGTACGTGTATATACTTAGAACTAGTCTTTGTTAGAATTGCACATGAATATTTAGAAGACTTTTGCTTTGACCATCATTACATCGTGATGGTGATTTCACATTGGGGTGTAAGTAATTCATGTGTGAAAGGTGATGCCTTCCAGTGGCATCACTAGAGGGGTGCGGTGGGGGCGGACCGCCCCGGGTGACACCATCAGGGGGGTGACACCAAAATGTAAAATTCTGTATGTTCCCGTTATTTGGCACTGGAAAACTCGTAGGAGTTCTATGGGTTAAGTCGTGAGGTGGTGACACCATGAGCTACCGCCCCGGGTGACACCAACCCTAGTGACGCCTCTGATGCCTTCACTTTGTTATGATTGGCATGCAGTCACAAAACTTGTGGCAGCAACCTACAAATAAATCCTTGCATAACGTACACATAAGTGAAAATAAATCAATTTTCATCGATCTTTAAAGATTTTAGCTTCCATGGCAGCGCAAAGGCCGTAAAAATTTATAATGAAGGGGTTTCAAGGGAATACAATCATTATCTATAACTATTACAATGGGACGTTTAGGAACTGCATTTGAAAATAATTCACTTTCTTCATCTACTGCTATCGTTCCTGTTAGTTCATTGGTGAAGAGCAGCAAATTAAAATCTCTGAACTTGATGTTACATCTCAGCACGGGTCGGTACACCGGCACAGGCCGAGAGAATGTATTATCTTAAAATGACAACTATATCATTACAGATGCACACAGAGACAAAGTAATCATATCTTGGTAAACGTAATTTAACGCAATTAAGCAAACACTTGATATGAATCCACGTGTTTCTGGATGGCGAGTTGAAATTAATTAAAATCGACAATCGCTTGTGCAGTGTTTGCAAAGATTCGGAATTGAATATACGTCGACAGGGCACTCGAGAAGAAATTGTTTGTTTTCCGACTAGATGATGAATTGATTTTTGGGATGTTGTAAGAGTAAGACGTAGGGGAATTATGAATCCCTTGATCCTTCTATTTGAACGTGATATTATATTACATCTGAAACTGGTAAGACTTGGTAGTGCTGTTAGTTGTGTCTGTCTTCAACACTTTGGTATTTAAAAAATACAAAAATTTAAAAAAAAAGAAAATTATTAAAAAAAAATTTAACTTGTAAAATTCCCAATCAGCTTAAAGAGGTGGCCGCTCACAGCAAGAGATAAGCGTAGGACGCAATAATCTTCCGTACTGAAGGAGCATCTGTAACATATAAGAGATAAACCGTGTTTTTAAGATGCCAGATTGAACGTCGATTGAAACCTGTCTAATCCCAATGAACTTTTTTTTTAATGGAATTGATTTTTCATAGTCAATTAAAGTTTTTTTGTTCTTTCCTTAATCAGTTAACTTTAAAGCTCTGTGATATACATATTATAAGACATTACTTACATTAGATATAAGCTCTCTGAGAAATATTTGGGTGAAAAGTTTGAACTTTATGGAATAAATGTATTACCCCTTCTCATTAAAAAACTGCCTACTAACACGTCAAAATAATGTCTCAATCGCTTTTTATCAATGCTTAAAGTACTTTTTTTTAAATTAAAGAAAATATTGTCTATTCTTTTTAATTCGTCTCCAGTCTGAAGTAAGACTTTGTTTAAAAAATTGTTTTCGTTAAAGTAAAATTTACCCCCCCCCCTTTCCCCCATCTCCCATCATTTAATTGTATTCTACAGAGGCAGAGGTATTTACAGTGCTTGTCATGTTTGGGGAATTTCCTCTTTAATGGGAGACAATTATCTTAGATTTTCCACCTCCGCTGCACGTGACAATTATTTTCATTGATAAGCGCCAGACATCCGCCTCCCCGCACACACACACACATATTGAGACACATTTACCTTGAATGGCGTCCTACCCGTGTTTGCGTAGCTTGACATTTGCTGGAGGGAAATAAGTGTTAATGGATACTTGAAATGTCAATTGCTTGGTAGATGGAGTAACAGCAGCAGTGCGAATGATGCAAGCATGCGTCTATGAAAGATAGTTAACAAAATGAAAGTGGCTATGGCAGATAGGTGCAACAAAATAAAAGCGCTTATGATAGATGGTGTGACAAAATGAAAGTATGTGTCAATGGTAGATGGTGTAACAAAAATTAAAGCAACTATGATAGATGGCGTAACAAAATGAAAGTGTATACGGTAGATGGTGTAACAATAACAATGTAATCGTCAGTGGTAGATGGTTTATCAAACTGAAAGCATCCTTCTATGGCAAACGATGGTGTAACAACATCAGTATGAGCCTATGGAAGACTATTTCCATTTAGATTAAAACACTGAGCCCCTGCCCTTCACACACACACACACACACACACACACACACACACACACACACACACACACACACACACATACACACACACACACACACACACACACACACCCCAAGGAAGATAATTCCATTAAGAAATCGAGAATAATTTAGCTGTCACCCTAAAGTGTGGCCAAGTTATTAAAATTAATAGCAATAAGTGTTGCGCTTGGTGGATTTATTTGTGTTAGCAATATGTTTGTGCATTTAATTACTCATTATGCAAGTATTTGCGAATATATCTGTATACATAATATATTTCTGATAATATATAACCTATCGTCAACGTATCTTAAAAGATACGAGCAAAATTTGCCAATTAACTTAACTATAAGTCAGAATAATGGCCTATCAGCAATTCACTTCAGATTTCGCTCTAAACACGAGACATTTATTCTCCCAAGGGACATCGACGCATTCTTGTCTTCATAAAATATAATCTCCATCTCCGACATGTGATGTCTTCACGTGGCCAACAAGATCTCAAGAGTCTTGTTACCCTAAGCCCCAAGTCTTTTTTAATCCAAAATATTAAGTATAGCTGTTCAATGAGAAATCGGGATACAAAGACGGAGACACGTAAGCGATTCCCCAAACACGACTTCACTGGAATCAAATCACATAATGCCAAAATGAAATCATAAAGTCAAAGAAATCTTTATTTCCCCCAACAATTTTTTTTTCGCTGCTTTGTTCAATAATGTTATCCTCACAGTTCAAAATGGACTCAAAACGCCTCGAATCCTTATCCCTGAATCGACAATAAAACCTGTGTGAACTAATTCCATCTATTCATCGCTCATGTACAGCTATAGATGTCAGGTGCAACCCATTGATGGATTTTTTGAGTCGTCGTACGAATGGCGAAGGGTAAAAAAAAAGTTTATGACATAGTCGGCGAGTGGTTAATTGTTGCCACGTATTAACTCATGGGACTCCCTGATCCGCTCTGTAGAGAGGTGGAAGTTAATCAATGTTCTCATCGTCAGCCGTCATTGTGTGAGGGGGGATCTCGGAGTTATCCACGGGGCTTAAACGTTTACTTAGCAGAGAGGAAAATATGACGGAAGTAGTAAGCTTGTTGTGGTTGTCTTTTGATAATGTAATGTAATGCCGTGGCCAAGTCAAGCGAGACAAGGAGTTCCAATAAATTGCCAATAACGAGTAATGCAATAAGTCAAGCATAAAGAAATGAGCATCTACCAGTTTGTTGCTCAAAGAAACCCTGGATTTCCCAATGATTAAATCGTTGTTTCACACTGTGACTCCGATGAACAAGGGGCAAATCTCAGTGAAATCATCATTACAAGGAAGTAAGACTGGGGATATTGCGTTCTTTTACTCAACTTCTGTTAAAAAGACTCAGAAATGGTGTTCCGAATTCCCTCAAAAAGAATCACCAGTACAGTGAGCCGACGTCTTCAGCAATTATCCTGACATCGTGAAAAGAATAAGATTGTCAGCATTTGATCTATGGAGATTTATTTAAAAAAACATTGAGCTACAAAATGTTCCGCATTTAATTTATGTCGGCATTTTATTTACACGCTGGATAAAATCCTATATAATAATCACCGAACTGTCCGCAGCATGAGTGTTCCCTAACCCTCATACTAAACTCTGTGTCTCTGGAGATTTGACACCCCGTCTTTTTTATACATGTATTTGTATTAATTGGTCACTAGAGAAGAGCGCTGAATAAATAGTGCATACAACTTTAGGAAGCGCATCGTGTCTGACTGTGACTGTGTCTGACTGTGTCTGACTGTGTCTGACTGTGTCTGACTGTGACAGTGTCTGACTGTGGTCGTAAGAATTCGACCTGATAGAACCGAGTTTTTACCGGAATATTTTATTACTTGCTCATTTCGTTATTAAACAAATTTCAAAGCTCAAAGCCAGAAATTCTTGCCAGAATAGCCCAAACAATGACAGCATTGAGTAAATTAAAGCACATCTGGCAAAGTAAGAAGCTCTCCCTGAGAACAAAGATCCGGCTAATGCGCTCTCTGGCGATGTCGGTCTTTTTGTATGGTTGAGAGGCTTGGACGCTCACTGCAGACCTCCAAAGAAGAATCAATGCGCTGGAGATGAGATGTTTCAGAAAGATATTGAACATCTCCTACACAGCGCACATAACAAACGAAGCGGTCCGCAACACAATAAGTACTGTCATTGGCCCCTACGAGGACCTACTCACATCAATTAAGAAGAGGAAATTACTATGGTACGGACACGTGACAAGACCTGGAGGTCTCGCAAAAACTATATTGCAAGGCACAGTCCAGGGAGGAAGGAAAAGAGGCAGACAAAAGAAGAGATGGGAGGACGATATCAAAGAGTGGACCGGCCTGTCATTCAGCGACTCTCAAAGGGCAGCACAGGACTGGGACAAATGGCGTGTGTTAGTGAGCAGTTCACGATGGTGCCCCAACGACTCAACAACGGGTTAAGGGATAGTTCAGTTCAGTTCATTTCGTTATTGTGTTGTTGTTATTTATATAAGTCACAGCGATAAGAATTGAGACTATGATCATCTTTGTTTCAAGTTATTCACAGATTCAATTTGAAGCCTGGAAAAATGTCCAGAAATTTTGCTGGATTGATTTTTTCGTTGGCTTTTATTTACTTTAGATGGCACAAAATATCATCTTATAATGCAGCAATGACAAAAAAAATTTTTTCTTAATAATAATTTCTATTAACTTATTTTCGTTTCTTACTACTTTTACCATTCAATCAACATACATAATTCCCGTAATGGGTGTAATGCTACTTGGATGTAATGCTGATTTGTTCAATAGTGCGCACCAAAAATTACTGCACCAAATATAACTTTTTTCGAACGTTCCGCATAAAATTGTTCAATATGATAATAAATGAATCAAATAAAAGTAAATAAAATAAATGAAAGTTCTGTATTACGTAATTTTTAATCTGATGTGTATTTATTTTGAAAACATCCGTCATTTTTGACGGGTGATACTCTAGTTAAAAATAGTCTTCAAGTGTTTATAAACTGAATTTAAAAATGTATTCCCGTTGTGTATGCCGACGTAGATTTCTGTCAAATTATTCGGCAAAGTACATGGCATGGAATATGTATTAACTACTAAGTTCTCATGACAGTTACATTCCAGTGTAAGAGACTCTCAATGACCCTGTCACCTAGAAAAAATCGTATGTTATCTTATCTGTTTACAGACGCTCCTTCCATACAGAAGATTATGTCGTCTTACGCTTATCTATGGTTTGTGTTTAGTCCTGCATTTTCATTAGAGATTTAAGTGTTGATAAAGTGTTGGTTTTCCTTGTTTCTTCAGGCAACCCATTCCACGCCCGAATTCCGGACGGGAAAAAAACAATTTGTATGTGTTTGTTCTTGTATATGGAATTAGAAAGGTGTTTTTATCCGTATGTCTATAAATAAATAAATAAACACGTAGAAGCAGAGAATGAACGGTTTACAAACCTGGTCTCGCTTTCCTAACGTGACAGCGTTTATTCCTAAACAATTCGATACTTCATTGACCTTGGGGGACTCTTCGGTCGCCAATAAAACCTTGGACACGGTATGGCTGGGGTCAACATGTGTGCCCAGGTCGATAGCAATAACCAATTAGA
Source organism: Ampullaceana balthica (assembly GCA_944989445.1). Lineage (NCBI taxonomy): Eukaryota > Metazoa > Mollusca > Gastropoda > Lymnaeidae > Ampullaceana > Ampullaceana balthica. The sequence goes on along the minus strand of CALYLW010000069.1, from coordinate 760,225 downwards.
CTTCGATACGTCGCAGCTCCAAGATCACCTGGATGGAAATATTGCAATTCCACTCTGCAGCAGTCATCGCATTATTCGTCCTTTACAGATATTAATGGATAAATAAATGCGTCTAATGTTTTTCAATGGCGCTCTTCATAGCGCAAATATAGCCATGTATATTAATAGTCAAATATATCACTAGAAACAGGCCGTTATCGGAAGCCATGCGTGCTGACAGCGGAAATGGTTGTAATTTTACTCCAGGTCAATAATTGGTAACAGGTCAAGATGCCACCCTCCCCCACCCCCACCCCACTTCGCAACAGGGTCAGAGAGTTGACTACCTTTGTCAACATTCAAATAAGTTTGAGATTTTTTAATAACGAAAGTTTTTATTTATTAACTCAAAATGTGTGTATCGTTGGTCATGTTATCACGTGATTCTAGCTTTAGGCTTGAAATTTGGATAAAGAGACTATAATATGGTTCGAAACGTTCGCAGAAACAATTAAATAGACAGGAAAAGAAGAAGAAAAAAACAAATACAAAGGTTAGTTTTTAACGCTTTAAGAAAATCAATTTCTAAAAAGAAGAAATCTGGAACAGCAGAAAGCAGCGAAAAGAATTTTCTCTCGTGACTATCGTGTTGCTGTTTCTTTTATATTATAAATTAATGACATATTGCACATGTCTCCTAAGTCGTCACAAATACAGCACTTCCTTCGTTCCTGTCTCCAAGCATGACGTCACTTCCTTCCTCCAAACATGACGTCACTTCCCTATAATAACACCATCTGAACTACTCTCAATTGTAGGAAGGAGCCTTCTGTAGAGTTCGACTGCTTCCTGGCGGGTGCTTCCGGTTAGCTCAGAAACTTTATTTATCATCAACAGTCTGGGATGAGAACCATTGTACGGTTTCCACTCAACCGCTCCGACTGGGATGGTCCCCGTCGGATCACCAGTCTTTGCGAAGTTTGTCCATAATGTCATTAACTGTTCCGATACCTGAATGTCTTCCTGAGATGGAGGAGCGTGTGCGCTGCTCCACAAGGGGAGAGAGAAACTGCGGAAAACAAATGGCACCTCGTCGGTGTGTTGGGCCGCTGCCCAGGGTGGTAGACTGCTGATGCTGCTTCGGTAGCTGAAGTCGTAAACATAATGTTTCCTCTCTGGCGAGATCTCAGAAGACATTTGTGTTTCAATCAAAGTCGGTGCTGCAAAGGTAAAGTCAGTTAACGCCGCCGAGGCTCGCTCGAGGGTAAGAGCAGGATCGTTGTCGTTTCTCAGGTAGACGTCTTCGAAAAGTTGGACGGTACTGTCAACATTCCGAATCGTAAAACGGGCGAGTCTAGACCTGATAACATTCCGGAATTCATCTCTTGTCATCCCCTCAGAGAAGTTTTCTTTGACAGCCCCGGCTTCGTTGTGGTTGAACCCTCGAATCGTGTCGATGTGTTCATATTCCCCGAGGGCCAGCAGTTTCCGGGGCAAGTCGGGTATGACGCCAAAGGTCTGCTCTATTCGAGGTAGTAGTACCATACGAAATGGTTGCGCCTCTTGAACTTCTGTGCTTGCGTCTAGAAGATTCATACAATTCACCCCTCGAAGGCAGGCTACAAACTTTGTCGAATCTTCTAGAGTACAGTTGACCTTTTCCCCGATAAGCGCCGCCAGTTTTCTAGGTGCCACGCTAGTAGTCGGATAGGTGACTGCCCACGGTGTCAACAGCGAGCCGCTTTCCATTATGGCCCTGTTAAAAAGGCCTCTCGTTAGGGGCGAAATGCTCAGAAGAGAAACACTGCACGAACCGGCACTTTCTCCAAAAATAGTAACACGCTTAGGATCTCCCCCAAAACTGACGATGTTGTTTTGTATCCACCTCAGCGCTGAAATCTGATCTAGGAGTCCATAGTTACCAGGGAGTGCGTCATCTTCAGTACTCAAAAATCCAAGGGCGTCAATTCTGTAGTTTAGTGTGACAACCACGACCCCTTTTCTCGCCAAATTTGTGGCGTCATACGTGGAAATGCTGCCCCCAACAAAACCACCGCCATACACCCAAACCATGACGGGAAGTGACGTAGTTCCTAAGCCCGGTGTGTAGATACTTAGATAAAGGCAATCTTCGCTCAAGTTCATTTTGATGTTCAGCATTTGTTGTAGGCCGGGCGAAACATACTGGGGACAGTCTGGGGGAGCGGTGGTGGCATCTAGAGTTATGTTCCATGCCTCAGGCGGCTGTGGCGGTTGGAAACGAAGCTCCCCTGCAAAATAAAATATTCAACAGTGTGGTCAACGTTGATAATATAACGACAATATTTCTGGTTTAAAACTCTTTAAAAACAAATTTTATTTGAAAAGGGGGGAAAACTTATTTATTAAACGCGCAAGTCATTGCTTATATCATTTGTTAGGCTTTTCTGAATTCTCTTCATAAAGCTATTTTTTATGTTTAAAAAAAAAGGGGGGGGGGTAATTTAGTTCAGTTGAATGCAAAATGTAACATGTACATTTTTGTCACAAGTGAAGACATAAAAATTAGCTTGAGTTTCATAATGCCAGTCTTAAGGTTCGTCTGTCGTAGTGATGTCGAAAACCCTTTAGAATGGACCCTGGGCTTGGAAAAGCATTCCAAATAAACAAACGTATGACTCTAGAAAATCTGATTTTTTTTTAATGTAATTATTATGACCACTTCACCTGACATGGAATTGCATGGTTCCAATTTTAAGGATTCAAATTCAAGACGCTTTCCGGTGCCATTTCACGTTCGTTGATTCACCGACGTCACTTTAATTCCAAAGTACTTTTTAAATACACACGTGATTTAAATGTGATGCTCCCTAATATAACGCCCCACCTTAACGAAGCTTTTTTTTTAGACGCCCTGCTGTATATAACGCTCGTCTGTCTAGAAACACCCTCTATAAATGCCCCATAATCTACAGAGCCCGCTATAAAAAATAAAATATGATAATGATATGTTCCCAAATAAAGAGCTGATCCCCACTTTAATTTTTCATTATTATCAGAAACTACAGACATTGCAACTTAGATATATTTATAACAATGATACATATAAAGCATGCTTTTTAAAGAGTCATACCACTAAACACTAAAATGAGATGTCTGTAAATACCCTTAAAGAGCTTGCACGAAGAAGGTGTAATACACAAAGTGCTGTTAAAGAAGTCAGTGGAAGATAAGTAAGTGGCGTAAGTTATGAACTCACCTGTGGGTGGCTTGGCGAATGGTATCCCGGTAAATGTATAGAGCCTGTTCGATCCATCCCCTACGACTACGCCCTTGACATTGCCGTACCTGGTGGAGGTGACGATGGTCTGATTGTCGACCCTACCTGGGTGTAAGGTGAAGCTGCACCCTAGTAGCCCATACAACAAGTAGCACAGTTCTAGTCTCCTCATTACTGGTAGGTCACACATATAAAACAATTGTTTGAACCGGTACGACCATAGATGTATTTTTGTGTGTGTGTATGTGTGTTTGTACAGTTAGCAAAGGTTCTAAAGCTAATGACCATGTAAGCAATACCAATTGAAACGAGTTCTTCGCCTTACATTTACACACAAAATGATTACAGATTACGGGGAAAAAAAGAAGAGGAAGCAATTCTCAATTATTTTTGCAAAACTTTTTTATGTTGTTCCTGCAGCTGTCAACGAATCTAATAGATGTTAATGAGATAACACGATATCTGTTTAAAATTTTTTTTTAAATATTTAAAAAACTATGATAGTTCTCTTCTCTTGCCATACTTCTATAGTAATCATTTATTTATTACTAATTCATTTTCTTCAACTTCAAGGCAAATCTGCTGTTTCGCGGACTTCTCTTCACCTGATGTTTTGACTGCATGACTGTGGCTACTCGTGTGTGAATTGATTTTATTGAACTCTACCTAAAATTTCGGAATGTGTACCTTGAATATTTTCCATCACTATTAAAACCCTGCTTCTGAGTTCAAAGACCTGGAGGTTTGTTTGAATAAAAGAATGTTTATTTCATCAAAGATGATAATTTAATTGTCCTCGTTTGTGGACTTTTGAGCACCCGATCAAGTGGGAGGAGGGAAGAGCTAGGTGCTTATAAGATTCACTCGGGACTAATTTCAGAAGATTACAAATTACCCTCCAAATACGGCGCTAAGAAATAACCGCCCATTACGTGGCGTCTGCAATGTGAAAACCTCTGATGTATTGAAATTACTTGACCAAATATTCATACTTAGGCACAATAATCCCGTTTAGATATACCCTTTCACCTTTTTACGCCCCTGAAGTACATCAAAATTTATCGTCTCATCCAGTTTACACATTTCATTACATCAATATTTGTTGTGACTGTCGCTTGTGGAATTACGTGTTTTGATTTAAACATACGTGTGTATGTATTATAATAAAAACATTGAGGTTAGCATGTAGCCTTTTACAAATGGAATTTTGAGGACCTCGTTATTCTGTTACTGCGTCCACAGTTCTAGCAGACTGCTTATCTGTGGTTCATTGGACTCATTTACAAATGTCACATTCTCCATTTGTCTTAGTTGCATGCATTTTAGCAATGCATCCACTTTGTGACTTCTGCTGTTTACCACACGATAAGGGGAAACGTCATTAAACTAGCGGTTCTCAAACCACTGTCTATACCAGCTGGGACTTTTATTGTTAGGACTGAGTATGTTACGGATGTAAGGATAATGTAAGTGGATTGGTTTTGGGGTGGGGTGTAATTTAACAAATATCTCATCTTGTAAAGTTGGAAACATTTCGATTAAAATTTGCACAGAAGAAAATTAATGCCATTGATTGGTTGCTCATGAAATATAATGTTTCTCAAGTAGGGATCACGCCTTTAAGCAAATCTCCGAGAGTCACGCTCAGTTGCACCGTCGTGCAGGACTGTGTGTGCAGAGATCACGCCTTTAAGCAAATCTCCGAGAGTCACGCTCAGTTGCACCGTCGTGCAGAGCTGTTTGTGCAGACACCTCAACTCAACACACATCCCCCCACCGCCCCACCCCTGGGTTCAGCTAATGATCCCTTACCAGCCCCTTGTCCTCCATTGGCTAAGAGAGATGTTTGGAACTAATATTTGTTCTCCAAACACCCCAGTAGAAAGATGTCCTTGCGGTAAATAAGACCTGTCTCGGAGAGAACTCGGACCTGGTGATCAGGCCGCCTTTCTGCCCATCTTCGATCTGTGAGCCATCAATCCCATTTATGTACACGTGTGTACTCCTTTTGCGCAATAACATGGGCAGCAACTGCACTCCAGTTGGTCGTCAACAAAATTTATTCTAGAAAGTACACACTACACAGTACACAGTTTTTTTAATGATATAATTTAATCTCTTCTATAATGGCGGGTCAACAAATCATTGGTTATGAAAACACTGTTTAGATTTTAATTATTTTGTTTTCTGTCGATAATCTATTCCGAAAGTAAAATAACTCTAAGCCAAAGTAACGAATGTATAGCATCCTATCCTCGATAACTATTTAAATAGCATCCCTTGACATTGTGTGCGGTGTAAAGAGAAGAAATTTGAAGCGATCGTTTTATATCCTCAAGCCTCCCCCAAACCACATCATTAAAATAAAAATAATAAAAAAATAAAACACCATTTTCTAAAGTGCTTGTCGTCTCACAGACCAGAAACCTCCTTATAACTCATTTGCGTTACATTACTTTATTTTGATAATGTTTTCGTAAGACAACGTTTTTTTAAAAACATAAATATCGAAGTAACAAAGCGTTTCAAAATTGTGTCGGTATTATAAAATTGTAAAAACTTTTTTGTCCTGATCAAGTAAACTAATCTGAGAGTAAGCTGACTCAAGTGAACGTAGAATGAACAAATATCGTTTGAGACCTGTCCACATAGAATACTCCGGATATTTTATAAATATCTTGATGAAATTGGTTCAACCGAATACCCCGGACATTTCTATGAATAGATTTCTGCCATAAATGACAAGGCCTATTGGTTACAAATACAGTATTTTGCTATTTTCGGATTTGTCGTGTGCCCTCCAGCCTCAACATCCAGGGGAAAAAATATGTGTGCTTTAAAGAATCGGTTACATTTCTTTCTCAAGTCAACTTAATACAAGGAGTTGGCCGTTACAATGAATCAATTAATGACAGGGTCTTGCTGCTGCCACATGACCATCAACCGTGTTTGTGTGATGTGACGTGGGCACTGAAAGGAAGATCCACAATCCCAACGGATTGTCTCGGTGACCAACGTCGATCCCCGGTCTTGTAATGACGTGCAGGTGCACGATGGGATTGAAAGGCAGACGGTAACTTAAGCTCGAAAGACGCCGCCGTGCACAGAGATTAGATGCTGCGTCAATAAACCACAGGGAATTCCCCTTTCCTTACAAGAACATTCATGTACATTTGTACTTCATTTTGAAGATGTCGATTTTCTGACTGGACTCGATTCTTTATCATGAATTCTTTGGTTAATTATTTATTTACAAAAAACAGAGTTGCTATCTTTAATGCGAATCATTAATTAGCCTACTATGAATACGTTTTTCAATTAACTTCTTACCATATTTTCGCCCGACCTGTTGTAGTTTAACATTTTAATGCTTGATTGCTTAGTTTGCATTTGTAAAATATATTAGAACTAGTGTATCACCCGTCAAAAATGACGGAAGTTTTCAAAATAAATACACACCAGATTTAAAAAATAACGTAATACAGAACTTTCATTTATTTTATTTTATTTTTATTTTAGTCATTTATTTCCCTATTGAACAATTTTATGCGGCCGTTCCAAAAGAGTTCTTTTTGGTGCAGTAATTTGGTGCGCTGCTTTCTAAAATTAGTAGCGTCACGGATAGACATGACAGACTGACCCGACAGAGATTGAAAATTATGTATATTGATATATTCAAGGCGATTAAAAGAGACGCAATTTGTGGGACTAAAACAATAATTTTAAATGTGTATTTAATAGATGATATCACAGAAAAACGTACATGTAAAAAAAAATATAGAGAAAATTATTTACATTACATTTTACATCATGTTATCAACTTCCCAAAAAATATGTAAATGACCACCAAAAAAAATATTAATAAACGTGTCCACAGTTCACAAACAAAAACAAAGAACGGAAATAATGCGTCAGAAATTAACCATAAACAAAGCTGAAAAAAAGATGCTACAGGTATGTAGAGTTGATAACATTTCAACATAACGGAATTAATATACCAAATTTATTATACATATAACATCACTATAATAAGAAGTAACTTTAAATTGATATATATATTTTTTTTTAATTAAAATAGCTTTTAATTAGGGCTGCGGAAATTAACGATTAATTTGTCGATTAATCGTTAAAAAATTTTAACGATTAAATTATTATTTACGATTAATCGACCCATCACTTACAAAAGATTGGAAGTCAAAAAGTAAAAAAATAAAATAATAATAAAAAAATAGCGGCCGATAAATAATAAATTTCCTGACTGATAAACGAACATTTTTAGTTTTAAATTATTGACTGACGGGAATTTTGAAAATGGTGATAAAGTTTGCCTACCATTGTTCTAACACTTCGCCTACTTATCATACAAAATGAAAATCGTATTAAGCTAATAGCAGTAATGGAGCCTGACTCAGAGACAGAAAATGATGACAGCTCTTTTGATGAATTACTGCGTTACAAAATGGAGATGAAAGTTCGTGAATCCATTTACCATCTACAATGGTTTAAACTTAATGAACACCGATGTCCGATAATGTCATTCCTTGCCAAGACCGTTTTGTGCATACCAGTTACCTCAGTTCCATGTGAATGATTGTTCAGCTCGGCTGGTTATATTATCAATTAGACCCGCTCATCACTTAAACCAAATAATGTCAACACACTTGTCTTTTTGCGTAGTTGGTTAAAAGATGACATAATAAGGAGACATTCCAGTGTCATTTAGATTTTCAACAAGAACGTTACTTATGACATCATAAATTTTAATTTTTGGCTTCAATCGAAATTAAAGATTAATTAATTGTTAATTTTTCAAACGTTAACGATTTAATTTAAATTAATCGTTAAAAGCCCTACTTTTAATATAACTTAAAGAAGGTTATAATGGATGGAAAAAACCCAAAGCAAACAAAAGATTTCAGTTTAAGTTAAACGACACATTATTATGACTATAAGTAGATTTAAGATTACTTGAGTTTCATGACACACTTTTAACATGGATATGATGGGTCTGTTTATGAACCAAGCATGACCGTTGTGGCTTGTTTTGCAGCTTTATGTTCTTGTTTCTTTTAACAGTTTTAATATTTAATTTACTGTGCTGCTCACATCTCAAATTCCGTGATGGTCACACCACAAGTAGCTGTACTGTGTCCGGTGGAATTTACTTTTATAACATTGACATAACAAAAGATATAGAAATTTATTGGCCAGGGAAATGTAGCTTTTTGTCATTAGAAAACAAAGAAAAGGAATGAAAATAAGAGAGTCCATGGCGATTAATTGCAGTTTAATAACTACCAAAGTTAAAGACACATCATAAGCTGAGGGCAAAGAAAGGTTCAAGCGACAAAAACACAATATCCAAGGAAGGCAGACCAGTGACAAGAAATGAGACGATTGATCAATATTGACACACACACAAACATCTAAGTATTGCTGTTTGTAATATTACTTTTAAAAAAATTGTTTTTAAATTTCTTTCCAGCATGAAATTGCAGTGCTCCAAATTATTTTTGTCAAAGATGAATTCCATAGTTTTATTTTTTTACAATGCTGACGAGCTGCATGTGTCAGTCAATGGAACTTTACATGAACCGCTAGCTGTAAAAGAAAGTAGTTTGAAGACAGAATGACTGGGGGGGGGGAGAAAAAAGGATGTAGGATGGGAATGTAAAGAAGCAGGAAGTGGCCTATAAGGTGCAACTGCTTTAAATAGAGAAGCTTTAACAACTGCTGGGATTTGAGATAAGGGAGCCAATAATTACCAAGAAATAGAGCGACTCTGTCACCAACCCATAGAAATATCTGAGATAAGGGAGCCAATAATTACCAAGAAATAGAGCGACTCTGTCACCAACCCATAGAAATATCTGAGATAAGGGAGCCAATAATTACCAAGAAATAGAGCGACTCTATCGCCAACCCATAGAAATATCTGAGATAAGGGAGCCAATAATTCCCAAGAAATAGAGCGACTCTATCGCCAACCTATAGAAATATCAAGGTACCTGGCTGTTAACGTAACTAGGGCTCTTTGAAGCTTGTATCAAATATTTGATTCTTTGTGGTGAAACATGAGCGCGGCCAATACACACCGACAAAATAGGCCCCTCCGCAACAAAAACTATTACACACGGCTCCCACACATAAACACTCAAAGCTTGTTTCTCTTGTTGAAGAGCGGGAGTAGAAAAAAAACGAAACAAGCCAATTAACGGAGTTGCCCCTTCTCCACGCGTCGTCATGTCAAATTAGGAAGAAGTTTGCCAGACACATCTGGCCCTAGGAAACACCGCAGAGGACATCGGTAAACAGTTTGAGTCGCGTCTTCAAGTACACAAACACCCCGGTCTCTTCTTTCCATTCAAGCTTCTTCTCTTTTCTCTTCTTTTTTTTCATTAAAAAAATCGTTACATTGTATCTGGGTTAGGCTAGGGCTGTGATGCGTAGCCATTAAAGAAGTCGACTCCTACAGTCTGCGACCCCAACTCCAGGATTCGAACAGCGATAATTTAGGATATTAATATTTTCATTTGACAAATGACGCCAATAAACCAATTCATTTTCCCCCATACATCTTTTCTGTCTAGTTCTAACGGATATGAGATCTTTGTTTGACCTACATTACGATTCAGATGTTGCGGCTATGAAACTATTTCCGATTACCCGACTCCATCACCCCAGCATGGAAGGAGCGAAAACCATTTTTTAAAATCCTTTGTTATCCAAGGAGGAAGCCGGTGTTAGATTTCCAGAGGACAAAAACAGAACCGTCTTCAAACATAACATTCTTTTTAAACGCGTGGAAACGGTCGTCGCGTTGTAAACCCCGGCATTACGGGGCCACTTGGCTACACTAGAGACGAGATGGGTGAGGTAGGGGCGGCTCGTATCACGTAACAAGAGGGGGTGACGTTTGTTACCCGGCTAGTTACGAGTCTGCCCGCTCCATCAGCCACTCGTCCTCGACTCAAGATCACCCCAGCCCCCACCCTTCCCCACCCTCACCCCCGGAATCGTTCACTTCTTGCCCTCATCATCGCATTCATCCACTTGGCCGTTTTCAGCACCGCTCATGCCGTACACAGGGGGGCTCGCTCACCCGCCCCCGGGACCCGCCAGGCGAGAACCTCACGCTCACTTGTGAAATGTTACAAACCTTTCTCAGCATGCTACAAACTGGCTGCGCCCTCTTCAATATGGGTGCTTTGTGCTGCTCCCGCCCTCGGTCGCTTGTGTTCATCGGCGGAATTAGCGAGAAATAGCCCAATATAGCTTTCTAAAGATCGGGTGCGTAGAGCCGAAAACTTTGGCCAGAAGCTATGATCCGATTAGCGTATTTGAAATCTTTCCCCTTTCCGAAGTCTCCAACTCTTTTTGTTTCCTCTTTCTACCACGTTCTCCGTACCTGCGTCAAATTTCAAATTACCATCACAAGAGTGTACAGACAATGGGGTGGCCTTGTCCTCTGTGTCCGCCAGCCTCTAGCTCGATCCCAAGCCAAAACACGTTTGATAGAGCTATATGCTTTAAGAAAACATGAAATTGATGAAACGAAAACAGCCGGTCTGAATAGACGGGTGAACGCTCTGAAAGGGAAGAGTCATAAGTCTCCTGTCTGCAGATGGCGCTGACTTGGTGTAGCCGACGCTGCACAGTCAGCCATTGACCGGTGTTGTGACTTTGGTGGGTTGGCGATACTGTATATAGTATTGGAGCTCCGGTCCATCAATTCACTCTGTGTCGTTATTTCACGAACTCACAAATACAATACGTTGGATTACGTTCATGTTATTACACTGTTATCAAATATTTCATGCCTTTTCACCCAGATTTAAAAAGAAACTCAATAGAATGTATCTCTCCATTTCCCGTAAATAAAGTGCTTGATTCTCATCCATCTCCTCCGACTCTGCATCATAATCGTCATGTCAAAGATTTGTGTGTGTGTGTGTGTGTGTGGAGGTTGTAGAGGAGGTACCTTGTTGACAAAGCGCGTTCTCATCTCTCTTCATGCTTGACCACGTGATAAGCATCTTGGCTCGACAAGGTTATCCAAATATTCCAATGGAAAAGCCGAGGTAAAGAACAACCAGTGGACCGCAGTGATCTCGCCTGCCATGGCGACTGCTGAAAGCCACACAAAGCTCCAAGAAACTGAGATGGCATTGTCCCATTCTCCGGGGATGTGCGGGAATTAGCGTGTTGATGCGTCACGCTTGATTTATCTTACACAAGCTCAGTTTGATAGCGTCCTTATACACCAGATCCGAGAGAAGGCGGTTTAAAAAAAACAGGATTAACTTGTTTTAAAAAAAGAACAAGAGACCACAATGAGAGGCCTGTATAATGTACCACAGTGGCCCGTGTAAGGGATCCCAGTGGTCTGTATGAGGGAACACAGAGGGCAGCACACTTGACCACATAGGCATGTAAAAGATAACACAGAAATGTGCACAAGGGACCACAGAGGTATGTAGAGAAAACAGAGGGCTGCAGAATGGACCACATATGTATGACTAGCATGAGGGAACACAGAGGCATGTACAAGAGAACACAGAGGGCTGAACAAGAGACCACATTTGTCTATAAAAGGTACCACAAAGTGCTGTACGAAGTGCCCTGTATGAGGGACCATGTCTTTTATAAGAAGAAAGGATCCTCAGTTTTGATAAACATCAGTAAGTTATGAAAAAAAAAGAGAAGCTATAATATCTCTAAAAGCAAAGAATTAAAACAAAAATCTCATACATACATCCATGTCATAATGCTCAAAACGCCTACTACAATATTCGATATACTTTGTTTTATGTGTTTTTTTTAATTTAAGGTGCCCTGCTGAATGTGGAAACCAATTTTCCAACCACTTCAGTCTTACTCTAGGATACTTTAGCGCCATTGTAAGGGACAAAAATTGGACGAGATTTTCTAAACTGCACTTGAGAGGGTAGGATATTATACCCCAAGACATAATTTTCAAACCTAAATAATGGGTTCTTGTTTTTGGAGTGATTCTGTTTACAATGTAAAAGTGAAGACATGAAATCTCATATGAGAATGATTTGCCTTAATGGGCGCTTGGAAAACATGAAATCTAAAACCGGCAGACATTGCCAGTAAGCTGTATATGGATAAGAAGAAAAAGGGGGTGGGGTGGGTTGTAAGGTTGGCGACTGTATTAAGACTTGGCGGGTGGTCGGGCTCGGTAACAGGTTAAAAATTGACTGTAATAATGCCATTGGCTTTGGGTATAATATTCCTAGCGCCTGATTTAAATTTCCATCATTGCTATAGATAGTTGAGCATATACAACTGGGTAAAGAGATAAAAAGAACCGTTGTTGCAGGTATCACATTTAGTGCAACATGCTTTAAGGCTTTAAGGGCACACATTCTTTCGAAAGATGATCCTATCACATGTGCAATTTCCCATGGGGCATGCGTTGTAAGGGGATTGACTAATGTTGACTATGATTTTTATACCTATCCATAAGAAGTTCCAACCTATCCAACGACACAAGTTGTTCTACTCTTTGCATTTATTTTAAGGATTTATGAGCCATCGACTGCATCAGCAATTTTCAAAATATTTGTTATTTCGCCTGAAAGAATTAAACAATTATTTCCTGTTTATCAAAAATCCATTTGTTTGAAAATTAAAAATATTGAATCTGACCTCAGAACTCACGGGAATTTACCTGCTGAACTTCAAATGAGGAGCCTATAAATTATAATTCAATGGCATAAAAATAATTTTTAAAAAGAAAAGTTTCAAATTCTCAACACAGGGCAGATAAAATCAGGGAAGCTTTTTAAAAATCCCAAACGTAGTTCGAGATATGGATAGATGTCTCCTCATATACGGTACTTGCAGGAGAAACAGTGGTACGAAAACTTACCTTCGAAATGCTACCTGAATTTTCGGCAAGTAAGTCAAAAGTCATTGCAATCCTGACGGGATCTATTAAAGATACCTGGGTATTTCTTTCAGGCATTTTCCTAAAAAATTAAGATAAAATTTTGCATTGATGCTTGCTTTTCATTATACATCGATACAACCAATAGGACATTATACACCAATACAAACCAATAGGACATTATACACCAATACAAACCAATAGGACATTATACACCAATACAAACCAATAGGACATTATACACCAATACAAACCAATAGGACATTATACACCAATATAAACCAATAGGACATTATACACCAATACAAACCAATAGTACATTATACACCGATATAAAAATATAGTACATTATACACCAATACAAACCAATAGGACATTATACACCAATACAAACCAATAGGACATTATACACCTATACAAACCAATAGGACATTATACACCAATACAAACCAATAGGACATTATACACCTATACAAACCAATAGGACATTATACACCAATACAAACCAATAGGACTATACACCAATACAAACCAATAGGACATTATACACCAATACAAACCAATAGGACATTATACACCAATACAAACAAATAGGACATTATAGACCAATAAAAACCAATAGGACATTGAAATGCATTATACACCAATACAAACCAATAGGACATTATACACTAATACAAACCAATAGGACATTATACACCAGTATAAACCAATAGGACATTATACACCAATACAAACCAATAGTACATTATACACTGATATAAAAATATAGTACATTATACACCAATACAAACCAATAGGACATTATACACCAATACAAACCAATAGGACATTATACACCAATACAAACCAATAGGACATTATACATCAATACAACCCAATAGGACATTATACACCAATACAAACCAATAGGACATTATACACCAATACAAACCAATAGGACATTATACACCAATACAAACCAATAGGACATTATACACCAATACAAACCAATAGGACATTATAGACCAATAAAAACCAATAGGACATTGAAATGCATTATACACCAATACAAACCAATAGGACATTATACACCAATACAAACCAATAGGACATTATACACCAATACAAACCAATAGGACATTATACACCAATACAAACCAATAGGACATTATAGACCAATAAAAACCAATAGGACATTGAAATGCATTATACACCAATACAAACCAATAGGACATTATACACCAATACAAACCAATAGGACATTATACACCAATACAAACCAATAGGACATTATACACCAATATAAACCAATAGGACATTATACACCAATACAAACCAATAGGACCTTATACACCAATAAAAACCAATAGGACATTGAAATGCATTATTTTTTAAATATTTTTTTTAAAGTATGCTTTTTAAAGATGATTCTGCTGCCGTCGTCAATATTTGGCCTTATTAAACTTTATGTTGCTTTGTCAAAAAACAAAAGTCCATCATATAACAAGACATGTAATTTGTTGTTATTGTGCGCAGCTTTGATGTCCGTTTGTGCATGGAGACAGGAAATTAATAAAAATGTGTTGAGTTGAAGTTAAACATTAGCCGGATATAAACGAGCTATTCAGACAAATGAAATCATTTCACAAAATGTGGATTCATTATTTTCTTTAGATAGCCATCAGATGACTAAGGATCTTTAAAGGGTTGCACTTTTAATGGTAGCTGCACCCGATAGCCACTGCATAACTGCACTAGAGGCAGGTTTGAAACTTTCACTTTCGAAAACTAGCCGGGTTTTAGTGTGATGTTTATAAAATTGGAGCAAGATGTTTACTTAGAAATTTATGTTACAGCCATTTAACATAGAAAAGAAAGATTAATTAAAAGTATCTATAATTATAGAAACTTAGAGTCATGTTCCCAGGGCACAATGTTCACATGACACGATCTTCCCAGGTCACAATTTTCAAAGAGCGCAATGTTTCCAGGGCACAATGTTCCCAGGGCACTATGTTCCCAGGGCACTATGTTCCCAGGGCACTATGTTCCCAGGGCACTAAGTTCACGGGACACAGTGTTCCCAGGGCAGAATGTTCACAGGGCACAATGTTTCCAGGGCACTAAATTCACGGGGCACCGTGTTCCCAGGGCACAATGTTCACAGGGCAAAATGTTCGCAGGGCACAATGTTCCCAGGGCACAATGTTCACAGGGCACAATATTCACAGAATCCACACATTTGGTCAACAATTTATTCACTAGAACTTTCCTTGATGATACAGAAGAGAATAACCGGTTTAAAAGACAACACTAGATTAACTTACACTAGGCATAAGTTCACCAAAAAATATTTTTAAAAACATAAAAAAACCAGTTTTTGACTATAGATCCTTTATATACGAGAGATAACTAGAAGAATTTTCATTATAATACGCATTGCACGACAATCCAAAAATCCAAAATTGTATTTATGTATCGAATATATAAAGTATAAAAGATTTTTAGTAAAGAAAACTTCTACAGTCTGCATGTTCAAATTCAGCTCGATTTGATCACGGGAAAAGGGTTATAAAAACATGTGTAACATAGTGCGCACCATGAGACAGATTAACAAATAATAGCATTTACATTTACAGATCTGGAATATTATTTTAAAAAGTATCGTTAATATAATACGCACCGCACAGCGCAATAGGAAAGTATTGAAAAGGCCGTTCAATATAATACGCACCGTGACACTCTAGCACAAAAATTAACATGATATATAGAGATAAATATTTACGCTCAATTATCACTGACGCCTAACGCTAAGGGACATCACTCTGCTTTTTTTTAAATTTTGCGTTGTAAGCAGTGCTGATTGACTCAAATAGTTATTTTTTGGTGCAGTAATTTGGTGCGCTGCTTAATTCTAAAATTAGTTTTAAAATCGTGTGGTGATTAGCACTGTAAAAATTATTATATAAATGCTTTGTTTAATTTTCAGGAATATTTTGTGTTTATCATACAAGGATAAGCTACTTGGGCTTTTGACATAAAAAATAAAATAATAAATTATAAAATAAATAAAACAAACCCGTAAAAACAAAGTTTTTGACTATAAATCCCTTATATATGAGACATAACTAACAGTATTGATTATTTTCAAATGCTACAAACATTTACTGACTGAATCTGTCTTAACTCAACATTGCTTCATAACCCTGGGTGGGGGGGGGTGGGGATGGGTGGGGGAAGAGGGGAAAAGTCTGGTCTTCGATCGCTTGACCGAGCTCAGCGTGACACGTAAAATGTAAACAAAAGCACACCGCTGCTTCGATGGGTCGCCTCAACGCGTCAACTCAAACTTTCACGTGGAAAAAAAACAATAACAAACAGTGAGTTTGAATTACATACGTTATATAAAGATAAACTAAAAATGCATTAATTTAATTTAATTACGGTACGTTCGATCGATCTGAAATTTTGATACGATGCATTGTTAGGTTAGACGGGTCCGTGTGCCAAATTTCAGCTCGATCGGATCACAGGAAGTGGGTAATTTTTTACTTTTGTTTTTCCGCCCGCCCATGAGATGACGACAGACAGAGAGACAGAGAGAGACGGCGGTGAAGTTAATATAAGGGATTTAAAAACCATTATAAAATACTTTTTGTACATTTAAGAAAGTTTAATATTACGTATTTATCATACAAGGACAAGTTAGTTGGGCTTTTGAAAAAGGTGGACGCCGTAGGCGCCCTTAAAAAAGGGGGCGCCGCAGGCGCCACGGCGCCGCAGTACAAACTAGTATAGAGATAAATAGAGACAATCTAAAAATTAATTAATTTTATTACAGTACATTCGATCGATCTGAAATTTTGATAATCATTTTTATCATCGGCATGAGTTTTCCTGCATAATCTCAGCTCGCTAGCTTACAAGGAAGTGGGTTAAAAATCGATCCAATGTTTTTTCGGCATTCAAGCAAGCACTCAAGCAAGGCAGGCCCCAGACACCACGAGTTAATATAAAGGATTTAAAAATATTAAAACGCTCTTTAAGATGCTAATTTCATTTCATTTTTTTAAACTGCAAACTGTTTATTCAACGTTCAAATCTTGTTTATTTTTTATTATTAGGCTTATGGGGGGAGGGGTGGGGGTAAGATATGCTGATATGTGAGGCCAAGATAGGATACCCCTATTAAAAAAAAATAATTGTAAACTGCACGATTTGAAAGAAATCTGATTTGTAGCAGTCATCCGACGCCCAATGAGCCTTTATTCCGACGTCTTCAAAGCAGGAACTGTGGTTCAATTTCAATAGTTCTCTCCCCTGGCGGGCGCGCAACCACGGCGACTCGATATATAGTTTAAATGGTAGGAATATCAACTTGATGTAGGGATAGCTTGGGGGTGGGCGGGAGGGAGAATATTTATTAACGGCGCAAATCTTGAATCTAATTAAAGTGTGTCAACAAAACCAGCGGGGCGTCAGTTTTGTCAGAATGTACCTCACGGAGTGATACGTAACTTGAAAGAGGTCTACCCATAAAGGACAGTTATTGTTGAATCTCCTTTTTGAAGCATTTATGTCGCACTGACTGCAGTCCAGGCATCTGGATTTTGACAGTCGTTTCGGTGTGATGTTGTAAAAATTTGAGCTCCGAAACATTCAATCATTTGGAATGTTCAAATATATTATAAATAATATCCCAAGTCTGGCTGGATGTATCCGTAACGCTATGACGTCATTGTTTGAGCTTATATTTTAATATACAATTTGTGCATCAGGAGGTGTGAAAAATAATTATAAATTAAAGATTCTGGACGTAAAAAAATAATTATATGACGTCATTGTTTTAGCTTATATTTTAATTTTGGAAAAGGGAACGATGTAAAAAGAGGATTTGATGATATATAATTATAAAATACTTTCTGTACATTTCAGGAAGTTTAATATTTCGTATTTATCAAACCTGGATAAGTTACTTGGGCTTTTGACCAACAAAAAAAAAGGCGCCCTACAGTCCCAAGTACATGTATATAACAAATAGGTTAACATTTTGAATTTTCTAGAGTTTTCAGATCTGTTGAAAGCTAACCAAGAGTGGATATTTATTTTTCTTATGGTGTCTGCGTGTGATTATGTGTGGTGCAGGGAAGAGCGAAAACATACATCTGCATATGATATACTATATATATAATCTATATTACAGACGCTCCTTCTATTCAGATTATTGCGCGTCATATGTTTATCCATGACTAGTATTAAAATTGTATTTGAGCTTTGAATGTTGATAGTGTATGGGTTTTCTTGGTTCGCTCAGGCAACCCATTCCACCCCAGAATTCCATACAGGAAGAACGAGAATTTGTATGTGTCTGTTCTGGCATATGGAATGAGAAAAGTGTTTGTATCCCTATGTCTATATGAGGGCTGTATTCTACGGCGAAATAAAGGGGGGGGCAGGCTGAACGGGCTAAAGTCAGGGGCCCACAATGATTTAGGGGCCCCCAAAATTATTATTTTCTAAAATAAAGGTGGGCAAATGTTTGCATGAAGCCTTGAAAATATGAATAAATTAATAAAATCTCATCTACTTATCAAGAGAAAATGTCGAAGAGTGTGAAATACTAGAAATCGTTATCATTTGTAATAATATCTAGGGAAACCTAGCTTTAGAAAAACAATCGACTTCTATTTAGTTTGGAAAACTTACGACAAAAAACTTTGACATAGTAGAGCATAATTCAATAATCGAATTTTTAACCATCTTCCAAGTCAGTACACTGTTTACGAGTTTCGACGCTTCGACCTACAGACAGACTGCAGTAAAAAGTAGATATTCGAATAAATATGTAATTAAATACTAGTAAGTATATACTCGTTCTAAATCCGACTTGTTTGGGACAAAATCTAGGGGAAAATGTTGGGGGGGGGAGGGTTCTTCTTACGAGAGGGTCATAGGCGATTTCTGTATGTAGATTAAATATCGGTGTCCCTAATTAACCTGAATTACATGTTGCGTTCCATTATTAGCTAAATACCATTCATTCCTGTTGAGCGATTCATCAAGTTAATACCAATTAAGTCCCAAACTGGATCAGGAATTGCTTTGGGAAAAGTGCAGCAGAAGGTTGTCCTACTGCAACCAGATTTAAATTTTTTTTATTATTTACTTACTTTTTCATTCTGCAAAATCTTTATACCTGGCTTGTTGCATCTATTCATCGTTGGCAGGGTCTTCAAAAACAATCGAAAAGGTTACATGTTAACAAAGCCTTGTCTGACACAAGATGGTCAGCCCGACATGATGCTGTAAGATCTGTTAATAAATAATACCATGAGAATATTACAGGACTCGAAGAATTGGCAACTGACGACAATCAGCCGCCTGACAGTGGCCTTGAAGAATTTCGGAAGGAATTTGAACAACTGAAACTCGCTATTTTACTTGAAATTTGGGACACAATTTTAAAATGGTTTCAGAAAATGAATGCATCCCCTCAAGATACATTTGTTGAAATATCTGCATTGAGTTTGTTAAAAGACAGCGTTCTGAATTTGATTTCTATGAAGAAAAAGGAAAGGATATGTCCGTGAAGAAAGAGTATAAACAATCTTCAATGTGATTAAAGAAAGAGAAAGTGTCATCTTGATGAAGAGACATCAGTCGAAACAGTATTTTCTCCGAGACAAAAATTCAAGGTTGAGGTATATCTGGTATTCATTGACAAACTTTCTCCAGCCCTACAACATCAGTTAGATGCATATAAAGACATCCATGAGAAATGTGGCTTTCTTACAAACCTTACGGAGCTCAGCAATGATGCCATCCGAGGGGCAGCAGCCAAGTAAATTGAAGAATACTCAAGTGATTTCGAAGACTGCTTTCCTTCAGAATTAGTCTAATTTTCAGAACTCATCAAAAAGTTTATTGTCCAGCCCCAGGGTCAGGAAAAGGAAGTAGCACAATGTGAAACTCAAAATACATGCACAGGGCTAAATATGTTGCTGTTTTTGAATGAGCTAAATTTTACACAGTCCTTTCCACATTTACACATTGCACTTCGCATGTATCTTCCGTTGATGACATAAAGTGCAGCTGAGAGCGATCATTTTCAAAGTTGAAAAACATAAATTATGGAATTAGAAGTTGCATAGGACAACAAAGACTGAGTCAGCACTCTCTCTAATGAGCATTGAAAGGGAAATCGTAAGCTCACTTGATTTTACTGACTTGATTAAAAATCTCGCCGTGAGAAAAGTTCGTAAACGAAGGTTTTAAAGATTGAAATAAATAATAATAAATATTTTAATGAAGTGTGGATTCGTGTAACTTTATATTAATTTAATTGACTTGTATTTAACTTTTTGTCTTATTACACCTTGCATTACAAGTTACACAGTCTTATATTATACTGCTAGTGATCATTTTATTTAAAATTACGCTGCCTGGACAGGGCCCCAGTTTGAATTGCAGCCAGGGGCCCCGAGCAGTCTTAATCCGCCCCTGGCTGTATTAGATTATCTTTGTGTTGTAAATCCAAGTTAGAATTAATTTCCTTATGTCTTATTACTACTTTGCTCTCTGTTCTTCTATCCCCTAGTGTGTCTAGGTTTAATGATTTAACTATGGTGTTACTCTTGTAAGTCTTGAATATTCTCCAGTAATGAATCTGGAAGCTCATTTTTAAAAAAATAGTTTGTTCTAGTTTATCAATGTTTAGTGAATAGATCCCATACAAAAAATGCATATTCTAGTACAGGCCTCATTAAAGTAAGGTACCAATTTAGTTTTATATTCTTATTACATCTGTGAATGTTTCATATCATAAATCCTAAATTTAGTTGTTGTTTTTTTTAAATTAACACCAGTGGCGTAGCTAGGGAAGGGGGCCTAAATTTGAAAGTCCCCCCGGGCCCCAACTTGAGGGGGCCCCAAAAGAGTTTCCACAATTTTTTACATTAAATATTACGCCACCGCCATGTATGCAGGGCCCCCCGAAGAGAACAAGCCACCGGGCCCCAAAATCCCTACAAATCCCTAGCTACGCCACTGATTAACACCTTGACATAGGGATTACATAATTTCTACTTTATTATTAAGCTTAGTAGTTTGGATTAGTAGTGCATTTATTTGTTTCTTTTTCTTCTTTATTTGGTACTCTTAACAGTCGACACATTTCTAGGTGGAAAGACATACTCCAATTAGAATTTCGTAATTCATCTAGTCTTTTTTTTTAAAAGTTTTTGTTTTGACATATTTATTATATAGATTAAACAATCATCAGCTAATAACCAAACTTTTGTTCCTGGTGAGGCGCTGTCGGGTAAATCATTTTAATAAATTAAACAACCCATAAAAACAAAGTTGTTGACTTTAAATGTATATATGATACATAACTAAAATTATTGATTATGTTCAATATAATACTCACCGAACGACAGACTAGCACAAACATTTACAGTTCAGGAAAATATTATAAAAGTATGTTCAATATTATACGCACCGCGCGACAGACTAGCATAAACATTTACATTCTACATAGAGATACATACAGATAATCTAAAAATTAATTTATTCAATTACAGTTTATTCGATCGATATGAAATTTTTGATAAAACTGCATTGTTTTTGGTGACAAAAGTCTATGTGCAAAATTTCACCTCGATAGGATCACGGGAAGTGGGTCATTTTTTAGTGTTATATTCACTAAACACCACGACATACAGACAAGACGTTGAAGTTAATATAAGGGATTTAATTAGGAAGATTATGGTGCCTAGGACAGTTCCTTGAGATAACCGTTGTTGGTGCTGATTTAGATCCATTATTAAGTTAGCTCGTTATCTTAAAGTAAATCCTTAATCCATTAAATGTATGTATGGGACCAAAGATGGCGTGTCATGTATTGCGTCTTAGCTCCTATTCAACCATAAAATGCAGTAATTCAAGGGAGCCACCACAGTGATCAGAGCACTGATCTTGAACCCATTTAAATGTAGAAGGTGTAGGCTGTGTAGGGTTGTTTGGTAATATTGTGGCGCCATCGTGATTTATAGGATATTCTTTATTTTTTTATAATAGGATTCCAAAAATCATATCATTTGTAAAAGGTCAAAATTGTTTGAAAGTTTCAAAATCTAAAGGAAAACATCACTTTTATTCCTCAAGGCTGTAACATCTAACTATGCCATGTTTAGAACTCAAATGTTATTTGCAAAGACAGTTTTTTTTTAAAAAGTAATTACATATCACGAATAATGCGTTCATTTTTGGTCAGTATTTGCAGAGGAGATAAGCAAAGTAAATGAATGCTTCTATAAAATAAACAAATGAAAAAAAGAAAGAAAGAAACCCCATTTGCTATAATTTATGTGAGTCATTTAGCGACAGGCGGAATCATTCTCCGTAACAGCTACCTAATCTTTTGTTTTGGCGCTGCTAGGGGAGGCTATCATGTAACCTGAAGTCACCGGCACGTGAGCCAAGGCATCACACAGCTTCAAGGCCGTTGAAATGTTTGCCGAAAAAGATGGCAGAGCGATACATGACCACGCAGTTAATTTCCGGTATGATTTGGTCTCGCCGCTCAGGCCGCCATAGTTTAATGACTAGCAATTGATAATGAATTGATCGAAATACGAACCTTTTGATTATTGTGTTTTTTTCCTAATCAGATACATTTGAAGTTAAATAGGACTCACTCCCTCCTTTGTCCTAATTTGGTTTATACATTTCCCCCTTGTTTTCATTATATCTAAACTAGTTTGTGCTGCGGCGCCGTGACGCCTGAGGCGCCCCTTTTTTTAAGGGCGCCTACGGAGCCCACCTTTTTCAAAAGCCCAACTAACTTGTCATTGTATGATAAATACGAAATATTCCTGAAATGTACACAACGTAGGCCTATGTATATAATATTTTTTTACAGTGCTAATCACCACACGATTTTTAAAGTAATTTTAGAAAGCAGCGCACAAAATTACTGCACCAAAGAAACAACTCTTTGAGTCAGTCTGCACTGTTTACAACACAAATGCTGACGTCATAGGTTCGTGCGTTGTTTGGTTAATGTTAATCTGGAAACCAAGGATTATGATTTAGTGTTAGGCCACAGTCAGCGATAATAGAGCGTAAATATATATATGACTAATGTATTACCCGTCAAAAATGACGGGAGTTTTCAAAATGGATATATTTCAGTTTTTGTAATTGTCCCTTTTGCCTGAAAGCCGCATAGTAAATAATCAGAAAATGTAGAGACCAAGAGAGAAAAATTAAATATCTTTTCCATATTGAACAATTTTGTGCGGACGTTTGAAAATAGTGGGGGTTTTTTGGTTGTTTTTTTTTGGTTTTTTATGCAATATATTTTTCAAGGTTATTTTTTTTAGCGGTGGGCTTTCTAAAATCTAGCGTTACGAACGGACATAGCAGAGTATATATTTTGATTAAATATACGAATATATGTGTTATGAGAAAACCTCCAAGCTTAGGCTTCGCGTTATATAAGTTTGCATGAATAATAATGATATAATCAGGATAATAGTAAATGCATAGTGAATTACACACAGCATAAAGTGATACTGCGGCAAAGAAGTTTGAAGTTCGACGTATTAACAAATATTGCTGAGGAGTCAGCCGGACGTTAACTTGCGGCATTGAATAGTGCGCACCAATTATGAGTGCACCAATAATACAGCACAGTGCGTTAAAAATAAATTATGTGACTGTAATGTGATCCACATCACGCATATCTGTGATTTGAAGCCGTTTAAGCTTCATCGATGATTATGACTTGTCAGTTTATTCGCCCATTTGTCCATACATTATTACCACAACGTTATCAAAACATGTAAAAAATAAACTGTAATTTTACACATGTTAATAACTATTTATTTTGCATGAAACGTAGTAAGCAAATTTTGTCACAAGATAACAGAAAAGATTAACTTATCAACTGTTAATCATATTTACAATTTAATATACACGTGTTAGTAATTCACATAAACGTTTTTATTGTTGTCAAGTCAGCACCTTTTCAAGATCTATTATGACTTGTCAGTTTATGCGCCCATTGGTCCATACATTATTACCTTTACATTATCAAAAACATGTAAATAAAAAATTGTAACTATTTACAAATATGAATAACAACGAACTATTTATTTTGCATGAAACCTTTGAAGTAAAGTTAAGCACTGGATAAAAGAAAATATTAAAGTATCAACTTTAATATACACGTTTTAGGAATTCTAATAAACGTTTTCATTATTGTCAAGTCAGCACCCCTTCCAGTTCTATATTAAAAGCAAAGATTTTTTATTCAAAATTAGTCTAAGACGCATTAAAATATTACATGTAAATAACAATAAAAAAAAACTATTGTGGGGAGGAGTCCGATTTTTAAATATGTTATTTTTTTAAACATACAAATATGCAATCTCAAAGTGTATAAAAGAAAAACAAACGCTAAACTGAAGCATAAGTTGACAAATTTCATATGCAGTAATAAATAATGGCTTTGTAGTTCAAAACGCATCGAAACTTGACAATCGAACGACAACCAATTGTAAATTTCATAAACCGAAAAACGAATGTTATATATTAATAAAGAAAATTAAATTTATAATTACGTACGTAATATTGACATCGACACATACACAAAAACGGACATTTAATACAAAAAATTATAATAATATTAATCACATCAAATAAAACGTTGCTCTTTTTACTTCGTTTCCTTCACACATTGATAAAAGCTCAAAAAATGACGTCACGTCACAATATTTTATGGTGAGCAACACATTTTTTAAATCTTGAAAGCAACTTTTAAAAAAAAATTTTATCGGGAGTTACCTCGCATAGCGTCAGGACTGACAGACACTACTTGCGAGACGGATTGCAAATTATGTTATTTAATGTCAAAAGACAAGCAAGTTAAAATTTACCAAAAATTTGAATCACTTCACGCATTAAATTGGGAGTAAACGAGGATTCAAAACTGAGTCTCAATGTTTGCGTGTGCACAAGTTTCAATGATGCACAGGGCATATAGCCATGCTGAAAGAATTTGCACTTCTCACATTTAAAAAAGAGGACGAAACTCTAGTAGGAAACTGTGTCTGTTAGAATATCATCAATAAGAAACTGTATGATTAACTGGCCATACATTGGCCAGTGAGTATCACATATAGCAAGCTAAAGTCTAAGCACTGGACAATATGGAGCAGTATGATTAACTGGCCATACATAGGCCAGTGAGTATCACATATAGCAAGCAAAAGTCTAAGCATTTTTTTAAAGAACAGCGTCCACAGCATTTCAAATAGTAAAAGGAATATAGGATATTTGGTACAGTGGTACCTCAAGATACGAAATTAATCCGTTCCGGGGTGGCTTTCGTATCTAGGATCTTTGGTATCTCGAACTAAGTTTAACAAGTAAAATACTTAATCCGTTCCAAGCCACACAGAAACAACACTGAAAATTTAAAAAATATCAAAGAAAACTATTGAAAAACAAAGTAGGATTCTTCAATCCTTAAAAGTAAACAGTACACATCATAAATCAAATAAATAATAATAAAACAATGAAAACAGAATTTTGTTTTGCGGTTTCTAATTTTCCGTTTCACCTTCCTTTTCCTTTGCCTCACTTCCACCAACATCTCCTTGTCTTATTTTCAAAAACTATTTTTTTTAATCTTCGCTTACTGATGGTCTCTTAGCAAATGTTTATCCAAGGAAGCTAGAAAAAATTTTTACTTGCATTTTACAATGTTTCTGAAATGAGTCCGTCAAATGTCCTTGAACTGCGCAAGAACTATAGGTGGCGCTTTAAATGCAGTCACGGGTTGCCCAAATTTGTCAGCTCTACGTCTTCGTATCTTGGAACAAAAAAATCTACGAGTGACCTTTCGTATCTTGGATTTTTCGTAACTTAAGGCATTCGTATCTCTGGGTACCATTGTATTGGGTTGCTGTTCAAGTAAGAAAATATGATAACAGTTGTTGTGGATGGTGTGGAGGGCTTAAAGAAAATAATAATAAAATTGTGCGTCAATGATCTTTCCGTGTTGTTTTGTTATTTCACGGCAAGTTAATTAATTCAGCTTACTAAAACCTTGTTCTTTTATTATCTTATAGTGAGGGGCTATGGTTTGCACATTTCGGAATGTTTATTCTCCACTATAACAAGTTTTTATTTATTCCTCAGCTGAATTTCTACTTACTTATATTAAACTAGGGGCAAGTACCCGGCTTCGCCCAGGTTTAACAACAACAGCAACAACAACAAAAACAACAACAGCAACAAAACAACAAAATCAAACAACAAAAACAAAACAACAATAAAACAACTACAACAACAACAGCAACAACAACAAAGCAACAACAACAGCAACAACAACAGCAACAACAACAGCAACAACAACAGCAACAACAACAAAAACAACAACAGCAACAACTACAAAAACAAAACAACAACAAAAAAATCAACAACAAAACAACAACAAAACAACAACTACAACAACAACAGCAACAACAACAAAGCAACAACAACAAAACAACAACTACAACAACAAAAGCAACAACAAAAGCAACAACAGCAAAGCAACAACAAAAAAATTATTTTATGGCGATAATCGCCTTCTTGTTAATCTCGACACCAAAATGTTTATTAATTTGCGTCATTATTTCACGTCTTAATTTTCAATAATTTTTATTTTATATAGCTCATATAGGGAAAAACTACATTTTGGGCCCCCGGCCCCCAGTATCTTATATTTATGGAACGAAACCTGTTTAATAACCCTTCCGGTATAATTGTGTGTACGTGTACCAAATTTCACGTTATTTGGTTGTCTGGATCTTGAGTTATTAGGGAACAGACAGACAACAAATGCGTCTTATATATAGAGAGATTCTAACTAAAATACATATACATTTAATAAACGTTTTAAGTATTGCTATCAAAACAAACATCCACATTGATTCATCATTAGTTGCACGGTCAAGTTATCTGAATCTTTAAAAAATATTTATTTAAAAACACTTTACCCGAAATTGTCATGGCTGATCTACGTCCTTTCATTTCCCTGTCATTTCTTATCCCTGTCACTTCTTATCCTTGTCATTTCATATCCTTGTCATTTCTTATCGATGTCACCTCTTATCCTTGTCATTTCATATCCCTGTCATTTCTGATCCATGTCACCTCTTATCCTTGTCATTTCATATCCCTGTCATTTCCTATTCATGTCATTAATTATCTTTTTCATTTCCTATCCCTTTAATTTCTTATCCTTGTCATTTCCTTTCACCGTCAACCATACACAGAACAACTGTCTCCTAATATAGAATTATCCAGTTTCCCATGTCGTTTTTGCCCGTCTAATAAAAAAAAACGGGAACCCGCATGAGGGATCTCTCGGGTTCCCCTTTGAGGCCCGGGGAACAGGGGATTAGGCCGTACACAGTTAGCTCCCACCGTGTCTCAACCTCCGTGTTGACACTCCGTGCCAGGTCGACACACGACTGTTCCCTGGCTGTAAAGGACACTGTTTGTGCAGTCATTAGTAGACCCAGGCTAAAGTGAGGAGAAGCTTTCCTTTAAAGATCTTTAATGTGGAGAAATGTACACACCTTATTATTTTATATGACCCCCAACCCCCCAACTTTAAAAAAATGAATGATCCCCGAAGGTAATAGCTGTGTAAAGGGAAAGTGGGGGGGGGGTAATTAAGCCTGTATAACATGTGGATCTAGGATCTATTTGATCAGGTGCGGAATTACTTTCCGTTCAACGCTATATCTACATTAGATGATATAACCAAGGTGAAAACTTAATTTAAAAAAGAGATGACGACAGGTCTTTTATTCACGACAGAGATAAGATATGTTAACTTTCTATATAGTTATGTCCTATAACATTAAGCAGTCACAGATTGTGAATATATTTTAAAACTTGCTCAGGTATGGCATACAACACCTGATTTGGGGTATGATTAATATAGGCGTTTACCCTTCGCCTGTAATATCATGAATGATGTGAAAGCATCTTAGACTCTAATCCAAAGCAGGTGTACACGTGTTTAATTACACGCATGTATCAAACGTTGAACCATTACGAACCATTATACTCAAATCGAGTATGACTGCGTAGACCAATTTAATTCAGGACAGCTGTTTACATGCATATATCAATCTGACCTAGACAGCATTAACTCATAAAGCTGGTACAATGGTAGCATATAGACAAGGGGTGGCCAGACCTGTAGTAACTGGGGGCCATTTTAACGATTAAAAAATATCGAGAGCCACATTGATAAATTCTTTTTGTGATTTTATTTTTTCGAATGCATTTTTTTAAATATTTGTATTTTTTTTAACCCTAGCCATTTGTTGAAAAAATGAATGCGTTACATTTACACAATTAACAAATATTTAAATAAGTAAAATTTATGAGTAGAAACACACTGAATATAGACTCATAAAAATAGTGAACATTTATTGTTATGATTCTGCTGAGAAGCCTTTGAACTATATATAGCAAGTTTCTTTACATATTGTTGATAGCTGGTAGTTGTTTTACGAAGATGTTCTCTCAGACGCTCGTTGCTTATTACTAGAGTACTACTAATGATCCTACATGTGGAAGAAAATCAGCAGCCCCGAGCCTAGTGCTCTTCATGGGTCTTCCCGGAATACCCTCTCAGCTATCTGGCCCCCAAGGGGACGTAACAGCTGAGACACCCCCCCCCGCCGAGTGGTCGCTTCTGAAGCGGTCACCTGGGCATCCAGGACATGAAGTCAAAAATGCCTCCCACTAAATTGACCTCACAAGGAGGGGTGGAATTCCCTACTGCGACCCGCTACCACTTTGGTGCCACCCCGGGAAAGCATACGAGTCTCCCTGGTTAGGACCGCCGCTAAGGGGGGGGGGAATCATCAATGACCTACCTAGTGTGTGACCCCCCACTGGAAGGTTTCCTCAGAGCTGGCGTCCGCTGCGTTCTTCGCGGTACCTTTTGCTTATCCGTACTGGCGATCTTGGCCCTAAACCGGCACCGCTCAATGGCGTTGCTAGTACAAATGAGAGGGACTAAGTACTACGCAATGCTTTGATTTTATGAACTTCATTGTGGAGTACAAGGATTCACAGCAGTAGTCTGCATAAGTCTGCAACTAGCTTTCTTAATTTGAGTATATTTCACTTCTGGCACGAGCGAGTGGTATCTTTCAGTGCAACTAAAGTAGAA
Organism: Ampullaceana balthica; assembly: GCA_944989445.1. NCBI lineage: Eukaryota > Metazoa > Mollusca > Gastropoda > Lymnaeidae > Ampullaceana > Ampullaceana balthica. The sequence goes on along the minus strand of CALYLW010000069.1, from coordinate 730,837 downwards.
TAGCTCTTATTTTACAGCCACGTCTAATGAAACTTAACGAACGTTCACCGCCAAATGTGGCACATCTTAAATGGCTAATGATTCAAATGCCAAACCAAATGGCTACACGGTTTTTTAAATCATTCCTCATTTTTTTCCCAATGTAATTGTTAATGTCTGAAATACGTTTCTCAGTGCTTTGGCGTGACATTGGAAGTATTTGGAGGTTGTCTTAACAGTCGACGAACAGTCTGGAATTATTTGGATCTAATTTTGAAATTACGTCCGCGATATTCTTGTTGATAAAGTCCCCATCCGAATAAAGTCGTTACGCACGAAACATATTCCGCGAGACGGCATAACTTGTCTCAGTTGAAGGGACAACTTCTTTGCTGAAAGCAGAAAGTAGTGTCTATTGCTGACACATTCTTTGCTGATAACAGAAAGTAGTGTCTATTGCTGACACATGTCAAACTTCAACCCAGCAAACTTGCCTTTATATTAATTCAAATTGGAGTGGATACCGCGATGCAAACTCTTCATGACATTTTTCATAGTGTCGCTTCAAATTAGCGTTGGCATTGTAATTTGCAAGGCGAAGTTTGTCGGATGATGAAAATTGGTTTATCTTCTTAGTTGATACATGCTAAGTCCTATTCCCGTTCTGATCGAAAACCTATATTTTCTTCTTTACATTTTCATTTACTGAAAATTTTTAGTATTTTAATTAAACTTTTAAATAGTAAGTTACCAACTTTAGTGGGACAAGCAGTAATGACTTCGAAATGCGGATTTTTACCGGAACTATCACCAGAAATTTAACAGTTTACACCTCAGACCGATCAGAAGCAATGCGCTCCCTTCAACTTTTAAATTTTAAATCAAGCCCAAATTATTTGTACACTTATCTTGGTTCAGATTTTTTAAAACTTTCTTTTATTTTAGAGATTACATTTTTCAATTGAAAAGATTTAATTTTATAAATTGTTCGCGCGCCGCAATGTGAACACAGAAGAGCCCCATGCGGCTCGCGAGCTGTGGTTTGGCCACCGTTGCTATACCCATACAGATTGGCCATGCAGTTACCTCATAAGTCAATGCCATCTGTTTTTTAATTTTTAATTTTAAACATATTTTATTTAAAATAGAAAATTGTTACTATTTTTATCAAACACCATAATTGAAAAGAGATGACTAAGATGGCCAAGTGAGTTGATGGTTGACTTAGATGGCCAAGTGAGTTGATGTTCGACTCAGATGGCCAAGTGAGTTGATGTTCGACTCAGATGGCCAAGTGAGTTGATGTTTGACTCAAATGGCCAAGTGAGTTGATGTTTGACTCAGATGGCCAAGTGAGTTGATGTTTGACTCAGATGGCCAAGTGAGTTTATGTTTGACTCAGATGGCCAAGTGAGTTGATGTTTGACTCAGATGGCCAAGTGAGTTGATGTTTTCACAAGACGACAAGAAATTATACGAGCTGAACGTACCGTAAACATCTAAACATTGATGAATCAATGCCCCCAAAAAATATTTTTTAAAAATCAAATCTCTTCGTTTCCTTTTCTTCTTCAATCAATTGTTTTCGATTCTCCCTTCGATGCCACTTAGTGTAGTTGGTCTACGCTCTAGACCAGGGGTCTCCAAGCTACGGCCCGCGGGCCAGATGCGGCCCGCGAGGACCTGTCATCCGGTCCCTGGAGACCTTTTAATCTCTAAAAAAGATTATATTTTCATCTGTAGTTTACCACAAAACTTAATAGCTGGGGGTTAGTAGTCGGCCGCGAAACTTCTGTTTGACAGTTAATGCGGCCCTCCGGAAGAAAAGTTTGGAGACCCCTGCTCTAGATGATGAGAAGATATAAATATTACTCATGATATCCATACCACCATAACCCCGCTATTCATTGACACGCACGAACATACGTAAAACTTTACAGACGCAAATGCAATACAAATAAAAAAAAATTCAAATGTAATAAGAACATAATACTAAAAAGCTACCTAACGATGGTTGGAAGTTTAACTAGAATATGCATAGTATGTATAGGAACTTAGGAACACATCTACCAAAGATAACATACACATGGCATGTATATGAACACATCTACCAAAGATAACATACACATGGCATGTATAGGAACACATCTACCAAAGATAACATACACATGGCATGTATAGGAACACATCTACCAAAGATAACATACACATGGCATGTATAGGAACACATCTACCAAAGATAACATACACATGGCATGTATAGGAACACATCTACCAAAGATAACATACACATGGCATGTATAGGAACACATCTACCAAAAGATAACATACACAAATTAGAAAACGTTAAAAAAATAATCTACCTCATTCATTGCTAGTGAATATTCATAAATGTGCAACTCCATTGTAGTTAAATTACTAACCCTAGATAAACTAGAGCAGAAGTAATGAAACTTTTGTCTCAGAGAGCCATAAACACCCCATATTTTGTCTCAGAGAACCATAAACACCCCATATTTTGTCTCAGAGAGCCATAAACACCGCATATTTTGAAAAGTAATTCTTTGAGAGCCATACATTATGTCTAAAACTAATAATTCAAGTAAATGCGTGCATTTTGTGTAATTTCAATACTAAAAGTACAATACATGTAATTATGTCTCTGATTTATTTTTAATAACATTGTTATGCTGTTTTTATTATGCAGTTAATATGTAGATCAAAGGAGTCTGAATAAATGTTGTTGTTGTTTTTTGTTTTGGTGGTTTTTTTTTATAATCGAACATTTGTCTGAGAGCCATATGCAGCGATCAATAGAGCCACATCTGTCTAGCGAGCAATGGTTTCCCGAACCCTGCACTAGAGGATATAATAAAATAAAGTAAAGTAGTAATAATACATAAGGCATTTAAATTATATCTAGGAAATACAACGCATCAACAAATAACGCAAACACTCAAAGAGACATGGGAATAAAACGCTTTTCTTCTTTCGTAAGCAAAAACAATCACACACAAATCCCCTTATTTCCCGCCTGGCATTCGGACGTGGAATCAACTGCATGAACAAGCCAGTAAAACTAGCAAACTATCAACATTCAAAGCTCTAGTAAAAAAATCAAGACTACACATAAACCATGTATAAGCGCAGGACGCAATAATCTCTGTACAGGTAGGAGTGCCTGTGATGTGTAGATAATATAGAAATATATATATATATCAAATTTTCTTGTAAATGGCCATGTTTGTTTATTTCTTAAACTATTTTTGTTCACATGCGGGAGTTCATTTTTTTTTCCCTGCCAATCATAGGCGGCGCAGGTGTGTCTCCGCTTTCACAAGATGATTTTTTTGGGTCCCAAAATGGGGCGCCCGGGAGCGACTCGTGCGGTGGTGCCCGCCAATTACGCAGGGCGGGGAAATAATGACGTCCATGATTAACGGTCTTTATGTCGCGCTTGACAATTATTTTTTTCTGAGACTATTTTCAAAGGAAATTATAAGTTGTAGCGCCACTTGTGTAAGGTCCGATGCCATGTGACGAGGATTTAAAGAGGGGAAGAGAAAAAAAAACTATCGCTAATCGACAAGTAATGATAATGGCATGTAACTTTGTTTAGTTAATGGAAGACATACGGTCACTAGGGCAAGAGCCTCATTTTCGCATGAGACGTTAGCTGTTATTTTTAAGCCACCGCTTTCAAATGACAAAAATTAAACCCTCGGAGTCAGCGCCTAGGAGTCAGCGCCTTGGATTCAGCTGATTGGAGTCAGCGCCTTGGAGTCAGCTCTTTTGGAGTCAGCGCCTTGGAGTCAGCTCTTTTGGAGTCAGCGCCTTGGAGTCAGTTCTTTTGGAGTCAGCGCCTTGGAGTTAGCTCTTTGGAGTCAGCGCCTTGGTGTCAGCTCTTTGGGGTCAGCGCCTTGGAGTCAGCTCTTTTGTAGTCAGCGCCTTGGAGTCAGCTCTTTTGGAGTCAGCTCTTTTGGAGTCAGCGCCTTGGAGTCAGAGACGTTGCTGTTTTCTTCTGATTTATCCCCGTAAAAAGTTTCTATGAAATAATCGACAAATAACTGACACCGACATTTAGATTTAGACATCGCAAATAGACAAAATGCTTATTCGTTGAATGTGGGAATTTAACGTTGCTATAATTCTTAAATGTAATTCAGTTTAGGGGCCGTCCATAAAGTACGTCACGCTCCAGAGGGGGGGAGGGGGTGTAATAAAGTGTGACAGTTTTTGACAGGGGGGAGGGGGTTGTCCGGTCGTGTGTGACGTCACGCTGCTTTATATTAAATTGTGATTATTGTGTTAATAAAAAACTAACTTTTTGTTAGAAAGTGTGACATACTTTAGTCCGAGAAGTGTGACAGTTTGTGACAGGGGGGAGTTACAATGGTCAAAAATAGTGTGACGTACTTTATGGACGGCCCCTTAGTTAAATGTATTTAAAGCCATTTTATTAAAACTCAATTCCGTAAATCTTTGACCAACACCGCATCCTTTGTTAAACAAGTGCCTCATTCACAATGACTTTCGTTCGTACCTAAGGCCAAGCTCCGGGAGTGCACCCTGCCACTGTGACCTCCGCGTGGCGATTGATCGGGGCCCCACTGCTGAATAAACTAACGTTGTCGCATCGGCGTGTGCCCGTCTGTCACAACGACGTACGCCAACAAGGCGAGAACCCCTGGCCCAACCCCCGTGGTCCCTCGAGATGAAAGCCGCTTCCAACTCCTCTCCCCACTGCTCTACAACGACCGACACAATGCCGGTAGTGTCTGTGGACAAGCCTGTTGGTACTTTCCCCCCAAGTTAATTGCAGGTTAGGCGGTCGGTGATGCCGTATTGTGATACTTCGTCCGTCGCGTTCGCGTGCGTCTCTGCAACAATTATTTCTTTCCAGTATTTTTGTGTACGCCTCAAATGAAGCATTGTTTTGTGGAGTCGATGGAAAGTAATTATTCAGAATCGCCTCCGACTCCTGATACACTACACTAAAAGTGTTACGTCACAAAGCAACTTTCAACTCCCACCGAACCCCCACCCCTCTTCCCCAACCACACGATTTATCTCCCTTTTTGCCCCTGAATATTTCAACACGTTTAAACACTTGAACCTTTTTTAGAAATTTGAGGTTCGATTTTATTTTAAAATCGTTACCAAAATTGACAGCTTCACGTTCTGACAGTGTTATGTTATTACTGTGATAATCAAATACCACCGTTCTGATTTTCTACCGCTGACATGTTTTATCTGTTAAGTATCGAAGTATTTTGTTATGGTTGATGTCAACCTTATTAAAACGTCATTTCCCACTCAGCCTAATGATACAACATAATTTTATACAGGCGTACCAATGGGTCCACATTTTCTTGGTAGAGGTGATGTTTGTAAAATAAATGTTTGCTTGATTATGTTTAACATTTGATTTTTTATATTTGTTTGTTTGTTTGATGTTGTTTTTTTGTTGTTGTTGTTGTTTTTTTGTTGTTTTTTTTTGTTTGGGTGAGTGAATGGTAAGTGAGTGAAATTTTTGCGAAATGAAACTCACGATCTTAAAAAAAATAGTTTATGTTCATTTCATTTAATTAACTTTTTAAGCACTGAAAAATGAATTATTATTTCCTTAATGTCAGTAAAACACATAGTTTCCTTCTTAGTGAAAACTTGACATTGTTAAGTCCCACCAAAATTAAACTAATTAAAGGTTCACGGAACGTCAAATGTTCTACAGAACAATGGACACAAGTATCGATTTTAATTGCTCACGAGATGTGACTGCGATATCAATGCTTCTCGCTTTACGATTTCAGTCAATTAATAACATTTTTTTCCTCCACTTCCTAGTAGCCCAATCCTGGTCCTATCATCGTCTGGTACAGATATTTTCAGGGTTCTTGGTGTTTTTTTAGAGATATTCCAGCCAGTTATTGGTGGATGATACATCTGTGGAGACTAACAAGGGAGATAATTGATACTTTGTTGTGTCGGGGTTATCGGCCGTTTGGATAATTGTCACCGTCAGCTCGTGTTCATACCAGGAATTGAATTTCTCGAGGTGTTTGACCCAGTAGGACGGCGGCGATAGAGTCAAGTCTGTAAGGTACAATTAATATGTAGGAAAGTATGGACCTCACGTTCTCTGTTTTTCTTGGAAAAATACAGTGGTGTTTGGTGAACCTTTAAAAGTTTTCTATGAATCGAGGTGAATTTGTGAGACCTTTTTTTAGTGAATCGGAGTTTCATTTATAATAGCTTAACTGGGGCCTTGAATGGCAAGGATGGTTCCATGAAAAAAAACGAAACGACCATGAAAAATCGACAAAAGAAAAACGACACGAAGTTAAAAGGGCATGGACACAAAAAGACAGAATGAAAGAAAGAAAGAAAGAAAGAAAGAAAGAAAGAAGGAAAGAAAGAAAGAAGGAAAGAAAGAAAGAAAGAAAGTAGTAAAGAAAGAAAGAAAGAAAGAAAAAAAGAAAGAAAGAAAGAAAGAAGGAAAGAAAGAAAGAAGGAAGGAAAGAAAGAAAGAAAGTAGTAAAGAAAGAAGGAAAGAAAGAAAGAAAGTAGGAAAGAAAGAAGGAAAGAAAGTAAGAAAGATAGAAAGAAAGAAAGAAAGAAAGAAAGAAAGAAAGAAAGAAAGAAAGAAAGAAAGATGGAAGGAAAGAAAGAAAGAAAGATGGAAGGAAAGAAAGAAAGAAAGAAAGAAAGAAAGAACGAAAGAAAGAAAGAAACAAACAAACAAACAAAGAAAGAAAGAAAGAAAGAAAGACAGAAAGAAAGACAGAAAAAAAGAAAGAAAGAAAGAAAGAAAGAAAGAAAGAAAGAAAGAAAGAAGGAAAGAAAGAAAGAAAGAAAGTAGGAAAGAAAGAAGGAAAGAAAGAAAGAAAGAAAGAAAGAAAGAAAGTAGAAAAGAAAGAAGGAAAGAAAGTAAGAAAGATAGAAAGAAAGAAAGAAAGAAAGAAAGAAAGAAAGAAGGAAAGAAAGAAAGAAAGAAAGAAAGTAGGAAAGAAAGAAGGAAAGAAAGAAAGAAAGAAAGAAAGAAAGTAGGAAAGAAAGAAGGAAAGAAAGTAAGAAAGATAGAAAGAAAGAAAGAAAGAAAGAAAAGAAAGAAAGAAAGAAGGAAAGAAGGAAAGAAGGAAAGAAAGAAAGAAAGAAAGATGGAAGGAAAGAAAGAAAGAAAGAAAGATGGAAGGAAAGAAAGAAAGAAAGAAAGAAAGAAAGAAAGAAAGAAAGAAAGAAAGAAAGAAAAGAAAGAAAGAAAGAAAGAAAGAAAGAAAGAAAGAAAGAAAGAAAGAAAGAAAGAAAGAAAGAAAGAAAGAAAGAAAGAAAGAAAGAAAGAAAGAATGCAAGCAAGAATACAAGAATGAGTACAAAAGAAGGAAATATGTGTAATTAAAAAAAACGTAAAAAACCAAGCTTTTCACTATAAATCCTTTATGTACTAGACGTAACTAAAAGAATGTTCATTATAATACGCAGCGCAAGACCATCCAAAAATACAAAATTGCAGTTGTGTCGTAAAACATGTTTAGCATAATGCGCACCGATCAGGAATATGTTTATAAAAAGTGTAATCAATAAAGTACGCACCTTATTGCGCGACAGAAAGGTTGTTCAATATAATGCGCACCCTTACACTCTATCTCAAAAAATAACATGATACATAGGAATAAATAATATAATCTAAAAATTCAATAATTTAATTACAGTACATGTGATCGATCTGAAATTTTGATACATAGTTTTTAGCATCGCCACCAAACTGCCTGCTAAATTTTAGCTCGCTAGCTTACGAGAAAGTGGGTTAAAATCGATTAAAAGTTTTGGCGACCGACAAGCAATCAAGCAACCAGACACCACGAGTTAATATAAAGGATTTATTAAAAAAAACGTAAAAAAACAAGTTTTTGACTATAAATCCTTTATGTACGAGAAGTAACTAAAAGAATGTTCATTATAACACGCAGCGCAAGACCATCCAAAAATACAAAATTGTAGTTGTGTCGTAAACATGTTTAATACAATGCGCACCGATCAGGAATATGTTTATAAAAGTGTTGTCAATAAAGTACGCACCTTATTGCGCGACAGAAAGGTTGTTCAATATAATGCGCACCCTTACACTCAATCTCAAAAAATAACATGATACATAGGAATAAATAAAATACTCAGAAAAATCAATAATTCAATTACAGTACATGTGATCGATCTGAAATTTTGATACATAGTTTTTATTATCGACACCAAACTGCCTGCAAAATTTCAGGTCGCTAGCTTACGAGCAAGTGGGTTAAAAATTGATCAAAAGTTTTGGCGACAAGCAAGCAATCAAGGGTGCAGATACCACGAGTTAATATAAAGGATTTAAAAAAAGAATATATTAGGGAGCAAAAAAGAAAGAAAGAAGGAAAGATAAAAAGAAGGAAAGATAAAAAGAAAGAAAGATAAAAAGAAAGACAAGGGAGGAAGGAGCTCTGTGGCGCTGGAACCAACTAAACATGATGATTGCATGACTCGTTAGGGTCACTTGCCCAGACAACGGTATACGCTTCGATCAGTACGAAGTCATTGAGCTACTAAAGTTTGAAATGGAGCCGTTCGCATGGTCCCCAAACTCCTCTGTTAATTCATATCAATTATTTCCTCAAGTTTACACGCCCCCAGAGGTACTTCTAAAAGTGAACAACTTTTACCATTAAGTACCTTGGTAACGTTGTGACCTTCATATCGGTCGCGCCACATTAAATCAACATGATATTGCAATTTCCTGGGAATTACGCACTCTCGGGAGTAGGGCGTGGTGGGGTGGGGCAGGGAGTGGTGTCGACAACAGCAGCATAACAGCTCGTCGCGTGATTCGATACAACAGACATTCGTCAATACATCGAAGTGTATCTCAACAATTAACACACCCATAAACGATGTTATGGCCTCTGAGAATGTAAACAACGATGTTATTGTCAGCCTTTGACGTCCGTTAGAATATTCGTCAAACCTAATTATAACTGGAACTATTCGAGGTTGTTGATCGCTGGCTGAGATGACATGGGAACACTTGTTTGAGATGTCACGGGAACAAGTGTGTGAGATGGCATGGAAACAAAGGTGTGAGATGACATGGGAACAGCTGTGTGAGATGTCACTGGAACAAGTGTGTGAGATGTCACGGGAACAAGTGTGTGAGATGTCACGGGAACAAGTGTGTGGGACGTCACGGGAACAAGTGTGTGAGATGGCATGGAAACAAAAGTGTGAGATGACATTGGGAACAATTGTTTGAGATTATTACAGATTAATTATTTCATAAAGAGAATATTTTTCTAACACACAACAAATTTATATCAGTTTAAACGGACTGTGTGGTCAAGTCCGTTGACTGTGTGGTCAAGTCCGTTGGCTGTGTGGTCAAGTCCGTTGTGCACATTCACACGCCAGGACAAATCAACAAACCCAGAAATGTCCCCCTCAGTTCTTTTTGTGGTCTGGTCAGTAGTAGGTTGACACTGACCAGCGGTCAGCATGCAGTCGAGACGTATGGTCACCTGTGATCAAATCTGTAGCCTGTGGGAAATCTTTTTCCAAGCACCTTCATTAAAGTGTCTTGTGGCTCAAACAACAAGGGCGTGGGAACGTGTGTGTGTGGGGGGGGACGTTTAGTCAATGTCTACATGCCATATGAGGTACATCCGGGGCAATGACTGGATGGAATCCTTGCACCACAGAGATTTGAGTCGATCATCGATTTGTGTAACAGCTTTCAGCCAGGTGAAGGGTTTACTTGTTATGTCAGGGAAGAGGTCGTCAATAAAACGTTCGAACATCGCGTGTAAAGTGAAGATATGTTCATCACAACTATAAGACACGCAACTTGATTGTGGCTTGAGTACGGGGGTATCTGTGTTATTTGAGTTAAACTCATCTCAATATTCCGTACATGACTGTTGTGAAACAACAAGATTTCATAATATCCTAACATTTTCTGTGAATGTGCCGTGTGTTGCTCTTGGTTTATTATTGATTACATCAATAACCAAATGATGCTCGTATCTCCTGATTAAAAATAAGAAAAACCCGTAAAAAACCAAGTTTTTGACTATAAATCCTTTATGTACGAGAAGTAATTAAAAGAATGTTCATTATAATACGCAGCGCCAGACCATCCAGAAATACAAAATTGCAGTTGTGTCGTAAAACATGTTTAATATAATGCGCACCGATCAGGAATAGGTTTATAAAAAGAGCTGTCAATAAAATACGCACCTTATTGCGCGACAGAAAGGTTGTTCAATATAATACGCACCGCGACGCTCTATCTCAAAAAATAGCATGATACATAGGAATAAATAAAATAATCTAATAAATCAATAATTTAATTGCAGTACATGCGATCGATCTGAACTTTTGATACATTGTTTTTATCATCGGTACGAAACTGCCTGCAAAATTTCAGCTCGCTATCTTGCGAGCAAGTGGGTTGAAAATCGATCAAAGGTTTTGGCGACAAGGTCGGTCGGTCGGTCGGTCGGCCGCAGACACCACGAGTTAATATAAAGGATTTTAAAAAACCAAAAAGGACAAAATGTATCGTAAAGAGCTGGAGGAACAAAATAAGAAAATGAAAGAAACATATTTACTTTATAACACATGCGATGTTCCCACTAAGGTTCATTTTTCCGTGTGCAAGGTAAAAAAAAACAAAAAAACTCGTGTGCAAAGCTGCACAACATCCATTTTTTCTTCAATATTTTACAAAATTTGCTGCGCGGTATTTCTAAACTGCTGCGTCGCGTCGGTCAGATATCTGCACGGCCACACACCCACGCAGCTTAAGGTCACATGGAACACATGGCAGTTTCTTTCATGAAGTCAATGTCAAATGTCAGTTCCTCGAAGTTGGCATCAAGTGTAATATACTTTAATCAGTTTTTAAAAAAAACATTTCGTGAGGACATCAATTGTCCGTTTCTTTGGTGTTACCACCAAATGTCAGTTCCGTGTTGTCTATGTCAAATGTCAAATCCTTCAATTGGCAATTGTCAGCCAGTGATGGTGTTCTTGCTGGGCAACTGACAACATTTCAGTGAGTTGCTTGCAACCACCTGCCTGGATCAGAATGAAAAAGATTTGCATCCATCTGGCCCACATTTTCGGAAACAATTCTACTCTTCGCCCGTGTGAGGTCATAGAAGACACAACATACTGAAAAATACGACACGAAAAAATCGAAGGCAAACATTTAAAAATCCGTTCACCATTGCGCTTTGCCTGACAGAAATATTTAGTAACAGGTTGATTGTGATACATAAGTCTCCCCCACCCCCGTCAATCGTTGTCACCACTACCAAGGTATGAAGAGGGGAAAAAAGTGTGGGGGGGGGGTTTGCATTACTTCCCCCCATTAACGATCGACGGGGTGGTCGTTCTCTAATCTGGGACTTAACACACAAAAAATTTAATCCTTGACAGCGTGCTGAGATAATTGTACGGCAGGTTTTGACAGTTTATAAATACTAAGTGCTTATTTTTACCACACTGCTAGGTCCCGATTCGCTCGCGAGCGTCGACCAAAGTCACGAGTGTTCAAAAGTGTAGGAATAGCATTCACGTTGAAAACGTTGCTTGAAAAGCTTGTTGAGGCCGACCCTAACAAAAGGTGCAAGTGTTCTCCTCATAGAAATCTGAAGGAGAAGAAGGAAAAAACTTCATGTCTTTAATCCCCTTGATGGGGGGAATACCAGGCCCCGAAAACTTGAATGTTAGAATGATTAACAAATGTGACTTATGTCTATGCACTGGGCCGAGCACCGTAGTTTCCATTGTAGAGCGGATGTTTTGCCGGAGATGAAGTTATCTTGCCTCGCATGGTCTTGTAATAAGGCCTAAGTGCCGCCTTTGAATCCAGAGCGCCGCAGAATGGTGGTCCGTGAGTTAATTGCTGAGTTGTACCGCGGATAAGATCTTCCAATAGGATAGGTTAACATTTAAAGCTTAACTGGACATAGATTGCTCGATTTAACAGTCAAATGCGTGAAGTCTTACAGTATTGGCAGTTTGCGACGTCTACAACCACGTACCTACGTACAATGTCAGAGAGAGAGAGAGATAGTAACTAATGTAATGTCTAAAAGTTTAACGAATATTTCAGTTGCGAAAATATTTCATCCCATTCCTTGAAACGACAAGAAAACTCGTTGCTCATGGTGCATCATTATTCTTTTCATATTATTTAAGAAGGATATTGCGGGTAAAATATTTCAGGATGGTATATAAAGATTATATACATTCATAATTGTAACCGTAACTTTTGATACTTCCTCCTTTTTCCTATATCCTGTGTCATTGTTTTTTGTTTTTTTTTCTTTTCTTTTTATTTTGCATAAATATTTTATGACATAGCATGTTTTAAGAATTTAAATATTACTTATGTAAGTACGTATTTTATGTTTATTGTACTGATGAAGGTTTTAGCCGAAACGTTTAATATCGTGTTAGTTTAAAAATAAAGATCAAATTTATTGTTCTCATTACACAATTTGTTTGTGTATTTTGTATTTTATAGTTTTAACCGGTATTTAACTAATATCAAACTACCACCAATTATCCCACCTACAGTTTCATTAAGGACACATTTATAAGAGGAAAAAATATAACATAATGAAGTTAGACAAAAATTTGGGGAACATCTTGTTCATGAAAATAGAGGGATTGATTTTCGTTTCCAAGTCATCAAATTCAGTATAATCAGTTTCATTTAATAGATTTTTAATGCTGCTTTTTGCAAGTTTCCGAAATTTAATATGCTGACAGATCTTATCTTATCTTTTACAGACGCATCTTTTATTCAGAAGACTATTGCGTCCTACACTTATCTATGGTTTATGTCAAGTCTTGCATTTTTTATTAGAGTTTTAAATGCTGATAGTGTGTTGGTTCCCATCGTTTGCAGAACTAAACACAAACCATAGATAGAATCACATGTGAATGCCATGGGTGTACCATGTGTATAATGCGTGATCGTCTGACGGAGAGGTCACGTGAAGTAATAGGCGCGGGAAGGGAGAAGCCTTCCCATTGGCTGAAAGGGTTGGGCGATCAGTTGTCAGATAACTTCCGTAAGGGAAGGACGTGATGTGTGTGCTTGAGAATTCCACGTTGTATAACCTCAAATAATAATTCTTGTATAAAATATAAATATTAAAGTTGTTTTATTGAAACAAGTTCTTCAGTGGATTATTGTGAACAAGATTCTGTATTGTGAGAACGCCTACAAGAGAGTTACATAATATTAAATAAGTATAACCACAGTGACATTGGTGTCGAAGTAAAAGTGATTGCCATTGGGCATAAGTTCTAAGTGAACACAGTACAAGAAATTTGATAAAGGAGGTTTCGAGGAAATGACAAGTATTGGATATTTCAAAAAGGAAAGTATTCATTAAAAGAAGAAATATTAGCAGCTATCGTATTTTGTGAATATTCAAGTTCGTAAGAAGCTGTGAATAAACTTTTGTGGTTCAATGAAAATACAAGAATATTTCAAGATGGCGGCATAACTGCACGTGTTCACAGCGTGCGGTGTATAAAACTAGGGCACCTAGTTGGTTCTACGTAACAGTCGACGGCAGTACAAGTGTGCTACTAGGCTTACTGTATGGTGACACACGGTGAACATATATAGGTCGTGACGTCAACAAGCTCACTGCTAGTTGATTCCAGGAAATATTTGTAATCATAACAGTGAATTTTGAGAAGCTATGGACTATTCACAACTGTGTCAGTGTGAATTATAACTAAAGGAACGGAATTTTTATCCATTCATTCTGTGAAGAGTTTGATAATTGCAATTTTGGATTAATGGAGTGAACTAAATTGTTTAAAAATTACTCGAAATTTGAAATTTTAATCAAGTGACTTTTATTCAAAACGATTAGACCATTGAATATGTTTTGTCAATCTGAGGGAGCGTATATATAAAGTATACTAAAGATCCCGTGTGAAGATTCTTTGTTGTCTCACCTTGTCAAAACTAGATTGCATGGTTTAGACGTGTCACTTATTTGAACTTAACATTTTGAATTCAAGATTTTTCATTTGGAAGATTTATAACTTTATCAACATATACCTAAATTCCTTATCAAGTTGCTTAACTCATATTATTCAATCAACAAAACATGGATTACTACAAAGAATTCACTGCCATAGCTAAAGAGATCGGACTAAAGGGAATAGAAATGAGAGATTTCATTGAAGAAAAAGTACAAATAGCTATAGCTGAAGAAAAAGAAAATCAAAGAATTTCTGAAGAAAAAGCAAGAATTTCTAAAGAAGAAGAAAAGCTAAGAAAAGCTGAAGAAAAAGAAAATCAAAGAATTGCTGAAGAAAAAGCAAGAATTTCTAAAGAAGAAGAAAAGCTAAGAAAAGCTGAAGAAAAAGAAAATCAAAGAATTGCTGAAGAAACAGAAAAGCAGAAGAAAAAGAAAATAAAAAAGAGGCTGAAGAAAAAGAGAGGCAAAGGCTCATTATTGAAAGAGAACTTGAACAACTTAAAATTGACAAGTTAAAACTACAACTTGATTTAGAGAGTAGAGGCCTCAATCCTGGTATTGAAACAAATAGAAGGTCAGCACCAAGGGATACTATCAAAGTAAGAAAATATGATAGCCAGAAAGAAAAAATGGATGTTTATCTGGATTATTTCGAATCCATAATGGCTATGAAAGGCTATAATGAAGAAGATTGGCCAGCGCAATTGATGACTCAACTAACTGGAGAAGCATTTGAAGCTTACAACAGTATAGCCAAAGAAGACAAAAGCATATATAAAAATGTCAAAAAGGCACTTCTCTGTCATTTCGGAAAGTCAGAAAATGATTATAGAAGAGAATTTCATGAAATGAGAATCAAGATGGACAAAGATCCACAGATCATAGTGCATGAAGCACAAGTTAAATTAACAAGATGGCTGGAACTTACAGCAATAGATACGAGCAATCCAAAGGCCATAATAGACATGGTGTTAATTGACAAGTTTTTAGAAAATGCAACACCAACTCTATTCACATATTTAACTGATAAAAAAGTTCGTACTCAAGCAGAGCTAACAAATGCATTACGAACATTCAAAGACTCTCATCCGAATGTGGAAATGGATAAGAGATAAGATATTTTTGCAGCAATACAAATGAAAAGTCAAGAAAAAAGACAAGATATGACAAACCATAGTCTGCCAAACCAAGGCAACAGACAGTCTATTTGCTGGTATTGTAACAAGCCAGGACATATGGCGAAGCAGTGTTACCACAATAAAGGACAACCAAATAGGGTGTCACCTAATGGCAGTCCTATAAGAAAGAATACAGAAGAAAAATCAAGACTAGATCACTTTAAAAACAAAGGTAGACAATCATGGAGAGAAAAGTATAATCATAATTCAAGACTTAGAGATTATGATCAAGGTAGACCATCATGGAGAGAAAAATATAATCATAATTCCAGACGTAGAGATTATGATCAAGATAGACAATCATGGAGCGAAAGAAATAATCATAATTCCATAAATAGAGATTATAATCAAAGCAGAAGATCATGGAGAGGCAGATATAGTTTTGATTCCAGAATAAGAAATTATGATCAACCATGGAGAAAGAATGAACACCAAGACATGAATGATAGAAAAATAATAAAGTTAAATCGAGCACAAACGGTAACTAGTGACACTTTAGTCACTATTAAAAATCAAGTATATGATAAAAGGGATAGAGAGGCTACTAGTGAATCTGAAACCATTCGTGTGGAATCATCTGAATTAGGAAGAACAATTGGTTGTGTATTAAGCAAAATCAAAGACACAGATACAGACAATATTTTTAAGATAAAATTTTCTGACAGTGACTCATCTGGTCGAAATTCTATTGAACTATCAGGAAGCAAAAATGACATTTCAAAAGCTAAGCAACTTATTCAAGATGCTGGAATTAATATTGTGAATGAACATAATCGAAGTCATGGTTGGTGATTTATTAAACATTTAACAGTCTGAAGAAACATTCAAAGCCCATCGATTTGAATTCATACTAGTCAATTGAAGAATGACTATCTTTGAACTAGGCTATGCTATTAGCCGACTACAAGTTTGACATTAAACCTGTGAAGGGAAAGGACAATGTGGTTGCAGACATATTAAGTAGAATGACAATAAATAAAGACATTCTGTGAATTCCTAAGTGATAAAACCAGAGACTGTATTAATATTAGTCTATGAATTCCTCAATGATAACACCAGAGACTGTATTAATAAGACATTATGTGAATTCCTAAATGATACAACCAGAGACTGTAATTATATTAATATTTTTATTCGCTGAACAATGGACAAGGAACAGTGTTTGAATTCCACTGGATTATAAGTTAATTTTAATAATATTGATTGTTAAAAGTATTTTAATTACACAAAATTACAGATGTGTTAAAAATTATAATTTCATTTTTTCAGCACAGGTAGACTGTTGCAGTCCTACAGATTTTTTCTCATTATTTTTTATGTTTAGACGGTTGCAGTTCTACAGATTTTTTCTGATTGATTTTATATACAGATGTTGTATGTAAGGCAATGAATGTTCATTGATGATAAATATTTGAAATTTGAATATAGATATAATTTAATTTGATTTTATGAAGACCAAAAATGTTGTATTTCATAAACATTTTTTTTGAAGGATGGGGGTGAATGTCACATGTGAATGCCATGGGTGTACCATGTGTATAATGCGTGATCGTCTGACGGAGAGGTCACGTGAAGTAATAGGCGCGGGAAGGGAGAAGCCTTCCCATTGGCTGAAAGGGTTGGGCGATCAGTTGTCAGATAACTTCCGTAAGGGAAGGACGTGATGTGTGTGCTTGAGAATTCCCCGTTGTATAACCTCAAATAATAATTCTTGTATAAAATATAATATTAAAGTTGTGTTATTGAAACAAGTTCTTCAGTGGATTATTGTGCACAAGATTCTGTATTGTGAGAACGCCTACAAGAGAGTTACATATTAAATAAGAATAACCAGTAACAAGTAACAGTGACAGATAGGCGTAGGACGCAATAATCTTCTGTATAGAAGGAGTGTCTGTAACAGATAAGATCGTTTGAATTCGGCGAATTTTATAGTGCGTTCGTGTGATGCTTGGGCAAATGCTCGCGAACATTTGTGAGGTGTGGACCGACCTTTATAAGAATTTGTATTGCTTGTTCTTGTAAATATGGAATAATAAAATTGTTTTTATGTATATCTCAGGGTTGTTTAAGATCTTTGTGTTGTATTTCCAAGTTAGAATTGCCTTATGTATTATTATTGCTCTGCTTTTTGTTATTCTATCATAGAGTGTTTCTGGGTTTATTTAATGATGTTAAATAGTGCAAGGACTAAACTAAAACATCATCCCTTACCTTTGTATGCACGCTAAACTATAAATAACCCAGCTTATTCTAAATATGTATGTTTTATGTCGATTTAAATAATAGCGAAGCTTAAAAATAGAATACGTGTTTCGTTGCACGTGGGGGTAAAGGTTATGGGGTAGCAAGTGTTGAAGAAATATTGATCTCGCCATTTTCTTGTGCCGCACATCAAAGCTAAAGTTACGTTAATGAGAGAAAAAGAGCCACCAATGACATTACGAACATGGTCCTTGCCTAGATGAATTTCCGCCGCCATCCTTTAAGTGGGTCTGGGACCAGCTCATTTCGAGATCACAGCAAAAACTCCAAGAAACTCCCCCCAAACCCGCTCCATCCTTTCACACATCATTGCAGCAGATTGAGATGACGCCCAGGACTTGCCACGTTGGACGATGTGGAATCTTGTGGTATATAAAAACTGACACTTTCAAAATATGTCACAAGTGCATACTTAAAGCAATTATTTATCCAAAGAAATTCAAACAATTTCTCTAATTCATTGTCCCATAATTAGTCCAACGATAGTCTCAAAAATAGTTTAGTGAAGAATCAGTTGAGGTGTCCTATTAATTCTTCGAAAATTACAATAATGATTTCACATAGGGCTATAATGAATTATCTATTGATGGCCATAATGACTTAACTAATGATCGCCAAAATGTATCCAATGTATCCAATACTTGTACCATTTGTCCGACTCATCCTATGAACAACCGCGACTGACACCACCTGTCCTACCACCCCACGAGTCCTCTCATCCCACCAGTCCTCTCATCCCACCACTCGTCCCACCCCACCAATCCTCTCATCCCACCACTCGTCCCACCCCACCAATCCTCTCATCCCACCACTCGTCCCACCCACCTGTCATCTCACCCCACAAGTCCTCTCATCCCACCACTCATCCCACCCCACCTGTCATCTCACCCCACAAGTCCTCTTATCCCACCACTCGTCCCACCATACCTGTCATCTCACCCCACCAATCCTCTCATCCCACCACTCGTCCCACCCCACCAATCCTCTCATCCCACCACTCGTCCCACCCCACCAATCCTCTCATCCCACCACTCGTCCCACCCCACTTGTCCTCTCATCCCACCATTCGTCCCACCCACCAGTCCTCTCATCCCACCACTCGTCCCACCCCACCAGTCCTCTTATCCCACCAGTCCTCTCATCCCACCACTCGTCCCATCCCACCAGTCCTCTCATCCCACCAGTCCTCTCATCCCACCAGTCCTCTCATCCCACCAGTCCTCTAATCCCACCAGTCCTCTCATCCCACCAATCGTCCCAACCCACCCCCCTATATTGATCAGATCGGCCGAGTCACCCCACTTCTACCCCCTCATTAGCTTTCCTTGAAGTAACGACAATCGCACACAATTGCCGTTCCGAGGACACGCCTAATAAGGAGGTAATATCAGCGACAACACGGCTACTTAGCCACCTCATTAAGGCATCATCATATCCCCGCGCGGACTGGGCAAACATTGGGCACGTGCCCGTCCATGGCCCTGTGTCCGTGGACTTCTTTGCTCAACCCATCATGCAACTAATTGGCTCAGCCTCCCAGAGATACAGGAAGTCAGTCCGAAGGCAGGGACGCTGTTTCGGCGATGTTCTCTTATCCTGAATTTTTTTTTCTTTTTGATAAAATCGTGAGTGAGATTTTACTGAGTATGAGGATTGGGGGAGGGGGCGGGGACATTAAGCAGAGGGGCGTGGGGCTTCAGTAAAGAAGCGAGAAATTCGCCAAGTAGAAAATTTAGCTAAAACTACGCCTATGGTATATAAGGCAGTGGTGGCGAACCTTTTGGGGCCACGTGCCCAAATTTTAAATCAAAACACACTTATTTATAGCAAAGTGCCAACACTCCAAAGAAACCCAAAAATGGCTTAGCTGGTTTGATTAAGAAAGTAATATTTTAGTAGCCTGCTGGCTAATGAGGCTCTGCGTGCTGACTGGGGCACGCGGGTCATAAGTTCGCCATCACAGTTATAAAGCATGGAGTGGATAAAAATAGCGAGAGTTTAACTACAGTTGAACGTAAAAGACTAATTGCATTGTACTTGTCAACATCATTGTGTCAACTGAATGTTTTTGAAAATTCTGAAGAGTTATATCTTATAATCTTCCACTTCCAAGACATTAAATGATGTGGATAAATAGTTGTAATAATTCAATAAATTATTATCAGTGGGGTGGCTAACGTTATAGTTTTTTTTCCAAAGAAGATAATGTTAATTGACTAATTACTTTTTTTTAAAATTCCACGCCTTCTATAAAAGGAAAAAAAAACAAGTTATAAAAACTCGAATGAGTATTTAAACGCAATTTCCAACAAAGAATGTCCGACTTTTTTTTTATTCAATCGGAAATCATCTAGATTACATTAAAAGTAATTTCAAATCAATAATTCTGAAACTAAACAAACCAATAATAATTGCGTTCTATAAATTGCTGCTAAAATTAAGGGAGTCGAACCAAAAGAGATTTTTCAAACATTCCTTCTCCAACATTGTTCTATATATATTATTAGCTGTCGTTTGGCATTGTTTCAACACGATAGATGTTATGGTTGGCGAGAAATTGACAAAATACTGATATTTTTTCGTTGTTTTTTTTTAATTTTATTTTCCAGGAAATCCAGTAAACCTTTTCGGTATTTTTTAGGCCCGTGCACATCCTTTGGACCTCCTTAACATATTTGCAAAGACGCGAACCCTCTCATAGTGTGGTTCAGGAGGAGTTGCATGGTCAAACCCGAAAAGACAGGATAGACATTTCAAATATATAAACGCAATTTTTCCCATTAGGAAATTGCGTTCAAAAGTGTCGCCCCGGCTGCACCATTTCGACACCCACTGCCACTGTCGTACAACGTATTGCCCGTGGTGTGTTGACTATTATAACACAAGAATAGATCAAATAATTGTTAACGCAATTTCCATTGGGAATTGCGTTTATATATTTGAAATGTCTGGCCCGTCTTTTCGAGCTTTGAACAGCAACTCCTCCTGAATCATACCAGATAGAGGGCTCAAGTCTTTGCAAATATGTTAAGGAGGTGCCAAGGATGTGAACGGGCCTCAAAAATACCGAAAAGGTTAACTGGATTTCCTGGGGAAAAAAAAATTTTAAACACGAAAAAATATCAGTATTTTGTCAATTTCTCGCCAATCATAACATCTATCGGGTTGAAACAAACGCCAAAAGATAGCTAATAATATTTAAAACAATGTTGGAGAAGGAATTTTTGAAAAATCATTTTTGGTTCGAATCCCGCAATTTAGGCAGCAATTTATAGATAACAATTGTTTTGATTAGTTTCAGAATTATTGATTTGAAATTACTTTAAATTTAATCTAGAATGATAGTAAATGGTGTTTTCCTGCCTTGTGAATGCTAATGTTAGACTGTTGCGCGGAGCGCATTATATTGACACCTTCCTGGTGTGACTCTAGAATGATTTCCCTTGAATAAAAGAATCGGAAATTCTTTGTGGGAAATTGCGTTTAAATACTCATTCGAGGTTTTTTTTTAATTTATTTTTTTAAAAATTTTTATTAAATTATTTATTGCCAGTTTTGTCACACGTAATTTACGTTTAAACTACGCTGTCAAACAATGTTACTATAAACTGTAACTTATCGACCGTATAGTCTATTGTTAGTTTGTTCTGTCTGTCAGATCAATGCTGAACGGTTCACTAGATGAAGTATTTATAACAGTTTAAGGGTACAATGTGGGCGCTCTGCAGTTAGTCTAGTCAACTTAGTCTAGCAATGAAACTTTTATAACGATTGATTCTATTTTTATCATTCCTGCACCATTAGTCGATGGAGCACACCCTCAAGTTATTTGGTATTCACTTCAAGAACATAAGTATTCTTTTTTAAATGTTTAAAAACTGACAAGGACCCAATTAAAGATGAGACAGGTACCTACAATGTGCAAGTAGGTGAGAAGTACATAAAATGTTTACCGTATGTGAGATGCACTAACAATGTGTAACCTAGGTGAGAAGTACTAGCAATGTGTACCCTAGGCGAGAAGTACTAGCAATGTGTACCCTAGGTGAGAAGTACTAGCAATGTGTACCCTAGGTGAGAAGTACTAACAATGTGTACCCTAGGTGAGAAGTACTAGCAATGTGTACCCTAGGTGAGAAGTACTAACAATGTGTACCCTAGGTGAGAAGTACTAACAATGTAGACCGCAGTTGAGAAGTACTAACAATGTATGTATACCGTAGGTGAGAAGTACTAACAATGAGTAGCGTAGGTGAGAAGTACCAACAATGTATGTAGACGTAGGTGAGAAGTACTAACAATGTATGTATACGTAGGTGAGAAGTACTAACAATGTATGTATACCTTATGTGAGATGCACTAACAATGTGTACCCTAGGTGAGAAGTACTAGCAGTGTATACCCTAGGTGAGAAGTACTAACAATGTAGACCGTAGTTGAGAAGTACTAACAATTTAATGTATGTATACCGTAGGTGAGAAGTACTAACAATGAGTAACGTAGGTGAGAAGTACTAACAATGAGTAACGTAGGTGAGAAGTACCGTTGAAAGATCAACTCTTCTAGCCCTAGACACACCGAAGTGCTGTGACGCAACAACGAATCCAACATATTTCCTCCCACGTGACACAGAGGGACACATAGTTCAAACAAATTACGCAAATGTTCCAAACTCCTATCGATAACGATGGCTGTTACCATCCACTCCAACGCACCGAGTCTCGCTCCCAATGTAAACACGCCGAGCTAAGAATACTCAAATAGGTCAAGCTGCGCCGTGCATTAAAGAGACCGCGGAATGAAAAGACGAATTTAATGCCAAACTTGATTGGATCTTATCGCGGAGGCTTGCACCGCTGAGCTGTCCCAAAATGTACGGAACGGTGGGAGTAAGAATTGCAGTGACGCTTTGTCTCGCGATGCTTTACTGAGCTTACGGCGGTTGTCACGGGAGTCCTAGTTGGAAGCTTGTCAAAGTCATCTTAAAGTGACAATAGTCTAGAACCGAATCTCGTAAGACTTTCATCGCGTAAAGGAACTTTGTTTACACAGGCTGATCCAGGAGGCATTAGAAACTCTGCAATTCTGGGAATTGTGTATCGAAACTATTAGTTTTTGTCATATCATGAAACTTTGTAAATATATATATATTTAAAAATTGTGAAAAAGGAAGAATGACGTAAAGCAATTTTGTTAACCATTTAAAATAATTAAAATAATAATAACATTCTATTTGTTTGGGAGGCAGGTGTTTTTTGACAAGTGCCGCATGTTTGCCATGTCTGGTAGAGGTTTTTTTTCTTCTAAATTTAATTGGCCAACGTTTTTGGTGCACGACTCAGATGTTCTCTGACTTCTTATTGTATTGGTTGGGGGGAAAATGAAAAATCGAATTTGCTTTAATGTACATATTTTCGATAAATTTGATAAATTAAAACTTAGACGAGCTCATTTATATATGTATGTTCGTATGTGGCGTGACACCAAAATTACTCAACATTTAAATAACCTCTTATGTCGGCCCTATTATTTAACGTCATTACGTAAGAATTTATCAATATTAGTTAGTTATTTATTCCTCTCGGGCCGAAGACGGCACATAGGGCAGAAGTCATGGATTTCCATTTACGACGATCCTTCGCCAATTAATTGTATTAGGTCTTGGTTATTTCTTAGACCCATGGTTAAGCTTTCTCTTTTGATTGTTCTACGTAGGGTTCCCTTTGGTCTTCTTTGTTTTCTTTTGCCTTTTGGTGTCTTTGATCTCCAAATATTTGCTCTCGTAAGCCCGACGCATCTGAACACCCAAGAAAAAACGTGTCGTCTCCAGCACTTTTCGAATCAAATTGGTCTTCAAATCAACATAACCAAAACAAAAGCCATGGACCTCACCAACCAACCCTATGATATTATACTTAATGACCAAACCATAGAGAAAGTAACCAACTTCACTTACTTAGGAAGCAAAATGTCATATGATGGAGATGCAACATCAGAGATAATGACTCGAATTGCGTTGGCGTCAAATGCTTTTAACAAACTTACAAATAATAGGAGATCAATATTATGTAAATAAAATTCAGTTAAATTTATTCCTAATAAACCAACTAACTCATCTTTTAATTTATATAATTTATATATATATTCACAAAAAAATTCTGACCCATTCCCCAACTTTGTGTAGTTTTTCTTGTCAACTGTCCTTGTCCACTTCTAAGAGCGCACAGATTTTCCTACATATTGGCTCTCTATCGTCTTTCTTATCTGCATTTAACTCTTGTCATTTTATCTGATCTCTCCCAGAAACGCACTTGATTTCTCCTAGGCCATCAACTTCGGTGCAATGCTGTATTGTTCATTACATTAACATAGTCTTAAACACGCACGCGTCATTGTGTTTTCATGAGATACTCCACTAGGAACATTCAAAGATTGAGTAAATTAAAAGTAAATCAAATGGACTGAAAGTAAGTGCCACCCTCAATAGTCCTAGCTCCCCCCCCCTCCCCCCAAAAAAATCTTCAAAAACGCACTCACATGAGAGAATATTCCTTGAGATCACAAATCTCGGTTACACTTATGTGTGTGAGTGTGAGTGCGGCAGATTGTGTGTGCGTATGTGTGTGCAGCACTATGTATGGGTATATGCGTATGTGTGTGTGTGCGTGTGGCACGGTGTGGCATAAAGCGCAATCAATTCAAAGTTTAATTCACGTGAAGAAAAAAAAATGAGCCCTGCCTACGCAAATGTCGCAGTATGTACACGAACGGTGTTAGCATAGATAGTACATTATTTATTGAATGGTGGGGGGTGGTAAATATATTAGATGGGGATGTCAGGTGGACTCAGTCAGGTGACACGTAAGGAGTTAGGCAGCAAAAATGGGGGTGGGGGTTATAATGACGCTATTGAGTTCAGAAAATTATCCTATTATCTCCCTTGGCCAATATAGCGGCGAGATAATTTCGTTTTAATTAGACCCAAGGGAGCAAATCCTCAAACCCATCCCTGTGTTGCGTTGCAACTTAAACACCAAACACAATGTCTCGTTTAATGAAGTAAAGATTTTTTTTCTCTAATAATTTCAGAGCCGACTTCAATGCTTCTGTTGGTGTTGTTCTCTGGCCCTTTGAACCAGTTTTAATATCGGCCTCAATGCGTTTTACAAAATTATTATTTTTTTAATTTTATAATTAAATAAAACTCTAAATGATCCTAGTTACGCAGTTTGTAGTGTCACTTTCTCACACTCTCCTAGTTTATGACGTCTATCGTTTTTAGTATAACACACCAATAATGATTGTAGTATTCTAAAAATAGAATTATTATTTAAAGGGAGACAGTCATTAGTGTTGTTAAGAGCAGTATTTGCTTAGTGTCAAGGGCCCAAAAACTAAGGTGACTTTCAGTGAATCGCGTAGACAACGTAACAAAGAACGAGAAGTATGACTACATTTTCGGTTTGAGAATACAAATTACGCGTCGTGATGTAAATGCAGATTAACGTACATAAACGTACATTGAAGAAGATGTGTGGAGTATTATTATATGTTCCTTAACAAAGCAGAACAGAAAAATAGCTTGTTAAAGGGTGTTCTCTACGGTGTCCCGAGGGTAAAAAAAATGTGTTATTGGTCATTTGGTAATACCTATACAATGTTGCATTTAAATAGTCTTATTGGGTCCTTTGGTAAAACCTAAACAATATTGTATTCAAATAGTCTTATTGGGCCCTTTGGTAAAACCTAAACAATATTGTATTCAAATAGTCTTATTGGGTCCTTTGGTAAAACCTAAACAATATTGTATTCAAATAGTCTTATTGGGTCCTTTGGTAAAACCTAAACAATATTGTATACAAATAGTCTTTTGGGTCCTGTGTTAAAACCTAAACAATATTGTATTCACATAGTCTAATTTGGTCCTTTGGTAAAACTTAATAATGTTTTATTCAAATAGTCTTATTTAGTTCTTTGGTAAAACCTGAACAATGTTGTATTCAAATAGTCTAATTTTTATCCTTTGGTAAAACCTAAACAATGTTTGAAGGGTTTGAGTTGAAGCTCAAAAGTAAAGAACAACTTCAGGTTTTGTTGTTGCATATTAGGCCAAAGATCCTCACATAGGTAAGAGGGTTTTTCAATTGATATGAAAGAAGACAATAGCTTAAATAAAATTTAATTAATCTGAGTTGAAATTGGAGAGGGAAACTATTCTGTTCTTTAGTTTATTTTGTGAACGAGATGTTCAATGTTTATCTCATCGATAGATTGGGCGAATGAGACAGACGTCCCACGATTTTTAAAAAAAAATGTTTCACGCCATTGAGTTGGTTAAGTCAAAGATAACTGTAAAAATATTTTTAACGTTTAACAGTATGTACACCAAAGAGTTATAATTAATGGATCTAAATCTGCACCAATAAAGGTTAACTCAGGAGTTCCACAAGGAACTGTGCTAGGTCCCTTACTCTTTTTAATTTATATAAATGATTTACCCAACAACATCTCAACAGGTACAAAAGTTAGGTTATTTGCTGATGATTGTATAATCTATAGAACAATTAAATCAGAACAAGATAGCAAAATTTTACAAAAAGACTTAGATGAATTGATAAAATGGGAAACTAACTGGAGTATGTCTTTCCACCCAGAAAAGTGTCAACTGTTAAGAGTAACAAAGAAAAAGAAACAAATAAATTCAAAACATTACATTCATGGAAAAGAACTGACCCAAACTAAAGATGCAAAATACTTAGGAGTCTTAATAAATGAGAAACTATCATGGAATCCCCATGTCAATGAAAATATTAAAAAATCAAACAAAACCTTAGGCTTTATAAAAAGGAACTTTAACAAATGTAATAGAGATATAAAACTAAAATGCTACCTCACTTTGGTGAGACCTGTACTAGAATATGCATCTTCTGTATGGGACCCATCACCAAAGAAAACATTGATAAATTAGAACAAATTCAATAAAGAGCTGCCAGATTCATTACTGGAGAATATTCGAAACTGACAAGAATAACACCATTAGTTAAATCATTAAACCTTGAAACACTAGAGGATAGAAGAACCAAGAGCAAAGTAGTAATCATACATAAAGCAATTAATTCTAATTTAGAAATACACCACAAAGATAACTTAATACAACCCTCAGATAGACATAAGGATAAAAACACCTTTCTTATTCCGTATGCAAGAACAAACACATACAAGTTTTCCTTCTTCCCGTCCGGAATTCGGGCGTGGAATGGGTTGCCTGAAGAATCCAGGAAAACCAACACTTTATCAACATTTAAATCTCTAATAAAAATGCAGGACTAAACACAAACCATAGATAAGCGTAGGACGCAATAATCTTCTGTATAGAAGGAGCGTCTGTAAACAGATAAGATAAGATAGTGGGGGAATCGATGACACGTGACTAAACCAACATATTAACATACCGTTTATTATTTTTAGTATGTATATTAGAATTGGAATGAAATAAAAATTGCACCACATTTTTCATTAGTTTACAGCAATTTCATTTTTACCAACATTGCTTTAAACGGGCAGATTGTATAAATTTGAATACGAATCGTTTAATGGAGGAGTTATTTATTTTTTTCAGTGTAACTTCACTGTTTTATTACAATAATTTGTTTACATAATCGAAAAGTTGTTAAAGTAACAAGGAAAGAAGCCCCTGGGGAATACCAACAAATTTAGTCTTGAAACTGTTGGACGCTGGATCAAATAAACACTGAGCGACATGGACTTAAATAAATTGGACAGTTGATATGTGCTGACCGTATGGCTGGAGAGTTGATGAACATACAAATTAAAACACCAGCTTGTAAGAGGCTCAATGCCAGAGCAATAGTAAACTGGCACGTTGTTTTCATGGCACTCAATCTAAAGAGATCATTTGTGTGTTTCAATTTCAGGGTAAAAGTCTGCGGAAAAGAATACTAGTAGAATAAATATATATACATTAATATTGTATTATGTTCATAATTAAGGCAGGAAAAAAACACTGCATACAGGATCTGTGGTTTGATATTATCATGGGAACAAAACCTCCAAATAATCAATGGGACTGATCGACTTTGTGCGATAAATCCAATCAATTGGTGCTGATGACTGCATTTGTTCAATACCACGATTGTCATCGAATGCCCGTGTGTCATGTGTCAGAGTTGAGCTCCGGTGTCGGATGGAGTCGTCTGGCTGGAGGCCCTTTTGTCCTCGGTGCAGCGATCAAATTATGAGACTTGTTTGGATAATTTCAGCTGTTCAGGACCGTGTCCGTGGGACTGAGGCCGTTAGCTCCCCTTACCTCGACTGTCACATAAGGTAATACGACATAAGGGACATAATACGATCTCATTTGTCATATAATCAGAAAATGTTAACTTCATGCAACGTTTTCGCAATGAAACACTGACAATTTGTTTTTTTTTGTTTGAGGATTAAGTGACCTAAAGACAAAGACCAGGGGGCAGTAGGGTCACGGGTCGACTAAGACTGAGATGAAATGAGACATTTGAGAAGGATATCGTCAGCCGGGTCACATGCATGACGGTGAAAAACGACTAATCGATCAAACGAAATATATTTGTGTAGCAGATCAGAGCATTAGATGGAATGTGGTGCCACTCATGATGATGGTGTTATAGCATGGTGATTGGTTTTATCCTTCATATTTGTATGCATAAATATATTTATATTATCACTTTGACATTATGGAAAAAAAAATATTTGTCACTTAATTTTGTATTGCATCAATTATTATAATCTTATAGACATCGCATTGGATTTCGTTTAATAAATAGTAATAACTTAAAGACGTCTATACGAAAACTTAATTAGAAATCATTAATAGCTCATATAAATTACTTTTGTGATGATTCTATGACTGCTTGAATCGAAACATAAAATTTTATTTGAGAAGGAAAAATAACAGCTCGACATTTAAGGCAATGTTATTCAAATCAGCACTGTAACATTAAGATGACTTAGAAGGCCGTTAAAAAAACTATTTGAATTTTCAGCTGTAAATTCTGTTGACAGTACTGAGGACTGAGTACCAAGTAGATTGCCCTGAGTGACGCTCGTTGCACAGCCAACGAGACACCGTTGTCACATCTTCTGTTTGTGAGGACCACGTAGATTGCCCTAGACACCGTTGTCACATCTTGTTTGTGAGGACCACGTAGATTGCCCTAGACACCGTTGTCACATCTTCTGTTTGAGAGGACCACGTAGATTGCCCTAGACACCGTTGTCACATCTTCTGTTTGTGAGGACCACGTAGATTGCCCTAGACACCGTTGTCACATCTTCTGTTTGTGAGGACCACGTAGATTGCCCTGAGTGAAGCCCCGTACACCGTTGTCACGTGTTCTATTTGTGAGGACCACGTAGATTTCCCTGAGTGAAGCCCCGTACACCGTTGTCACGTGTTCTATTTGTGAGGACCACGTAGATTTCCCTGAGTGAAGCCCCGTACACCGTTGTCACGTGTTCTATTTGTGAGGACCACGTAGATTTCCCTGAGTGAAGCCCCGTACACCGTTGTCACGTGTTCTATTTGTGAGGACCACGTAGATTGCCCTGAGTGAAGCCCCGTACAGCCCATGATACACCGTTGTCACATCTTCTGTTTGGTTGTTTGGTCGATAGGAATCAGCTCAGCTGCGCACGACCCAAGTTACCTGTCAATAAACACTACACAAATACCGTGGCATTATACATAAGGGCGGGGATGCTGCTTCGGCGAAGTGGTGGCTGTCGCCTGGGGTGGGGTGGGGGAGGAGATTCGAGTGGGGCCATGTAAAAAAAAATCAACAAGGTGCTGTGGGGAGTTAAACGTCTCACATGAGGCCCCCTGACCCAGCATCGTAATTACATATCATGAGCTAATAACTCAGACATGGGACAGGGCCAAGGAACAATATCAGCAACACACATTGCGAACTTGTCAAAACCTTTCAATTATACCAATTAAATGCTATTAAGCTATGAGGGGAGAAAAAAAGAGTTCAGGAAAGTTCTTGTGTGTGTGTGTGTTTGTTTTCTCCCCTTCAAGCGGGTTGGCCAAGATGCGGCAAGAGGGGAGAAGAAAACAAGGCCGGAACAGCAAACAGAATGACTGGCGCTAAGAGGCATGGGATTGATACTTTCAAATTACGTCAATCTATAAAGCGAGCTAAGGGGGATGATTAGACCCGGGCTCATTTTAATTGTCTCCCCTCGGTTGTTGCTGAACTTGTGTGGACTCTACCGACTTCCATTGTTGGACAGGCGTGCACAAGTGTGAAAATGCAACATGGTGCGGATTTTTTTTTGGATTTTTTATTAAAGAAAAATAAGTAGAAACAATGTCGGTGTTTGAGAAACTTTTTTGTTTTTAATGTCGTAATTATTCATTGATCGATCCCTCCTCCATACCGCGTGTTTTGTCTTTTCCGTTTCTCGGTGCTGGCCTCACTTCTTGGCCTTTTATTTATCTGTGTCCTCCGTCAGCTGTGGTCTGAAGTTTGCGAACGTAATTGGTGTTGGGCGTGAAAACAAGGAAACGTGCGGCCGGGTAGGGGGGGGGGCGTATCGCCTGTGGTAGGGGATGGGGCGCGTCTAAAGAAATCAATTGTTTTTGTTGTTACTGTTAGACATCAAGTTTGCTTTTAATTCCTGCCTGCCGTGTGTGCTTCAGACCCGGTGTCTTCATTTTCCCGCCACCCTAGACATACAAAAGCTGGTGCTTAGTTGACATGTGTTGGTGCGTTAGGTGCAGAATAGCCAGAGACCTAGGGCGTACCTAGTGTTAGACTGGGGAATACATTACCGAATGTTCTTTAGAAGTACATACCATAAAGCGTTTAATTAATATCTTCGATTGGTTGTCATGTTTGTGAATACACTACATTTTAAATGACTTTCCTTTTTAAAGTATTTTGAGTTTGCTCCTTGTAAAGTATAAAACTTTATAATAAGATTTTAATTTGAGTGTCTGTCTGTTGTTGAAAATCGTCTCTTTTTTTAAATTTAAAGTTTTTAAAAAATGTAAAATTTAACATTTTAAAAAAAAACCGTTTACAATTGATTTGAGATTTTACTTCAAAACATTTATTTTTGCAAATACGCCTCTGGCAGTATTAATAATCTGCCAATATTTTACAAAGTGCTCCTAGAGCGGTAACAACGCACTGAGACAATTTCATTGAATTATTTCCTAACACGTGATCCATAAGTTGTAAATTTATACTAATGAGATAAACAGGCGGATGTACCCGGATCTAATTAACTCCCATTTACAATTAACTTTTTATTTATTGAATTTTTTATTTAAAAAAACATGCGTGGGCTGCTCCAATTATCGGACAAACACAAACTCCACATTTCTTAAAGGTGCCCGACAAACACAAACTCCACATTTCTTAGGTGCCCGACAAACACAAACTCCACATTTCTTAGGTGCCCGACAAACACAAACTCCACATTTCTTAGGTGCCCGACAAACACAAACTCCACATTTCGTAGGTGCCCGACAAACACAAACTCCACATTTCTTATAGGTGCCCAACAAACACAAACTCCACATTTCTTAGGTGCCCGACAAACACAAACTCCACATTTCTTAGGTGCCCGACAAACACAAACTCCACATTTCTTAGGTGCCCGACAAACACAAACTCCACATTTCTTAGGTGCCCGACAAACACAAACTCCACATTTCTTAGGTGCCCGACAAACACAAACTCCACATTTCTTAGGTGCCCGACAAACACAAACTCCACATTTCTTAGGTGCCCGACAAACACAAACTCCACATTTCTTAGGTGCCCGACAAACACAAACTCCACATTTCTTAGGTGCCCGACAAACACAAACTCCACATTTCTTAGGTGCCCGACAAACACAAACTCCACATTTCTCATAGGTGCCCGACAAACACAAACTCCGCATTTCTTAGGTGCCCGACAAACACAAACTCCACATTTCTAAGGTGCCAGACAGTTTTCCT
Source organism: Ampullaceana balthica (assembly GCA_944989445.1). Lineage (NCBI taxonomy): Eukaryota > Metazoa > Mollusca > Gastropoda > Lymnaeidae > Ampullaceana > Ampullaceana balthica. The sequence goes on along the minus strand of CALYLW010000069.1, from coordinate 699,353 downwards.
GATCATTCCCTTTTTCAAGTCTTTAACATTCTACTTTGCTCACTCACATTACTCGACAAATTTTCTTCAAATTTTTTTGGGTGAAGTCCCTTTTATCTTCTGTTTTCTTTGAATGATTCCTTCATACGAAATCCCCCACCCGGGTCAACTTCTTTGAATGACCCTTGTAGTTTGTGTCTTATGTAATTTATTAATTTTATCTGACCACTAACTGGCCAGTAACATGTGAGACGGTGAGATAGGATGGCTCTCATTTGTGTTGAAATAAGTGTTGAGGTGGTTTGGGGGGGGGGTGATTGCCAAATGTATCCCCTTCCCCCTCCTTATAGGCTGCTTTACATACTTTCTCTTTGTGTTCAGGTTCGCTGACCTCTTCATGACCCATCTCTTCGAAGTTTAGTATTCCCCTTATGATCTTAGTATTACCAACCGCATTGTTAAATTATCTTATATAAGACTTTCAAGACGTGCCGGCCATTGACACCGCCCTTGTTAATGTTCTCCTGGTCTTTTAGTTAAGCACGCCCTACAATATTGTTAGCGACTGAGTACGACCGACTTTGAAGTAGTGTTTTCACAACTATAGCTACATCAGCTAGGCTCCTATTATGATGGCACTTTTGCAAAACTGAGTGTAGGGGCTAACAGATCCAGAGCGTATATATAACAACGATGTTAACAAACCACTTTGGTTTAACATCGGCAATGATAATAAAGTGGATTTTTAACAATTATTTTTTGAACTAGATAAAGCTAGTTTAAAATAAAAAAAAACTAAAGGGGTAAAAGTACTGTAATGCCGTAACAGAGAAGGATTAAAAGTTTTAAGATTGCTGCTAAAAACAGGTTACATGAAGCAGTTAGTTTGGCTACAAGTCATTCGGGGTGTAAAAAGGGGTTAATCGTAGGCAAAAAATACAAACATACACCCCCACACATGTATACACATAGAGATCACAAACACACACACAAATTCGCCCCCAACCTCCTTTTCTCAGCCTAACAAATGATATTAAGTGTGAAGACGTAGTGTATTATTTGTCTCATTGATTCTAACAAGCTAATGGAACTGATAAGAAGATTGGTTTTTACCCATTGCCATCACATACCCACGAGATACAAAGTGAAGAGGTCAACTTTGAAACTATTATTAGACATCAAGATTAAGATTGTCATTTTAGAAAGGAACAGAAACAATGGCCCTGATTTGATTAACCAACATTTAAATTCCTTCCTCAGTTTTGCCATTGTTTTCAGCAGGAATAAAATCAATAATATTTTAGTTTAAATAATTAAATTCGTGCATAGCTTCACGTGGATAAAAATTAAATAATAAGGAGAGACGGAAATATACATTTATTATTTTCAGTCTCGAAGTACAAGCGATCGGTGACCAGACTTTTCTCCTCTCCCCCCCCCACCCACCCCCACCCTCACCCCCAGGGTTATGAAGCAAAGTTGAGTTAAGACAGATTCAGTCTGTAAATGTTTGTCGCGTTTGAAAATAATCAATACTGTTAGTTATGTCTCATATATAAGTGATTTATAGTCAAAAACTTTGTTTTTAAGGGTTTGTTTTATTCCTACCACTTAAACGACAACACACCAGAAGCGACAGATGAGCCGCTAACCGGGCAGTCTTCCACACAACATCGGGCTTTGGCCAAGGATAAGGCCGGCCAAAGCCCGAAATACAATTGTTAGTTGTAAGTACTTCGGGCTTTGGCCAGACTTGTAGGCCAAATCGCGAAATGGCCGAACTTCGGGCTTTAGCCGTAACATAAGGCTTGTCACATCATGGCGGAAATCTATTAATAGAATCTGTTTATAATTAGGTAACTTCTAGAAGTACCGAGGAGTCAACTTGTACATTGTAAACATTTTTTCATTATACTATTAGCAGAGCACCAAATTACTGCACCAAAAATAACTCTTTTCGAACGTCCGCATAAAATTGTTCAATAGAGAAATTAATGAATAAAATAAAAAATAAATGAAATAAATGAAAGTTCTGTATTACGTTATATTTTAATCTGATGTGTATTTATTTTGAAAACTTCCGTCATTTTTGACGGGTGATACACTAGTTTTAAATGAATATATGATGTTACATTCAATGATATATTATAGTATGTGAACTAGAACGTCCTTGCGCGTATGGATTATGAAAATGTAATAGTGACTCTAGATTCAGGACCGTTCGCTCGTTCATTCATGATTTTTATTCATACTTATGCAGGGTTTTAAGTTTATCCGTAGATAATTATATATATAGATGTCTAATTCTTTTAAAAGACTAAGTACTAAGTTTGTTTTTAGATAATAGTAATAAAAATGATAATGATAATACTTCTACTACTAATGCTAGTAAGACTATACAAATCTAATACTAGGATTAGTGATAGTACTACTGTTTACGACTGTCGAACGACCACTTAGACTCACCTTTTAAAATGTTCAGGCTTATTTAAGTAATTGTAAGTCCTCTGCACTTTACTATTTTATTCAGCTGCAAAACTAAGTGTGAAGATTCCCCCCCCCCACAAAATTGCACCAAGAAGATCGTTTTCAGTTCAGTGAGATCAATGTAACAAAATACAATGTTGTTACGGATATTTCAGAAAAGTTTGACCTTAAGTTCTAAAAAGATAGCATATGAACCAATGGGCTATGACGTTTTCCGGTCTTAGGAATGACAAGCCCTATACACCCTTCATGAGGATCTATTTATACATTTAAAATCTGCTATGTGACAGAATTTAAACCAACGTCCCAAAAGAATTTAAACCGACGTCCCAAAAGAATTTAAACCAACGTCCCAAAAGAATTTAAACCAACGTCCCAAAAGAATTTAAACCAACGTCCCAAAAGAATTTAAACCAACGTCCCAAAAGAATTTAAACCAACGTCCCAAAAGAATTTAAACCAACGTCCCAAAAGAATTTAAACCAACCTCCCAAAAGAATTTAAACCAACGTCCCAAAAGAATTTAAACCAACGTCCCAAAAGAATTTAAACCAACGTCCCAAAAGAATTTAAACCAACGTCCCAAAAGAATTTAAACCAACGTCCCAAAAGAATTTAAACCAACGTCCCAAAAGAATTTAAACCAACGTCCCAAAAGAATTTAAACCAACGTCCCAAAAGAATTTAAACCAACGTCCCAAAAGAATTTAAACCAACGTCCCAAAAGAATTTAAACCAACGTCCCAAAAGAATTTAAACCAACGTCCCAAAAGAATTTAAACCAACGTCCCAAAAGAATTTAAACCAACGTCCCAAAAGAATTTAAACCAACGTCCCAAAAGAATTTAAACCAACGTCCCAAAAGAATTTAAACCAACGTCCCAAAAGAATTTAAAACACGGTCTAAAAGGTCACTGAAAACGTTTCAATTGGTGTTGAGTGAAATTCTCTGTAGAACTGAAAATTCTTCTTTAATTTAAAACCTAAGTGGAATTTCAGGAAAAATGTAAAGGCCAAAGATGCCATACGTCAGACGTGCATGAGTAAATCTGTTTAAAAGTTACGTGAGAATAGAAATGAAAGCTTCAGTCTATTTGGTAAACCAAGAAATAAACTTTTAATGAGCTCTTTGTACCTTTGAGAACCTCTGTTTCAACATATAACAGGGAACTGATGACAAGTTAGTGGACATGAGAAGGTCCTGTGATCTCGGTGACATTAGCCCTGTCTCCCAAAATGAGCCCTTGATGGTTGTTGGCTGGCAGCTGGTCAGATTTAGGACATCAAAGGGCCGGCTAGGCGGGCTTCCCTTGTCGTGTGTCGGTCTAAAGTGTTTTCTTGCGGTACACGGATTCTCTTAGTGCTGAGATATTATTTGGCGGCCCATCAGCATGATGCCTAGTCCGTGATACGTGTTGTACTGTGACCATACAATGATTGGGCAATAACGAATGGTCGGGAGTCGGGAGGGGGGGCGGTAGTATTGTTTCATGGACACTTCATGAACACATCTGTTTTACACATACTTGGTGTATACGTCTTAAAATAAATTATACACTATTTTAAACACACCTACTTTGTAATGACACCTTATTTATAATAACATCTACTTCTTTTATATTAAAACCTACTATATCATGCACTCACTTTTTACCAACACATACTCAGCAATTCAGGGTTGCCAGATTGTAATTTGAGTAAAAGGCCAAACTGACTGCCAAAAAAGGCCAAAAAAAGCCAAACTTATGTTAGATGAAAAATGTCAACAAAAATGACGTCACGCACCTAGGGGGCGGGAGGGTTCGCAGATTTGTGGCAATGTATGGCGAGGGGGAGGGTGCTTTTAAGAACTGTGACGTCATATTGAAAGGGTCTAGCTCTTGATTACGAGTGACGAGGGGTGGGGGGGTGAATGAAAATACATTGAAAAATCTACCAAAATCGCGTGACGTCATTTATGGACGGCTCATAACGGCTGAAAATTATTTAACTATTTAAAATGAAGGTAGAACCAGGAGAAAAAGGATAATAAATGTGTAAATGCCAATGTTCGTATGTATGGTTGTACTCACAAAATAAATAGATATGATACTAACATACACATTTGAAACAAAAGTTTCAGGTCATCCTTTTCCTCTAGACTGCTATTTGCAGTATTATTATAAACTTTATCAGATGTCAAGTCATCAAGCATTCTTGATGACATGAGAAATCCCTTACTGCATTTATTTGTAAACAAAGGCTCAGCCCTGACTCTAACAATAGCGTCTAAAAGTGTGAGCTGCATTCTATATCTGGCTTTTTCTTAATAGCCTCTTAGTTAAAATTGTAAAAAAAACTTTTAAATCTCTAATATACACTTAAGCTATTCAAAAATAGAATATAATTAATATGGTTATTGACTTATTGACGAATTTTTAATATATATTTTTTGTGATAAAGATTATTTTTATATATATTTTATATATATATTTTTTTTTAAATTATTAATTTATTTTTTTTAAAGAAAAAAGGCCAAAAAGCCACACAAAAATTTTGAGGCCAAAACCTCTTTAAAAAGGCCAAATTTTGAGAATTTGGCCTTAAAAAGGCCAATATGGCAACCCTGCTCAGCATTTTAACTCTAAAATTAGTTTGGCTACTGCTCCATTTTTTCAGGTAATGTATTTCATAGAGGTGATGTCTAAGACTATTTCCACGGCTTATTGTGCGCGATGTTAAACGTTACTGCTGAATCCATGGAAGGTTGGTGGCCAACAAGACAGAGTGGCGATGGCATCGGTGTGTAAGTGTTGGGCTAGTGTGATATGAACATTTTTTTTTCAGCAGTGAGGAGAGGAACTAAAGACACCACAATACACCCGCGTAAATAATTATACTAGGTGCTGTAGGGCGCCTACGGTGCCCACTTTTTTCAAAAGCCCAAGTTACTTATCCTTGTTTGATAAATACGAAATATTAAACTTCCTGACATGTACACAAAGTATTTATAATTGTTTGGGTAATTGACGTCATATAATAATATTTGGGCGAGAAACACAACACGCTCTGTTAATCTCGAAACCAAAATGATACCTTTCTTTTTTAACTGTTATGGACTGTTGTACTACTATGTCCCTCATAGTTATGAAGTGAGTGACTTGGGCTTTTATTATATTACATTTGTGTGAGTGTATATATGTCACTGGTTTGGTTTGACATTGGTAGTTTACAACAGCAACCATTGAGCAAAATCCTTCTAAAGACCAGTGTCCATATCAACTTGCTTAGCTGTGAATATATTATATGGATCATACATAAATCCCAAACAACACATGCATCCAAAACAAAACATTTCTCCCAAACAACACATGCATTCCCAAACCACATATAAATCCCAAACCACATATAAATCCCAACCAATACATATATTCCAAATAACATCACAGGATAGCAATTTACACATGGTTTGCTATTTAGCTTCGATTCTTTGATTAATCCGAATTCATTTTAACAATTCCTAATAAGTGTGGATGAAAATCCAAAGCAATCAATGGCTATTTGAAACAGTCGAGAACATTGTCGTATTATAAGGAACATGTTGGGATAAATCAAGCTATAAAATATAGGCGAGTTGGGTGGTGGGTGGAAATTATTTCAAGTTCCATTGAAAACATTTTTTGTAAAATGATGTATTTTTACTCATGGATTCATTTATTATTTTTTTCTTGCAGGGGAAGGGGTCGCGTGAAAAAAGTCAATATTTTAAATAATGATGTAAAAATGAATCTGTAAAAGAAAAAATTAAATTAAATAGAAAATGCTTTCGTAATCGGAATCCCGGGGTTGTAATCGGAATCGAGGAGCATATTATATGTCAAGTGTGAAAAATACGTTGGTGGAGAAGGGGAGAGAATAAACAATTACAGACGGAGCGATCTCGAGACACTTTGGGTCTCAATCGCCCAATAGAATGGCCAGCTTTGTCTGTCAACAGTAATCTTGGGATAACGTCGGTGCCATCATTTGTCACTCGTGGGATCTCGTCAAGATCGGGACTTATTCGGAGGGGCTGGATACATCATGTAAGAGACTGCAACGAGGGCTTGGGAGTTAGGCAGCCGAGAAAAATTGGCCATTGTGAAACTGTGATGAGCCACGCATGAGCCCCCCGCGACGACATTATCACCGGGTCTTGCACATCCGTACATCGTCCGTGCTGGGGGGAAATATTTTGACACCTCTTGACGGCCTTTGTCGTGCACGCCTGCCTTCATCGAGTCAAGGAATGAGATGCATTGTAAGCGCCCCGCGCCCTTAAATCTACGTACCTATTCAAGGCTAAAGACTTTTAACTGGGTAAGTAGTTTTTTTTCTCCCTCCCCTCTCCCTCCAACGGAGGTATTAAGGAAAGATTGCTGTCAACCGAACAATACGGCGATCAGGTCCCGTGTCCCATGGAGAGCCCCGGCCGCTTTTGTCTCGTCTGTAGATGGAAAGAGTTAAGTGACTACAGATCTGCCCTGCTCGACGCTCTCAACTCAAAACGTCTTGAGGTTTTAATGTTATGTTCCATTCACTTGAATGCACATCCGTGAAATCCAATAAAAAACGTCCCCACTCTTGCGATACACTCCTGATTCTGCGTGATGGGTTTTGAAGAGTCCGGCTCTTTGTTGGGGCTGCGATATAGCTTGACATTTCATTCAAAGCGTCAAAGAAAATATCGCGTAATGAATTAGATTTTATTTATGTTGTGAGTTTTAGTTCGTGCCCGCGGTTCATTCGTGACACGATGCATTGGGCCTTGTGTTAGACGCTAAAAGTTGATTTTTAGACGCAATTTATATATTGATTTACATACACAGTATAGATTGATTCGTAGACATGGTAAAATTTGATTCTGGATTAGATAAAAGATGATTTGAGCTTGAGATAAAGTTGATTTACAGATACGATTACTTACTTACTGTTCATTGTATCTTATCCATAAAAACTCTATACATTTTTAATCATTGTTATTTCATTGCTACGTAATGTCCCTACATGGGGTAATGTTGGTGTGCACATTTTGTGTGGTGTAGTGTTGTGGTGTAGTGTTGTGGTGTAGTGTTGTGGTGTAGTGTTGTGGTGTAGTGTTGTTATGTAGTGTTGTGATGTAGTGTTGTGGTGTAGTGTTGTGATGTAGTGTTGTGGTGTAGTGTTGTGGTAATGTTGGTGTGCATGTTTTGTGTGGTGTAGTGTTGTGGTGTAGTGTTGTGGTGTAGTGTTGTGGTGTAGTGTTGTGGTGTAGTGTTGTGATGTAGTGTTGTGGTGTAGTGTTGTGATGTAGTGTTGTGATGTAGTGTTGTGATGTAGTGTTGTGGTGTAGTGTTGTGGTGTAGTGTTGTGGTGTAGTGTTGTGGTGTAGTGTTGTGATGTAGTGTTGTGATGTAGTGTTGTGGTGTAGTGTTGTGATGTAGTGTTGTGATGTAGTGTTGTGATGTAGTGTTGTTATGTAGTGTTGTGGTGTAGTGTTGTGGTGTAGTGTTGTGGTGTAGTGTTGTGGTGTAGTGTTGTGGTGTAGTGTTGTGATGTAGTGTTGTGATGTAGTGTTGTGGTGTAGTGTTGTGGTGTAATGTTGTGATGTAGTGTTTTGGTAATCTTGGTGTGCACGTTTTGTGTGGTGTAGTGTGGTGGTAATGTTGGTGTGCACATTTTGTGTAGTGTAGTGGTAAGGTTGGTGTGAACATTTTGTGTGTTGTAGTGTTGTGGTAATGTTGGTGTGCACATTTTGTGTGTTGTAGTGTTGTGGTAATGTTGGTGTGCACATTTTGTGTGTTGTAGTGCTGTGGTAATGTTGGTGTGCATATTTTGTGTTGGTGTAGTGTTGTGGTAATGTTACTGTGCACATTTTTGTGGTGTAGTGTTGTGGTAATGTTGGTGTGCACGTTTTGTGTGATATAGTGTTGTGGTAATGCTGTGATGTGGACATTTTGTGTAGTGTAGTGTTGTGGTAATGCTGTGATGTGGACATTTTGTGTGTTGTAGTGTTGTGGTAATGTTGGTGTGCACGTTTTGTGTGGTGTAGTGTTGTGGTAATGTTGGTGTGCACGTTTTGTGTGGTGCAGTGTTGTGGTGTAGTGTTGTGGTAATGTTGGTGTGCATATTTTGTGTGGTGTATTGTTTCGGCAGGGCAGTGCGGGCTAGTGTAACGACATGTAGTAGTAAAGATTGTTATGTACTAGTCATGATTTTTATGTGGTAGTAATGATTGTTATGAAGTAGTATTGACTGTTATGAAGTAGTAATGATTGTTATGAAGTAGTAAAATGATTTAAACATTAATGTTCAAATGCAGTAGTATTGATTATATAATTGATTGATATGGGTAACATCGATTTTGGAAATGACAGATATGTTAGAGTATTGATTATAGTATTAAGTGATTTGTTGAAATATTGAGTAAAAGAGTCGAGTTGGGGCATTTTGATTAACTATTCAACTGTCCCTTTTAAAGTTCTGTTTGGCTGTTTATATACACCTGTCCCACGAATGCTGCTTCTATGAATTTTTAAAAAAACACAATTAATGCAACCGGTAAAAGATGAAATGCCCACTGTTAGTTACAATCGTCTCTATCTTTTTTTTTCTGTATGTTTGCATGTTTATTTTTACGTTTCTGTTGCGTTTTTTTAAAATATACGTTGTTGTTTTTTAAATAGTAATAGTAGCAAAAGATTAGCATCGCTACAAGTGTGCTTATGTCTGACGTCAATGGAATCGTCAAGATTCATAATGAGACATAAACAATCTACACTGAGCCTAGACTCGTACATTGCTAAACCCCATTCTTCATTATCCAAGTAGTGTAATACAACTCTAGATTCTCAGTATCGCTTTATAATATCCTACATTTTAAATTGTTATTTTGATTTCGAATTATGAAAATATTTTAATTTAAATTGTTAAACTAAATAATAATTGTTAAGAGAGGCTGGCAGAGGTCCCCGCCCAAACAGTTGTCACGAGAATCTCTGATTTTATTTTCATGACAGAAAATTTAAACAACACTGTAAACGCGTAACGTTAGATATTTCAGAACTTAACTAGTAACAAGGATACATTACCAAGAACCTCCTTACGTTGCTTTTTTTATTTTTAAAGCCCCCTTTTCAATTCCCAAATTAGGTATAAATTCGTGGCTTTCAGCGCGCTGCTGCATACTAGCCCTCGCTTTGTCGTCCTTGAAGATCAAAGGCTTAGATGAGATACTTAAACGAGTCCATAGGGGTTCCCCATTCCCCCCACCACGTCAGCGTACACTTTATGTACTTCTTCAATCTCGCGTCATTCCATCACCATCTTTGCTTTCTTATTGGTTTTTCCCTCTTCTAAAACTAATTTGTGTAACCTTGTAAGGAAGAAAAGTGTTAAGAAACGAAACAAATTGCCTCCGTGGGGGGAGAGCGGATAAAACACCGATTCCTCTATAGAGTTAATAAATTCCGAAAAGGATTTTAACAAACTAATTCATGGGGGGACAATCCTCAAACCCAAAGCACCGGGTTAATAAGCAATACCGTGTAAAGGGAAACAACTGCCCGCAGCGCTTTTCTCTGTAACGGTATACGGCGTGACGAAGACCGCAACTTTTTTTTTCTAACGAAAACTCCCTTGGGCCTCTGCAAACAAGCGCGCTGTTGTAAGGGACATTCGCCTTGATACATCAATACAACCACAACCACACCCCCAGCCAAACTTTTTTTTTAAAAAATAAGACGCCTTCCGCCTAATCCCTTTTACCACAGCGCTTGGTCAAAAGGATAATATAGTGAAATCATTTTACTTCCCCTGTCGGTTAAGTCTACGTGCAGAACAGCCCAATATTCTCACGAAATGGACTTGAAATGTGACAGCGGTTGAGGAGCTATGGGGCCGTCCATAAAGTACGTCACGCTATTTTTGACCATTTTTAACGGCCCCCTCCACCCCTGTCACAAACTGTCACAAATCTTGGACCCCTCCCCCCTAAAGTACGTCACACTTTCGAACAATTTTTTTATTAACAAAATAATTAAAATTTAATATAAAACACCGTGACGTCACACATGGCCAGGCCCCCCCTCCCCTGTCACAGACTGTCACACTTTCTTACACCCCTCCCCCCCCCCTGGAGCGTGACGTACTGTATGAACGGCCCTTATGGCGGTTTAAATGAGATGGGAGTCAGTGGGTTAATAGGAAATAGTTTGATAATCACGTGCGTGTATCACGTGTACAGTGCAGTACGGTGTTAATAGCATACGATTAAGTTGAAGATGTATTTAGAACAGACTTTCTAAAGGATCCGTTGAGGTGACAAGATGTCCTATTGCCTTCTGTTCAGGGTTGCCATATTGGCCTTTTTAAGGCCAAATTCTCAAAATTTGGCCTTTTTAAAGAGGGTTTGGCCTCAAAACGTTTTTTTGGCCTTTTGGCCTTTTTTTGGCCTTTTTCTTTAAAAAAATAATAAATATATATAATATATATAAAAATAATGTTTATCACAAAAAAAAGATTAAAAATTTTCCAATTAGTCAATAACCTTATTAATTATTAGCTATTTTTGAATAGCTTACGTGTATTTTAGACATTAAAAATTTTAACGAAAAGGCTATTAAGAAAGAGCCAGATATAGAATGCAGCTCACACTTTTAGACACTATTGTTAGAGTCCAGGCTGAGCTTTTGTTTACAAATAAATGCAGTAAGGACTTTCTTATTTCACCAAGAGTGCTTGATGACTTGACATCTGATAAAGTTTATAATAATACTGCAAATAGCAGTCTAGAGGAAAAGGATGACCTGAAGCTTTTCTTTCAAATTTTTATGTTAGTATCAGAGTCTATTTATTTTGTGAGTACAATCATACATACGAACATTGGCATTTACACATTTATTATCCTTTTTCTCCTGGTTCTAACTTCATTTTAAATAGTTAAATAATTTTCAGCCGTTATGAGCCTTCCATAAATGACGTCACGCGATTTTGGCAGATTTTCAATGTATTTTCACCCCCCCCACCACTCGTCACACGTAATCAAGAGCTAGACCCTTTCCAATATGACGTCATAGTTCTTAAAAGCACCCTCCCCTCGCCATAAATCTGTGACCCCCTCCCGCCCCCTAGGTGCGTGACGTCATTTTTGTTGACACTTTTCATATAAAATAAGTTTGGCCTTTTTTGGCAATCAGTTTGGCCTTTTACCCAAATTACAATCTGGCAACCCTGCTTCTGTTCCCCATCCTCCAGTCACTAGTACAACGGACGAGCAGCCACGCGGCGTCTCATCTTCGCAGATGTATCAGTATTGGCAACAGGTCAACATTCATGATGATCCGAAGATTGATCGATGGCCCTTAAGAAATATAAAAGGAAGAAGATGTGAAGCTTTCATTTGTTTATATGTAGTCTTTCATTATTATAATCCCTACTTATGTTTCATATGTGTTAATCTATATTTGCAATTTTATAATGGGTTTAGTCCAATAAATAGAGTGTTTTAATTTAAACTCTATTAGCATCATGTTTATTTTTATCTTTTTTTAATCTATAGTTACTATTTCCCGTTGTTTTTCTTTACAAATTGCTTTTGATCGACCCATAAAAAAGCACCAAACTTTCTCTGCAAATAATAATAATAATAATAATAAATAATAATAATAATAATAATAAGAAGAAGAAGAAGAAGAAGAAGAATAAAAGAAATAAAATAATTCTGTTCGAAAAATAGAACGATTTATTCATCATTCAATGGTATTAAATTGAATGATATGATCGATATGAATTAAACTTTAATATCAACATTTATCCAATTGAAATATACCGTTTTGTATTTTATTTATGATCGAAATGCAAAACTAAACATAGAAAGAAAAAAAAACTGTCTAACTTGCAGATATTGGGTTAATTTTCGTTTTCACATAAGCCTAAATAAATAAGTCATAAAAACGAGACAGTGTGAAAAAAAAAGTAAAAATAAAAAATTTTAATTTAAAAAAACAAAACAATTTCTACAATGGTATGTACATCTTTTTATTTGCACTGCAAGGCAACTTTTTTTATATACACTGCAAGGCAACTTTTTTTATATACACTGCAAGGCAAATTTTTTTATTTGCATTATAAGGCAACTTTTTTTTTATATGCACTGCAAGGCAACTTTTTTATATGCACTGCAAGGCAACTTTTTTATATACACTGCAAGGCAACTTTTTTTATATGCACTGCAAGGCAACTTTTTTTATATGCACTGCAATGCAACTTTTTTATATACACTGCAAGGGTACTTTTTATATACACTGCAAGGCAACTTTTTTTATGTGCACTGCAAGGCAACTTTTTTATATACATTGCAAGTCAACTTTTTTATATACACTGAAAGGCAACTCTTTTTATATGCACTACAAGGCAACTTTTGATTTCAACATTGTATTACATCTTCATAAAACTTTTGTTATGAAAGACCGAATATTGTGAACCCCGGATGTAAGCTGTCATTAAAATTGTGAACCCCGGATGTAAGCTGTCATTAAAAATGTGAACCCTATATGTAAGCTGTCATTAAAATTGTGAACTCTGGATGTAAGCTGTCATTAAAATTGTGAACCCTTGATGTAAGCTGTCATTAATATTGTGAACCATTGATGCTAGCTGTCATTAAAATTGTGAACCCTTGATGTAAGCTGTCATTAAAATTGTGAACACTTGATGTAATCTGTCATTGAAATTGTGAACCCTGGATGTAAAAGGTCAATAAATTTGTGAACCCTTGATGTAAGCTGTCATTAAAATTGTGAACCATTGCTGTAAGCTGTCATTAAAATTGTGAACCCTTGATGTAAGCTGTCATTAAAATTGTGAACCCTGGATGTAAGCTGTCATTAAAATTGTGAACCCTGGATGTAAGCTGTCGTTAAAATTGTGAACCCTTGATGTAATGTGTCTTTAAAATTGTGAACCCTGGATGTAAGCTGTCATTAAAATTGTGAACACTGGATGTAAGCTGTCATTAAAATTGTGAACCATGGATGTAAGGTGTCGTTAAAATTCAGAACCCTTGGTGTAAGCTGTTATTAAAATTGTGAACCCTTGATGTAAGCTGTCATTAAAATTGTGAACCCTGGATGTAAGCTGTCATTAAAATTGTGAACCCTCGATGTAAGCTGTCATTAAAATTGTGAACCTTGGATGAAAGCTGTCATTAAAATTGTGAACCCTGGATGTAAGGTGTCGTTAAAATTCAGAACCCTTGGTGTAAGCTGTTATTAAAAATTGTGAACCCTTGATGTAAGCTGTCATCAAAATTGTGAACCCTGGATGTAAGCTGTCATTAAAATTGTGAACCCTGGATGTAAGCTGTCATTAAAATTGTGAACCCTGGATGTAAGCTGTCATTAAAATTGTGAACCCTGGATGTAAGCTGTCATTAAATTGTGAACCCTGGATGTAAGCTGTCGTTAAAATTGTGAACCCTGGATGTAAGCTGTCGTTCAAATTGTGAACTCTTGATGTAAGCTGTCATTAAAATTGTGAACCCTTGATGTAAGCTGTCATTAAAATTGTGAACCCTGGATGTAAGCTGTCATTAAAATTGTGAGATGAGAAAAATGGGAGAAGCAATCAGATAAGCTCGTTCAATCTGCGGCTTTGATTTTAGGGCCGATAGATCGGCCAGTTGTCTCAAAAAAGAAAGTTAAAAGACGGCCTTCCCATTTGTCTTAATTTGTAGTGAATTTTTTTTTAATGGTCATTGAACAAACCATAAATTAAATTGAAAACTAATAGACCCAAACTTCTATACAAGCTGCTGTATTTTAATATACACCTTTAGAAATGCTTTGTGTTTATATGTTAGTAGACAACTATGAATAACTCTCGATACATGCCATACACAAGAATTTCTCGTCAACAAATTATGGTGGGGAACATCACACAAAACTTTGCAACAAAGCATTTCAAAAGAAATGCCAATTAAACGCAAATAGATGTAACAACGTAAACAAAGTAGGCTTTCAATTTTTTTTAAATGAATAATAGCCATATAATCGTTCAGTGACAGAGAACAGTTTATATTACAGCAGTAAACTATCATGTAAAAATGTCAATGTGATATTTAAAGCCTTTACGGAATGTTTCACAAGAGCCAATCAGATGTCTTTGGGAAATACTTATAAACCCAATTAACAACACAAACTGATAAAAAATAAATTTATTAACAACCTTCCCAGTTTGCAATGGGAATTTTCGCACCAACAAATGTTGTAAGTCATAGTTGCTATTTAGGTTGCATCTATGATGTTAATAAGAAGGCTGTGCGATAACAACTTGTCATTTACATTGTTTTATAATTAGTAAGAATGGAAATAAGATATTTTGGTAAAATAAATATTATACATTATATAAGATTTTATTCAATTAGAAATATTCGAACTTGTAATGAGTCAATATTTTAATTAGGTAGTTAGAAAAATAAATCAATGTGTTTTAACAAATTTTCAGTTACGTACGACGATGCAGTTAGCCATTTACATGAAGAAGTAGAAGGTCTGTTAAATTAAACTCTCCATTTTCAGATTATGTATCAAAAATGAAAACGGTAAAACCAATTAAAGACTTCGGAATGTTTTTCGTTCGATCACTAAATGTAACCGACGAACTCATAATTTGTATATGCGTAACCCTAACTCCCCGCATCTAGCACTGCTATATTAGGTCATTTTCTACTACAGTGTAGGTCCGTATGTAGAACGGAGTAGGTCTGTATCTAGAACGGCATAGGTCCGTATATTGTATCAAGTGGATGAATTCGGGTCTCCAGTCCCCGGTCGAGCGACTAATTTTATTTGGTCGTAACTAAATTAATCCTTTGACCCATTTGCCCTTACCCTGTATTGGGGGAACTCTCCTTCCCTCTCCCAATTTCTTTCACACCCCTCCCTATTCACAAGTATACTATACCCGCGGCCGCCTAGGCATGCGATTAAGTCAAAAAACAAACAAACCACGGCAAGAACATATTTGTTAGCACACTCCCTTTCGTGTTTATCTGCTTCCGGGCATGGAAGTCCTTCTGAGTTTATTAAGTTAGTGAAAAGGGACATTTTTTTTTACTCTGAGGAGCGCTTATGAATATTTTCAAGGGCAATTATTATAAGACTTGATGCCTAAATACGGACGCCAAAAGCCGTTTCTAGTAGAATGGCTGTCGAGTTTCTACGCCGGAGTCGAATTCGTTTATTACCGGGTTTTTTGACAGAATACATCAAAGTGTTGGGTTCGTGAGGACCAGACATACGCGAGTATTAAAGTAAATTAATATCACAAAAAGGATGATGTTTACACGAATGAGCTAATGCGTTTGCGACCGGGATCTTAAAAACAAGTTTATTGAATATAATGTATTATTATTTTTACAAATAAATTTAAATTTTATGTAAAAGGTAGATTTCACGCAAGTTGATATCATAAAATTAAGCATGTAAAAATGGAAGTTCAAAATTCAGCTGCCAGGCTAGTTCTTAAGGCGAAAAACACGACCATATTACTCCGCTACTTTACTCCCTTCATTGGCTTCCTATACAAGCCCGAATTTATTTAAAACTGCCCGTTCTCTGTCACAACTTGTTTTCTGACTCATGTCCTCCCTATCTTACTGAACTTTTCTCTGTAGATAATGTTTGACATTAGTTTAGATCAATACTATTATAGTTAAAAGAATTTAATGTTACGAATTGCTAAAAGTATAGTTTAGGAACGATCAAAATTTGAGTAATTTTTAAAGATCATAACAATATACAAACATTGTTTACTTCTACATATAAGTATGTGGCCGTCCATAAATGACGTCACGCACCTAGCCGCCCCCACCAGGTCCACACATTTGTGACAATGTGTGAAGAGGAGGGGGGTGTTTGAGAAACGTGACGTCAAATCAAAACTCTCAACTTTAAATAAAAGTTCAACTTAAATATTGATACTAGTGTGCAACCTTAAACTAAATAAATACATACTGAAATGACAAAAGAATGATTTGAAAATTATCTTTGTCAAATAGAAAATACAGCTTTTATGCGAGTGTGTGTGTGCAACGCTTTGTGACGTCTTATTGAAAAGGGGGGGGGGTATAAGTTTTAGTGACGATGCGTGACGAGAGGGGAGGGGGTGAAAATTCGGCCAAATTCGCGAGACGTTATTTATTAACGTCCCCTACGTGTTTAAACTTTTTAAATTTTATTTTAACATTTATTGTTAACGATGTTTTCAAAAATATTTTCTGTCAAATTTATGATCGTTATGGTCGGCTGCGAACGTGCTGTTAATTAAAGAGAAATATATTTGAATTTGTTTTAAATAATTTAAAATATTAAACATATTTTTTTAAATCTTAAAAACTATACTTCTTTAAAATTAAGGAAAGCTTTATTAAAAAAATTTAAATAATTAAATACTGCTGTGGTGTAATTACTTAGAATCCAAACCTTAACACAAGTCAGTCACATGCGAACAAAGTGAGGAAGTAAATGTGGAAGCTGTTGGTACATTATAATTATACGCTAGAAATGACTGGGCGTATATTCTAGTTAATTTATTTTGTAATGAAGTATAGTTAAGTATCAACCAAAATTGTGTTTGCTACACACACACACATTTGGTCTGAAGGTATCCAGCGAGAACTTTGACATCATACCATCTTTCAGGTTTAAATGGGTTGTGACATTATATTCTCGATCGAAACATGTAACTTAATTTCACCGACTAGTAACTGGAGACGCAACGTTACACCTTCACCAATGTGTAAATGTAATGAATATTTCAGCTTCGTCTAGGTATTAATCATAAGAACCATTACACTTATATATACTCCTACATATCATGAAGGGATAATCTCGTAACCATAGTGACGCAGCAATCGTTGGTGTCACACGGCCAAGGCCAAGACTTTTTGACGCCAGCACAATCCACCCAATCAAATTATAAATATAAATATATATATTGTGTCCCATAATCTTGTGGTCGTAGGGGGTTCTAATGTTTCCATTAGAGCTTTCTCGGGGCTTGGTAGACCAGGCGGTGCCCATCTAGGTCAGCGGAGGACTTTTAGCAATAGTCATTCCTCAACATTTTTGTTGTGGCTTTAACGTGTGCTAGATCCCACACCCCTCAGCTTGTGAGGCGAGCGCCCTTATTGACTTCGCAACCCAGTATATAAAATCAAATTACATGATAATGGCTAAAGAAACCACTATCAATATTTTAGGGGGAAACTTGCCGTCCTCACTACCCGCATTGGTTATGCGGCTGCATCATCGTGGTCTGAGTAGGGGGGAAATAACCCGGGTCCCAAATTTCTTGATGGCGGACGAATGTTTGAGAAAGTCGGTTGTAAGCTAAACTGCGGTATGGGTATTGTGGAACCATGTATGCAATACCCTTTCAAGGTGGCGCGTCTTTGATGTATTCCTACATCCCTCACTCCCCCACCCACCACCACCTCACCCTACCCCTATAGTTATTCCGTCGAACCTAGTCATTCACAAAATAAACTCTCGTGAGAAAGCAAACATTATTTTTCGCGCCGCGAGACTTTGATCGCTTTGTAAGTGACACGCCATGGATTGTGTGTGAACTGTTTTTTCTGGTCTCGTCTTATTAAATGCCCTGTTGTTGGCCGTGGATGACGCTAATAATCTAAGCATTATGGATCTAATGAAGTCTTTTGATCTTTTCTACCCGAGGGAATTCTCGGCCAATAGCATGACGCCCACTGGTTGATCCCTGACAATGTTGGTTGGCCCACATGAGGCATATGTCATAATGGAACTGGCAAAAAAAGATACAGTTGACATAGTGAAATTTGGCCCCCAAACATACATCTGACATAGTGCATCAAGGATTGTGCACAAAGTATGTGTTTGTGTTTTTATGTGTGCATGTTTGTGCAATCCTGCATGATTGTATAACATGTAAACAATTAATGACATTCCCACTTGTTAGTGGTGGGTATACACCGTCAAAACTTAAACCAATAGGCCCACCTGGTTACAAAGGGCAACACATAACAGCCTTAGACGTAACAAAATACATTATACAGTTACTTATAGAATTGCATAAAATACAAAATACACAAACAAATTGTGCAATGAAAACAATAAATTTGAGCTTTATTTTAAAACTAACTCGACAGTAGACGCTTCGGCTAATGCCTTCATCAGTATAATAACATAAAATACGTACTTACATAAATAATATACGTATTAGTTTTAAAATAAAGCTCAAATTTATTGTTTTCATTGCACAATTTGTGTATTTTGTATTTTATTTAAAAGCTTTATCGCAGTCCCATTCTATGTGACATAGTATAGAATTGCAACACGGTTTCTGATTAACTGCAGCTGTTTCAGTTGACTGAAGTCTCGTTATTGACTGCAGCCTCGTCCATTGACTGCAGCCTCGCCCATTGACTGCAGCCTCGTCCATTGACTGCAACCTCATCCATTGACTGCAGCCTCGTGCATTGACTGCAGCCTCGTCCATTGACTGCAGCCTCGTCCATTGACTGCAGGCTCGACTAATGACTCCGGCCACCAATGTTGATCTATGTCTAATGTGTCAAGCTAAAATGACACAATTTCTCTTCGAGCTGCTAAAAATCTTTAGAATTTTATCAAAGAAAAAAATTTAATGAATACAATTATAGTGTTAATTTCAATTTTAAATAATAGAAATGTTTCCTTTTCTTTTATATCACGCTCAGTTGTTTCCCCAGCTCATCTTCCGTTTCAGCAAGCGTGGCAAATAGCGGACAGGTCGTTTTCAAAGGTTAAGCTCATCATAAACTTTTTTTCGTGATGCCATGTTACAAGATAAAAGTTATACTTGATACCATTTTACAAGATAAACTATCTACTTGATACCAAGCAACGAGATACACTTACTACGTCATACTTTGTTACAAGATAGAATATCGTCTGATTTAGCCAGTCTCAACTTTGAAAGTAAACTATAAAATGGCCTTTTCAACTGTGTTGAAGTTGGGGACCCCTTAAATAAAATTGCTCCTGGGCTCGCGATGAAATACGTAGGCGGCCACGCCTACAGGAACGAAAATCCAGCTGCGAATTTCGAAACGGGTTATGGGCCGTCCATAAAGTGCGTCACGCTATTTTTGATCATTTTTAACCCCCTCCCTCCCCCGTGTCACAAACTGTCACAAATCTAGGACCCCCCCCCCTAAAGTACGTCACATTTTCGCACACAAAAATATTTTTTATTAACAAAATAATTAAAATTTAATTGAAAACAACGTGACGTCACACCTTGCCGGACCCCCCTCCCCCTGTCACAAACTGTCACACTTTCTTTCTTACACCCCCTCCTGGACCATGACGTACTTTATGGACGGCCCCTTATGCGTTAAGATGTCCTCCATGACAGATGCATCTTCAGACTCACCGAATGGAGCCTGACACCCAGCATCGATGTATTTAAGGTCTCACATGTGTGATGTTGGAAAACAGAAAGTATTTCAAGTTCCATTAAATGGCTGGAACATGAGAAGAGACATGGCGGCCTCTGAGGCAGGCATTGGCCCCTGGATACATCTGAAATACATAAACATTTGTGCAACGACCGTCAAAACTTTCATTCAAACTATAGTTAGCTGTTTGTGACATTTTTATCCATTCCTTATTTGTTACTATTATAATAATTACTATTACTATTATTAAAACTATTATTATTTACTAGGGGTTGTAGGGCCCAAGTAACTTATCCTTGTTTGATAAATACGAAATATTAAACTTCCTGAAATGTACACAAAGTACTTTATAATTATATATACTCAAATCCTCTTTTTACATTTTACATCGCTTTCTTTTCCAAAATTAAAATGTTGTTGTTCGTCCGTCGATTCGACGAAGACCACTCTAGTCATCCGAGGGTTGCTGGGACTGGCTTTGTTTGTGCGTGCGCAGATGGCTGATGAGGCCGATCCTAGCACGGAAGGTTCGGGAACAGAAGGGACAAGGGACGAGTGGGACATCTCCAGGAGGGTTGACAGCACGGGCCTTTCGGGCTTGCCTCTTCTTTTCTGCGGAGGTGATCCTGTTTGCCTCGCATGACTTGGCACCTTCGTGGATGGAAGAACGCCAGGTGGAACGGTCCTTTGCAGCAAGTTCCCACGTGTCTGGGTTGATGGCAAACGCTTTCAGTGAGACTTTCAGTGTGTCTTTGTAGCGTTTCTTTTGCCCACCGTGGGACCGCTGGCCATGCTGGAGCTCGCCATAGAAGAGTCTCTTTGGCAGTCTCTCGTCTGGCATTCGGACCACGTGCCCTGCCCAACGAAGCTGGGACTGCATCAGGAGTGTGAATATGCTGGGGAGACCTGCCTTGGTCAGTACCACTGTGTCTGGTATTTTATCCTGCCACTTTATGCCGAGGATCTTCCTGAGGCTTGTTGAATGAAAGTGGTTAAGCTTCCTAGCATGGCGCTGATACACAGTCCATGTTTCACACGCATATAGCAGTGTGGGGAGCACCACCGCCCTGTACACTTTCAGCTTGGTCTGGATGGTAATGCCTCTTCTGTTCCAGACATTTGGGTACAACCTGCCAAAAGTGGAGCTGGCTCTGGCAATTCTGACGCTCACTTCGTCATCGATGGTGGCATTTTGCGACAGTGTGCTGCCTAGGTATGAGAACCGTTGCACTGTGTTGAGTCTCTGGCCGTTGACAGTGATGCTGGGCTCAACGTAGGGCCTTCCAGGCGCAGGCTGATGGAGGACTTCAGTCTTCTTGGTGTTGATCGTCAGACCAAAGTTTGTGCAGGCGCTGGAGAACAGGTTAACGCTGCATTGCATGTCGGCTTCTGAGGCAGCATTGAGGGCACAGTCATCAGCAAACAGGAGGTCTCTGATGATGTCTGTCATAACCTTGGTTTTTGCATGGAGCCTCCGAAGGTTGAACAGTTTGCCATCTGTGCGGTACCTCAGGTTAACACCAACACACTCGTCTCTGAAGGCCTCTGTCAGCATGGCGGAAAACATGAGGCTAAATAGTGTTGGTGCCAGGACGCAGCCCTGCTTGACCCCGTTTGTGACTGTGAAGGGATCAGAAAACTCTCCGCTGTCCTGGACTCTGGCCTGCATGCCCTCGTGGAATTGTCTCACCAAGACGATGAATTTTCTTGGGCAACCGTACTTGGCCATTATCTTCCACAGACCCTCTCTGCCAACGGTGTCAAAAGCCTTGGTCAGGTCGACATAGGTGGAGAACAGGTTGACGTTCTGCTCCTGACATTTCTCTTGCAGCTGCCTGGCAGCGAACACCATGTCGATGGTCCCTCGCTCTTTTCGGAAGCCACACTTACTTTCAGACAGGAGTCCTTGGTCAAGGTGGACCGTGAGGCGGTTGAGCAGGATTCTGGCAAGGATCTTTCCTGCGATAGATAGCAGGGATATGCCTCTGTGGTTGTCACAAGCCTGTCTACTTCCTTTTTGCTTATAAAGATGTATGATGGAGGCATCTTTGAAGTCCTGCGGGATCGTCTCTTGCTGCCACACCAAGAGAAATAGATGGTGGAGCCTTTCAGTCAGGGCTGTTCCTCCCTCCTTGTAGACCTCAGCTAGTATGGCGTCAGAACCAGGTTCCTGAAATGTACACAAAGTACTTTATAATTATATATACTCAAATCCTTTTTTTACATTTTACATCGCTTTCTTTTCCAAAATTAAAATATAAGCTAAAACAATGACGTCATATAATATTTTTTTACCGCGCGCCTTGTATATATACTTAAATATAAGTTCAAAAAATGACGTCATAACGTTACGGATACATACTCCAACTAACCTGTGACTTGGGCTATTGTATTGTTTATGATTATGGTAGCTGTTTCTCAATACAACAAAGTGTGCGGCTGTGTTTGTTCTGTTCTTTCTTTTACCATGATTGATATATCATATAATAAAGTGCCCACCTGTACAAGATCTCTAAGAGACTCGCTTAAGTAATATATCTTATTCTTTCCTAAGATTGCATGCTGCCACACTGATCATATTATCATAAAATTTACACGGATTTATTTGTAGCATGATACTTTAAAAAAAAATTAAACCATAACAAGAGTTTGAGAGCCACTCGAGATTGTTGTTTAACAAACCTGTTGGAGAGTACAGGAGTATGACATGCGCTACCATCGACGATTTCAACCCGGCCCGAAGCACCGCGGACGCCCGGACCTACCACAGTTGGTGTCGTGTTGAAGATGTCCCACGTACGCGTAAAGTCCTTAATTAGGGGCCTTACCTCCAGCCTAAGTCAAGCCCTCGACGGACGTGAGGTCTATTAGAAAAACTCAAGACAGTGGCGGTGTGGTGAAGCGTGTCTTGAGAGGAGATTCGCGTCGTACTGTCAGGGGGTTTCAGCGAGAAATACGAGTCAACGCTTTAGACTTGAGGCATACAGTTTTATGAATGCATTGTGCACGGTCTGACACAAAGGGGTAGGGGGTTAGGACACGGAGTTATATACATGATGTGACACACAGTGGGGTGAAGGGGTTGGCTAAAGGTGTTTCGGTGGTTTATAAAGGTGTTGTGAGGGATAAAGACAAGTTGTGAAGATTCTGAAACGGCTTTATGAAGTTGGTGGAACATGGTGTCGTGACGTTAATGACATTGTACGATGTTGTAAAAGTTAGGACGCGAAGATTTATGAAGGTCTAGGCAAAATGAATATGGAGGTCATGATACAAGTGACGTCAAGCTTATGATACGCTGTTTGGTGAGGTCCATGAGTCATGACACGACGTGGTGTTGTGAAGGTCATGACACGACATGGTTTTGTGAGGGTCATGACACAACATGGTTTTGTGAAGGTCATGACACGACATGGTGTTGTGTAGGTCATGACACAACATGGTTTTATGAAGGTCATGACACGACGTGGTGTTGTGAAGGTCATGACACGACATGGTGTTGTGAAGGTCATGACACGACATGGTGTTGTGAAGGTCATGACACGACTTGGTGTTGTGAAGGTCATGACACGACGTGGTGTTGTGAAGGTCATGACTCGACTTGGTGTTGTGAAGGTCATGACACGACATGGTGTTGTGAAGGTCATGACACGACATGGTATTGTGAAGGTCATGACACGACTTGGTGTTGTGAAGGTCACGACACGACGTGGTGTTGTGAAGGTCATGACACGACTTGGTGTTGTGAAGGTCATGACACGACATGGTGTTGTGAAGGTCATGACACGACCTGGTGTTGTGAAGGTCATGACACGAGCTACTGTAAATGCCAAGACATCAGTTTTATGGAGGTCATAATGCTAGGTTTATTTGTTCGACTAATGAGTGCCAACTCGATACAACATGTAAACAGACTAATCTATAAAGCAAATAGTTGTTACTATGCATCGCGTATTTATCACTTGCGAAAACAAAAGGCGTTAAAAATTGTTAGTTTTTCCCCCGAAACGACCCACCTCGATCCCACCCCCGACACGCATGAACTGTTTCAGAGGAACTGAAGAGATATCTCTTTTATGTGTTTTGCATTTCTCCCCCCTTGTTGAAATCGCTCGAAACCGTTCCAAGTGATTGCCGAGGACACTTTGACAACCCTGAGCAAAACTAATCCACACAAATGCGAGAACGTGTTGTTTTCTATCGCCCCGCGAACACACCCACCGCAACATCCCCGTAATGCAGGTGATATTATTTAATTGCCATCCCCCAGGCCGCCCTCACTCAAATCAAAACCTCCGGAAACAAAAATAACTTCCAGCCATCTTTTATAAATGCTTCTTTTCTTTCTTTCATGCTGTGCCTGGTTTCAATGTAGAAATCCCCCAAACATTGAAAACCGCGCTCTTCGGCACCGAGTAAAGGACTTCACACGTCTATCAAGTGGGGCGTTTAAGGGTTGACTTTTGTAAGTTTGCCCGGAATCTTACGCAAGCTCGGGGCCTAAGGATGCAGCTGGTTAGGAAAACAAGGTTTTACACCGAGGGCTTGCAGGTATTCTCGTGATTAAACAAGTCAGGTCCAGAACAGGTTCATTATTCTCTGGCAATGAAACAAGTTGTGTCTGTCACAAGCATCCTCGTATCTATCTCTGGACCGCTTGCTCCAAGATTCATGAATTCCAATTACACAAGAAATAATTCAACAGTGCTAAAAAATAACAAACTTTAATCGCCGAACTCCTTGCTACAACACACTCCCTTCTACACACATTCCAAACACTTCAACCAAAAAAAACTATATTTTTCACGCTTTTCGATCCGACTAGCCAACAAAACTAACACGACCACCAAACACACACCCAAGTTATGGGGAAAATTGGTCATTCGTGACAGTGTCCATCCACAACATACCTATCCATCTACCATGTGCAGTCAACTAACCAAACTAATGTCCTCCGCTCTTTCTTGTAGAAGTATCTGTCAACAGCTAGCGTATTTATGCCGAGCCATGTGCAGTATACTAATCAAAGCGCATTGGAATGGGATTTGTGATTGTCCATCAGATATTGGTGAGTGTTGCACTGATCCCCACAGTAACTTTGTGGCAATATCCATCCAAAAGTGTTTAACATTTAAAGGCATTGGTTGTTTTGTTTTAAAATAAGTTTATTTCTACAACTTTTTCTTCCTTGTTTCTGTAGGGTTAAACGATAAATGGAATAAATCGGTAATGGAATAAGGGGCCGTCCATAAAGTACGTCACGCTCCAGAGGGGGGAGGGGGTGTAAGAAAGTGTGACAGTTTGTGACAGGGGGGAGGGGGGGGTCCGGCCATGTGTGACGTCACGGTGTTTTATATTAAATTTTAATTATTTTGTTAATAAAAAACCAAATTTTTGTTCGAAAGTGTGACGTACTTTAGGGGGGGGGGTGTCCGAGATTTGTGACAGTGGGGAGGGGGGAGGGCGGTAAAAAATTGTCAAAAATAGCGTGACGTACTTTATGGACGGCCCCTAAGACAGTCTGTTAGCTTTCCTAAGTATTGATATTTCACTTTCTCAAGATTAATTTGCGGAAACTCTGAATGAAATGATACTAAACAATAAGTGAAGCATCTTCAATATTTGGTTTTAAATAGCCACAAAGTGAGCTTTTTTTTTGATTTCTCGACTAATGTTATATGAAAAAGAAAACTGTTCCAACACTTCAAGGAGGACCTCACATAGGACATTTTGGAAAAGATTTGTTTTGCACATAACTTTGTTAACCACATCAACACGTGTTATTTTTAGCATTCTGTAATATTAAGATTAGTCATTCATAGCATTTATATTTGCGTGTAACCAAATTCCAAACCACTCTTAGCTGAGACAAAAAGCAAACACAACTTTACTTGTGGAATTATTCAGTGTATTTTTGTCGCGGGAAAATTCAGTCTTAAAACCACCACCAAAAAATAAAAGATGTCTTCAAATTTTACTGCAGGTGTGAAAGTAAAGTGAGAGTTGTCATAGTACTAAAAAGTAGGGCTGTGGAAATTAATGATTAATCAATCGATTAATCATTAACAAATTTAATCGATTAAAATCAATTTCATCGATTAAAATTCTATTAAAATTTAAGAAAATATTTCGAATATTTTTTTCAAATTTATTAATAATTTATATTTTTTTACTTACATACTTTTCCCCTCGTATTATTATTTATTTATTTAGACGTGCATACCTAAAGAAAAGGGTTTTTCTTCCTTATTTCTTGCATAGCAGAACGAATTGGCTGTGTTATGTTACAAAATCTGGGAGCCATGGAATTGCCGCGACTTAACCGATTTCGCGCAATAATGAATCGTGACTTAACGGGATCTATATAAGTGTTATAAAATATAATTTATCGAAATTAATCGATTGACCGATTAAATTTTTCCCCGATTAATCAAACAAAAAAATTAATCAGTACAGGCCCTATAAAAAAGTATTAATAATTTATTTATAAACTGAATTTGATAATTGTAATGTTTCTATCTAAGTAGATTAATTTTTTTAGGAAATTCAGTCACATGGGTATTAAAACGAACCACTAATTTCGTTAAACATAATTCAGATCAATAAAAATAATTGGAAAATTTAACGCGACATCAATTATTTAATAGAGAAAAGTAAGAATATAAAACTAAATAAACGGAGTTGATTTTATGAAACAGATTAACGAGTGCATTCTACAACTCAGTTCGGGGCGGGGTTGCCAATAAGGATGTGCCATTCTTAGACTTGGATGTAGACAAGGCGTTTGCGTGAATGTGTGTGTTATGACAACACATCAGCTCTGTACAATGCTTGTTTCTGTGAAAGTTCGAATAAAAGCAAAGTAAATTAGGGTGGCAATAGTGACCACCCCTGGTGGAAGTTTTTTTAAATAATATTTTTTATTTTTTTATTTTTTTAATAATTTTATTTTGAGGTTAACCCATTATCATTATGATAAGGTGAGACTAAATCCTTTTTTTTCAGTGCCAAAGTCCACACTAAACGAATTAGAATGTTTTCAACAACAGAAAAATGATCAAATAAGTGGCCATATTGTTCATATTCTTATATTAGATCAAACTATATAACAAGTGCTTCAAATATACGAAGGCGTTGTAATGACCCAAAGAACTGACCCAAACTAAAGATGCAAAATACTTAGGAGTCTTAATAAATGAGAAACTATCATGGAATCCCCATGTCAAGGAAGTTATTTAAAAATCAAACAAAACCTTAGGCTTTATAAAAAGAAACTTTAACAAATGTAATAGAGATATAAAACTAAAATGATACCTCACTTTGGTGAGACCTGTACTAGAATATGCATCTTCTGTATGGGACCAATCCACCAAAGAAAACATTGATAAACGAGAACAAATTCAAAAAAGAGCTGCCAGATTCATTACTGGAGAATATTCGAAACTGACAAGAATAACACCATTAGTTAAATCATTAAACCTTGAAACACTAGAGGATAGAAGAACCAAGAGCAAAGTAGTAATCATACATACAGCAATTAATTCTAATTTAGAAATACAACACAAAGATAACTTAATACAACCCTCAGATAGACATAAGGATAAAAACACCTTTCTTATTCCGTATGCAAGAACAAACACATACAAGTTTTCCTTCTTCCCGTCCGGAATTCGGGCGTGGAATGGGTTGCCTGAAGAATCCAGGAAAACCAACACTTTATCAACATTTAAATCTCTAATAAAAATGCAGGACTAAATACAAACCATAGATAAGCGTAGGACGCAATAATCTTCTGTATAGAAGGAGCGTCTGTAAACAGATAAGATAAGATAATGACGTCATATATCGTTGACTTCCTGTTTTACAACAAATGTGGCCTAGAAACCTCCCGACTGTCCGTATTTTAAAAAATCGATTACAAGAGAAATAAAGAGCAAGTGAATGACACACATGGCGATTACAAGAAGCGCCATGTTTTAAAAAGCATCTGTGATTACACACTAACGAAAGAGACAAGTTGTCCAAGGTCAAGTGCATGTAAATCGGCAGACACTCGGGTACGTGCAGGGCTGGGGGGGGGGCTCCTTGGCGCGGTTTATTTTAAGGTGGAAAACAAACATGGTGGCCCGTCTCTTAACCCTGGCCGTCATCAAATTAGGTGTACACGCGGCACTAAAGAGGCCAGCTTAGACGGATGTTTTACATGTGCAAATTGAAACAAGGACAGAGGAAAAACATTGTAGGGACCCCAATTAAAAGGCCTAACCGTTTGTTTATCAGGCGATCGAAATGCAGGTGAGTGGGGCGGGGCAGCGGAACGAAGATTGCTGCTGTTTTCTTTTCTTTTCTTTTTTTAAAAAAACACTATTTTATAGATCTTCTCATTTGAATTTCATTTAAAAATAGAACGAGCATTTTTTAAAAAATAATTGAGGATTAAAATAGTATAAATTCTAAATACTGATCAGAATCCGTGTATTCAAATATTGACACTTCTGCTAGTGGATGAATTACTCTCGTGTCGCGGGACTAATAAATACATCGTTAACAAATAGACACCTACCTTATCTGTTACAGACGCATGTTCTAAACATAAGATCATTACCCATTCCATACCCGAATTCCATACGGAAAGAACGATAATTAGTATGTGTTTGTTGTTGCATGCGGAATAAAAACAGGTGTTTTTTTAATCCCTATGCCTATCTGAGTGTTGTATTAGAATATCTTTGTGTTGTATTTTCAAATTAGAATTAATGAAGCAAAAATTGAACATTTTTAAACATCTACTGTTATATAATTAGTTTAACATGAACGTTCGGTGTCCGTAGGAACATTTCTTAATTTTAGAAACGGGAGTTAGGCCTAAGCATAACGTTCATCAAAAAATTATTGTGTGCAAAGTAACTGAATTTTTGTTAATTAGAAATCAACATGTAAAAAAAAACTAAAAACATCTATGACTATAATCAAAGTGTCGCTGTAGTTGTTGGTTTGCGACATACTTTATAAAAGGGAAGGAGAAAAAAGGTGAAAGCTGCGGTGATGAACCACTAATAAAGGGAGAGTGTGGTGCTCTTGTCAAATTATCAGGAGGACAAATGGAACTTTAGATAGTGGCGGATTTAGCTATAGGGCAGGGGGGCAGCTTGCCCCCACGCCCCTGTTGGGTCAAAAATGGCACCCCTCTAAAGACGCCCTCGATGAACACTAAAAAGGTGTCACTAGAGCAGAAGAAAAAGATTGCTAAACATGAAACTTCTAATCAACACCAAACTGCAATACGACAATATTGGCTTGGCTTGCTAAATATTGTATTTCAAATGATGAAACTGTAATATCTGGTTTGATCAGTCAGAAGCGTCGCCAAGTGGAAAAGAATAGAGAAGCATTGAAACGGATGATAGACGTGACATTGTTTCCTAGCAAAACAAGGTTTGCCATTCAGAGGACACAGAGAACATTCTTGCTTTAGTGATGGTAGTTTTAGAAATACTTGAAATTTTCGTGAATTGTTGTTATCTTTAGTAGCCAAATATGATTCCACTTTGGACAGTCATCTAAAGTTTGAAAAGAAGAATGAACTTTATTTGAGTCATGATGTGCAAAATGATTTAATTCAACCACTCGCATCTGAATTATCGGCGACAATTGATAATGAAATTAAGTCTGCACAATTCTTTTCTTTAATTATTGATTCAACCATTGGTATACATGTATCTAAAATTGACCAGATGTCAGTTTCTTTACGTTTAGTTTTAAAATCGGGACATGTTGTAGAAAGATTTATAGGCTTTTATACTTTGGTAAACAGCCATGCTGCCGCTTTTGCTGAGAAGATTTTAACGGATCTATAAAAGCGAAACATTGATATCACACTCTGTCGGGGACAGGCATACGATGGCGCATCTGTGATGTCTGGAATTAAGAGTGGCCTTTGAACTCAAATAAAGAAATTTTCACCCAATGCAATCTATGTTCATTGTTGTGCCCATGTTTTGAATTGGTTACTATCGAAGAAATGTCTGTAAACACTGATGTACAATTGTTTTTCGGCACAGCTGAAAAGTTGTATGCATTCCTCACGTCTAGTTTACCACGTCTACGTACTCTTAAAGAACATCAGAAATCTCAATATGAATCAACAGTAGATACTCTGAAACGACTTTCTGATACAAGATGGGCAAGCCGTAAGCATGCAGTTGATGCAGTTGTTGGATCATTCTCTGCTATTCTAGCCACACATGAAGATATACATTCAGGGGAAACAACAGAATATAAAGGAAGTGTGAGAGCAGAAGCTATGGGACTATCTGTTTAAATAACAAAATATTCTTTTGCTTTTCTGATGCTATTTGTACAAAAGTTGTTGGATAATATCTTCGTGTTATCAAACTACTTGCAACGCAAGGACATTGACATTGCATTTGCAAAACAATTGATCGATGTTAGAAGAAATAAGTTTGTTGAAATGAGAAGCGATGAAGCTTTTGAAATTCTGAATGTAGATGTCAAATCATTTATTAAAACGAAAATTGTTCCAAACTAGATGTTTAGAGAATTTAAAGAAAAGTGAATTGCAAAAAAGAAAAGTATGGATGGCGAACTTAGCAGAGATGAAAGGGGTGATGATCCAACTACACGCTTTAAATCAGAAACGTATACTTCACTATCTTGGATACACTTGTAACGCAAATAGATGATCGATTTAATGACTTTCGGTGCAAAGTTACTCATTTCTATTGTATTGATCCATCGCAAATGTCGGAAGAAAATAACGAGTCTTTTCGAAGTGTGGATATGCGAAATTTACAAACACGTCATTAACCTTGAAGAAGCAATCGTAGAATACGATACCGTCAAAGATTTGTATGCATCAATACATCCATCAATATCTAGTGAACTACAACTTAAAGAGGTTCTGCCATTCTTGACCGAAAAAAACAAATAGCGTCAGGTCTCCCTAATATGTCAATACTCTATAAAATTTACTTGACTCTTCCTGTTAGCAGTGCTACTGCTTAAAGAAGTTTCAGTAGATTGAAAATCATCAAAAATTATTTGCTCTCAACAATGACAAACGCACGTCTGTCTTGATTGGCATATATTTCAATTGAACACGATGTAGCCGAAAACGTTGACTTTCAATCAACGATAAAGCAATTAATTCTAATTTAGAAATACAACACAAAGATAACTTAATACAACCCTCAGATAGACATAAGGATAAAAACACCTTTCTTATTCCGTATGCAAGAACAAACACATACAAGTTTTCCTTCTTCCCGTCCGGAATTCGGGCGTGGAATGGGTTGCCTGAAGAATCCAGGAAAACCAACACTTTATCAACATTTAAATCTCTGATAAAAATGCAGGACTAAACACAAACCATAGATAAGCCTAGGACGCAATAATCTTCTGTATAGAAGGAGCGTCTGTAAACAGATAAGATAAGATAAGATAATCAATAAATCGTTTTGCTTCAATGAAATCACGTAGAAAGCAGTTTATATAGGGCTCAGGGATCTATATAAATTCGTATAAACTAAGTTTCTTTCTCAGATCAATAAATATACTATTGAAATAAATTTACGTCACTATTTTGAAAAATATCTGTTTATATTGTTGATTCTGCTTGAAATTTTCGATGATTTAGAAAATGGTAATCCTGCAGTTTCTACACGTATATTATTTCACAACGAAATTTAATTTTCTCTTGAGAACTTATGTTTTTAATTTATTAAATGCATTATTATATGTTGTATTTCAGCTATTACAGCTCTAATTTGTGAGTCTTTTTAATTTCTAAGGCATTTTATCGGCTCTATATAATACACAATGTGGTCACGATGCGCCCATTATTACCTGGTTCGACCCATGCTAAAATAAATGAACTGACAGAATATATTTTTAAAAAGTATTATTCATCTATTTTAATGTTCTTTAAAGATAAATACATATTTTAAAGACAATTTCATTTTATATTTCATTACTAGATGTTTGATTCTTATTTTGTTTGTTTTTAAGTGAGAACTACATTACACTACATAAACAAAATGGATGTATCCCACTCCGATTATGTAGCTTTAAGGGTTAAAAAAGCCTTAGAAATTAATAAAACTTATAAATTAGTGCAATAATAGCTAAAATATAACATAGATTAATGCGTTTAATAAATTTAAAACGTAAGTTCAAACGAGAAAATTAAAATTCGCTGTGAAATAATATACGTGTAGGATCTGCAGGATTACCTAGAAAATTTACTAAATTAGTAAGCTAATAATTAGTATTTACGCAATGCTCGGATATTAGAAAAATTTGGCGGTGCCCCCTGAAATTCATTCTCCTGCCCCCCCCCCGAAAAATCTAAATCCGCCACTGACTTTAGACACCATCACGCTTCGAGTATAAGGTAGGCTTTTTGTTAATCCTTTCATGGCATGAATTATTGGGACCTCCTGAGTGAGATATGTTATATAAAGTTTGGGTGGGACTTCAGTGTGATATTTTAGTGGGCTATATACTGTAGGTGTTCAGATACGCCATTGATAAAATGTAACGAAGCTCACTGGATTTTCGACATAGGAGTTTTAGCTTATCTAGGGGAGATAACGCTTATTTAGAAATCCCAATTTTAGTTGGTCCAGGGGAGATTACTTTTGTTTTGAAAATCTTAATATAGAAATAAAATTAATATTTAGATAAGTTGAGATGATCTACTGGTTTCATTTAACAAATGAACATGAAAAAAAAATTAATAACACTAATCCAACCCAGGCAACACCGCTTATAGCTACTCCATACATAGCACGTACGGCACTTAAGCTTTAATAAAATTCTAGCAAATGGATAACATGTAAACAGGGTATGAGTGAGCCTGACAGGAAAACGTTTTGGCAAAGGGCCTTCCTCATTCAACGAACAAACAGTACACAAATAAAATTCGATCAGTTTTTCAGTAGGAAATATTAAATCCGTATTTAAAAAGATCAATAGACATTCTCTTTAAGTCTGATGTTTACTTCACAGAAGGATAAAGTACATCGTGAACCATGATTTTTTTTCACCCCACCCTCAGTAAAAATCATATTTCAGGAAACCTTGTAATTCATGTAGTTTTCTTTTCCGAATTCTGCATCTCCAGGACTTCCTGAAACTCCAGATTTTAGTAGGAACACTTGCCTCACATATTGGTTTCATCAAGTGACTGATTTGAATAATCGAGCAGAAGCTTCAAGTTTCTTTGACAAAGTTGAAATTTTGTAATCTATTTCGAGAATATAAATACCACAATTTGAGTGAACATTGTGTTCTGAGTCTTACTTATAAAGACTAATTTAAAATATGTCATTTAATTTGTCATGAAGACTTAACCTTATATATTGGAGACTGGTTTTTAAAAAAAGCTTAAGACCAGAGTCAGGAGTTATGGTCAGATATATTATTTTCTTATTATCCAGGCCTCGATGTTGTATATTACTGGATGACAGAGTCATCTCATTTTAATAATCAACATTGTATCATGAGCTCAAGGATTAAAAGGAAGTGTTTTTTTTAAAAGTACACTAATAAGAAGCATTTGTTTTACATTTTATGCAAGTTACTTCAGTTGGTATATCCACAACAGTACAATAGCCTAAAACAGTATTCATAGGCAATTCTCAAATAATAACAAAGAACACAGTGATTCAAAATGATCTCGCATCAAAAATAGAAAAGTGGGTCAGTTTTCTCAAAATGTTTTTATTTGTATAGTCTGATTTAAGGTGAATATATACACTCACATGGAACACTGATGTTGTTGGATAGAGAGGAGATAAGAAAATATGGTTGAACAAATAGTACACAACTGACTGCGACCAACAATTCAGAACTTATAAAACTATTCTTGATGATCGAGTTATAGATTTATGATTGATAAGTTCTGTTACCACTGCCACAACCACCCCACAAAATCCTCTTCGTCTTTACATTTTAAAAAGTACATAATTTAGAACCAAGGTTCCTTTGTTAGCGCACTGGACTATCGATCCGAGGCAGATTCCGAGTGGCGGGGTCGAGCCCAGGTACTGGCAAGGCCACTGGGGCATTGTGCTGGCCACACATTCCCCTGCTCGTTAGTGGTGGCTAAAATCTTGCGAATGCTACATCACTTGCCTCATAGTGTCCGTCATGGACTGGAAAGGGGGTCATGGGGGGGGGGTGAGAGAGAGAGTTTAAGCCTATTAAAAATTGAGAAATAAAATTAAAATATTGGAGACATACCGTATATACTCGCATATAAGACCACCCCCAAAACTGCTTTAAAATGGCCAGTTTTTGCAAAAACCCGCTTATAATTGTCTAATTTCACTCCATATTTTTGTTTCATAGAAATGTGTTACTGTAAAGATGTAAAAAGCTTGCTCTTATGTTACATACCAGTTTGTTTACCTTTTCAAATGACACAAAAACATGTCCTGCTCTTTCCAAATTGTTTGCTATAATAATAATGTATCTGAACCTCCGCTCATAAGTGGTTCACAACTGATGATTAATGAAGTCAGATAGCGATGAAAATCTGTTGGCTGGAAAATTGGCATTAGTGTCTGTCCTTGTGTCCATTTTGTTTTATGCACATATAAGCCGACCCCTTCAGTATTGTATTTTATAGTTCTAAATTCTGCGAGTATATACGGTAACTCATAACATTTTATGGTTTTCTATTGAAAAAAAAATTAACAATACTTCTATTAGAGGAGGGTATGTTTTTAACATGTACTTTTGTGGAAGAGACAGAGCAAAAGAATGAAAATGACTTAACACAAGAGATGATTGACATGAATGAAATTGAGACAAGGAATTTGAGCAGTATTTACAGATAATGTAACTCATTAAAATTTATGTACATTTCATTTCATATATTTACAAAAACATTCTTTCATTTACATTTTGAGTAGTAAAATTGGAATTTTTTGTTAATTCAAAACATAGGATCTGAAAATGTTCATTCAAGACATACAATTTCAATCAGTCTATTCAATCAGTCTATTTACACTCTGGCACTCATAATCATAACTCATTAACTCTCCTTTAAATATACACTGTATATATATATTTATACATATGCAACAAAATTATTAGATTCAATATTTATTCCTAATTAACAAACATTCTTCATTTATAGTGTTAGGTACATTGAAATCCATTTTGCTTAAGAAGAAAACATCAGTTAACATGAAATAATAACAGTCCCAAAAAACTACTATGTATTTTCATTAGGGGTGTAACCGGATTCAAATTTGGCTGGGTTTATAAAGTAAAATCCGGCCGGAGAAGGATTTGTAAAAATGGCCGGATTCCGGATTTGCCAAAGCTGTTATATATATATATATATATATATATATAAATTATGGCTCTACCGGCCAGCAGGATTTATGAAGTGAAATTCTGCCGGAGCCAAAGCCGGATTTGTAAAAATGGCCAGATTCTGGATTTTTCGGAGCCAAAATCTGGTACACCCCTAATTTTCATACAATTTTTTTTCTCTTAATGCGACAAGATTTGGCTTCTCGGAGTGAACAAAACATGGAAAACACCAGCAACGATGGCGAGAATTAAGAGGGGCTTGAAATATGAAAAAGCTAATTTGGCTTTGAAATACCCATACCAATGAGATAGCCGGTGAGATGATGCAATGTTGTTTATTTACCACTCTCCACCCACTCCTCCCTTCACAAGGGGAACAAAAAAAATATTATTCTAAAAAATAAAACTGTATGCAAGTGTTTTTTGTAATTTGAAAATTATGTATTTAATTTCTTTAAGTTCTTGTTAATATTTTTGTTCTATTGATTTCTATTAAATGCATACAAATGTGTGTAAATAAAATGTACTCTAAGGGGCCATCCATATATTACGTACGCACAAAATTCGTATTTTTGTACGTTGCATCCCGTACATTTTTGGGACCCCCCCATGCCTATGTACAAATTCGCTCACCCCCCCCCCTCACCCACCTTTAGAAGAAAAAAAATTAAGCAGGAGTCAGAAGATATTGGTTTTACTCTTTGAAGCCGCCCATAAATGACATCACACGCCTAAAAAGGGGGTGGGGAGGGGGTCGCGCATTTGTGACGAGGGGGAGGGGGGTGTTTAAGAAATGTGACGCAAATCGCAATACGCACTAATATATTTGAAAATGCGGATTTTTTTCGGGGGGGGGGTGTCAAAGCTTTAGGACCGTCCATTAATGACGTCCCGCGAATATGGCCGATTTTCACACGACACGCGTCTTCCCTAAAAGTTAGACCCCCCCTCTTTTCCAATATTACGTCACAAAAATGCCCCTTCCCCGCAAAAAAAAACATTTTTTTTAATTTGAAAATTACCATGTTTCAAATCACTTTTGTCATTTAAGTTTAAGTATGTATTTAGTGTAAGGCTGCACTTTAATATCGTAACACGCGTGAAGCCCATGTAAAACGTCATTAAATAAATTCTAAACAGACAAATTTTTAAATACAACTTTAATTTTAAGTTACGCGTTTTGATGTGACGTGACATTTCTTAAAATTCTTATACTACCCCTCCCCTTCGTCACAAATGGTCGACCCCCTCCCCCCTCTAGGTGCGTAATGTTATTTATGGACGGCCCCGAGAAGGGGCTGTCCATAAATGACGTCACGCGATTTTGGCAGATTTTTCATTCCCCCTCCTCCTCCTAAAGCGTCGTCACAAAAACTTACCACCCCCTCCAAGATGACGTCACAAAGCTTTTCGCCCCCCCCCCATAAAAGCTGTATTTTATTTGAAAAATAGCATGTTTAAAATCACCTTTTTTGTCATTTAATTATTTATTTAGTGTAGGCCTGCATTCTAGCATCGTAACATGTGTGAAGTCAAGTAAAACACCATGTAACAAATAAAATATTTAAGTGGAACTTTTATTTAAAGTTGCTCGTTTTGATGTGATGTCACATTTCTCTAACACCCCCCCCCTCCACAAGTCACACATCGTCACAAATATGTAGACACCCACCCCCCACCCGCTTTCCCCTAGGTGCGTGAAATCGCCATCCCGTTGTGTGTTTATAACGGCTAAGGCACCGGTGGGCGAAAGAGAAACTTCATCTAATTTCAAGAAATGTAAATATAAACCCGACGGATATATTTTAATGATGTGTAAACGTTTGGTCTGAATCAAATGTTAATTAGTTCCATGGAATTAAAAGTTTACAATTTCGTTTCCAATAAATTATATAACATTATTGATGATTATTGCATATCAGTCTTGACTCAGTCGGTCTCGAATGCTGTTTGCAGCCAGAGCGGTTTACGTTACTATGCTTAGTATTATGCAAATTAAAATTGTTGTGCGTACGTACACATTCAGTCGAGACCCCCCTCCGTACGCAAGCATACGCAAAATGCCGTAAATTTAAGACCTCCCCCCTCCTTGCGTACGTAATATATGGATGGCCCCTAATAAATGTAATTTTTTGAAAACTTAACTCAAAATACTGTTAACAGGAAAAAAAATATAGTTCAAAGATTTTCACTGAATTAATTAAACAATTTAAATAGAGGATAAGGGGAAATAATTTCAAAATATTGCAATGATTGACGTTTTGAAAAAAAATACATGCAATGTTAATTCCAAATATAAATGATGCAGAGTTCAACTTTAAAGTTGTTCATAAAAATTGATTCTGCCTAAATGCAATATATTAAAAACCTTTTCTAAAGTCATGCAATCAAGAGGGAAAAAAATTACATAAAAATAAAAGTTGGAATGAAATTTACTTTTACCATGTATATCTTTTTATCATAAAGTTTCAGCTTTAAAAAAAAGCATCTAAAACTCACTTTAAAAAAAAATATTAACAAATATTAATTTTGTTCCAAAAAGCCTATTGTACGTTTATTGCATTAAACTTGATAATAATTCAATGAATACTTTTGATTAGCTTGCATTTGGCTCATGTGCTTCCCCACAATGAATCCTCTTCAATTAACTGTACACATGATGCGTAATCTAATAAGTAATCATTCATTCCTCGCAACTTTCGCTGGACCTCACGGAAGTCTCTACCAACATTTTTGTACTTAATGAAAGTGACCATTTTTTTGCAGAGGTAGTTTATCCACAGAATGTTGGAGTGGGGTTTAAATGGCTCCCAGTTATTACTGTAAAAAATTGAAATATAGGTTACTTCTTCATAAAAACAAAAAATGTAAAAAATAAAATTTCATATTTAATAAATATGTCAATCGGAAACTTTTGGGTTAAATGACAATTCAAAAATGACCTTGCAAATTGATATATAAATATGCATATTTAAAAATGTAAATTTTAAAAAAATTATATGTTTGTTGTGCAAGGGGAGATAATGTGTTGTGTGACATTCAGAACTTGTGGATTTCCATAGTTTTTGTGTTAATATAAACATACCAATTTTCTGTCTTCATGTCTCTGTAAACATCAAACTGGAAATCACCTGTTCCTTCAAACAAGCCATCATCAGTAGCAATGTCACAAAATACAGCACAGCCATCTGAAGAAT
Organism: Ampullaceana balthica; assembly: GCA_944989445.1. Taxonomy (NCBI): domain Eukaryota; kingdom Metazoa; phylum Mollusca; class Gastropoda; family Lymnaeidae; genus Ampullaceana; species Ampullaceana balthica. The sequence goes on along the minus strand of CALYLW010000069.1, from coordinate 660,863 downwards.
AAGATACAATCACTACATTTTCCATCTTATTTCAGAAACCAGTGCAAGAAACAACCAGTTAACTTCATATAGAAATGAGAAGTGGTAACTTTAGACTACTTCTTCTCTATTAACAATAAAATCTAGTATAAATTCTCTTAAAATCGTGTTATTTTAAATGTATATCTTAATATTCTTTTAATATAAATTAATATAAATACTGTATGATGGGTGAATATTGCTTCAGACTTCATTCATCAATAGAATAAGTAAAATGTAAAAAAATCTTATTTTAAAAAGGACACGCTTTTATTTACATATAGAAATTGCACTAAATATGTATAATAAAAATAAAAAAAACATTTTCCCCTAACTGAAAATTGAACCTCGTACCCCCATGTCGGCAATCGATAACGATTATATTTCGGCCAGCAAGACTTGATGTTGATAGTATTTTTTAAAGTTATAATAATTGTATCCCTCTAGGGCGAATTGAGGCATGGTTCATTGATGCAAGTGATAACATTTTATATAGACAAAAACTAAAAACTAAAAGTGCAATAATTTCAATACGGTACATTCGATCGATCTGAAATTTTGATACAATGCATTGTAATCCAAGATCTATCTGTGGTAAAATTTTTAGATCTCTAGGACCATCAGAAGTGGTATAATTTTACGTTTCAAATTTTGAAGGAAGGATGGATGGAAGGGTGGATGGATACAACATACAAACATTGTGACTTAAATAAAAGCGTGTAAAAAGGTCCATTTCAGTTGTACATACTGTATTTATTTTAATGTATGTGTCTTACAAATTCCAGTTTAAGCTTGTCAAAACCATGTTTTTTTTTCTTAAATGCTCTCAAGACTTTACAAAAATTTGCAGAAGATTATACGAACTGACCTTTTTCCAGACGTGATATTGTGAAGTCAATTATGGTTGCAAACACTCCATTAGTTGGAAATGTGTAGAGCTCTCCTTTTAACTTAAAAATAATATCCTTTTCTTTGCAAGTCTTTACTAAAATATTCCCAATATGAAGGTCTCTGTGCTCAAAACACAGAGCTTCCTCTGCTACAGCCAGGGCAAATACAACCTGCCTCAAAATACTGAAAGCTTCAAGATGGTTGTTGAACTAGATGGGAGAAAAAAATCAAAAGTAAATTGCTTTCTCTAAGACGAAACAAACTGTTGAATAATCTAACACCATTCATGTCAAGCACATTAACTCTCGCTGCCAACCGCCCATGTATCGGCAATCTCACTCGTCACGTTTGTGCCAATCGCTGATACACCGGCGAATTGAGTCTAAATTTATTTTGTTGCCTGCAGTGTTCTATCAGACTTTTTTAAGTTTACAAATGAAATGTAACTCTTTTCTACTTCCTATTGATCTCCAAAAATTCCATAAAACTATTACTGTAATATTTTTCTTCTACATATTATTATTCTCTGTTCAATTTCTTTAATGTTGATAAAAGATACAGCTATGTTTCATAAAATGTGTATTCAAATCCGTAAATACTTAAGATCACCCCAAAAAAATAATTTTTAAAGAGACAGGTCTGGCACCAAAGTGGAAAACTCCCTGGCGTTGAAAGAGTTAAAGAATGTAATTTTATCTTTGTTTAGAAGGACAGACTAAATATGTAGAAAATAATCAAGTAGTAAGTCAATTTTATTAAATTTTTTCCCCAAAAAATTCTGCAACCAAACATGTTATCTCCTTATAATTATAAAAATGCTAAAATTCAGAAAAAGTTATATTTACAAACTAGAAATTAGATAGCACACTTCACCTTAAAAAGACAGGTAACCAAAAATGAACAGCTCTTGCATTAGCCTCAATAACATTTATAATTGCAAATAGTTTTATATAATCAATTTGTAGGAGAATAAAAAATGAAAATGATTTTAAAGCTTGTCAGTGTTCGAAAAATTGGAACTAAATTATAAGTGTTTTTGAAACCCCAATAAAAACCTGCCTGAAGAATTTCTAAAACCAGCTGAATAAGTATCAATTATAGCGAAAAAAAACAACCTAAAAGATACATGTATGAAAATAAAATCCAGCTGTCCATTCATTTGAATAAAAACTGAATATGAAAAAAAAATGTTTCATGACTTTCATATGAAAAACTTACTTTAAATTTTTCTAGGGCACAGCCACCATCATAAAACTCAAAGACAATAAACAGTTGACTTTCTGGGAATATATCTGGAAAGATTTTTTTTAAAGTTGTTTATAATATAGTCACATCATTTGTTTTTTAAATTTTAATTTAATACATTAAAAGGAATCATAATTGTTGGGGAAAAAAATCTAACAAAAGGAATGCATAACAGCTAAACATCCAGCACATCAATATGAGTATAATATGACTCACATGGACTTAAAACACCAGTGGTTTAATAGTAAACTTTGTACAGAATGCAATAATATGTTAATATTATACATAAACTTTGATCAACTAAATAAGAAATAATTCAGTCAATTATATTTTCATGAATTATCAAAGCAGTTGGGAAAGATTTAATTGCACCTATGTTTAATTGAATTAAAGTTCTTATCATAAATCAAGATAAAATTCTACTTTACCTGGTCTGTCATTTTCAGAATGTTTATTTTTATTGTAAAGATCCCACTGCTCTGAAAGGACATCTGGATACTGTCCCTTGACATACGACATTCTAGGACAATGCACATTAAAAAGTGGTTGATTAAATATGACTGTCTATTTCAGATATTGAATATAAAATACAAGACGTTTTTAATGCTGCCTACTTGTCGGTATTCAAAAAATCTTAAGGAAAAAATTGCCACTTTCAATTTACTTTATAAACTAATGTAATTCATAAAACTTAACTTTAATCTTTTGTGCTGAGAAGTAATAGTAAAATAAACATTAAGTAAAAACAGGGAAACTAACAGTTAACAGTTTAGGTAAATACTGACCTTTTAACTTGACAAAAATTTGAAGTCATATCTATTTCACTGACAGCTAGACTACTCAGTTCTCTGTTGATGAAAATATCATTATGCTTTTATTTAATAATACATACATAAAGCATTGTACCGTGTCCTGTGAAATCAAGTAAAGCATAATCGAAACCAGAAATCAATAAAATAGCTAAGTTTATATTTATTATATATAACTATTTGTAGATAGAATAATAAATACATGTTAAAGTTAAAGATAAATAGATCGTGAGACAGACGTTAATACCTAAATAATAATCATGTTTTTTTAAGCAATGTTGTAAAATCAATGTTTCTGAATATCCCAAATTCTTCATATTTTTTTAAGATATATTTTTTTAAGATGTGTTTTTTTAACCCAAAAATTGAATTCTTAATACCACATTTAGTAACAGCACATCTAACCTTGAAATCCAAAAGACATAGAAGAAATGAGTGTTGAAACTGATCTCTTTTTTAAACTCAATAATTATTTTTCCTGCAGGTACTTAAAATATTTTTAAAATAAAAAATAGAAAGAGGCACATTCTTACTGAGCTATGACCATTTCTGGCAATATTTCCTCATATTTCTTTTGTGGGCATTCATTGACAAAGAAATCGCCCTCAATAGGTATTATCTGTTAAGGAAAATACAGTTTTTTTAAAGTAAAAATAATGGAAGGAAAATATAAAAAGCATGAACATCAGAAATGTTTTTAAAAAGCTTTAAACTCACTGAAACTATCAAATGTAATTTTCAAATAAAAAAATTAAAACAAGAAGTTTGTTTTCACTGAATGTTTTTCAGTATTTCTAAAATAGATGTAAAATTTTCTTTATGAAGAAACTCTTACTTTCAATGCCAAAGATTGATTGCCAGAATATGTCCTGAACACCTCTCCATAAACACCTTCCCCTATTTTAACACATTTGGACAACATCCTGTAGAAAATGTTTTCAAGAAATGGGAGCTGCATATAATCCTACCAAAAAGGATGATTAAATACATAATAAGAAATTTACAGCATTTACCTTTGAACAATATTCCCTCTAAGGTTCGTGTGCAAAATAATAAACTTGTGTGCAAAGTTGTACAGCATCCATGTTTATTAAGTGCAAAATTTTACACCCAACAGATATTATCCTTATCAAAAGTTGCTGCTTGGTTATTTTAAACCACTTTTTACAGCAGTGATCAGACATCTGTGTGGCCACACAGCCACGCAGCTTAGAGGGAAATATTTTAAATTTAAACAAACAAAACTGTCAATTTGTCAGCCTTGAATTAAATTAATCCAAAGTCAAAAAATAAAGGCATCTTTAAAAAAATTTTTTACAGCTTTTTTAAACATGCACTACCATTAATCTAATTATTCTCATTACACTTTAAATTGTAAGTGAATCCCATGTGTCATTTGTTTAAAATTTACTAACATTGAGTAAAGACAGACAGCAGTTTTTTTCAACATTATCATGTTGCCTAAATAGATACAATGAAACAGTAGAGATAAATTTAAGTTATATATACATACCTTGGAGGCAAACATTCTGAAAAAGTGATCACTTCTTCCTGGCCACATAACTCCAATATTTTTTCTTCAGCTGTGGTCAATACACTTTCGTCTAATGTTGAGTGAAGAAGTTTTTGCTAAAACATGGAATTAATCATTGAAAATGACTGATACAAGTACAAGAATTTGTAATACAACTCCTTTTATTTTACTTCAATTGCTTTATAAATGCCTTTGAAAAGCTCACTATTTGCTAAAGAATAATAATTTTAATCTTTAAAATAATAGTTATTAGCACAGTCCAAAGATTATTTTACCTAATTTTCTAAACTAGCTGTATTTTAGCATGGCTTAATGCTTAGAATTATCAATTAGCTTGAGTCAGTAGCTAAAGAATATTGAGATACAGTGTTGTTGTTTTTTTTAAACTATTAGCACATATTAAGTCAATTTGTTTTATAATTATAGTTTAAATGTGCAAGGAAGCAACACTTACCACAAATGACTCAGAACTCATATATGAGTTATAAAGACTTTGTCTGCTCATATTGGCCTCATGTTCATCATCAGATCTTTGTTCCACTTCGACTTCTTTAACAACATAACCTTCATATTCTGTCTCATCTGATGACTCTTCAGACTGACCTTTGTTGCAGGTTTCCTGATCAACTTGCTCAGCTATGCTGTCTTCTTCTTCTTCTTCTTCAATCAGAGCTAAGGATGTACACAGGCTTTCCAAAATGGCATCTTCACTTTCCTCAAACAAATCAGCAGAATTATTTGTACTTATCATTTCTAAACTTGAATTAAAACTGCTTTTACCACTGTCCTCATTTAGGGAAAGCAATGACTTCTGAATTTTCCCGAAAATTTCAGAAGGCGCCTTAGAATCTGTTCCACATTTTTTTTTAGTTTGATGTTCGTGCATTCTGTAAGTGATGTTGCAAGATTCTAATTTATTGAAACTAGTTGAGCTAGTACAGCTGTCATCTGAGTCCTTCCCATCATCCTCATGGTTAATTTTTGAAACGGTATAAGAGACATTTTGAAGAGAAGGCTTGCATTCCTCATGACTGATATCTGCCATGTTTTGATAAAGCTGTTGAAGTGGTGACATATTTCCTTCATGACTAATGTTTGAAATGTTTTGTGAAGGACTTTGAAGAGTTGCTCTCCCTTCATACTTGGGTGTGCTGGATGTGGTTGGTTGAGAGCTTTCTATGATTAATTCATAATTGTCAAAATCAGAGAAATCTGGGAAATTTGAAACAATTTCAGCAGAATTTTCTTTATTTACTTTTGCTTTCTTTTTCCGCCCCTTTACTTTTTTAGTTAAGCTCGGGGTCTGTAAAACAAACAATTAACAATTTTTTTAAAATAATGTAAGTGTAATTAATTAATTTAAAAGAGAAATCAGAAAATTTTCTTTCATCATATTTTTATAAATATCATTAGAGATTAAAAAAAATTATCTTATTCCAAAAAAGTGTTGTTTATTTTATTTGACAATGAAGCAAACAATTTGAAGGAAACATGTAATGCTTGGTAGGCAGTCCTTTTATATAAGGGAAGAAAGGACAGCATTTTTTAAAAAAATATTTGATTCACTACTCAAATGAACTTTCTGCTGCGTGTCCCGTTGGTTGTATTTTAACTATGATAAGTTGGTCAGCAAACAGCTCTAACCTACCCCCTAATTCTGTCACTTCTGCTGCTACATTAAAAATCATTCCTTTTTTCAATAATTAAACCACTGCAGACTCCATTCAAAACTATCTACATTTTCTCTTCAGAATACTATATTTATAAATATATAAGATTTAATTCATATTTACACAGAAAACATTTAAATTTACATGTACCTTATTTTCTTTGAAGTTTTCTGTGAACAGCGTAAAATCACTTGACCTCGTATGCTTTGAATGACTATGAAGGAATAAAAAACAAATACATTTGAAATCATCGACAGTCACTAATGGTTTTTCCTTATTCAAGTTCTATTTTAACATTGTAAATGAAAAATAAGCTTCAAATTTTAGCATTCTCACAGTATAAAATATATAAATCATTAAGCTAATAATGCCTTAAAAAATATATTAAGCCATCTATGGTCTATGGCATCCGTCCATCCTCATGGGATGATGGCGTTTCCTCCTGCTCCTCTGCCCCCCTTCACCCTTTCTCCTGGCCCTTTTCTCCTCGCTCTTGACTGTAAGGGAAGCTTCCGCGACTTGGATGACCTCGCGTACTTTAGCCCGCCAGGAGGTGCGTTCCTCAGCAATGGTTTCCCACGTTTTATGGTCTATCTGCGCCAGACTCATATCTTTCTTGCAGACATCCTTGAAGCGCAAGCAGGGGCGTCCTCTCTTACGCGCACCAGTTGCCAGCTCACCGTAAAGCAGGGCTCTTGGAATGCGCTCCGAGTTCATCCTGCGGACATGTCCCAGCCACCGCAGGCACCTCTCACTCAGGATTGAGTGCATGCTCAGCATATGACTCCTTCTGAGTACCTCGACATTCGTTATCTTGTCCTGCCACTTGATGTGCAGAATCCTGCGCAAGCATCGTAAGTGGAAGCTGTTGAGTTGCTTTGTTTGTTTGGCATAGGTCGTCCAGCACTCGCTGCCATAGAGGAGTGTGCTGAGCACGCAGGCCTGGTACACAGTGATTTTCGTCCTAGCAGTGAGCTGTGCATTGTTCCACACTCTTTGATTCAGCCTAGCCATTAATGATGAAGCCTTGCCGATTCTGGTTTCAATTTCCTTTTCCAGGGAGAGTGTGCTTGTGATGTTACTGCCAAGGTAGGTAAAATCATCGACGACATCCAAGGTGTTTCCCTCAATGGAGATTGCTGGGAAGCAGTCTGTTCCTTGTCTCATAATGTTGGTCTTTTTGAGGCTTATCGTTAGACCAAAATCCTTGCATGCCTCTGAGAACTTGTCGACCAAAAGTTGGAGACCTATCTCTGAATGTGAGGTAAGGGCTGCGTCATCCGCGAAGAGCAACTCTCTAATTAAAACATTTTCCACTTTTCTCTTTGCACGGAGACGGCTGATGTTGTACAGATTTCCATCCGCCCTGGTATGGATGTTTACACCCTCGAAACAGTCCTCGAATGCATGACGCAGTAGCATCGAGAAAAAGATACCGAAGAGTGTTGGAGCCAGTACACAGCCCTGTTTGACTCCGCTACAAACTGGGAAGGGTTCTGAGGTGGCACCATCGAAGAGCACTGTGCTGTGCATATTGGTGTGGAAGGACTCGATGATGGAGAGAAGCCACGGCTGGGCATCCTATTTTTTCCAATATACGTAGCAGACCCTCGCGGCTGACCAGGTCAAATGCCTTTGTTAGATCTATGAAGGCAACGAAGAGGGCTTTCTGTTGCTCCCGACATTTCTCTTGTAGCTGACGGAGTGAGAAGATCATGTCCATTGTTGACCGGCCAGCCCGAAAACGTCATTGTGATTCTGGGTAGACTTTATGCGCCAGAATTTGCAGGCGTGCAAGGATCACTCTGGCAAAAGCCTTTCCCACAATACTCAGTAAGGAGATACCACGATAGTTATTGCAATCGCTGCGATCTCCTTTGTTCTTATAAAGCGTGACTATTTTGGCGTCACGCATGTCCTGTGGGATGTGACCGCGTTCCCAGCAATCGCATATGAGTTCGTGCAGAGGCTTCAGTAGTGCTGGCTGGCCGTGCTTAAGGACTTCTGCAGGAATGCCATCGTTGCCTGGGGCCTTCCCATTTCTCAGATGATCGATAGCCCTACCAAGCTCCTCTATTGACGGTGGAGCATCAAGCTGATCTAGAACTGGTAGATCTGGTATTCTTTCTATGGCAGAGTCAGATACTACATTCTGTGTCGCATAGAGTTCTAGATCGTGCTCAGTCCAGCGCCGCATCTGCTTGTCTCGTTCTGTGATCATCTCACCTGATTTTGTCTTGATTGGAGCTAACTTTGAAGTTGTGGGCCCAGTGGCCTTTTTTATGCCTTCGTACAATTGTTTAATATCTCCCTGATCAGCAGCAGATTGAATGCTTTTGCATAATTCCACCCAATAAGTGTTAGCGCAAAAACGTGCAGTCTTCCGGGCTGTGTTTCTGGCATTTCTGAGACATTTCAGGGTGTCAGGTCCTGGGGAAGCTTTGTAGGCCAGTAGAGCTTTTCTTTTTGTCTCCGTCACGGGATTCATTGTAACCCAGTGGGCCTCAAACCAAGCCATCACATATTCTTAAATTCACAATTTATATCAAAGTAATATTAATTTCATGTAATAAAAACGCAACTAAGCGAAAATTAGCTCTGGTTCAATTTAAAGACTACGACTTTAAAAAACCAAAGAATTGACACTTCAAGCTACTGACAGCTCAAGAAAATCAGAAATATTTGTTGGTGTCCACCAAGTCCTGACATAAATACTGATGATGCATCAGAAAATTCCCACAAAATAAAGTGACTGGGGTTGATAATTGATAACCAGGAGAAGGAGACATTGTACATGTGCATTCTAAGAGACTTTTACATACCGGTAGATTTTTTCGTTTTTTAAAATCCAATATTCTATTTAGAAAATTGTATGTTGGCCAATAAATTTTTTCAAATTTGTTGATAACTGATTAGTTGGCAAAATAGTCAGTTAGTAATTAAATGCTTATCCTACATGTTGAATGGTGTCAGCAACCCTGAGCATAACGCTCTTAAAAGGTCTAGAGAAATTCTCCAAACAATTCGAACTAATAGCTATGGGACACCCCCAGGGCGGTCCCTTCTGAAAGGGCCGCCTTAGCACCCAGGAACTCGGTTGGAGTGACTTCCATGAAAATTTACATCACAGAGGGGTGGATTTTCCTACTTGGACTCCCTACAACCTCGGCGCCACCCTGGCACAGCAGACAAGTCCATTGGCCATGGACTGTCGCTAGATGATAAAATGGTGATTCTCATTCATCCTAATAATATTGGAATGTCTTATCTACATGAATTTTATATCTCTGTAATCTCACAATATTTTTGTTTTGGTATTCCTAAGATTCCACACAAATTGTATGTTTTTTTAAATACCTTTAGAATTAGTTTTTAACAGTTTAGGGGTGCACTAATATAAATATTTTCTCAGTTTTTTGCCATAAATGGTTTATAAAAAAATTTAATAGTGCATTTCTAATTTCGATTATAACTACAAAATAAAAGATGAAAACCTGTTTAAAAAAGGAAAGAAAAACTTTGATGGCTAATTAATGAGATGCATAAAAACCTGTGAGTGACATTGAAAAAGTTTGTGTTTCCACATTTTTAAACTTACTTTGATTTATCCAAGGAAAGACAAGATGCATCTTGCTTGTTTGAAATTGAACTGCTGCTATTTCCGCTAGATCCAAATGGACTTTCAATGAATTTGTCCTGTTTGAAAACCCCTTTAGGTGTGGTAACTATTTTCTTTTTACCAACTCTGAGTCTTAGGTTAGGCATTTCTGTAACCAGCAAAATTAAGCAAGTCAAAAAAAGCTTAGGACTATTTCTTAATTCATTTTTAAAATCAACTACAAATCATTCAAATTTTAATAATTATCCCTCATTTGCATAGAGGTATGATGGCACAGGTTCCAAAATACAGTGATACCTCAGTATACATCCTTAATCTGTTCCAGACGATTGGACTTATGCCAAACGGGACATATATCAAACATATTTTCCCATAAGAAATAAAGGTAAAATGATTACCGTATATACTCGTATATAAGCCTACATCGCTTATAAGCTGACCCCCTAAAACTGCTTTAAGATGGCCAGTTTTTGCAAAGCCCCGCATATAAGCCGATCATACAAATGTATAATTTTACTCCATATTTTTTATTCATAGATGATCTGTCAAAAGGCTTAGATAACAGTAATCAGATAGTTAAAATATTACTAGACTTCTCAAAAGCATTTGACAAAGTTCACCACTCAGTTTACTCAAAAAACTTAACTGCTTTAGAATATCAGCTCCCATACATCATTGGCTTTGTTTTGGGTAGAGACCAAACTGTAATATTTAATGGATCTAAATCAGCACCAATAACGGTTAACTCAGGAGTTCCACAAGGAACAGTCCAAGGCCCCTTACTCTTCCTAATTTATATAAATGATTCACCCAACAGCACAGGAACAAAAGTTAGGTTATTTGCTGAAGATTTTATAATTTATAGAGCAATTAAATCAAAACAAGATAGATAATTTTTTACAAAAAGACTTAGATGAATTAATAAAATGGAAACTAATTGGGATATGTCTTTCCATCCAGAAAAGTGTCAACTGTTAAGAGTAACAAAGAAAAAGACACAAATAAATGCAAACAATTTCACTCATGGAAAACAACTAGTCCAAACTGAAGATGCAAAATAATTAGGAGTAATAATAAATGAGAAATTTTCATGGAATCCCCATATCAATATGGTACTATACTGCATTTGCGGAATTTTTAAAATGAGTGATGAAATGTATTCGCGCATTAGCTACAAACGCTATTTGCCGCTCAATTTCTATATTCTCTCCAGAGCCCTAACATCGCAGTAAGTTTAATTACATTACTTTTTTTATTATTATAAAATTTGGGTAAATTATTGCAAATGAATGCTGAATTTACTGCCCATTTTTGGATTCATCTGGAATGTGAGGGTAAAAGGTGTGTGATTGATTGGTTGATTCGTGCTGGATTGTTAGCTGACCGGTATGAATGTCCTCTTTGTACGAATGATATGAAATGGTGGGCAAGGGGAGATGTTTCTCATGGATTTGTGTGGAGAATTCATGACAAAAGTCATGTAGATTTAAAGCGTAGTTTAAGGAATGGTACTTGGCAGCCATTTGACGTTAGTTGTCATTATGTTATTGACACATTTTTGGATTTAAAAAATGCCTTAAAAATTATTGCGACTGATGTAGGTGCCTCTAAAGGCACTGTAACTGATTGGGTTAGTTTTTGTCGCAAAAATTTGCATAAAATTGTGTGTTGTGGAGAATGAAATGATAGGCGGCCATTAGGCGGAGTGGGTACGATTGTGGATGTAGATGAGTCCAAATTTGGCAAGAGTAAAGACAATAGAGGAAAGCACGTTGAGGGTGATTTGGTGTTTGGTGGGATCAAAGAGGATCCAATAAAAATGTCACTGTCCACGAGAACCTGTCTTGGGGAGGGGCAGTTCAATTCATATTAATATGTGTGGAGACGCTCGTGTGGCATTAACAAAGCGCTTTTTAATGTATTTTAAAAAGTGCATCCTCTCCATTGTCGTGATTCTGACATTTGAAAAATAAGTTGAAATTTCTAATTTATTTTTATGCTATTTTACAGATTTTAGCACCTGAAATTTCATACATATGTAGTTGCTTTTTTTTTAATTTAAAAATACCACAAAAAAATATTTTACAGACACTCCTTCTATATAGAAGATTATTATGCTCTGCGCTTATCCATGATTTGTCTAGTATTGCATTTTTATTAGAGTTTTAAATGTTTCATAAATTGTTGGTTTTCCTGGTTTACTCAGGCAACTCATTCCACATCCGAATTGCGGACGGGAAGAACGAGAATTTGTGTGTGTTTGCTCTTGCTTACAGAATAAGAACAGTGGTTTTTTTTTACCTCTATCTGAATGTCTGAGGGTTGTATTAGGCATTAGGGTATCTTTGTGTTGTATTTCCATTTAATTAACTGCCCTTTGTATTATTACTGTAGAACCCGGTTAAGTTGATGGCCTAGGGGTTTGCCAAAAGGCGCGCGAAAACCGATGATCGAGTTAAACGAAAACCAATATGGCGGCAAAATATTAAGATGTGCTCTTAAATTTCTTTATGTACATGATGTGTATTAATTAGTGATGGGACGATTAATCGGGATCGTATCGGAATATCCCGACCCTAATATTTTTTCACTTTTTCCTAAGGTTGTTAAGACCATTCGTTTTTGAGGACCGTTTAAATATAACCCTCTGTTGCGTTAGTGCTGTTTTTTCCCCTAGTACATAACGAATTCAGCTACTCCTGCCAAGGCGGGTCCGTTGGTGACATCGTGTCACCTCTCTTGCGAGCTCCCAGTTAACATTAAGTGTTTTTTTTAAATGGGGCTTTATGTATGTTACACTGTTTCTGATGAGTTAGCATCATTCACAGCAGTGATTCCCAGTCCCAGATTGAGCGATACTGTGCCTTGGTGGGCACTTGCAGGACTTTCCTTGCAAGCTACACTAATAAATAACCCGCCCCGTGTAACCTACACATCCCCTCATTGTCCCAGAACCATTCTCTTCCAAACAATCTTCCTTGGGTCCGTCCCCTCAACTTACTATGGACTCGGAATTCCTTCGGTAACTTGATGCTAATCGGACTAACCAACAACAATGGTGTGGGAGATTGAGAGTGGATGTGGGTAAACTGTCTGTAGTCTGTTACATTATATATCCGAAAATCTGGGGAGCCTTGTTTACAGTAGGCACCCTATGATTTTGGTATCGTCCCATCACTAGCGTTAATAAATGAGAATGTACATGCACGTGTATTTTGAGGTTTTTTTTACACAACAGCGTTGCCGTTATTTGTTTGATGAAGCGATCGGCATGCTATAAAAATGTAGATACATGTTTGCTAACAACAAAAGGCATATGTGCGCCAAACTAATAGCAGAAATTTACCAATATCAAATAAAAACTACCGTCGATTCTCGATACAAACCTTTATTTTCTTTTCTAAAGATATTCATTTATCTTAAAAAATAAAATGATTAATGCATCAGGAAATGAATTAAGTTTAATAATAATATAACATGCACTGCGAAATAATTATGATTAAAGACCAATAACGCGATTTTTGAGCACCTCGGGTGAATTCATACTCGATAGAGACGCGTCAAACTAATTTGATACTATTTTAAACTTAAAATGCGAGAGTGCGTCGCTAGGCGAACAGACGGGGATCAAGATAACCAACGTTAAGTTGCAAATTTGGACATCTTTTGTGCTCGAGATATTAGGGTTTGGCGACTTAAAAGAATCGACATAACCGATGAGAAAATGCTAAGACAAAGAGAGAATTAGGCGGTTCCAATAAAAAAAACGTCGATTTAATAGGGTTGGTGAGTTAACAGTGGTCGAGTTAAGTGGGTTCTACTGTACTACTGTGCTCTTTTTTCTTCTGTCCTCTGGTGTTTCAAATTCAAGGTTTAATGATTTACCTAATGGTAGTATTCTTGTCAGTTTTGTATATTCTCCAGTAATGAATCTGGAAGCTCTTTGTTTAATTTGTTCGGCTATTTATCGTTGTACCGGACAAGATGGCGGCTGATGCTAGTGACGTCACTTCGACGCTGCCGTGTTGCTACCCAGTTACCTCCCCTCAAGGAGTTTTTGGGAATTCTCAGTTGTCTCCCCTTACCAACCCAGACTAGGCCTGTCAATGGGTACCCAGGAACCCGGGTACCGTTGCCATGTGATTACTCGGGTAGTAAAATTCCGCCCGGGGACTCCGTGAAAATGTGGCTTCAATGTCTACATTAACGGATGCCAAACTTCAGCTCGCATGCAGCTTTTTTGTGTTTACATTGCGGTTTGCAGAACAATTTATCAAATGAACATTTTTGTTGCAAATATATGCTGTGAAGTACATCTAAGAAGAAATTTTGTCAACGGGAAATAAAAAACGGTTTGGACAAACTACAATGTATTTTGATACATCTTTTTTCTCTGAAAATGAAACAGAAATCGCAAACACAAAAAGGTTTTGGTTCGAAATTTGGACGGGTACCGGGTAAGCTTTTTTCAACAATATTGACAGTCCTACCCCAGACCCTGCAATTACTGTATGATTTATGTGTTTGTGATCTTGCGCCTATAGTGACAAATACAGGGAACACAAGGGAGGGATATGGGAAGGTACCCCTTACTCAATATAATATTTCTTCAAATTAAGGCAATTAATCCTCAAATTAAGACAATTAAAGAATAAATTTAAAGGAGGGTGGGGTCTAACTACTCTAAGGGCAGGGGTCTCCCCTCCCCTATTAGCCTATTAGTAGCCTATTACTATTACGGTTTAACATTACCGCAAAATGCGGAACTATATGATGTGCGGACTTAAAAAGGGGTACTGCAACAATGCCCGGGAAGATTTGCATTCTTTTTACCAGTAGCGTCGTGGTAGAAAGTTTTGTTAATTTTTGTGTAATATTTCAAAATGAAATGTAAATTTTCCAAAATGGAAGGTATTAAATTTTGTGTGTAACTGTACTCTTTACTATAGTATTACTTTACTGAACTTAAATTAACTTTTACTCCTTACGCCTATGACCTTACACCTTACACTTTGAAAGTCACTTTGCATTAATTCAATGGCATTAAATTTTAAACTTTCCATCTTTATTAGTTTGGAGTAGTGATCCGATTAGTAGTTTTCCATAAATTATAAATGAAATATTTTAAATTTATTGTTTCCTTTTATTTCTTATACTTATTCTTAACAATACATGCATGGCTCATAAACGCTTTATTGTTATTTTCGATCAATTAACACGGTACAGCAGAAAGTGCCGAAATTATTCAGAACATTTACCATATAAAGATACAAATTTGTTAGTCTCAAAACAATCAAATCTCGTACATTATTGATTACGGAAGACGCTCCAATTGGTTGGGTAAACAATATTACATAGCTTTTCATTGGATTAACGAAGATATGTCACAGTAATTTTCATTGGTTACAAATATTTTTTACTCTATGCTCTAAATACCGCAATATTTAATTACCTTAAGAAATTGCCGATTCAGAAATATGTCCTAAACTTAATTAAGTTTAACTTAAGCATTCAAATACTATTAATAAATTACGACTACATTGATTTAAGTTGTATTTTATAGTCTTTTTCTCTTGAAATATGGGTAAATTCGGAGTTGAAGTTCCCACGTTACATGGCCGCCATCTTTGTTGCTATGCCGCGTTACAAAGAAATTGGAAAATTCAACTATTAAAATTCTAAAACTAAACCTAACCCTAACCTTAAATTCACAATTATAACTAAACCTAACCCCAAACCTAATATAAGAAATACAAATTCTAAAATTAAACCTAAATAACAAAGGAAGAGAACGCAGAATTAATTGCTATATAACTCATTTGGGAATGTATAATCTGATTCACCCGAAATATGTTTTAATAAAATGATATTAATCTCTTACTAAGGTTGTTGTTGTTGTTTTTTTATTGATAGAAAATATTGCGTAGGACGCAAAATCTTCTTTATTTCTGACGGAGCATCTAAGCGTAATTTGTAATAGATAGATATGTAAGATAAAATCAAAACATAAAACAATTGACGACCAGTACAAAGAGAATTCGCTCGAATTCTACTTTTAGCAACGTCGCAAAATGCCTATTTTTACACGCTTTTATTTAAGTCACAATGTTTGTATGTTGTATCCATCCACCCTTCCTTCCATCCTTCCTTCAAAACTTGAAACGTAAAATTATACCACTTCTGATGGTCCTAGAGATCTAAAATTTTTACCACAGATAGATCTTGGATGACAATGCATTGTATCAAAATTTCAGATCGATCGAATGTACCGTATTGAAATTATTGCACTTTTAGTTTTTAGTTTTTGTCTATATAAAATATTATCACTTGCGTCAATGAACCATGCCTCAATTCGCCCTAGAGGGATACAATTATTATAACTTTAAAAAGTACTATCAACATCAAGTCTTGCTGGCCGAAATATAAGCGTGATCGATTGCCGACATGGGGGTACGAGGTTCAATTTTTAGTTAGGGGAAAATGTTGTTTTTTTTTGTATTATACATATTTACACGCTTTTATTTAAGTCACATTGTTTGTATGTTGTATCCATCCATCCTTCCATCCATCCATCCTTCCTTCAAAACTTGAAACGTAAAATTATACCACTTCTGATGGTCCTAGAGATCTAAAAATTTTACCACAGATAGATCTTGGATGACAATGCATTGTATCAAAATTTCAGATCGATCGAATGTACCGTATTGAAATTATTGCATTTTTAGTTTATCTATAGTCTTTATATAAGCATCGGTACACTTCACCGTGGTATAAAACGTTGGGCGGGCGCTTATGAGGTGTTTGGTATAAAAATAAAATAAAACAAACCCGTAAAAACAAAGTTTTTGACTATAAATCCCATATATATGAGACATAACTAAAAGTATTTTTTATTTTCAAACTCTTAACTCAACTTTGCTTCATAACCTTAGGGGGGGGGGACTGAGCTCAGCATTGCACGTAAAATGTAAACAAAAGCACGCGGGTACGTCGATGGGTCGCGTCAACGCATCAACTCAAACTCTCACGTGGGAAAAAAACAATAACAAACCGTGAATTTGAATTACATACCTCATATAAGGATAAACTAAAAATGTATTAATTTAATTACGGTACGATCGATCGATCTGAAATTTTGATACGATGCATTGTTAGGTCAGACGGGCACGTGTGCCAAATTTCAGCTCGATTGGATCACGGTAAGTGGGTAATTAATTTTGATACGATGCATTGTTAGGTCAGACGGGCCCGTGTGCCAAATTTCAGCTCGATCGGATCACGGTAAGTGGGTCATTTTTTACTTTTGTTTTTCCGCCCGCCCGCCCAAGACATAGATGACGAGAGACGGCCGCGAAGTTAATATAAGGGATTTAAAAAATATGTAAATAAAACAAACCCGTAAAAACAAAGTTTTTGACTATAAATCCCTTATATATGAGACATAACTAACAGTATTGATTATTTTTAAACGCGACAAAGCATTTACAGACTGAATCTGTCTTAACTCAACTTTGCTTCATAACCCTAGGGGGGAGGGGTGGGTGGGAGGGGGAGAGGGGAAAAGTCTGGTCACCGATTTGCTTGACCGAGCTCAGCGCGACACGTAAAATGTAAACAAAAGCACCCCGGTTCTTCGATGGGTCGCCTCAAAGCGTCAACTCAAACTTTCACGTGGGAAAAAAACAATAACAAACCGTGAATTTGAATTACATACGTTATATAAGGAAAAACTAAAAATGCATTAATTTAATTACGGTACAATCGATCGATCTGAAATTTTAATACGATGCATTGTTAGGTGAGACGGGTCCGTGTGCCAAATTTCAGCTCGATCGGATCACTGGAAGTGGGTCATTTTTCGACTTTTGTTTTTCCGCCCGCCCGCCCGCCCATGAGATGACGACAGACAGAGAGAGACGCCGGTGAAGTTAATATAAGGGATTTAATAAAACAAACCCGTAAAAACAAAGTTTTTGACTATAAATCCCTTATATATGAGACATAACTAAAAGTATTTACAAATATTTACAGACTGAATCTGTCGTAACTCAACTTTGCTTCATAACCCTGGGGGGGGGGTGGTAGAGGGGGAAAAGTCTGGTCACCGATTCGCTTGACCGAGCTCAGCGTGACACGTAAAATGTAAACAAAAGCACGCGGGTACGTCGATGGGATCGCCTCAACGCGTCAACTCAAACTTTCACGTGGGAAAAAAAACAATAACAAACCGTGAATTTGAATTACATACCTCATATAAGGATAAACTAAAAATGCATTAATTTAATTACGGTACGTTCGATCGATCTGAAATTTTGATACGATGCATTGTTAGGTGAGACGGGTCCGTGTGCCAAATTTCAGCTTGATCGGATCACGAGAAGTGGGTCATTTTGGACTTTTGTTTTTCCGCCCGCCCAAGACAGAGAGAGATGATGACAGACAGACAGAGAGAGACGCCGGTGAAGTTAATATAAGGGATTTAAAAAGATGTGTGGGCTTCAGACGTGAATTTTAAAGAGTTTTTATTATAAGTTTTTAAAAATAGCTGAAAAAACAAAGTTTTGTTACTATAAATCCCTTATATATGAGACATAACTAAAAGTAGTGATTATGTTAAAAGGGTGTCCTTTTAAAAAAAAAGATTTTTTAAATATTTTATTCTTCTTCAATTTTGTTTCATTTCAATACGTTTAAAACTAAAATGCTAACCTTGGTGAGACCTGTACTAGAATATTCATCTTCTGTATGGGACCCATCCACCAAAGAAAACATTGATAAACTAGAACAAATTCAAAAAAGAGCTGCCAGATTCATTACTGGAGAATATTCAAAAACTGACAAGAATAACACCATTAGTTAAATCATTAAACCTTGAAACACTAGAGGATAGAAGAACCAAGAGCAAAGTAGTAATCATACATAAAGCAATTAATTCTAATTTAGAAATAAAACACAAAGAAAACTTAATACAACCCTTAGATAGACATAAGGATAAAAACACCTTTCTTATTCCGTATGCAAGAACAAACACATACAAATTCTCGTTCTTCCCGTCCGGAATTCGGGCGTAGAATAGGTTGCCTGAAGAAACAAGGAATACCAACACTTTATCAACATTTAAAACTCTAATAAGAATGCAGGACTAAACACAAACCATAGATGATCGTAGGACGCAATAATCTTCTGTATAAAAGGAGCGTCTGCAACCGATAAGATAACATAAGTTTCCAGGTTTGTAAAACTGAAAATTGCTTTCATGTGTATAATCAAATATCTTTCGTACATTTTAAAACCATTTTCAACAGGTTAAAACCTCTACAAAAATAATGATAAATAAATTAATTAATTCAATTGATTAAAAAATGAAATTTAAAAAAAGCGCAGACAAAAATGTTTTCCTCAATATAGGCTATTGCTTATAATACCACACACAACCTTCATGAAAAATTAGAATATGATTTTAAAAATTAAACTCATATTCTATTTACTTTTATAATTTTTTATCAAAAAGTATTTTGAGTTGAAGTAACAGAAATAACTGTACTGTGAAACTCGGTAATTGAAGAGTAAATCAATATGTGACTTTTTTCTATGTTTATTGTGCCTACTGTTGTACTTAATCAACAACGATAGTTGAATTTAAGATTTACATACATAAAATATATATAATATATTTAAAAAAATTAATCTGTTGGGTATTAAAAAGGTATATACTGAATGCTTAAGATGTAAATAAAAATGTTACATTGAAATTGAGAAAAAACAATTGACTTATTTGTTTCGTGTATACCGAAGATTATTTCGTCCTCAGTCCATGCCGATTGCGGGTCTGTTGGCAAGTGAAACAGTGTTCACAGACCACGGCTATGCGGGTTCCATGCAATGCCCAGCCACATTTGTTTCCATAATTAGTGTCAGCTACCCATTCGGAGCTGGTTGGACTCAGAAATACCCTCAGCTCTGGGAACAAACCCCTGCCTTCATGGAGATTCGAACCCGTGACCATCGGTACGCTAGTACTGCACGCATGCCACTCGATCACCCATTCGGAGCTGGTTGGACTCAGAAATACCCTCAGCTCTGTGAACAAACCCCTGCCTTCACGGAGATTCGAACCCGTGACCATCGGTACGCTAGTACTGCACGCATGCCACTCGATCACCGTAGCTGCAGCTAACAAGAGATTAAACGTAGAAAATCCCGAAGGTCCAGTGAGTGCCACTTTAATTACATTTGAAACAATTATTTCATTTAGTACTTTCGTTCCATCTCTGTATGGTTCTATTATAACTCATGAGGATATTAGATAAAAACAGCCCTCCCCCACCCCCACCCCACCACACACCCACATGTTAGAAAAGGAAATGCTCAACTATTGAAGGCTTACAGGATTGGGCATGACTCCTGGGAGGCAGCAGCCAGCGACCGAGCCTCCTGGTGCGTTAATATACGAAAGGCTGCGGCTATTCGGACCCGGGTCCGTATAGCCTGTGATCGCTATTCGGACCCGGGCGGGTTCTTTTACATTTAAAAAGTGTTTAAAAAGTTAAAATTATGTTAATTTCATTGTTTTTGGTTTTTTTTAAAAGTAATTTTACGCTCAGGGAGAAAAAATTAAGAAAAAAAAATTGAAGAAAGGAGTAACAATCACTATCACTAAACTAAACCTAACCCACACCCTAAAACCTATCACTAAACCTAACCCACACCCTAAAACCTATCACTAAACCTAACCCACACCCTAAAACCTATCACTAAACCTAACCCACACCCTAAAACCTATCACTAAACCTAACCCACACCCTAAAACCTATAACTTAACCTAACCAACACCCTAAAACCTATCACTAAACCTAACCCACACCCTAAAACCTATCACTAAACCTAACCCACACCCTAAAAATATTATTAATTATCAATTCATGTAGAAAAAAAAAGAGACTCCCCAACTAAAAATCGAACTCGGAACCTACTAATGAGGATCGAGTGCGCTATCGATGAGGCCAGCACGATTCCTGGTAAGTGGATGGTTTTTAAACTTTTAAAGAAAATTCTTTAAAATTATCGCTTACTACGCCTAGCGGGTCCGAATAGCAATCGCAGGCTATACGGACCCGGGTCCGAATAGCCACTTCGTATACGAAACGGCGCTGCAGTCTGAGGCATACAGACAACAGGCTGCCAGGTCCAGATGACAGGCCAGGAAGGATCGTGCTCGAAACCCTCCTGATGGGATCCCTCAATCTAGGGTTACCAACTCCCACAACCTCGAACCCGGGAGATTATAGAATTGCAAACATTATAACAATTAACAAAACAATTATTTAACATATTCAATTTATATCTCCGGGTCATAGTTAACCGGGAGTCGGGAGAAGGGACATGAAAGTCGATTCCGGGAGACTCCCGGCAAAAACGGGAGAGTTGGCAACCCTACTACCATCTCTTGTCCGACATGTGGACGCACTTTTCGGGCAGGAATATATCTAATAACCCACCAAATGACACAAAGCTGTAAAAGCACATGGCAAATGTCATAGTGTGGTAGTCTTCGTTCACGACGGACAAAACAACTAATTTTAATCAATAAAAATTAAATAATGTTTTATAGTGATTGTGGATGTCATCTGCAGCCTGTATATTTAAAATGAATATATATATATATATATATATATATATATATATATATATATATATATATATATATATATATATATATATTTTAATGTAACACTGATGAACATGCGATAATGGTAACAAATAAATTGACAAAATAATTGAAATAGACTTATGAACACGAAAATGATCCAAATTGATTTAGATTACATGTGTTTTTGTTGTTCTTTTCTTTAAAATAAAATAAACATATACAATAAAATAATAGTTTCTTCTGTATTAGCCATGAAACATTCCAGATATCTAGTGTGGGCAGTGGCGTAGCGAGGGGGGGGGCAAATGCCCCGGGCGGCACTTTGCCAAGGGGCGGCGAAATCCTAGTCGTTAATTAGTTTCTTGAAATTAAAATTTTAAAAGAAAGAGGAGTTTTAAAAAAATCGAAATTAAAGAAAAGCCAAATAAGAAATTAATAAAAGAAATAAAGGAACTATCCAAAAGCATGTGAACGTTTTAACTGCCAAAACTTCAAACTCCTTATTGGATATAAATTCTTCCGATACTAATACTACTGTAATAAAATTAAAAAAACCAGAGGCTAAATTAGTATGAGAACGTGACACTGATGTGGTGGCAAATTCCTCGTGGTTAATTAGCTTATTAAAACGTGAAAAATAAATTTTAAGAAAAAAAAAGAAAAGCCAAGATAAAAAAAATTATAGGAAATGAAGAACTATATTAAAATACGAGAGCGCTGCTAATGCCAAAACTTCAAATTCCATTATAAATCTAAAGTCTTCTGATACTAATGTTACTAAGCTGGAAACATAGGGGCAATAATGTGCTGGTATATATAATTGATTCAAGTTTGATTTTAACGTAAGTGAACTACCGGAAAAAATTGTTGGCGTATTTATATGGCTTATTTTAATTTTAATTTCTTTTGTTTTGTGACATAAACAAAAATATTGGAAACAATTGCTTATCTAGTGGAATTAAAACTTGGCACAAACAAATACAAAATTTGCGGGAGGGGGGGCGGCTAATTCCTCGTTTTTAATTAGCTAATTGTTAAAACGTGAACATAAATTTTAATTTAATAAAAGAAAAGCCAAGATAAGTACTCAATAAGTACTCAACATTGAACTTGAACTATCCCTTAACCCGTTGTTGGGTCGTTGGGGCACCATCGTGAACTGCTCACTAACACACGCCATTTGTCACGGTCCTGTGCTGCCCTTTGAGAGTCGCTGAATGACAGGCCGGTCCACTCTTTGATATCGTCCTCCCATCTCTTCTTTTGTCTGCCTCTTTTCCTTCCTCCCTGGACTGTGCCTTGTAATATGGTTTTTGCGAGACCTCCAGTTCTTGTCACGTGTCCGTACCATCGTAATTTCCTCTTCTTAATTGATGTGAGTAGGTCCTCGTAGGGGCCAATGACAGTACTTATTGTGTTGCGGACCGCTTCGTTAGTGATGTGCGCTGTGTAGGAGATGTTCAATATCTTTCTGAAACATCTCATCTCCAGCGCATTGATTCTTCTTTGGAGGTCTGCAGTGAGCGTCCAAGCCTCGCAACCATACAAAAAGACCGACATCGATAGAGAGCGCATTAGCCGGATCTTTGATCTCAGGGAGAGCTTTTTACTTTGCCAGATGTGCTTTAATTTGCTCAATGCTGCCATTGTTTGGGCTACTCTGGCAAGAATTTCTGGCTTTGAGCCTTCGTCGGATATTGTGGCCCCTAGATACTTGAAGGTGGAGACTTCTTCGAGTTTTTGCCCGTTTATCCGAATCTCGCTTGTGAATTTACTATTAGCATTGACATTGGTCTTTTCTGCGTTGATTTCCATGCCGTACGCCTTTGCTGTTTTGTCTAGCTTTGCGAGGAATTCTTTTAGTTCGTCCTCGCTACCAGCTAGGCCGTCAATGTCATCGGCGAAGCGTATGTTGGTTATACTTCTCCCTCCGATGCTGACTGTTCCGACATGGTCTTCTAGCACATCTGTCATGATCCTTTCAAGGAAGAGGTTGAAGAGGATGGGGGAAAGTAAACATCCTTGTCTGACACCAACAGTGGTCTTGAACCAATCTCCCAGCTTGCTGTTGAAGAGTACTGCGCTGGTTGCTCTGTTTTAAAGGTTCTTGATCACTTCAATGATGTTTGCATTTATGTTGAATTTGTGCATCGTTGCCCACAGTGCCGCATGCCACACTCTGTCGAACGCTTTTTTAAAGTCTATAAAGACATGATAGAGGTCACTCTGGTGTTGGAGATGTTTTTCACAGAGAACTCGTAGGTCGCAGGTTAAAGATTTGCTCCGTTGTGCTTCTTCCTGTTCTGAAGCCCGCCTGCTCTTCTGAAATGATTTGCTCTGCTTGTGGTTTCAGTCTGTTCAATATGATCATAAGCATGACTTTGCTGGGGTGACTAATCAGGCTGATTGTACGGTAGTTCTGACACATCTGTAGATTACCCTTTTTTGGGAGCGTGATAACCAGCGATTGCGTCCAGGGGGTTGGCCATTTCCCTGTCTGCCAGATCTTGTTGCACATGTTAGTTAGGATGTTTATTACGGGGTCACCTCCTGCTTGAATCAGTTCGCCCGGGATGTTGTCCGCTCCAGCTGATTTCCCCTTCTTCAGTGTTTGTACAGCCAGCTCCACCTCGTCGCGGAGAATAGAATGCATGTCTGTGTTAGTTGACTTTGGGCAGTTGAGCACTGACGCATCGCCTTTGGAGTCTTCATTGTACAGCTAAGAACAGTATTCGGTCCATCTTCTGAGAATTTCTTGTTCTTCTGTGATACATTTTGCGGATTTATCTTGTATGGTTGAGATACGACCTTGTTTGGTGGATGTCAAGTCTTTAACAATTTTGTAAGCCTTCCTTGACTTTTTCCTTAGTAGATTTTCATCGATGAAAGAGCATTGCTGTTCTATCCATTCCTTTTTTGCTTTTACCATATCTTTCCTGATCTTTTTACTCAACATTACCAAAGTTTTTTTTTGCAAATGGAAGGAATTAGAAATTGGATAAAAAAGAAAGGAAAAACATAAAACCCTAATTTCATTAAAGAAATGAAGCCTTTCTTTTTAACATAAAAATATATAGTGTTCTTATTATTACTTTCTAATATTTTTTTTAAATTTATAGCGTTAACATATTTTTTTCTTGGGGGGGGGGCGGCAAATTTGGTTTCTGCCCCGGGCGGCACATACCCACGCTACGCCGCTGAGTGTGGGACAAGTAACTAAGCTTGGGAGTCTTCCATAAATTACGTCACACGATTTTGGTCGATTTTTACTCCCACCCCCCGTCAAAGTCACACGTCGTCACAAAAAATTATACCCCCTCCCCCTTTTCAAATATGACGTTAAGTATGTATTAAGTGTAATGATGCACTCTAAAATCGTAACACGCTTGAAGCCATGTCAAAAGTCAATAAAAAATAAATTGTAAGCAATTAAATATTTAAGTGGAACTTTAATTTTTAAGTTTCTCATTTTGATGTAACGTCACAGTTGGTAAACACCCCCCCCCCACCCTCATCACACATCGTCACATATGTGTGACCCCCTCGTCCCCATAGGTGCATGACATCATTTATGGTCGGCCCCATTGACATATTTCAGAAAGGGACTTGATTTCAGTGTAGCCTATTCAAATTATAAAACAATATAATTTGCAATGTCTGTCCGTGACGCTACTAATTTTAGAAAGCAGGGAAAACCAAATTACTGCACCAATGCATCAAAAGGTGTGCAAATTAAAAATGCGCTGTAAAAAATATTACATGACGTCATTGTTTTCGCTCATAAATGTATTTTAATTTTGGAAAAGGGATCAATGTAATAAAAAAGACCCGTAAAAACAACGTTTTTGAATATAAATCCCTTATATATGAGACAGAACTAAAAGTATTGATTATGTTACAAACATTTACAGACTGACACCGAGTGATGTCCTCTGTCTATTATATCGGGGGATGGGACGTGAGGGGGGTGTCGGCACGACGATCGACGTCAACGCGTCAACTCAAACTCTCACGTGAAAGAAAAAACAATAACAAACCGTGAATTTGAAATACGTACGTTATATAAGGATAAACTAAAAATGCATTAATTTAATTACAGTATGCTTGATCGATCTGAAATTTTTATTCGATGCATTGTTATGTGAGACGGGTTTATGTTCCAAATTTCAGCTCGATGGCTTCACGGGAAGTGGGTCATTTTTGACTTTTGTTTTTCCGCCCGCCTAAGGCAGACAGAGAGACAGAGATCACGACAGAGAGACAGAGACGGCGGTGAAGTTAATATAAGGGATTTAAAAAGAGGATTTGATGATGGTTAATAATAAAATAAAAAAAACAAAGGGGGCGCCGTAGGCGCCCTACAACCCCTATTATAAAATACTTTGTGTACATTTCAGAAAGTTTAATATTTCGTATTTATCAAACAAGGACAAGTTAGTTGGGCTTTTGAAAAGGTCGGTGCCGCCGGCGCCCTAAAAAAAGGGTGCATTTTTTTTACCACGTTTTTATTAACTCGCTTTCGTTGGGCATTGTTTGTCCAAGATTTTTTCAAATCTGCCAACGTAAAATTGAACCACTTCTGATAGTCCTAGAGATCTGAAAATTTTACCACAGGTAGATCTTGGATGACAATGCATTGTATCAAAATTTCAGATCGATCAAATGTACCGTTATTAAATTATTGAACTTTTAAGTTTATCTATAGTCTATATAAAAGCATCTGTACCGTCGGCTTTTGTTGACATCCGTGAGTTCGCCCCGTGACCACATCACAATGTTTTTAAAACGTTGGGCGGGCGCTTGTGAGGTGTTTGGTAAAATAAATAGAGGTAAAAAAAATATTTTAAAAAAACCAGGTTGTTATAAGTGGACTAAAAATAATAAAATAAATAGAAGTAAAAAAAAGATTTTTAAAAAACCACGTTTTTATAAGCAGACTAAAAAGAAGAAAATAATGTAAAACTTATTAGTTCAAGTACTTCGATTTAATATGACTAAAAACGTGGGGTGGGTGTTTGGTATAAAAATTAAAGATTTCTAATTTAGAAGGCAAAAGAGAGATCTATAAGTGAGAGAATGAGTGAACCGCATTTGTTAAACCTCATAAGTAAGTCATAAGTCATAATAGCGCCCGCCCCACGTTTTTAGTCATATTAAATTGAAGTACTTGAACTAATAAGTTTAACATTATTTTCTTCTTTTTAGTCCGCTTGTAAAAACGTGTTTTTTTAAAAAATCTTTTTTTTACTTCTATTTATTATAAAATAAATAGATTTCAGCTGAAAACTTCCGTCATTTTTGACGGGTTTACTTCATTAATAAATTGTTAGTGAATCACATGACAAGTCATATGACACAACAAAATGGCGATGGCTTCCAAATATGTATTTGCAGTTTTTCTGTTATTTTTCATTTCCCAGGTAAGGGCATAAAATATCTATTTTAATTGTATGTCATTTAATTTTGATTTAGTTGAACTTCTGACTTACTAAAATTTGTGTACCACATTTTTTAATGCACTACTGGGTACAATTTTAGTCTAGGTCTATGCCTACTAAACTACTAACTAACTAACTTATACTTTATACTTATACAACTTATACTTATACCTAATTATTACTAACTACTTGACTTACTGCTACTACACTAGAATACACTACATTATGATAATTATTTTTTTATGTAATACTACTACTACTAATACTACTATCACTACTATCAGTATCAGTTAGTAGAGTAGAGATCAGTATTACTAGTCTGACCAAAATTATTATTAGTATTACCAGTACTTACTATTACTTTCACTATCAGACTCTCCGTATCACATTAGCAGTATCAACTAAGTCAGACTACACTAAGACTACTAAGAGTACTTACTAAGAGTCTAAGACGAATCGACTAATACTAATAGTAATAGTGATAGACTGTAATAAAGTTTATATAATATAATAATAATAACTATTACTAAGTACTAAGTATTACTATTACTATTCTATGGCAGAGGCGTCACTAGGGTTGGTGTCACACAGTGCGGTAACTCATACTTCATGACTTACCTCATAGACGTCTGAGTCTGCCAGTGCCAAATAACAGAAACATACATAGTTTTACATTTCGGTGTCAGCCCTTGTGATGGTGTCACCCGGTGCTATCCTCTCCACCCGCACTAGTGATGCCTCTGTACTAACTATGGTAAAAGAGGAGTTTTGGGTAGGCCAATATTCGATATTTTAGGAATCCTTGCGCAATCACATTAATAAAAATTTTCACTTGGTCCTTATGAAATGCTCTTTAAAGACATCAGACATATAATGAATGGCAAACAAATTACATATCTATTGATTTTGTAACCCAATTGGATAATAATTTGTTGGTGAATTCATTAAAAATATAATTAAGTGTCCCTTAAACTTAAAGCCTAAATTCTAGACAAAACTGAATGAGAATGGTCCATATTAAACATTTAAAAAGATTTACTGATTTATATGGAAGCTCGGCAGACAAACTTTAGCCAATGAGTCATCAGGGCATCATGTAAATCGTACGAAGACTACAGACTCTGTTATAAGAGGACATTGGATAAAAAACAGCCTAGCTAAAATATAACATATATTAATGCATTTAATAAATTAAAAACTTAACTCACAAGAAAATTAAACTTTTCTGCGAAATAATATATGTGCCCAAACGGCACCTTTACCATAGCATAGTAATAAGTAATAACATGAATAGAACCTATATATTACCATTGCCATTAATAAATACAGTTATGCAGCAATACAGCAATGTTCCCTCTAAGGTTCGTTGGTCCATGTGCAAAATAAAAAACCAGTGTGCAATGTTGCATAGCATCCATTTTTGTGAACACTTTACACCCCACAAACACAGATATTAGGTTATATCATCCTTCTCAAAATTTTTCATTTTCAGTCCGATATCTGCGCGGTCTTGTGGCATAAAACAAACAATAGCTATACAGTATATAATATCACCGATTTTAATATTCAGATATTGAAATATTGAATACAAGGTATATATTCAATATTTCAATATGAAATATCAATTTTGGTAATTTATCAGTATGGCATATAACTATAGACTATACTATGCTATAGTTTACTGCATTGGCATTAATAAAGTAAAGTAAATTAAGAGACTACTAGGCTACATTTACAGTTTTAGTTAGTGACTAAAGTTATGGCAACAACTACATATAATTTTAAATTAAAGAAAATTATAAGCTAAATAATTTTAGAATAAGTTACAAAGATCCTTTGTCTTTTCATAGTTTGATAGCCTTAGTCTTATCTTAATGATAATGATGAAATACTAAATGTTAAATTCAAGAGTTAAAGTTTCTATGATTTTTAATTTTAAGCACATTACAAGACAATTATACCATTTATGTCTTATTAACTTATATTACAGATCAGTGCAGAGAGAAAATTTGAGATTGATTATTTAAATAATACATTTTTACAAGATGGCTTACCTTTCCGTTATGTCTCTGGAAGCATGCACTATTCACGTGTCCATCCAGATTCATGGAAAGATCGGCTAGTGAAAATGCGTGCAGCAGGATTGAATGTAGTACAAGGGTAAGGTATCCGTACTTTTTTAAAGATTTTTTTTTCAAGCTGCTGTTTTTCATGAATGGCCATGAATCATGAACTGTTACTCCTTATTCAATGTCATGAACAATAGGCCTAATGTTCTGTATGTAAGCTATTTTCAAGTAGCCTAACAGTAACTTTACATCATACAGTAACTTGCACTTGCAGTGGAAATTTGATTGTATCTCATGCCATAACTGGTTATGAACGTGAAAGTATGACTTTAAACCATAGAGTTGTTTGATGTGAATGTTTAATATTTAACCATGATGTAATTGTTTGCGGCTTTAAGCCGTATAATAGGTGTTAAAGTGGGTGGCACTGCAATCAGGCTATGTATGAAAAATGTTATTGAATGGATTATGGGTAAGCCTGAAAAAGACACAACAAAACAACAAATGTATTATAATGTATCAGCAAAAAGCCTTCCTCACCAAATAGACAAAAACAAAAAAAAGTATGAAAATAAAGTTAAATTTATCTGCAGTCTATAGTCCAAGAAGACATCAATTAGAAAATGAAGGATAAGAGTGCAACAGTTTTTTTTTATAAAGATGAAGGGAAGAAGCGGTAGCATCATGTTAGTAGTAGGCCTGTCAACGGGTACCCGGGTACCCGTTGCCTTGAGATTACCCGGGTAGTAAAATTCCGCCCGGGTACCTGTGAGAATGGGGCTTCAATGTCTATATTAACCAAACTTCGGCTCCTATGCGGCTTTTTGTGTTTAATTTACGGCTGGCGAAACAATTTATCAAATGAAAATTTTTGTTTCAAATATATGCTGTGAAATACCTCTAAGGAGAACTATCTGTCAACGGGAAATACAATACTGTCTCGACAAACCACAATGTATTTTGATACATCTTTTTTCTCTGAAAATGAAACAGAAATCGCAAACACGAGAAGGTTTTGGTTCTTTGAATGAATCATACAAGGAAAACAAAACTCATCTGCCGAAAATAAGGATGGACTGTATCGAGATAAAAGAGGCCGTGTTTGTTGTTGTTAATAAAAACACCCTTGCTTTTACACTAACATTGCTTTGAAATATGCCGACATTGGGCTACCGATTGATATCAATTATCTACCCCATCTCCCCAATCCACTCCTATACTATAACCGCACCCTTTCCATTCGCTTGTGTTTCTTGTGTTCGTTAACACGTGTTGACCCAGAAAAACTGATGTTAATAATGCGTACAATGTTGTCAGTTTTTAAGGTTAATAAATTAAATAGTTACTAACAGTGTAAGATGGGTAAGACGTCGGCATAGAGATGAAAGAGGCCGTGTTTGATTTTGATAATAAAACACCCTTGCTTTGACACTAACTTTGATCTTTGAAATACGCCGACATTGGGTTTACGATTGTCGATGTTGTTTATCTACCCCCCTCCTCCTCCCTCCATTCGATTGTGTTTCGTGTGTTCATTACAGCATGTGCCTTTGCCAAAAACTGATTTTAATAATACACCAAAATTTGTAAGTTTTTAAAGTCAATAAATTAGTTACTAACACTTTAAGATGGATAAGGGCCCGTCCATAAATGACGTTACGCACCTAGGGGAGGAGGGGGTCACACATTTGTGACGAGGGGGAGGGATGTGTTTAAGAATAAATGTGACATCACATCAAAACGCGCAACTTCAAATTAAAGTTCCACTGAAATATTTGATTGCTTACAATTTATTTAATGACTTTTTACATGGATTTAAGCATGTAGCGATTTTTAGAGTTCAACTTCACATTAAATACAAACTTAAATGACAATAAAGTTATTTGACAACTGCTCATTTTCAAAAAGAAGTACGGCTTTTATGGGGGGGGGCGCTTGCAAAGCTTTGTGACGTCATATTGGAGGGGGCTCTAAGTTTTTGTGAAAACCTGTGACGAAATCGGCCAAAATCACTTGACGTCATTTATGTGCGGTCCCTAAGACGTCGGACGTTTAGCTACTGTGTGTTCGAAATTTGGACGGGTACCCGGGCAGCATTTTTCAACAATATTGACAGCCCTAGTCAGTAGTAAAAATACCATGTAAATGCCATGTGGTGTATGAGTACCATAATCCAGAATAAGCTTAATCTCAAGGTTGACTCTGGTTAGTGCAGGGGAGAATAGTTGTGATAGACAAGTCATTCACACCCATATATATGGCCATGTTAAGCACTAAGGAGAGGACATTGTTTATCTTGTGCCTCCCCTTCTTGCCGATATGGTGGGTGGGGGGACATGTGCAAGCAATTACTATGTACATGTATATGCAATTGCATAGAGTACAAAGAAAGCTATTTTCAATATTGAATGTCCCCTTAAGGAAAACAATCTGGCCAGTTTGGGTGACAAATAGGCAAGTCTTGCAAAGTTGATGAAGGCGAAACAGTTTGGAGGATAAAAAATCATTACAAGATTTAGGGTGTGAAGAGTGGTAGAGTAGACAATGACTGTCTGTAGGTTTAAAGTAGGCAGAGGTCAGAAGGCTCTTTCAATAAATTGGTGTAAAAGTGTGATTTCGCATCATACAGTAAATGGGTATGACAGCATTAGTGTAAACCATATATTTAGTGAATGTTAAAATATGGTTATAATATATTGCACTAATATTAAAGGATTGTTTGTGTTAATAAATAATTGCAAATTACAAGGCTTGCAACACATTTTCATTAATTTATAAATATTTGTGTAATTCCCAAATTGAGTACCACATTTGTTTAAGTAGTTTATATAGTTATTATAAAAGTTACCATACATCTAAGAACACAAATGTTAAAGTAGCTATTCATAATTATATCTCATACCAGTGATACATGTAATTGTCACGATTTATTTTTCTAGTTATGTCCCTTGGAATGTACATGAGTTGTCTCCTGGAAATTTCACATGGGATGGAGCTTCAGACCTTGGCAGATATCTTCAAATAGCACAAGAAGTTGGACTTGGTGTTTTACTAAGACTTGGGCCTTACATTTGTGGGGAATGGGAATTTGTAAGTAAAACTGAAAGGGCAAAAATAATTACATTTTTAATAGTCATAAAATTATTAAAATTGATTGAAACTTTAAATATTCTAACACTTAAATATTGCAAGCATCATTTATACATTTTTTTCATTATGATCCAGACATAGTAAAAGCACATTTTTACATTCTTGTATTGTAATAGTAAGTCAAAATGTAAATCCCAAACATTTATCCATATCCAGGGACTGGTTATCAAAAATAACTTTCATTTAAAAGCAATGCTTATCACAAGCATGATTCCAGATTCAGACACCATACTGGGTGTATGGAAAACTATAGTCATAGTTGTTAGAAAAGTTTTTTTCTCTTAGGAAAGTCATTTCTTATTTGCTTAACTCTATATATCATTTCATCATTGGCATGTTTCTGAATAAAATTTCTTGTGTAAATTGATAACATTGTTTATTTTAAGGGAGGCTTCCCTGCTTGGCTGTTAACGGAAGATCCAAACATGGTTTTTCGTTCAAGTGACCCATGTGAGCAGTTAATTTTTAAAATAAACTTTTATCATTTTCTTTAAGCATAACATGATACTTACATAAGATGTGACCAAAAAGTTTAAATTATGTAACAAAATATGCATGTAGTTTTAATTTTAACTTCATTTATATCTTATACTAAGAAATTTTGATAATTGTAAAAGTTCTAATTTTGTTTTTGCATCCGAAGACTTTTATTATTCAATATCTTTATTAACTTATGTACTTTTGGATTCACCTAGAATCTTGACAATTCAATTTTTTCAGCCTACTTGAAATGGGTTGACAGGTGGTATACTGCATTGTTAACAAAGATTAAACCTTATTTGTATAATAATGGTGGCCCTGTTCTTATGGTCCAGGTGAGAAGATTGCTTGCATGTCAAATTAAAATTTTTACTGTTTGCAAAACAAATTTTTTTATTATTCCTATTTGTTGATCTACTAACATAAACAAGCTTTTCAACAAAATGTAAGGTTATCTCTAAATATCAATATGAACTGCCAGGTATCTTCAGCCTAAATAAGCAGCGTTTTCTTTTCAGATAGAGAATGAATATGGCAGCTACTTTGCATGTGACTTTGATTATTTATACTATCTTCGTGACAAAGTCAGATCTATTTTGGGGAATGATGTTGTAATCTACTCAACTGATGGTGGAGCCGACTACTTTTTAAAATGTGGCAAAATTAATGGAGTTTATGCCACTGTTGACTTTGGAGCCACAGGTATGATATAACTAGAAATTCTTTATGGCCTGTGCTGCAATATTAGGGAGGGAAGGGCAAGTGCAAAAAATTACTGTTTACATTTTTCTAGCTACATTTATTATTTAAATTATTTGTTTTTCTAGAGTCCTTGAAATGTTCGACTGCTATCTTTATATAAACTCTCGAATAATAGATATAAAAATGTTATTTAAATAGATGATCCAGCTGGAGCATTTCAATCTCAAAGAGATTATGAGCCATATGGACCTCTGGTACGTATACAATTATTTAATTGGACCTTGGGTTGTTGTTGTTTTTTTGAAAATGGATAAAGACTATTTGAAATAGCTTAACAAGCCCGATCCTGGACGGGGAGGCTCATTTCAAAGCTATTATTCAGTAAAGTATGCCGCTGTTTGATAGCAAAATATGTAGTAAAAAATTATAATTCATAAATACTTTTGAGAATTCCACTTCAGCATGCAGCTTTCAAATTTTTAAAATCTGCTTTATTAATTAAGGATTTAAAGGCTCCTCACTCAGAAAATGTTCTGTGTCAGTCCAATTATCTTTTAGTTTTAGGTTGAAAATAATTCAGCGTTTTTTTTTAGGGGCATTAATCATTAATTGGTGAGCATGTGAGTCAAGGCATATTAAGTCAAATTAAATCTAAATTTTAAAAAAGTTTTTGTCTGGTTAACAATTAATTTGGAACCTGACAAGAAATATAATGATAATTAATAATACTTAATTTCTATTTCCCATATTTATCTTGATATGTATAGTTTTATTAAAAATTTAATTTAATTTAGGATTTTTCTGTAGGTCAATTCAGAGTTTTATGTTGGTTGGCTTGACCACTGGGGAACACCTCATGAAACAACAGCATCAACTCCTCTTGCAAAAAGTCTGGACAAGCTTCTAGCTTACGGGGCAAATATAAATATGTAACTTCCATTTTTTACCACTACTTTTTTAAAGATACCTTATTTTATGAAAACATTTAAAATATAAATAAGATATTTTTATTTTCACTTAAGAGCACTCCATTTATAATATTATGGAGCTTCTAGTAGTCCCCAGGCATTTATATAATTTTTCATTGGTCAACTTGACGGAAATATATTTAAAATAAAATTTAATGTTTGTTTAAAGGCTTGATTGATTTAACTTGTATACACACCAAAACATGAACTCTGGATAATACACTAATACAGATGAATTGAAGTTACAGTCAACCTGTCCATAGCAAAGAGGATCGATTAACCATTATAGTAACCTTTTAAAATACCACAATGTACCATGGGCAGACTAGTTGTCATTGGCAACCATTCATTCAACCTTTTTATAACTCCACTACGACTAGATTATCATTCATAAAAGTTAGTCATGTAAAAGAAATATTTTAACATTTCCAATCGCTTCATCAAACTGTTTCAACCAAATCAAGGCAACACTGTTGTTTTCAAAAAATCTCCAAAAACACATGCATATACAGTAATATACACTCTCGTACATGTTGATATTATGCGGCCATATTGGTTTTTGTTAAAGCCCGATCATCAGCTTTCTAGACGCTTTTTGACAACCCCTTAGGTTGTCCACATTACCGAGTTCTTCTGTAGTTAGGATACTGCTAAGCATATTCTCCCCACCCTGTTTCATCCCCCACACCATTAATTATGCTAATTGAACTTCATTTTTATTATAAGCAATATATTAAAAATTTAACAAATTGTTTTTCAATTTCTTTGATAACAGGTACATGTTTGTTGGAGGAACCAATTTTGGATTTTATAATGGTAAGCGCTTAAGTATTGTTCAATAATATTTCTTGATTGCAATGAAACTTAGTCCATTTACGCACTAGATACCTGTTATCCTATTAACTTTGTGGGTGTATAAGTATAAGAAAGAGTGTGAGTATTTGAGAAAAAGCATCTGAGTACCTTGAAGTTATGCCAATGTTTTATATGAAGATTTTGTATTCAGTAAACAGATGCCATACCAATATTCCCTTTAAACTGCGCTGTTGCGTGGCCGCGCTGGTGTCTGGCAGACGCCGCACAGCATTTTAGAAATACCGCGCAGAAAATTTTGTAAAATATTGCACAAAAATTGAATGCTGTGCAACTTTGCACATGAGATTTTTTACACCGCGCACGGACCAACAGACCTTAGAGGGAACATTCGGGCATACAATAAATTTTTTTACTAAAAGATTTTATTATCTAAAATTAAAATCTAGAAATTGCTTTTCAATGGACTGTCTTTAAATTATGTTTGGTGTTTTCTTCCTTGTATCAGGTGCTAACAGTCCTCCTTATCAGCCTGTTCCTACAAGTTATGATTATGATTCACCGGTCAGTGAATCAGGGGACATAACTCCAAAGTTTTATGCTTTACGGGACATTATATCAAAGGTATGCATTTTTAAAAATTGTTATTGTAGTTTACATATGTTAAGCACTCTTCCAAAACTTTTATTTTTAAATTGAAGAGAAATAAAGCTTAAATAAGCATTCAAAACAATTAAAAATCTACTATAGTTTTCGGTATACTAATAGTTATACTAGATTTAAGAAATCTTATATAAATTACAAACACTGCCTGAAAATTACTGGACCATGTCACACTTCATAAATAAACAGCACATTCCTATGTTTGTTATTTTTATGGACAATGTATGGTTCTGATTACATCTTATGTGTAAATTATTAATTTAAAAAATATTTTTGTAAGTAGAATATTCTTTGATTTACTTCGTAGTATTTACCACTGCCATCTGAACCTATACCTTCCAGTCCTAACAAGACAAATTATGGAGAAATACAAATGGAATTTGTAAGTGTATTCAGTAGCTTTTTGATGGCAAACTTTTGCAATATCTTTAAACTTTGTTTCAGTTATATTTGATTCAGTAAATAAAATCATGTGTGGGCATTAAGAAATTTCTCAAAAACAAAAATCAAAACTCCAATTCAATTAGTATTATGTTTTTTTAAGTTAAAAGATGTAAAACTGAAAATTTGAATAACTAATTCATCAATATCAACAGATTGCAACTGTACAAGATGCACTCCCCTTTCTAACACCAGAAGGTCCATTTAGGATGGTTAATCCAGTTCCTATGGAAGAAATTAGATTTGTATGGTATTTTTTTTAATGATAATGTTGCATTATGTTAGCTTTTTCATCAAAAATAGTCAAAGAATTAAAATGTCATTAACATTAAAAATTTGAAAAAAGCAATTTGCTAATAACTGTTTCAATCAATTTTTCAGTACAGTGGATTCATCTTATATAGATTTACATTGACAAAGTATTATTCAAACCCAACAGTTTTATCAACTAGAGGTATAAGAGATAGAGCCATTGTCATGGTCAATTCTGTAAGTTTCAATTTTTCAAATAGTTTTTAGCTTCAGAAGTATTTGATATTTTTTTAAGGAGATAAAGTAAGTCTCATAATTTATTAGGTTTATTTAAAAAAATTTATGTAGGTTCCATTTGGGTTGCTGGACAGAGATAATCAAATGGAATTAAATATCACTGGAAGTCCAGGACAAAATGTAGATATTTTGGTTGAAAATCAAGGAAGAATAGGATATTCCACTGGCATGAATTTTAATACCAAGGTGGGTACTAAAATATATGAATACTTAAAATGTATTTAACATAAATATTTAAAGTTGTATTAAATTTATAATATATTACTAGTAAAATGGGAATTACAGTGAGCCCCCAGGATGGGGTACTGACTGAGCTATACAGTTCTCAAATCATTATTATTAAATATAATAAAGATCGTATTGACTAATTATCACTAATTCAACAATTGCTCATTCTCTTATAATATTTTTTCCAATTCAGGGTATAATAGAAAATGTCACTTTGGGTGGTGATGTGGTCATCAACTGGCAGATATTTCCTTTACATATTGAAAATATAAATGCAACATTTATAAAGGCTATGAAGTTAAGGTAAAGTACCACCTGACTGTAAAAACTAGGTAACTTCAGTCCTGTGCAAAAACATTATTTTTTTATAACTATAATTTTCATTAGTGTTAAAAAGTTGGTTAATGAATATTATAATAAACAGTAGTAGTAGTAGGTATTCTAAATGAAAATTTCAAATTAGAACTACATTCAATGTGAATACTCTCCTCTATAGTGCTTATCTTCATTAGAACAGAACCGCAAAAATTATTATTCTACCTGTAATAGGTTTAAAATTATAAATTTTTGAAAATTCAAAAATGGCCGCCACCACTTAGTGTGCAAAAGTGTGTTTTTGACGCCCTGTAACTTTTGAAATAACACTTTGGGAGCTTTCAAACTTCTTTACCTAACATACAACTACACATATAACAAACTCAATTTTTTTCAGGGCAGTGACATAATTAAATGTACAAAATTTATTCAATTCAAAAGTAGCAGATGCACAATTTTACAAAAAATGAAAAGGGAGACAAAAAGTCAATTTTTCTTCATTTTTAAAAAATCATAAAAAATTAACCAAATCAGTTAGAAATATAAAATTACTATTATCTCAAAGACAATGCAAAGCTCTTTATCAAGAAATTGACAGGCAGATGATAAATTAAAACTAAAATAAACTAGAATTTTTTAAATTGTGTATGGTCACAAAAAGTAAGAAATTTGAAGAACTTTAAAAATTCACAACAAATTAACCAAGTAAGATATCAAAGCCAAAATTTGACCATATTGTTTTAGATTATAATTCTTTTAATAGAAAATGTAGAGACTTATTATAAAATGGACACATCGTGTAAAAAAAAATCCCCCCAAAAGATTACTGTAATACATAAATTTGATAAATACAAACGCGATAAATTTAGTTATGTGCAAATTTTGTTTTTAATTACTTTAATATATGTCAATTAAGTATAAGTCTGATGCCTTATTTGCATGTCTGAATGGTTTAAAGATAGTTCCTTAGAATGGCAATGGTTTTCTGTTTAGGCTACCGCAATACATACATCAAAGTCTGTAAAAAAGAAAGTTCATTTTTATTTCTAGCAATAATAGTAATGGTATAAATAAATTAATTGTAATGTTTATCAATTTATCACTTATGATTTTTGTCAGAATTTAATCTTAATACTCACTTTACTAACTAAATTATATTAACTAAATTACTAACTTCCACCAATGTTTAACATTAAATGAATAATTACCAGACTAGACTGTTATTACCATCATCATGTCTTTGCTTGAATCTCTGTTTACTGCATTACAAGTATAAATAATTGATTGTACCAAGTTATCTTGTTTGGTCTTTATCATCTGCAATAATATTAAAATGTATTACAATTTAAGGGAATAAAAATATATCTATAAATTTTGAAAGTAATAGGCTTTGGGCCTACATTTATTAATAATTTTAACAATTAAAACTAAAAAAACACAGCAAGATTAATTTTAGCATCAGACATTTACCGAAAAGGGGTGAAAACAGTACTTCAAAAATATATTTCAATTAAATGAATGAATCTATTCAAGGTCTATTGTGAAAATTTTATCACATCATAAATATTTAGTTATTAATTAATTAAATTAGTCATTCAATTAAGAATATTTTCAGTTTAAAAATTAATTTTTAAAAAAATAATAATAAAAGCATTCTGATCACCCTTGGCTAAATAATGCTTTGACCCAGAGCTAAGTTTATGCTCGAATCGATAGTACACTGAAAGTTTAATGATTTATCGCTAATCGTAGACAAATACCATTTATATAAAATAAATATATTAAAATAATTGAACATTTGATAGAACTAGAAGTAGATTTCATTAATTCCTTCGTTATTGTAAATTAAATACAAAGGAATTTAAAATAACCCTAGATCGTCGATTTGCATGGCAGTATAAGTTTAGTAAGAATCATGGTATTAATTATCGATAACTTCTGCACTAAATCACAAATAAACTGAATAAAAAGTACATTTTAATTAAATTAAAAATACTTGAAGGTTAGATTATGTATTGACTTACCCTTTTCAGCGTTAAAATCCATTAAAAAGTTGCATAATATGATAAAATAAAATTGCCGAAAGCATTATGTAGTCTTCGGTTCTTATCCCGCACGGCGCAGGCCGTAGCGGGTTTGTCGCACTATTTTTTAGCAGACGAGGTGACTTCATTCAAGGCTTTTGGGCACGGATTTTTCATAGGGGGTGATAGTGAAATTATAACAGTTCTATAGTAAATTGGATGACCTTTCTATATATATTTTTTTTTAAGCTGTAAAATGATTTTTTCATAGATAAAAATTAATTTTACTTGAAAAATCGATGTTTTTTACCATTTGATTTCATCTTAACGCATCACAAATTATATCACGTGGTAGAACTACATTTCCTCTCTCTATATCAGTTGGTTTTATGTGCGTAAGTATAGTGAATTATTAGCCCAGCGAGTTGGCGCGACGCAATCAAGAAAAACTCGGGAGTAGCGCAAATCGCGGCAGCTCGTTTAGAATACCTAGTAGTAGTATAAAGAACTTATTAAGTTTGTAAATTTACTTTTGAATTTTACTAATATTTCTTTGTTATTGATAACATTTTCTTTTTTGTTTTATAATTTAAGATTGCTAAGGATATATTTATATGAATGTTTATTTGTTTGTCCCATAAGCATTCTCATGGGCATTTGTCATAAGCCCTAGTTGGCAACTAACTACTTTTAAATATTACCACGTATTTATTAACTTGCTTTCATCCTGTCTGTCCGCAATTTTTCAAATTTGCCTACGTAAAATTAAACTCCTTCTGATTGTCCTAGAGATCTAAAAATTCTACCACAGATAGATCTTGGCTGACAATGCATTGTATTAAAATTTCAGATCTATCAAATGTACCTTAATTAAATTAATGCATTTTTTAGTTTATCTCTGTATAAGCATCTGTACCCGTCTGCTTTTGTTGACATCCATGAGTTCACCCCGTGACCACATCACCTTGGTATTAAAACGTTGGGGCGGGCACTTATGAGGTTTTACATATGCAGTTCACTCATTTTCTCACTTATAGATCTCTCTTTAATTTTTATACCAAACACCCGCCCCACGTTTTTAGTCATATTAAATGAAAGTACTTGAGCTTATAAGTTTTAAATTATTTTCTTCTTTTTAATTTTAGTACACTTATAAAAACGTGATTTTTAAAAATCTTATTTTACCTCTATTTATTTTAATATAAAAAATAAAAATTTCGCTTTTTGAATGGCCTAAAATGATCAAATTCCAAGTCCAAATGGGAGCTGCTAATAATTTGTGTCATAATTATTTTCAGGTCTATGTTTTGTGTTTGCCTTGATTGAAGAATGGAGTTTGATTTCCAGATTAATAGAGAGAATTTCTTGTTATAATTTGGTTTTAACCTAGCATTCATTTTTACAAAACCTCCCAGTTTTTCCTTTATGGATAATGATGAACTATATAAATGTAAATTAAAACTAAATTATTTCATAGGTGGATAGATGTGCTGTGCAGGGGTTGGTAGACTGTTTTAAGAATTAGACTCACTTTTAAGAGGATAACACACCTCATGTAATGAAAATTAGTAATTGTAAAGGAACTGGATCCCATTGTTTTATTAACATATCATCTGCATTCTAAGACCCAAAGATTTATGCAGTGACCATTCCGTCTCAAATCTAAGTTTTATAGTAATGACACATGCCAGTAGAGTGGGGTCCAACGTGAACAAGTTGTCATAGATCAGAGTGTCTGGTAACAGGACTATGATGAACATTCCAATACTCTTATTGATAGTGCTATCAAAGCAGCTGGCTTGTAGTAGGTCCCATGAAAATTCTAGATAGTGTGGCACTACAAGTTTACCAAGTTGCAAGCCACTAAGGCACACAAGCAAAATTACCAGGGTCAAAGAGATTTAAAAGAAAATATATACTTTCATTAATTTTGATTGCACCCTCAATCCCTTTCTTGTTTATCATTTTTTTAACCATTATGGGTCAATACCCAGATTCACTAACCACTTACCTACAGTCATTATTACACTAATTAATTTTTTAATTTACAGAAAACAAGTCAATAAGCCACTGAAAGCTCCTAACTCCAACTTAATGACACCTTCAATCTATGCTGGCATCATAAACATTCCAAGCACTCTTGATCAGCCCACTGACACATTTTTAGATCCACGCCCATGGGGAAAGGTTGGTAGTTTCTTTAAATTGTAAACATAAAATTCATTTAAGATTTAAAAAGTGATGTGGAATCAATGTGTAAAGGAACATTTTTAATATGGTAAAGTATCTGAAATATTTGTGAAATGTATTTTAAATTTAAAACCACATACCTTTTTTATTAATTCTCAATCATGTTCAATAGATATGCTTAGAAATTTACTATAAAAAAGTTTGAAAATAATAGACAAAAGTTTACCATTATAAATGGTGAAAATAATGGTTCTTAACCTTTTATGGTTCTTAGAACATTATACTTTGTAGTGAGTTACCACAGGACTCTAATGTACAAGTTGGCAACTATGCTAGAACCTAGGTCCTATATATGCATAGCATGCCTTTAGTTTTGTTAGTTGTTTGAAAAATTTTAGTGAAACAACCAGTTTGTTATTAGTTTTACTCATGCTATAAGTATAAGCATTAAAGTAAAGCAATGAATTATCAGTACATTTTATAATATCTTGTATATTGTTCACTTTTCTATTAAAATGAACTTTCAATATATTGATTACATTTTTTAACACTAAGATCACAAAGTGCTGGTAATATCATTATCTTGTCATGCCTAGTTATTATTATGGCACTCTAGCCTGCTGTGACATACCCGTGGAGAACCACTGATACCCAAAGCTATACCATTAAAAGATTGAACATGACACTCAAAGGTTTTTAATATGTTTTTTGTTAAGTCCCTTTTTATAATTGAAAAAAAAAGTCTGGTTTTAATCAAGTTTTTTGAAATTCTCATTTCAGGGTCAAGCTTTTGTTAATGAATTCAACTTAGGTCGCTACTGGCCTGGGATGGGCCCACAGATCACATTGTATATTCCCAAAGAAGTTTTCAACAAGCCACCAGCCTTGAATCATATATTTCTGTTTGAACTAGAGAGTTCCCCTTGCTTTACACATCAAGCACAAACCAGTTGTTCTGTTTCTCTGACAGATTATGCTTATTTAAATGGACCAAATGGTCCTGGCCTTAAAAAAAAGCTTCCTTTTCGACAAAATGATCCTAAGTACCATTTAGTCCATTAAAAATGTCAAAATGTTGCACTCAAAATCTTTTCTCTATTTAAAAAGCGACTCAAAGCAATGTATCATGTTGATAACTTGCTCAAAAGTCTTATTTATATGGTAATTTAGATCAAACATTCCTAAATATTTGAAAAGTGCCTACATTAAAGATTTTTAATTTCTAAAAATTGAAGTATTCCTTAACTTGAATAATGAAAAATATAACTTTGCAAGTTAATTATGTGTTACTGTACAAAGGATTTTAATTTATGTATTCTATTTTATATTATTATGCTATTATTGCTATACAAAAAACCAATCATAGAAAACCTATACATTATTCTTTTAAAGTTTTTTTCAAATTTTGTCATATTGAATTATCATTTTTATTTTAAAGAACTCAGTACTCATAGGTCAGTCACATGTATATCAAATTAAATTTTTGACATTTGTAAAAGTTCTGTGCTGGTGAGACCCTTAGTCTTAAGTTCACTGGGATCATGTTATACAAAAAATAAATAAGCTTAACAAATAATTTTAAAACACTCAGGATCCAATGTGTTGATAAGACAGTTCACATTTTTATAAAATTATCTTGCTGCCTCAATGATTACATGTTATTAAATACTGCAATCAAAATAATTTGTGCAAATAATAAAATTACAGATAGCTAACTGTCCACGAAAAATGTTTGATGATTCTAAATTATTTACACTTTTTAGGCCATTAGTTAGATTATTTTAATAAGAAAAACTCATAATTTACAATATATTTAAAATATTTATTTGGCCTTACAAGTAAGGGGCCACCCATAAATGATGTGATTTTTACCCCCCCCCCATCACAAGTCGTCACAAAAATTTAGACCCCTCCTCCAATATGACGTCACAAAGCTTTGGACCACCCATAAAGCTGTATTTTCTATTTGAAAAATAGCATGTTTCAAATCACTTATTTGTCATTTAAGTAAAACGTCATTGAAGAAATTGTAAGCAATCAAATATTTAAGTGGAGCTATTTATTTAAAGTTATGCGTTTTGATGTGACATCACCTTTCTTGAACAACCCCTCTCCCGTCATACATCGTCCCAAAAGTGTGACGGTGCGTGACCTCATTTATGGATACCCCCTTAGTTTTGAATACCATATCTTTGGACTCCATAATTTTGATTTCAGTAACAGGTAATATCTCATGGATGTATGTTTGTAAATTTGTAGTACATTATTTCATATACTATAATTAAAATTTACAATAAATTTATATTGGGAACCTGCATTACATATTATGAAATTTTTATTTTTTAAAACTTTAATTTTGTTTTAATCAAGTGTTTTGTATAAAAGCAATGATCAACACAAAATCATTTTTTAAAACTTTTTATTATTTTTTAAGAATATAGGGTACATAACTCAATGAGTCTTTCATTTTAATACCTGAATAATATTTTCCTTTTCACAAGATTTTACAAATGGTAGCCTGTATCATCTCGTCATGTTTGCGTAAGAAATTGTGTTTCTAGCATTAAAGAGCTACAAGTATGTCGAAATAGTTCGAATGCACAGAAGAGCGCCGCCGCAATCATTATTTAACTTTAATTAATTTTTGTTGTTATTTTTAGCCTGTTTTAAAAGTAATTTTACGCTCAAGGAGAAAAAATGAAGAAAAAAAATGAAGAAAGGAATAACTATCACTAAACCTACCCCTAACCCTAAAACATATCACTAAACCTACCCTTACCCTATTAAAACCTATCACTAAACCTACCCCTACCCCTAAAACTTATCCCTAAACCTACCCCTAAAACCTATCACTAAACCTACCCCTAAACCCATGAAAAAAAAATTAATTATGTTTTTAAAAAATGTAAAGTTAAGAAAGAAAAAAAACAACGCCCCCAACTAAAATCGAACCCCAGACCTCTATTTCAGAGGTCGGTCGCTCTATTAATTTGACCAACGAAACTGCTGACAAAATTCGTTCATTTTAAAATTATAATAAGAAGGCTATAAATATAACGCTAACTCTTTTAATTTAAGAAACATGATTTCTCACTCTTCAATTTTAAGAAACAAGATTTATTACAAACATGACGAGATTATACACACTACCTTTACAAATATAACCTTGCTATTTCGTTTATTAATTTGAATCTTTAAAATAAGTTTAATAAACTTTCAACAACAGCGAAAATTGGATTTTAAAATCAGGATTTCGTTTCTGTTGGTTATTTATTTTAACATTTTTAATATATTTTGACCTATTTCTGTTCATTTATTATTTATGATTTGGCACTGCTGGGCTGCAGCCTGGGACTAGAAAAAAAAGCCTATACTAAATATTTTTTTAAACCTTGAACAAGTAAATTTGACTTTTA
Organism: Ampullaceana balthica; assembly: GCA_944989445.1. NCBI lineage: Eukaryota > Metazoa > Mollusca > Gastropoda > Lymnaeidae > Ampullaceana > Ampullaceana balthica. The sequence continues at coordinate 615,981 of CALYLW010000069.1, read as the reverse complement.
AACACTGTTTATCTTGCATTGTAATTATCAAAAGGATAAAAATAACTAGACAACACAGTTAACACTTATGACTGTTTAGTTCACCGATCTTCTTTTCCAAAATTCTTATTCTTCTCCTCATGTGATCATTCTTTTCCATCTTAGTAACAGATGCTGCCAGTTGTCGTTCAAGTTGTGAGACTCTGGTCTTTAAGGCTGATTTCTCTCAACTAAGTGTTGCTATCCTTAAACACTTTCTCTTGATGGTCTGATTCAACACTTTCTTTTCAGCTAACCTGTGGAGTGTGGAGTGCATTAGCTTTCATTCTCATTTTTCTCACCTTATCTTCCAAGAATCGTGTTCGGGTTAGAAACCTGTTCCTTACCAAGTTACACTGGCAACAGTCAGTGCGTAACTTCTTCAAAGAAGCTTGAACCAATTTCTGCTCCTCAGCTACCCGTGGAAAGCAGTCTTGTCTTACCTCCCCAGCTACCTGAGGAAAACAATCTTCTCTTACCTCCCCAGCTACCTGAGGAAAACAATCTTGTCTTCCCTCCACTTGAGCTTTCTGTTGATCAAAACATTCATCATTTTTTCCTGAAGCTACAAAATCAATAGAACTGGTGGAAGGCAATGGGTTCTTCTTCCTACAAACTGGTGGTTTCAGTGGCTGCAACAAGAAATTCTTAATGCTATTATTATTCCAGTTGACTAAAAAAAAATTTTCAAATGGATAAGCTTTTTACTTATAGAATCCAGAATGCCATAAATTGCACATTTACTGGACTCATTTGACACATAGCTACTATCCCTTTTCAGGAAGCACTCGTCAAGAATGGGTACAGCATTTTTCCTGCCTTCCTTGTAATTCTTTCCTCTGGTATAGAGGAAAACAGCATATCCTGTCCTGTATAGATTGTTGGCAGGATCTTGAGCAAAACTTGCCACAAACTCATCAAATTCTGCTATTGCATTCTCTACAGTTCCCACTGCGGTGGTGGACATTGTATTTTGGAGTTGACTTATAGTCGACTTTGAAACTGATATAAAATTGAAAATATAAAATAAATAATTTTAGAAATTATATGAATATGATTGGTTAGAAAACAAAATTAACGTTAACCTTAAGTTAAGGCTTAGCAGTAGTAGGCAGGCTTATTTAATTTACTAATACAATTAACTGAATTTTAAAAATATATATAATATTATATAGATATATTATATATAATTAACAGGGTTGTTAACAATACTAAAAAAAATTATTGGCAATACCAATACCAATACAATTTTAAAACCAGTATTGCAATACCAATACCAATACAATTTTAAAACCAGTATTGCAATACCAATACCAATATTTATTTATTATTGCCTTACCAATACCAATATTTGGGTCATTCGACAAATAAAACGCAAATACGTTTAAAATTTAAATTCATGAGTTATATCTAAAATCTGTCTACATTGGCATTGGATGAAACAAAACATTAACTTGACTCACTTTCAAGCAAGAAATTCTGTAAAAGGAAATCGGAAAGAAAATATTGACCAAAGAAAAAAAATGGCATCAAGATCTTGAAAGTATTACCTATCAGTCCATAATATTCGCAATCATTGAAAAGTTATGAACGAAATAGAACGACGCATTCACGCTACTAAAAATAATTATAATTACAACAAATTTAATATTATATAAATTTAAAATATTTTTTATTTCTTTGTTTGGCCTTATTTTTGTTTGTAGGCCCTAGGCACGGTGCCTAAAGTGCTAAGCCTTAATCGAGCCTTGGCCTTGGTAAGTCACTGGTCAATGCTCATTGCCAAAGATATCATATATGATTTGATTTCTATTATCATTCATTTCATCGATCAGTCTCATTCAAAAATTGTTTGGCAATGTCACTCGCAAGATGGCGACACCAAAGAAAAATTTATTATATTCAGCTTTATTCACAACCAATGTTGTAGAGAATTTATTGAATATTGCTTTTAGTATTGGTTAAAAATCAATACCAATATCAAAAATAATTATTGGCAATACCAATACCAATATCAAATTTCAAGAAGTATTGCAATATCGTCCCAATACTTAAAAAAGTATTGGCAATACTACCAATACCAATACAATATTGCAATATTAACAACCCTGATAATTAACAATAGTTATACTAGCACTACATGTAGTTAATAAGTATAATTAATAATCATATTATAAATATAATGTAATTAAATATAATAATAACATAATTTATAATGAAATATAAAGTTAAAATAAAGTAATATTTTATGTAAATAATAAATAGTCATAGTACTATTAATATTTAAAAAATCATTATTATTATTATTACTACTGACTACTAGTACTAGTTCTTATTATTTAAAGAATCCATAACCCCGAGTATAAGAAAATAATTACTGGCATCTTCCTATATTTTATTTAGGTCTGTCCTAAACTTAAATAACAAGATTTAATTTTAATAATAATAGTATAGCCATCAATCATCAACAACCCCATTTATTTTCTTTCTTAGGGGAGGTCACTCGATGAAGATCGACATTTTCTTAGTTTTAGACTAAGTACTAAGCTAATCACACTTTGAAAAATCATAACTTCTTATACCAGCTTTTGTTTTCAAAAAATAAATTGATTGGGGTTATAAAATAAATAAATCACACATACATGTTAACCGCTATAACATAGAACCCAAAAGAAATTTATATTATTTTATTATTATGCAATTTATGCACATATAAGTGGTACCAGCTAGGTTGACAAAATGTATTCTCTACGTCATTGATGACGAATTACACAAATATTCAAAAATTGTGACGTTCAACGCAAAAACCATCATCATCGCTTACGCCCGTACAAGAAAACTGAAACAATATTTGCGAATTGTTTCGACATGCGCAGAACGATGCGCGTACGGTATTACTTAGTTCTTCCCTTACTTAGTTATCCCTTACTTGCTTATTGATTACTCTCATTAATATTTAAACCTCCACAGTGCACGGTCATGTTGAAACATAAAATTTAAAACATTTCATGTCTCAGAAATGAGGCTTATTTTGATGTCCCTCTTCGAAAGGATACTTTGCGCCCAGGGACTAATTATTCACCCCCCCCACACACACCCTGTATCTTACTCTTGTAATTGTGACGGTTTAAATCAGTGGTTCCCAAACTTTTTTGACCCATGGACCCCTTTTTATAGTCAATACTTGCCCACGGACCCCCCCAGGGGCGGATTAAGACTGCACGGGGCCCCTGGCTGCAATTCAAACTGGGGCCCTATCCAGCCAGTGTACCTTTAGATAAAATGATTGCTAGCAGCTAATATAAGACTGTAACTTGTAAATATTCATCCAAAATGATTATTCATGAAAAAAACGAATTCGAAGAAATAAATTTTTGCCGGTATCCTAAAATTGAGTGTAAAAGACAATTTATAAAATTAAAAAACACATGAAAAAAAAATTCACACCCCACCCGGGGATCGAACCCGCCACCACTTGCACCACAAGCCTTAGTACTTCACATTCGGCCACGAGAGCACATTTAAGGTTGACAATTTAAAATATATATATAATATTCTTTTAATAATTTCTGTTATTGAGCCTATCAAATCAGGTTTTTTGACTGCTAAGACTATTGTGTGGGAAAAGAGATCATTTTAATAGATGAGATTTTATTAATTTATCATATTTTCAGCAATTCATGTATGCATTTGTCCACATTTATTATAAAATATTCTAAGTTTGGGGGCCCTAAATCATCGGGGGCCCCTGGCTTTAGCCCGTTCAGCCCCCCCCCCTTAATCCGCCATAGCCCAGGGAAAAAAAATGCGCAATTTCAGAGTACAATAATTTTAATTCCAAAAAAGCAAATTTTTTTAAGGAAGAAGTATCTATTAAAATTATAACTTTTGCTTAAAATAAAATTTAAAACAATTAATGACTTGGATAACTTGATTAGATTTTATGAGTGTATTTATGTCCGACTCAATGTCTGTGAGTAGCAACCGCAAATCACTGAATCCTTGTTCTACCAAGTAGGAAAACGGGAAAGCAGTAAAGGGGCCGTCCATAAGTACGTTACGCTATTTTTGACTATTTAACTCCCCCCTCCCCCTGTCACAAACTGTCACACATCTCGGACCCCCCCCCCTTAAAGTACGTCACACTTTCGAAAAAAAAATGTTGTTTTTAATAACAAAATAATCAAAATTTAATATAAAACAGCGTGACGTCACACATGGCGGGAACCCCCCCCCTCCTCCCTGTCACAAACTGTCACACTTTCTTACACCCCCTCCCCCCTCTGGAGCGTGACGTACTTTATGGACGGCCCCTTATCTAATATATAGACAATATCTTGCAAACACAAGTCTTGTCTGTGTGTTCAGGTGTCGTGTGTTTACTTGTCGAGTGTTCAGTTGTCTGGGAACTACATATTAAATGATATTATCTTATCTTATCGTATCTGTTACAGAAGCTCCTTCTATACAGAAGATTATTGCGTCATAGGGGCCGTCCATAAATGACGTCACGCGATTTGTGCCGATTTTGACCCCCTCGCCACGCGTCGTCACAAAACCTTAGACCCCCCTTCTAAAAATACGTCACAAATCTTTGATCCCCCCCCCCTAAAAAACACTTTATTTTCTATTTGAAAATAAGTATTTTTCAAATCACTTTTATTGTCATTTAAGTATTTATTATTTATTTAGTGAAGATCTACATTGTAATATCGTAACCCACGTGAAGCATTTTTTAAAAACGTTTAACCGGCCTTCAGAAAACGAACTGTGTTAACATCCTTAGATTATATTTTATTTTAATGCATACAAATTAAACATTGACTATTAATCTATGGCGGATTAAGAGGGGGGCTGAACGGGCTAAAGCCAGGGGCCCCCGATGATTTAGGGGCCCCCAAATTTAGTATATTATATAATAAAAATTGACAAATGTTTACACGAATCGCTGAAAATATGATAAATTAAATAAATTTTAAAAATCTTATCTATTATTATTAATCTGATATCTATTCCGATAAAATAGTCTTAAAATATTAATCGAAAAACCTGGTGGGATAGGCTCAAAAAGAGAAATTATTAAAGAATATTAATTATATATCTTAAATTGACTAATATTTTGTCAAGCTCTGCTGGTCTAATCGGAAGTATATAGGCTTGAGGTCAGTGGCGTAGGTAGAAATTTTTCCGCCCGGGGCGATCTCCAATTTTGCCGCCCTTTTATGGGCCGTTAATAAATGACGTCATGCACCTGGGGGGGGGAGTGGAGTCATTCATTTGACGTCACAAAAAAACGCGCAATTTTAAATAAAAGTTCCAATTATATAAATGATTACCGGCACTTTATTTAATATGACGCTTTACATGGCTTCACGCGTGTTACAATATTAGAGTGCAGCGTTACTCTAAAAATATATTTAAATGACAAAAAAATTGATTTGAAACATGCTCATTTTCAAATAGCAAATACGGCTTTTATTTGGAGCTTTTTGACGTCATATTGAAAAAGAGTTCTAAGTTTTTGAGACGACGTGTGACGAGGGGGGGGGGTGAAAAATCAGCCAAAATCGCGTGACGTCATTTATGACGGCCCCTTAAGTCAATCATGTGATGGTTGTTATAAATTAATAAACATGAATATATACCGGTAATTGTAATTCAAACGAAGTGAAGAAAGGGGAGCATTTTTACGTTTGCATGCCCTTTTTATGTAAGCATTAACAAAAGAGGCCGCATAAAATGATATACCTATAAATACACATTTATAAATATAAAAGAAATATTTTAAAGGCCACAAGAAAGTTATTGAGGTCGCAGATCCCCCCCCCCACCAAATGAGACAAAACATATTCCAAATTTAGACCCCAAAAAATGTTATAGTTTAGTGTAATTTTTATTTTTTTATTAATACATATATGATTTTTTTTAATAAACAAAGAAATGGTATACGTTAGTATGTATACCTATTTATACATTTACTTATAAATGTCATAGTGGAAAAATCGTGTATTATGCTATCAAAATTTAAATTATTTTTAATATCTTGTTCTAAAGACAATATTGCAAGATTTTGTAGTCTTAAATCACTCATTCTGGAACTAAGATATTTTTTTATCAACTTCAGTTTGGAGAAGCTCCTTTCACAACTAGATGCACTGATAGCAATTGTTGAAAACATTTTAGCAAAATTTTAATGTTGGGTACAGTATTTTCCATTCTTTACTGTTGAATATATTTTTATAGATCAAGGGGGCCCTTTCCCACGTTTTTCTAACATAACTCTTCTTGTAGTGTAGGTACAGCCAGGGCTGGTCTTAGGCCTCTGCAACCTATGCCGCCGCAGTAGGCCCCACACTTTCATAGCCCCCACCTATCTTAATCTTAATAATACCTTATCCCTACCCACACTGGGCCCTTTTCGCATACTAAGCCGCACAGGGCCCCGCGATTGCTAAGACCGGCCCAGTGTACTGGATCCTTTTTCTTTCAATATTGAACTGTTCTTTATCAATATAAATAATTAATATCAAATATTTGATCTTCAAATTCTTCATTTAGTAGGTTACATGCGGTATTATACACGAATATTGCCTTGCAAGGACATGCAACTGAGCAGCGCATTCTTTTATTTTATTTTATAATTCCATCAATCGATAAAAACATTTATCGTCGACTTCTTGTTCTGAAGATAGATCCCCGTCTTCTGGTTTTTCCACACTCATATTTTTCCTCCTTCTAACTCCGCGTTCAGTTAATTGATATCTCAAACTCTCTAAAACAGCGGTCTGTATTAGCACATCTCTTTAAGCCATGAAAGAGGCGTACCAATGACGGTAACAACGACTTAGCATCCGGGCAGTTGCCAAGGGAGCGGAGGGCCAATCCATCAATTTAGTCAAATTTAGCCTTTTCCTACCTATTTTTAAAATTTGTCAAGGCTGTAGAAACCCCAGTTACGCTTCTGCACATGAAATGGGTTTGCATTACTTTAAAAAAAAAGAAAAAGAAAGATTGCATTCAACTGTGTAAAATTCCAGCATCTGATATCGTTACTTCTTCAGATGACAATTTTCCAAGAAGCTTGAAAATTTAAAGTATGTTTTTTTCGAAATTATTTATGCTATTGTGCTGTTCATCAGCGGAGAAAGTGGAATATTTTCATGTTCTAGCCATAAATCTTTTAATAATTCTCAGTAAAATAGATGATACACATTACTTTAATTGGATAGGCGTAAATTGTTTAATGAATAACCATATTTTAATGAAAAACACACATTATGTGAGCTACTTTAATGCAATAAAAACTAAATATATTTAATTTTTAGTAATTTACCTTACAATAATTTTCTGAAAACACTGAAATACTAACATAAATTACTAAATGCAAGTTAAACACAGTATCTGAGCCACCATGCCATGTAGGTACTTGTTAGCGCATCATTAAGCGCATTTTGAATTGCAAAAAACTGTCGTGGCGATATTAATTGCACATATTATTCGGCCCAGTGGTGATGTGTAGTTTTCATATGTAAGAGTCGTCTGTGACGTATACCGCTTAATTTTCCAAACAAATCTATAGCTTTTTTGAGCGATTTAAAATTTTTGAACGTTGTTGCGTTAGTTATAACAAACACTATGTAATCAAACAAATGTTGCGCGAATCCGATAATTAAGACTCGATATTAACAACATTTTTGTTTCACCTTGGTTTTCCCCCTTCAAAAGAAAACGGGTGGTTGTTCGAAATGGCCGTGGTGGTCGAGTGGCAGCGCACTCGACTGGCGTACCAATGGTCACGGGTTTGAATCCTTGTGAAGGCATGGGTTTGATCCCGGGGCCTAGGGCGTCCCTGAGTCACCTAGCTCCGAATGGGTACCTAACACTATTTAGGCGGCTGGGTAATGCGTGGAACCCACAAAGCCGTGGCCTGTGAACGCTGCGTTTTTTGCCAACAGATCATCTGTCATGGTCTGTGGACGCAATTATCTTCTGCATAGAAGGAGCGTCTCTATAGATAAGATTGCTTTACTGTTCAAATGTCCCCTCCGCTCCCCCCTAGCTACGCCACTGCCTGAGATGCAAGCGGTCGCGGATCGATTCCCCGGAGGGGTGTGGCATTTTTTAAAATTTGTATTTTTATTTTTAAAATTGTCTTTTACACTCAGTTGTAGGAACCCGGCAAACAGTTATTTCTTCGTGTTCGTTATTTTTTTCTTCATGAATAATGTTTTTGGCTGAATAATTACAAGTTACAGTCTTATATTAGCTGCTAGCAATCATTTTATCTAAAGGTACACTGGCTGGATAGGGCCCCAGTTTGAATTGCAGCCAGGGGCCCCGTGCATTCTTAATCCACCCCTGCTATTAATCATCACGGTTAACGTCTTTGTTTAGAAAAAAAAGTATTTAAAAATAACATTTTTAAAATGTATTTTTAAAAAATCTCATATTGACTGAAGGGCATCCCGTAAGAAAGAGGTCGGCGAACAGGGGTAAATAACCTCACCTAGGGTCAAAAAGGGAATTCTTGGGGGTAATGCAGACTCATTTGGGACATATAACATCCACTACAATCCACTAGATATATTAAAATACGTCATGTGTACGTTTACGCTTGGAACATATGCCCCTTATTGAACCGGTTCCTTCCAGAAAATGCATTTTTTAAAATAATTTGACAACTATGTAGATTTCTTACCTACGTACTATACGAAGGTACATCTACCCTACTTTCATTTATATTGACACGAGTGTCAATAATCTTAAGCCACGTGACTTGTCTATGTCACGTATCCTTTCTGTGATATTTAAAATTAATGCCTTAAAAACTGAGCTAAGAAGAAAAGTTGTTTTTTGCTCCTCTCGAATTGCGATGTCAAGAATTTGATGCATTCAATAAAGTTAATGAATACTTGACTAATTTTAAATGGGCTCATTTACCATTATATCTAGAACAGTGCTTCTCAAATTTTTTAGTATGGCGGACCGGCAGGAATTTTTGCCATTGCACCAGAGACCAGTGCACTATTTTCCCTGCACTGACAATTTTTTCTGTCCTTTTTTTAGAATATCTGTGGACCTGCAGCGGATGGCCCATGGACCGGCACCGGTCCGCGGAACACCACTTTGAGAAGTACTGATCTAGAAGACTAGAATGGCCAGGGGAGTTTGACCAAAAACCAATCGAACAGTTATATCAAACTTAAAACTTTTAAAATTCTATCAAATAGATTCCCTCCCCCCTCCCCTTTTAAAGAAAAAAAGGATATTCCGTGTCGTTTTTACTTAAAATATCTACACATAATCCTATTCAGATCATTTTTAGACACTTGTCATGCTTGTAAAACTCACCAGTAGCATTTTCGGGTGGGGCTAACGACGCTCCCCCAAATCCCCTAGTCCTGTGAGCAGGACCTAGAGTCTGGGGTGGGGGGGGGTAACGCACACATAAACTTGTATATTTTGGGGTAACGGGCAAAAAAGTCCATGAGAGAACCAAACGGACCTGCGGTTACATCACAAATGCTTTGATGTCAACATCATACGACACGCAGTGTAACAATTTCATATGTTATCTTGTGGATTCTCAAACTTAAGGATTATAATTAGATTTAATTTTCATGTCTTGATAGCTTACGCCAACCAGCGTCTAGGGTTGCCAGATGTCCGGTTTTGTACCGGACTGTCCGGTATTATCGTTATTTGTCCAGTGGAAAAATGGAAGCAATACCGGACATTTTACATTGAAATATTGTGCCATCGACAAAATTCGACACTAGTGTCCGGTATTTTTGAGACAGCCACCTGGTAACCCTACCAGCGTCTGATGGCCTACCGACTGGCACATTAAATAAATTGTAAGGGACCAAATATTTCAGTGGAAGTTTTATTTAAAGTTACCCTTTTGATGTGACGTCACATTTCTTCAACCCCCCTCCCTCCCCCTCGTCACACATCGTCACAAAAGTGTGACCCCCTCCCCCCCCCCAGGTGCGTGACGTCATTTATGGACGGCACCATACGCTTATCTATGGTTTGTGTCTAGTCCTGCAACAAGATGCGCTGTAAATAATTCAAATAATATTCAAAAATGTTTTGGGAATCCCAGAAAATAACCATAAAACACTGAAACCATATTTGTATAGTAATGTTCTTTTCTAATCCACAGGTATCTATGCATAGGGGCCGTCCATAAAGTACGTCACGCTATTTTGGACCATTTTTGACCCCCCTCCCCCCTGTCACAAACTGTCACAAATTTCGGGACACCTAAATTACGTCACACTTTCCAACAAAAAATTTAATTAACACCTGATTAAAATATTTAATTTAATACTTAAAATACACTTCACTATTAAATTGTATTAAAATATAAAATTTCCATTTAAAAGTAGGGATGTACCGGATTCAAAATTTTGAAATCCGGCTGGACCTGAAGTGGGCCGGATTTATGAAGTGAATCCGGCTGGAGCCGGAATCAGATTTGTTAAAATGGCCAGATTCCGGATTTTCCGGGGCCATTGTGATTATGAATATATAATCACAATTAGGGGTCTACCGGCCAGCCGGATTTATAAAGTGAAATCCTGCCGGAGCCGAAGCCGGATTTTTAAAATTACATAATAAAAAGGAAACAAAACAATTTGACTAAAAAAAAGACTAGATTGACAAGATATGTGACAAACTCTTGTGCTATATTTAATCTGTTTATTATGGTCCTATGAATTATATTTGCAGTTTTTTTTTAAATTTCATTTGTTAAGTCTTATCTTATCTTATCTATAGAGACGCTCCTTCTATGCAGAAGATAGTTGCGTCCACAGACCATGACAGATGATCTGTTAGCAAGTGATGCAGCATTCACAGGCCACGGCTTTGTGGGTTCCACGCATTACCCAGCCGCCTAACACTAATGTAGTGTTAGGTACCCATTCGGAGCGGGGTGAGTCAGGGACGCCCTAGGCCCCGGGAACAAACCCTTGCCTTCACACGGATTCGAACCCGTGACCATCGGTACGACAGTCCAGTGCGCTAAGGGGCCGTCCATAAATGACGTCACGCGATTTTTGCCGATTTTGTATCCCCTCCCACCACCTCGTCACGCGTCGTCACAAAAACTTAGACCCCCCCCTCTAAAAATACGTCACAAATCTTTGACCACCCCCACCCCCCAAAAAAAAATAATAATTTTTAAAAGAACCTTTATTTTCTATTTGAAAATAAGTAGATTATGTTTAAAATCTTTTTTATTGTCATTTAAGTATTTATTTTTTATTTAGTGAAGATCTAAATTGTAATATCGTAACCCACTTGAAGCATTTTTTAAAAACGTTTAACCGGCCTTCAGAAAACGAACTGCGTTAACATGCTTAGCTTATATTTTATTTTAATGCATACAAATTAAACATTGACTATTAATCATCACGGTTAACGTCTTTGTTTAGAAAAAAAATATTTAAAAATAACATTTTTAAAATGTATTTTTTAAAAATCCCTCAATTGACTGACGGGCATCCCGTAAGACAGAGGTCGGCGAACAGAGGTAAATAACCTGAACTGGGGTCGAAAAAAGGGAATTCTTGGGGGTAATGCAGACTCATTTGGGACATATAACATCCACTACAATCCGCTAGATATATTAAAATACGTCATGTGTACGTGTACGCTTGGAACATATGCCCATTATTAAACCGGTTCCTTCCAGAAAATGCATTTTTTTAAAATTTGACAACTATGTAGATTTTTAACATACGCACTATATGAAGACACCTAAATCTACCCTACTTTTATTTATATTGACACGAGTGACAATAATCTTAATCCACATGGCTTGTCTTTATCACGTATCATTTCGGTGATATTTAAAATTAATGCCTTAAAAACTGAGCTAAGAAGAAAAGTTGTTTTGTTCTCCTCTCGAATTGCAATGTCAAGAATTTAATGCATTCAATAAAGTTAATGAATAGGGCTCCTTGACTAATTTTAAATGGGCTCATTTACCATTATATCTAGAACAGTGCTTCTCAAACTTTTTAGTATTGCGGACCAGCAGGAATTTTTTCCATTGTACCAGTGGCCGGTGCACTATTTTCCCTGCACTGACAATTTTTTCTGTCCTTTTTTTGAGAACATCTGTGGACCGGCAGCGGATGGCCCACGGACTGGCACCGGTCCGTGGACCACCACTTTGAGAAGCACTGATCTAGAAGACTAGAATGGCCAGGGGCGTTTGACCAAAAACCAATCGAACAATTATATCAAACTTAAAACGTTTTTAATTCTATCAAATAGATTCCCTCCCCCCCTCCCCTTTTAAAGAAAAAGGATATTCCGTGTCGTTTTGACTTAAAATATCTACACATAATCCTATTCAAATCATTTTTAGACACTTGTCATGCTTGTAAAACTCACCAGTAGCATTTGTGCTAAAGACGCTCCCCCAAATCCCCGAGTCATGTGAGCAGGACCCTGGGGGGTGGGGGGGGGGTAACGCATACATAAACTTGAATATTTTGTGGTAACGGGCATGAGAGAACCAAATGGAGCTGCGGTTAGATCACAAATGCTTTGATGTCAACATCAAACGACGCAGTGTAACAATTTCATATGTTATCTTGTGGATTCTCAAAATTAAGGATTATAATTAGATTTAATTTTCGTGTCTTGATAGCATACGCCAACCAGCGTCTGATGGCCTTCCGACCCGCACATTGAGAAGCACTGATTTTTTTTTAAAAAGAAGAAAACAGTCATTAAATAAATTGTAAGCGACCAAATATTTCAGTGGAAGTTTTATTTAAAGTTACCCTTTTGATGTGATGTCACATTTCTTCAACCCCCTCCCTCCCCCTCATCACGCAATGTCACAAAAGTGTGACCCCCTCCCCCCCCCCTAGGTGCGTGACGTCATTTATGGACGCCCCCTAAGGCATGTGACGTAATGTATTTTTAAATATCATTTGATTTTTTTTAAAAAGAAATATATTGATTATTATTATTTGTAGGTAGTTTGAAATTACATTAATGTTTACGCATGACGAAAATTGAAAGGTTGCAAGTAAGTTACCGTAATTACAAATAGGAATCTACATACTGGTGTAAGAATTTTGTGTGTGATCACGTGACAGTCATATGACACAATAAAAATTAAACATGGCTTCCAATGCAAATCTGATAAATCAGAATAAAGTGCTTATTTTAACTGTACTGTTTATCGCATATTTTTCTAAGGTAAACAGTGAAAAACTTGCAACATTAATTATCCAAAAAAGAAACTTAAGTTAGTCATTGGCCTAAAAACGAAAACAGTCAGTGATTATAGCGCTTTCTGGTTGATGTCTTCTTGGTCTAAACTAAACGTTAAACTTAAATTAATTAAACTGCAGTTTTAGCACGCATATATAATATTATTTCGCAGCAAATTTTAATTTTCTTGTGAGAAATTATTAAAATTAAATGCATTAATATTATATTGGCTGGTTATCGTTATAAGTTATACAGGACAAGATGGTGGCCGATGCTACTGACGTCACTTCGACGACGTCGGGTTGCTACCGTCACCTGTACCCCACACCCTGCAATTACTGAAAGATTTATGGGTTTGTGTTCTTGCGCCGATGTTGTTGTTGTTCGTCCGTTGTAGTCGACGATGACCACTCTCATCATATTTGTATTTAGTTTTAGAATTGCAATAGTTGAATTTTCCGAAATGGAAGGTTTTAATTTTAGGGTTATGTTTAGTTGTAGTGATTCTGACGCAGAAACTCTGAGTACCATTTTTTTCGTCATTTTTAATAATTTTTATAGCAGTTTTCAAAATCTAGGCGTCGATTAAAAAACAACCCACCCCGCAAATTTGAGAATCTCTACTCCCCCCCCCCTCTTTTTAAAAAAATTTCTACGCATTTTCTGGTTTTCAAAATCACTGCTTCCCTAAAAATCCCCCCCTCCCATCCCCCTATAACGAACTACTTTTCTCCTAGGTCACATGCCTTAGCGACAAGATGGCGCCCGGAAATGACCTTATTTTGGGCCGTCCGGTATAACGCTAATTTACCGTTATATTTTAGCTATTATAGCACTAATTTGTAAGTTTTATTCATTTCTAAGGCATTTTTTCGGCTCTATATATTACTTATCTGGTCACGATACATCCATTTTGTTTTTCTACCACCCTGCTTGCCAGATAATTTTTACCCATGCTAAAATAAATTTACTGACTGAAGATATTTTTAAAAAAGTATTATTCATCTATTTTAATGTTCTTAGAAGATAAATAAATATTTTAAAGACAATTTCTTTTTATATTCCGTTACTAGATGTTTGATTCTTATTTTGCTTGTTTTTAAGTGAGAAAATTTCATTTTGCATCTTACTGTGACAACCCGGCAAGTAGGGTACTACGTAAAGAAAATTGATGTATCCCACTCCGATTATGTAGCTTTAAGGGCTGAAAAAAGCCTTAGAAATTAATAAAACTTACAAATTAGTGCTTTAATAGCTAAAATATAACATATATTAATGCATTTAATAAATTAAAAATGTAAGTTCTCACAAGAAAATTAAAATTTGCTGCGAAATAATATACGTGCTAAAACTGCAGGATTACCACTAAACTAAACGAAACACTTACACTGCAGCTTAAAAAAGTCTAGTCTAAGTCTAAGATAAGTCTTAGAATTAGTGACTTAGTCTAAGTTTTGTTTTATTTTCATACTTAGACGACTAATAAACTTAGTACTTCTATTAGTTTTTTGTTTGTTTGCTGACGAAGGCTTTCTGCCGACACTTTCATTATTTTGAAGCTTTTTGTCAGGCTCACACATAGATTTGCCATTTTCTAGAGCCAATTTTTTTTCTTGTCAGACTGATTGCCACTTTCAGTTTAAGACTTTGTTATACTTTGTAACTTTGTCTGTATTCCCCGTAATTAGCTAATTATTATTAGGCTTTAAAGTTATTTAAATATTTCTTTATAGGTCCATACAACAAAAACATTCTCTATTGATTTCAAGAACAACACATTTCTGAAAGATGGTGCGCCTTTTCGATACATATCTGGTAGTATGCACTATTCTCGTGTTCATCCAGATTACTGGGAAGATCGACTGTTGAAAATGAGAGTGGCTGGATTAAATGCACTTCAAACGTAAGGAATACTCAACTTGTTTTAATTCATTCTCTTCATTATAATATATGGCACAAGTACTTTTGTGTAGTAGTAGTAGTATTAATATATTTAGATGGTCTACACTAAATACAATACAATCAATAAATAACCAAGACTAAAGATTTTTTTTTACATTCCCTTTCTAAAGATATGTTCCTTGGAATGTACATGAATTAGAGCCTGGATTATTTAACTGGGAAGGAGGTTCTAACCTGGAAAGATTTCTCAAACTTGCACAGAAATCAGATCTTCTTGTTTTACTCAGACTAGGACCATACATTTGTGGCGAATGGGAGTTTGTAGGTTTTCTATTTTGAATTCCAAGTTATGAACTTCACTATTTTTCTTAAAATCATAAGTAAATAGGAACCTAATAATACATGTAGTAATGAATATCTTCATTTAAATTTTAAAAAAAAACTTGCTTCACTCTTCTCAGGGTGGTTTTCCAGCATGGATACTTAGAGAAGAGCCAAACATAGTTTTGCGCACAAGTGATAATGGTAATGTGATTTAGATAACGGAACGTGTTATCTTAATCTTAAGAATTAAAAAAAAATGAATTATCATTAGCTAGATTTTAATACAACAAATATATGTAAATATAGCACCATTGATGAAGTCATATGTTTTAGGTTTGCCACACTTAGAGAATGGCATTTTTTATTTACTTAGTTTTAACATTCCTTTTGAAGCATATCTCAGATTGGTGGACAAATGGTTTACTGTATTGTTAAGCAAAGTGAAGCCATTCTTATATGAAAATGGAGGTCCTGTTATCATGGTTCAGGTATGTAAACTGATGTTTGCTTCACAAAACTATTGATTTAAATAATATTTCAAGGCTACCCACAGACATCTGTTTACAAAGAGAATATGGTTGGTGTATATGAACATTTTTAATCTAACAGTACAATTAAAAGTTTAAAATACAAAATGCACAAACAAATTGTGCAATTAAAACAATAAAAAAGTTTATAACAGTTGTTCTCTTCAGACACACTTAAACAGAGAAAAAAAGTGTTTACAGGGGTAGAATGCCCCCCCCCCATTTTGTATGCTTCTACTTCTATGGGATGAAATGAATGTGTTCTGGTTAAAACAATAAAAACGTATCACAGGTTATGGATAAATCTTAAATTTACGTAAGATGGAACTGAACAATAGATGTTGAACTTATGAAAAGATAATAAAAACACAACTTAGCTTGGTGCTAGACTAATAGGATTATTTCAGTTTTTCCATTGCAGTAACTTTCTGTATGATGAGACTAAATTTATCGTTAGTCCTGTGATAATGATCTTAGATTAATGTCTTTATGAATGTTGTGGAAAATAGAATTAAATCTTAGCATTGCATTTTCTATTACTTTATATAACATTCTAAGATGCTTCTCTTCATGTTTCTTAACATACATTTTCTTTGTGATTTTCTAAAAACACCTGTATTTTAGATTGAAAATGAGTATGGAAGCTATTTTGCTTGTGATGGAATATATATGGAGTACCTTGTAAATAAAGTAAAGTCAGAGCTTGGTGAAAATGTGACATTGTATACTACAGATGGTTGTGGTTTCCAATACTTGAAATGTGGAAAGGTTGAAGGAGCATATGCCACAATAGACTTTGGGCCTGACAGTTAGTATAAAATTTATAACATAACTTTTAAAAAATTAATAAATCTTATCTTATCAATACAGACGCTCCTTCTATGCAGAAGATAATTGCGTCCACAGACCATGACAGATGATCTGTTGGCAAGTGATGCAGCGTTCACAGGCCACGGCTTTGTGGGTTCCACGCATTACCCAGCCGCCTAACTAGTGTTAGGTACCCAATCGGAGCTGGGTGACTCAGGGACGCCCTAGGCCCCGAGAACAAATCCTTGCCTTGACATGGATTCGAACCCGTGACCATCGGTACGCCAGTCAAGCGCGCTGCCACTCGACCACCGCATCCCCGTGATACCCTGTAGTAGAATTTGAATACTGGCATGCTGATTTTTTAATAGACTTAATTATCAACCAAACATATATCCAGGGCCAGCCTTAGGCCACTGCAACCTATGTGGCTGCAGTAGGCCCTACTCTTTATTTTCTATTACAAAATCTTAATTTTCACTTATTATCCATATCCCTAACCAGACTGGGCCCCGCGCAATCCGTTTCGTATAGGGCCCCGCAATCGCTAAGACTGGCCCTGCTTATATCATACTTCAAAAGCTTCAGATAAAATTAACTATCATTAAATAATCTCTACTTTATTTATACTTTCATTGATTTGAGTTATAGTATACCAGAGCTTCTGTCAACATCAGGATCTTTTACAACTTAATTAACTAAAAAAATTAACAACCATTGTGTTCAAAATTTGTCAATTGGACAGAATATTTTTATGTGTGGTCTTCTTTAAGTCATCGTATATACAAGTGTACCTCTTCCAAATAAAAATGTACCCAATAATTATTTTATTGTTGATTGTTCTTTCAGCTGACCCAGTTGAATGTTTCAGCTTACAAAAGTTTTATGAACCTTTTGGACCAATGGTTAGTTTAAAAATAATAATACTTAATGAAATGTCATTCTTGAACAGATACATTACATGTAATTTATAATCTTATATTATAGGATTCAGCACCAATATACAAAATTATAATAATACTTTTTCAATAAATGATCCCTGTCTCCTTGCCCACTCCACTTATAAATTAAGGACTTACTCAAATTTAACCATACATTTAAGTTTAAGGTGCTCTGGTACTAGTAGATTAAACTTCATTCATTTATTATTTCTGATAACTACTTTTAAAATAATAAATTTTATTTTGGTAGTGTGTATTGGGGAAGAAATGTCTCCCAGATTTCAAAAGCCAAATAAATGCACAAAAATTACTAAATACTGTATATAAATATGTACATGTAGTTTGTTTTAAGAATATATTAAAAATGAGTTTGTATTTTTTGGTCCATACTTTGTCAGGTGAATTCAGAGTATTATACTGGCTGGCTTGACCATTGGGGATCACCTCATTCTAAAGGGAATACTACCAACATAAGCAAGTACTTGGATAAGATGTTATCTCTGGGTGCCAATCTTGATATGTACGTGCCACTGTCAATTCATCTCATATGTTGGAGGTTCACATATTGCTGCACAACTTTTTTATGCTTATGTATATAATTATATACCCCGTTACTAATGAATACAAAATCTGTAGTTTATCTGATAAATGTAATTAAAAATTAAGAAGAACCATACAAACTGCGAGTGACTAATTACAATTACATGTACATTACTTTGTACTTACAATCTTTCAGGTACATGTTTATTGGAGGCACTAATTTTGGATTTATGAATGGTGAGTTTCATTTTTTTTTCTTCTTAAACTTAAATGGGGTGTTTTTTTTGTCTTTGATCTAATTTTTTTTTGATGTCTTTGATCTACTAAGATAGAGTTTTTAATATTAATATTTTTGGATGCACAGCCTTTTTGTAAAATGCTGCATCTAAAGTGGCCTTCTTTCGGCCTTCACCTACCATGTTGTAATTTATTCAGTGCTTAATATTTTCTTTTGTTCTAAATTATAATGAAATTTGAAAATTTGTGTTGTGAATAGTGAATAGATTAATTTATTTTAGGAGCATGAAAAAAAGTTTGTTGGGACAAAGCTTAGGGAGGGAAAGCGGTAGCATTAATTCATTAATTTGATTTCTCATGTGTCACTTGAATGGAAATCTTGGTGAATAGCACTTAATGGTAGATAGCTGTGCTTGATTGTTACATGCTTGTGCTTATGTGTTTATACAAGTTAATACACAAGAGAATATACTTATTTACATCACTTCAACTTCATACATATTCTTTGATTAAGAATATGAAACTCAATAACGGTTTGATCTATCCTTGTTCTTGTATAAAATGTATCTACTTTTAGGTTTTGAAAGCTACAATCAAAACTGGCCTTGTGTAATGCTTAAGATCCATATCAGCCTGTCCCCACCAGCTATGATTATGATGACATGACAGTCAGGCCTGAGTATTGTTTTCCTTATTTCAGGAGCTAACAGTCCTCCATATCAGCCTGTCCCCACCAGCTATGATTATGATGACATGAGAGTGGCCTGAGTATTGTTTTCCTTATTTCAGGAGCTAACAGTCCTCCATATCAGCCTGTCCCCACCAGCTATGATTATGATGACATGAGAGTCAGGCCTGAGTATTGTTTTCCTTATTTCAGGAGCTAACAGTCCTCCATATCAGCCTGTCCCCACCAGCTATGATTATGATGACATGACAGTCAGGCCTGAGTATTGTTTTCCTTATTTCAGGAGCTAACAGTCCTCCATATCAGCCTGTCCCCACCAGCTATGAATATGATGACATGACAGTCAGGCCTGATTATTAACGAGCATCAGTTTCTCAATGTTTTCCTTATTTCAGGAGCTAACAGTCCTCCATATCAGCCTGTCCCCACCAGCTATGATTATGATGCTCCACTAAATGAGGCTGGGGATATTACACCCAAGTACTATGCAATTAGAGATATTATATCTAAGGTACACTGTTGTTCATTTCATTGTCCCATTATTTCAAAATAGATTCCCTTTTCTATTTCTAATGCTTAAGGTCTAAATCCAAATATGCACCAGTACTTGTAATAATAAATTTCCTATAAGAGACAATGATAAAATTGATAAATTAGTAACTTTAAAAAAGTTTTTAAACCACATACCCATAGCTTCATTTTTATTTTAAAAACCAGGCTAAATTACATGTTATTACTGATGTTATTGAACGTACCTGTTTATAAAATATATTTTATTAATTCATCTTTTTTTTAAAAATCTGGTGTTAATAAGTACGTTAAGGATCTAGAAGTGAAATAAACTACTTATATTATTTTAAATCTGCATTATAAACAATAAGAAATTAATTTCGAATTTTGTCTAACTACTAAATAAGCACTAACTTTTGATTTATTAATCAGTAGGTTACTATAATTTATATAAAAGATCACCTAAAATTAATGTAACATTAACATTTGATTTATTTAATTCTTCCAACCTCCCCCACCCCCCAACCACACACACTAACAACTGCTAAGAAAAAAGATTACCAAACTAGCCTACCGGGATGTCGTTTCTTTTCTGAAATTAAACTTGTCTCATTAGTGCTTTAAATAATTCTCAGAAAATAATGGTGTTCAAAAGTATCCATAACTCAAGACAAGAAATTGAATCATTAAAATTAACAGTGACTATTTGTTACATTCATTAAAAATTAAATTCTTCATGTTCAGTTATAGTATAGATATATAATAGAAACTAAATATGTAAATATTGAAAATGGGATGATGTTCATAAAGAATGATGCTGTAGGGTAACTGAACACACAAACATGCACAAAATAATCAACCTTCAACCTAATTATTATTACTACACATTAGTTTACAAAGAAATAAATTTGTTAAAGTTATAATTTTTCCAATCACCATCACTATTTTTGTTTTCAGTATCAAAAACTACCAGATATTCCTATTCCTCCCAATTCTAATAAAACTGGATACGGAAATATATCAATGGACTTTGTAAGTGGTAGATATGTTTTATCCAGTATATTGCCAAAGATATTGAGTTATTTCCTCTATTGTTTTGGTTTTTTAAAATTTAAATGTACCAGGTATTTGCATTTATATTTGTGTTATAATAATAATTAGTTTGTATTTCCTTATTTTAAAAATAGTAAAAGTAAGAAAATTGGAGTGTAAAATTGTTCAATTAATTAATAATATTACATATATATATATTTTTTTTTGAGGTTTGTATCATTCAAGATGCCCTGCATTTTCTCAGCCCAGGTGGACCAGTGTTGTCTTCATATCCTATATCAATGGAAAAGATTGGCTTTGTGAGATTGAGTAGCAATATAATACTTTTTTCTTGGCAGTTTACTGAACTTGATTAAGTTATATGATATAGGATCTGAACAAATATTTTATTGTAAAACAAAGGAATCTAAAATATAATTTAAACATATTTTAATATATAGCATAATTTCAGTCCGAATAATATCTTTCAATTCAACAGTATCATCTAATCCAGGTTTGCATAGACAAAATATGAAAGTGATCAATGAAAAAGGAACCGCCTCAACTTTTTTTTTAATGACTAATTTTTAAAATTATAAATTTTAAGTCGATACACTAAATCTATGAAATACATCCCATTTTTAAATGCTTTATATTAACTCGTTGTGTCTGGTTGGTTGTTTGTCCAAAAAGCTTTGGATCGATTTTAAAATCTCTTCCTCATAAGCTAGCGAGCTGAAATTTTGCAGGCCGTTTCATGCCGATGATAAAAACGATGTATCAAAATTTCAGATTGATCGCATGTACTGTAATTAAATTATTGAATTTTTAGATTATTTTATTTATCTCTATATATCATGTTATTTTTTGAGATAGGGTGTGGCGGTGCGTATTATATCAAACGACCTTTATAATACTATCTTGTTGCGCGATTCGGTGCGTAGTATATGGACGATAATTTATATATTCCCGATCGGTGCGCATTATATTAAACATGTTTTACCAGACATAACTAAAATTTAGGATTTTTGGATTGTTGTGCGCTGCTGCATATTATAATGAACATTCTTTTATTTATGTCTCGTATATAAAGGATTTATAATAAAAAACTTGTTTTTTTTACGGGGTTTTTTTTTAATACAATATATTTATACTTCATATCTATGATTAATGTTAAATGTTTTTTAAAAAATTCAAATATAAAAAATAATGATTTCTTTATATTTTCACAGTACAGTGGATTTATTTTATACAGATTCATATTAACTGAAGAATATGCTAATCCCACACCTTTACAAACAAAAGGAATTAGAGATCGAGCTGTTGTGATGGTTAATGCTGTAAGTACATATTTGCTGATAAAATACATAAAATATATGAAGACCTCAAGGGAAGAAACGGCTATGTGACATTTTTGAATTTTTTTAGTTATCACCTGTATCTGATATTCTGATAGAGGATCAAAAATAGAATGTTCTGAATGAGGTTTTATTAAAATAAAAACTGTCTGGCCTTATTTAAAATCCAAATCCATTTAGTTAATAATCTATTCAATCTGTATAATTTTTACACTTAAAACTTTAATATCTCAAAACTACAAAAATGTGACATAGCCGTTTCTTCCTTGAGCTCGTCATATGTTTTGAATGTGTAATTCCAGTATCGTATAAAAAAATATTTTTAGCAAAACTGTACCTAAATTTGGCCTGTCTACAACAAAATCTATATCTTAAAATAAATGTTCTGTTTAAAATAATAAAAAGTTCAGCATATAAATAAAGTTTTATATATTAATAGCGTCAGTTGTTTTTTTTCCATTTATTATTTAAAAGTATTTAAAATTGGTACTTTTATATATACTGTATGTCATATTATTGCAGTATCTTTTAATTTTAAAAATCTA
The DNA here is from genome assembly GCA_944989445.1 of Ampullaceana balthica. Lineage (NCBI taxonomy): Eukaryota > Metazoa > Mollusca > Gastropoda > Lymnaeidae > Ampullaceana > Ampullaceana balthica. The sequence goes on along the minus strand of CALYLW010000069.1, from coordinate 593,304 downwards.
GAATCAAGCTTTTGTAATCTGATGATCTTTGAAATTACGGATGCTAGTATTCTAGTATGTAATTTTTTAGTTTTTGCATGAAAAATTTATTAGTATTGCGAAATTACACAAATATATTGAAGTTGAAGGCCAAACTTTAAAAAAAAATTATTTAAAATGTTTAAATAGGTTCCATTTGGCCTGATGGATAGAGAAAATACAACTGTGAACATAACAGGAAAAGCAGGAGAAACTGTTGATATTTTAGTGGAAAACCAAGGGAGGATAGGATTTTCTACAAAAATGAATTTCAATACTAAGGTATTCTATTTAGTATTTATAGTTATTGTCATGTGAACATTACTGATATCATAATACCTTTTTATTTAAAAATATATTCATATTGTGAATTACCTAGCATAAATTTGAGGATATAATGAAAGACATACTGCACTTCATTCTACTTGCACCTGCAACTCAATTTTCATATATGTATTATTTAGTAAATATTTAAAAATTGAGTTAAAGTTCTGAATGGTAATTTTATGTTTTGTAGTTGTAGGGTTATTATTAATTGGTATCCTAGAATAAAATAATTCCTTTTCAGATTGTAAAATATGGAGCTTTATATCTGGTTTGACAAGGCTATCTTTAAAAGGATTTTTTTTTCAAAATAATTAGAAAATTAAATTCATTTACAATAAAATGAACAAAAAAACTTATTTTAAAGAATGAGGCCCAGCTGCAGTGAGGAATGTAGACTCTCTCATGAACAATAATTTTTTAGTCACAAACTAAGTAGTCACACGATTGTGATCGATTGTGGGATTTAATGTGAGATATAAAATTTGATCAACTAACACAAAAGTTCTGAGTCCCCCTGTGTGACTACTTAGTTTGTGACTAAAAAATTATTTTCTGCTTTTTCATGCGAGAGTCTACATTCCTCACTGCAGCTGGGCCTCATTCTTTTAAAAAAGTTTTTTTGTTCATTTTATTTTCTACTTTAATGCGTTAACAAAAAATTTGTAAAACATAATTTCATTCATGAAGTCCTGTTAAATGACCTGTTAGCCAAGTTCATCTAGAGACGAAATGTGTGAGCGAAATTTGACATTTTCTATAAATATAAACTTACACATTCTTAACTCCTTTCCATGTGTGCGCTCATCCACTTAGCAGAAAGAAATATTATTTTCACAACACATGGATTGTCTATAAAAGACATTCTAATAATTTCGCTTGTTCTATCTGGAATGATTTTCTATACACATTACACATATATACACAACACGACTATGCATCACGGGAAGTGTGTCATTTTTTACTTTTGTTTTTCCGCCCGACCGACTGCCTGCGAACCCAAGAGACAACGGTGAAGTTAATATAAGGGATTGAATTAGACAACCCATAAAAACAAAGGAAGTTAATATAAATATAAGGGATTGAATTAAACAAACCTGTAAAAACACATTTTTTTACTATAAATCCCTTATATATGAGACATAACTAAAAAGTATTTATCATGCTTAAATGCGACAAACATTTACAGACTGAGATTGCCTTAAATACCCTTTGTTGTAAAACGGAAAAAGTTTTGGTCACGGATGGTTGAACTTAACTCAGCGCGACGCGTAAAATGTCAACAAAAGCTTGCCGCTACATATAGAGATAAACTTAAAATGCAATAATTTAATTACGGTACATTCGATCGATCTGAAAATTTAATAGCTTTATCCTCCCCACAAGCTAAACCTACTGTGAAAATTTCAGCTCTCTAGCAAGTCAGAAAACGTGTTTACAAGCATTTTGAAAAAGTTGACGACAGAACCAGATGCGTTGAATCTGGAATCCTTCACGAGTTAATAGGATAGGGGCCTCAAAAATAAGAGATGCTCCATATTTTAAAATCTGAAAAGTAATAATTTTATTTGAGGATACCACTTAATACCCTTACATCAAGATGTTTCCAAAAATTAAAAATTTTCTTTAAATAGAAAAATTTACCAATTTTAAATAGCCTATATGAAACTTTTTTTTTAAAATATGTTTCTGTACCATCTGCCTCCAATTTCCTGACCCTCAAACTCAAATATTAAGTCAGAAATAATGAAATAGATAAATTCCATAAAGTTATGATGAATATATTTAATTTTAATGATCCCAACATTGACAGGCAAAGGTTTTATTTTATAAATAAAATCTAACCTTATTTGCAAGGTGAGTTCAAGTTAAAAAATATTTTAATAGTAATATTGTAATTGTAATCAACATAAATTTGTTAACCCAAAAGCCATTTAACTGATTCATATTAATATGCAACTTAACTTAGTTATTGGAAAAAAAAATGTGTGATGTCTGGGATAAATTGGAATTTAAAGCTCCTTTTCCAAGACATACATATTTTATTAAATTTAAAGATTGACATTAGATTGTATCACTCCACTACTTCTTTGCCTTCCTGTATAAGCAAAGATTGACTACAAGTACATGCTCTACTGCAGGTTTTCTTTCTATTGCTTAGACATGACCTAAAACTTTCTGAATAATCTTTCTCTTTTGATGCTTCAAAACAATAAGAATTTTCTTCAAGTCTTCCTACAGGAGCCCTTTTTTGAAAATACCCAACGGTTATATATTTAAAAGAAAAATGTTTTCTATTGTTTTGTTTCAGGGAATCATTGAAAATGTCACTTTGAATGGTAATATTGTGATGGATTGGCAAATTTTCCCATTGAATTTAGAAAATATTCCTAATATTACCATATTATCCAAGAATCAATTTAGGTATGTAACCTGTTACAGAAATAAAAACATGATACACATTAATAGAATTAGAAACGCAATTAAAATCATGAGTTCAGACCAACTGTTACCCACTTTATATAAACCATGGAGCACTTGCTATATCCAGTTTTCCCTCAAGGCTCCCTATGTTATTTTTGGACTTTGAAATGTTTTGTTCTGCTTACTTTTGCCTTTAAGTAATTAATAATCAATTTAAAAAATAATAATGTCTCTTGACGTATCACAATATTATTAATTTTAAGTTTAATCAATACCCATCAACTGATACAATATTAGGCAGTGCAAAAACACCTACTGTTTACATGTCAATGTATGCCATCTAAATCTAAGGTCTAATAATTACTAAATCAATCCATAAAATTTATGTTGTAGAGTAATATCTTTATAGTGTAACCATGTACAAGGCTTCTGCTTGCAGTTATTGCTCAATGATAAATTGGTTTGCACCTCATCAGGTGGCTGCGGGGCATAATTTTGAGAAATGTTGGTATGAGTTTTAGCTATGGGTAATGAACATAATATTTTGTCAGAATTTTTAAAATGATTGTTTTTTTAATTATTATTATTAGGTATAAATTGAATAAACACACAAAGTTAAGGGAAAAAGCCAAGATATTCTTTATCATAATAAACTTCTCATAGTCTATTGCATTTTATTAAATGCTACAATCTCCTCTTTTTTTCTTCTCTTTGTGCAAAGAACCAAGAAACCATTTAGATCATCTGACAGCCAGTTAATGACACCATCAATTTATAGGGGCTCTGTTGCCATTCCTATATCACCATTTCATCCTCAAGATACTTATCTAGATCCAAGACCATGGAAAAAGGTTAAATCTTAACTCTAACAAAACAGTTTACACACTAACTAAAACCTTTAATTTTAATCATATTATGTATGTGAGAGTGAATAGTTATGTTAATCAACTCAACACAGCTATGTTTAACACCACTGCATCCACACAAGCAATCACTTAGATGAATTACTATGAATTCACTTCACTTCCATTATTTACATGTTAAAATTTATTTATTTATATAATATTAATATAATACTTCACAGGGTCAAGCTGTGGTCAACAATTTTAATCTGGGAAGATATTGGCCTGGTGTAGGACCACAAGTGACTTTATACATTCCCAAGCCAGTTTTTAACAAACCACCAGCGTTAAATTACCTGTTCCTACTGGAGATAGAAAATGCTCCATGTCTAGAGAAATCATCTTGCCAAGTCATGTTAACCAATACTCCTTTTATAGATGGTCCTACTTCACGTAAAAAGAATGTGGCATTTAGAAATCTTAATCAACACACCATTCATTAAATTATGACTACTTCTTAATGGTTCTTTTTTAAAAATAATATTTAAAATCCTTTATTATTATAGAAATAATTGTAATTTATTTTCATTGAAATTCTTACTCGAAACTCAAACTATGTACATTCAATTAATGATTGTATGAACTTTCACACATTTCCATTGCTTATGTAAACAAATTTGTAGAAGTATAGTGTTTGTTGGCACCTCAGTGTGCAAAAAATTGTACATTCCCTTTTGTCTGGATTGGAGATCTGTGTGGAACTTTGTTATTTTTGTTCAAATATTGAAGTATGAGGTAGCTAAAAATATTTCAAGCTTCTGAAAGGTCACAACCTGCTTTTCTTTTTTTTAAAGTAATATTTTTAAATGGTAGTATTCAGCTTTTCCAAAGTTACTAGTTTTAATTAAATTAAATACTGATATCAAACTAAAGCACATTCAATTTAATTTTGAGATTTAAGGATTTATTTGCTGAGCTAAGTAATCTTTTTGTTATGATTTTTTGACACATGCTTCAACATTTACTCAAGAAAATAAGACTGTGATAAAACAATGTGCAGCTATTTTATTCTAATTTTATGACCATTAGGTGTACGGGAACATTAAATTCCCTATTCAAATGTGTAAGTTTGAGAGTATATACTATGTACTATAATATATATTACATGATGGTTTTAAAATAAACTAGACATTCTGTGTGTGATCTATTCATATTCCTATACTATTATTGTTTCATTTGGTTTCGTAACACAGCAATTAATTATTACATGTGCACATTTATAACAAGAGCGGAAATATATAACACATCGAAAATGTCGAACTTAAAGTATTTTAATTTTATATTTTCAAAATAAATGTCTTAAGGAATTCTATATAAAAACTCCCCATTTTCATCATACATAGAATTTCCTGAAAGGTATCTTTTTCGTCTATTTTTATCAATATCTGTTGTCAAGGACTTCTTAGGGAGTGAGGAAATACTGCCAGGCTGATACTGATGTTGATAATTTATGATAGTGGCCCTTTTGTCATTAAATTTTGAAAATGTCTTATTTTGAGAAACATCACAGTTAGATTCTTCAGTATTTTTTGGAAAGGAATTCTCAGCATTGTTCGTTTTACCAAGGGCATTACCAATGTCCGATAAAATTGAAGACAGGCGTGCTACTTTGTCTTGTAATTTTAGACTATCAGTGAGATTAACTTCCTTATTTAAATAACAGTCTTCAACAATTGATGAGAATGGTCCAACTGCAGAATATGATTTTTTCTGCTTCTGAGGAAATGGCAAATGCATAATTCCAGAAGCATTACCAATAATATTTTTATTATGAAAGATTTTCAACTTTTTGAAGACTTCTTCATCAAAAACTGTTGAATCTCCATTTTCTAAGGCATTTTTTAAATCAATCCAGTTTTTCTGTACTTGCAAATCATGTTGAATAATGTCTTCCTCTCTATGTAATCTAATAGGAGACCTCAATATTTTTTTAATACATTCCTCATTTACAGGAAAACTAACTGCCAGTTTTTCTATGGTCCATTCCATGGGATCTTTTTCATGTAAAAATCGAAGCTGTTCTTTTGCTGTCCAAGTTAATAAATTTGGTACATCTGGCTTTTTGAAATATTTCCGCTCAATAGTCTTGGCTCTTAAAAATGCACGTTCTTTCATCCAGTTCCTGTGTACAAAAAATGTGTTTTAATAAATCATACAATGAGTTGTTTTTTTTAAACAAAAATTTCACATTATTAACATTTAATGCCCTATAAGTTTTTCTGTAAACTTCCGCCTCTGTCCTGTAAGGATTTCCTGTTTATTGCGATCAACTGGTTAAGAATTTTAAAGAATTGCTGAAATGTATGTATATTATTGTCATACTGACTTCATCTTTTAGGATAAGAATGGTTATTTTACATATCCAAAAGGCCTTCTTGAGTTTAATACTAATTTTACATGTAGTTTTGTACTATTATTTTTACAAAAAAGTATAGCAAAATTACATCTTCAAAAAAAAAGAGGAAAAACTACCACAAATCTGCGCAAATCGAGCAATAACTTTAGCGAAGGCAACCGCCGCCATTTCTGGAAGTCGACTAAAGCTTCTCTCATTAAATGAAGAATTTCTACTTTCTATGATTTCATTACTAAAGAGAGTGCCATCGAGGCGCGCTTTACCGCGCTTTGGTATTAAAGACATGGTGCGCATTACCGGGCTTTGGGGCATTAAACGCTAAATTATTATTACTAATAACTACAGCATAGAAGTAGAACTTAATAGAAGAACAGTATTAGAAAATATCCATGATTTTTTTATAATACCAAACAAAGATTCATTTATGCCATGACTTACAAAATCAATATAATATGATAACTTCTTATTACTACTGCTTATTTAAATTTAATACTCAGCTATGTAATAAGTATTTTATTTTTATTTCATCAAATGAACAAAACACATAATTAGAATGGGAAAGACGGGATGCAACAATAGCATAATTTATGGTTGAATGTGGGAAGCGAGCCATCACATTATATGATTCTAATAATATGGGGCAATCCATATATTACGTACACACAGAATTCGTATTTTTTTACCGGCCCCCGTACATTTTCGGGACCCTCCCCATGTGTACGTACAAATTAGCTCACCTCTCCCCCCTAATTTTGAAAAAATAAATTTTAAGCCGGAGTCAAAAGATATTGGATTTACTCTTTGAAGTCGTCCATAAATGACGTCACACGCCTAAAAAGGGGGCGGGGAAGGGGGTACACATTTGTGACGAGGGGAAGGGGGTTTTAAGAAATGTGACGTCATGTCAAAATGCGCACTAAAATATTTGGCTTTTTTCTTTTCTGTTCAAAGCTTCGGGGCCGTCCATTCCCGCGAATATGGCCGATTGTCCCCCCTCACGAGTCGTCACTAAAAGTTAGACCCCTCCCCCTCTTTTCCAATATTACGTCACAAACAAAAACATTTTTTAATTTGAAAATTAGCATGTTTCAAATCACTTTTTTGTCATTTAAGTTTAAGTATGTATTTAGTGTATAGCTGCACTCTAATATCAAAACACGCGCGAAGCCCATGTAAAACGTCATTAAATAAATTGAAAACAATCAAATATTTAAGTGGAACTTCTATTTTAAGTTGAGAGTTTTGATGTGACGTCACATTTCTCTAACATCCCCCTCCCCCGCGTCACACATATGTAGACCCCCCCCTTTCCCCTAGATGCGTGAAATTGCCGTCCCGTTGTGAGTTTATAACGGCTAAGGCACCGGTGGGCGAAAGAGAAACTACATCTAATTTCAAGAAATGGAAATATAAATCCGACGGATATATTTTAGTCATGTGTAAACGTTTGGTCTGAATCAAATGTTAATTACTTCCAAGTAATTAAAAGTTCAAAATTTCGTTTATAATAAATTATAAAACATTATTGCATATCAGTCTTGACTCAGTCGGTCTCAAATGCCATTATCGAATGCAGCGCAGCCAGAGCGGTTTACTTTACTATGCTTAGTATTATGCAAAATAAATTTGTTGTTCGTACGTACACATTCAGTCAAGACCCCCTCCCCCCGTACGCATGCATACCAAAAATGCTGTTAATTTAAGACCCCCCCCTCCCCTTCCTTGCGTACGTAATATATGGATCGCCCCTTATGTGCTAGCAGCTAAATGTATAATATTTATAACGTAGGTGAAAACAATCATGACTTTTAAATTCATTATAAAAGCAGCCCTTTTTTTTATATGGCAGTGGATTTAAATTACAAGAGGCAAAATAACTCCATATTTTCTAAATTGCTTACAATTTTTGTCTTGGGTCATTGGTGAAAATGGTGTTAAAAGAAAATAAGACTCATACTCACACCACACCGCACAACATATTAAATCCAATCTCTTTCACTTTCAACAGGTAGGCCCTATGTTAAATTGATAGATTTACTAAATGGATAGGATATATTAATCTTTTAAAACAATATTTATGATGGTGACAGGTGCAGCATGCAAAAGTGTGGGAATAAATTTGCTTGTGCACCAACTCATCAACAGTTGTTTATCTGGACTCATCTCCACATACACTTTGATTGAAATAGTGATATTGAAAAATATTAATATTCATTTTTGAAAGTCATTCCCTTTTCTGAACTAAGGACCAAGGTGAAATGTAAAATTTAAATTCCAAAAATTAAATTATGAAAGTAATTAGAAACAGCCAAATGAACCCCAAATTCTATAATGATCTTAGTTTGTCAAAACATTAACAACCCTACTGCTACACAGGCATTACCGCATATTATCTTATAATATAATATAATAATTATGAATCATACTGCTCCTCTAAAAAAACAAGCTCTTGTGGACGGTGATCACCAGTGTCCCATGTAGTGTTGGTATGTGCACTCATTTTAAAGCGTTACAAATTCAGGGTGTCCACCCAAATCTGGTCCAAAAAAATCCTACCAGCCACCAAAAAATCCTACCATCCAACCGACAAGTAAAAGTTATTATTCGGACAAGTAAAAGTATATATTCGACAAGTAAAAATTTAACTTTCGGTATTGTATGTTAACACTTAGTTGTTCAAGCCACTCAGAGTAAGAAGTGTCTTTTAACCAGTCTGAATTAAAATAACATTTCCCCATGTTGATGGGATTGATAGTGTTTTTTGTAATAGTATACAAATTGTCAATATCTGGATAGTGAAGTAAATAACAAAATTAAACTGACAAAAAGTAAACTAGTCTTAAGACTTTAGTCAAGAATTTGCCTACTGCAGCCTACCCTAAAAAATGTTAGTTAACACACTTTAAATTGTAACCATTTAACTAGACTAGAATCTAGATTATATGTTTAGCACATAATTTTCAACACTGAACAGGACTGATTTTTAATCTATTTAATCATAAAAAATAAGCTTTGATTTGAAACAGAATCTAGATCTAAACCTATTTAAATAGTTGTGTGACTTTGGCATACCGTGACTGTTTAAGTATTTTAAAAGAAATTAACTGAACTAGATCTAGATTTTAGACGTGGCTAGGCTAAGCCCAAGGTTTTTTTTATTATTAATTTTCACAAAATACTAGATTAGAGAGATCTATTGACTTCAAGCAGACAAAATGGCGACTGCTGCTAAAGCAGCTAAACAATAAGCACAAAAATCGTAATTAACACTGCTCCCATAAATTTTTTGGAGATATAACAAAATTAAATTAATAACTGGAATGAATCTTCATACTTTTCTTGACGTTTTATTACCGTTTTTAAGAAAATATGTTGATTTATAAAAGTACAGGGCCTTGTCAAAGTTTTGAATCGAATGGTCATTTTTTTTCTCTCTTCCCCTTACTTAGAATCTAGACTAGCTATTTTGCTGTCAAACATAGATCTATATCTGCCTTAACTTAAAAGTATCCCCCATTAAAAACTTTTACAATACTTTAATAGTTGGGGATAGATATCTATTATTTACTCAGATCATGATATATTTTTAACCAAAATCCTAATATGAATATCTAGATCTAGTATATTACACTAATTACTATTACGCGGTTACTAGATCTATACTATGGCTAAGCGTAAGTAATTTCACAATTTCTATCTGTTTCAATCACAGTGCACTTAGTGTTTACAATGCCATCTTTAACGAGAATTATTTTGTTTAATATCTGTCATTTGTTTGTATAAGATTAGTTTTCGACTTTTGTTTTAAAACACACATTTAAAAAAAATAAAACTATAGATATATACGATATGATATCGATATGGACAGGGGACTCTGTCATAGGTAAACAACAGTTTTTATACCGCTGCGAACTATTGGTATTTCCAAACCAAAACAATGTGCAACGTGAGCTTCGTCATTCATTTATTTATATCTTTTATCCGACCGAGGAACGTTTATCCTACCGAGATTTTGTTTATCCGACCGAGGATCGTTTATCCGACCAAAATCCGACTACAAAATTTTTATCCGACTAAAATCCGACTTCGGTGGACACCCTGAAATTGTATAGTTCATCTTCAGGTAGTGAAAACCTTCATCCCCTAAGCCTCTCACTCTTCATAAAATATTTCTCCACACAGACCTTGCGACAGAAGCTAACCCTGTCAGTTACTGTGCCTTTATTGATACCCATTTCAGTCACGTTTTGCAAAGGCATCTTTAATGCTGTTATTTAACCAAGACCCTTTTGTCACATCTCTTCACCTCTTTAGAAATTTATCCAAAAGGCCCCCATAACACACAATTTCATGTCATTCTTGGAAGTTAGATTTTCTTACCAATCAGCAATCAGGCCAGCAGTCATACATACACCAATAAATTACACAACTTTTCCACTGATACTCAAGACAAAAACCAAACCTGGCAGAAATTTCTGCATAGGCCCATTAGCACTAAATTACCCTCATTTATCAAAAAAACATACTAGGATGTTGGTGCACCAGGAAAAAAAACACAAAAGTAATAAAAAGCTTTTCTTACATCAGCACTGGAAAACCATGTTAAACCATTATTAACGGTTATACATAAAATATTGATGAAGATAGTGAACATTACCTAAACCTAACATGAAATTAAATTAACTAAAATTATTTTATTAACTTTACCATGTATCATATTAAAGTTACATTAACACTGCATTCCATGAATACAGTGGTATCTTGGGTTTTATGAATAAATCCAGTTAAAAACTAAGGTTGTTAAGACCACTTGTTTTTGAGGACCGGTTAACCGTTCAAAAAAAGGTTGGTTAACCCATCGGTCTGTATTTTTACTATGTTTTGTGAGCCAACAAGAGAATTGATCAAATCTTCGCCTCGCGTCATCTGATTTAACATCAAAGCGTCCGTGATGTACCAACTCTAGAGTTGCCATCAAAACAGTGAATTCAAAAAAAAATCCTAACAAAGAAGTGAAGTGTAATGATATTCAATTTTTAATTTTTATGTAATAAAAGTTTTAAAACAGCATATTATCAATTGTTGTCATGTCGGTTTGTTTTTGTGGACCGGTTAATCGTTTAAAAATAGCCAGTTTTACTGTACGGTCCGTATTTTCCCTTAATTTTTTTCAGAACCAACAAGTCAAGGCATCAAATTTTCGCATGGCGACATCAGAGAACATGTGACATTACAGCCTGCTTGCGTTTTTCTCTCATGCGCTGTGCTCCTTTTCCAACGCACATGAAATACATTTTTAGAAAACATTAAATTTTATATCAATGTGGTAATTTTAAGTTTAATGCCTTTGACGTGCACGTACTTAGCTGGTAGCAGGAAAACTGTTGATATAAAACATAAATCGAATTTGAGGACCAGACTAGAAGGACTATCTTTGCTCTTGTAATATAAATATTAACACTTGCGGACCATTATTCACATTTCGACCTTACCGCCGCGCTGTGTAACCGCTGGTACTGGTACTATGCTTCGGTAACTAGCGAATACATTTTTTAAATCGTTCACTAGCGAACTCCACTAACAGTGATGGTGTGTATTTTATATTATTTATAGACCGGAATACTAACCCATTTGCTACTAAGCACAAAAACCAAAACACAACCTAAAATACTAAGCAAAGGGAGATCACTCTCAAAAATTTGCACCCCCATGTAAATTAAAAATATTTTTAAAACCTAAATGAAAATTTAAAATAACAAAACATACACCAAAAAAAAACTACAGAAAATTGGATGAGCTTTTAAAAAATGTATAGGTTTATGCACCTTAATTTTAATTCACAAATATATTTTTAATAAATCTGGAAAAGTCTTTTTTTTGGTGAAAATTTACGTCACTGTTTTTGGACGTGGACCTCAGTTTTTTGTCACTTTTTATTTTTATTTTATTGTCTCATGAATACAATTTTGTAATTGGTTACTTGAGTCTAAACATGATGTTGATGTAGAAGAATTTATATATGTCCTCATTAGTAACCTCCTTCCACTGGGTGTCTTTCTTACCTTTGGCTGTTTGCTGCGGTTCAGCGTATCTGTTTGTTTCAGCAACTAACAACTCTATTATGGAAGAGTTCATGAAAAGCTTTTAAGTAGTCTATGAGACTGCTGTCAATAGGGAGAAAATGATTTCCCCTATAATTTCATTGAAATTTTATTGCTTGTCTGTAACACTGGTCAAATTGTCTGACCAAGATTTGGTGAGTGTCTCCTTCATCACTGTCGACTCTCGTTAGCGTCACTTTGACCATAGTTATTTATTATCAGTATCAATATCACTAATTTCAACATTGATTCCTCATTGTTTGAATTATTAACTGCTGCATAATTAGACGTTGAAGCAGCAATTAAAGAGTAAAGAATATGAAAAGCCATCTTAAGAATATTCAAAAACCACACCTTCAAATTTCACCATATAGAGTCCTACTTTGAAGCCACACAGCTTTTTAACCGTAAATGACATAAATATCCGTTTTTAAACAAATGAAATCAGCGATGTTTATACTTTTATTTAAAAAAGCAGAGAGCTATTCGAATGGTAACAATGCTTCTCGCGAGGTCGCGTGATGTATGCGCGTTGCTAGGCTAGTCGCATTCGGGCGCATTAGTAGCGAAGGGGGTAGGTCGCATTAGTAGCGATTGAGTTAAGAAAACGCTTTGATGTCACGGTCACTCTCTTATTGGCTCTGGTATTCTGCAATAACACAACAAAAAATAAACTCCTGGTAATAAACTAATACCGACTAAATGAAGTTACGGTTAACTGGTCCTGATTAAACGGGACCAGTTCTGATAGAAGGACCGGTTAACCATTAACAACCTTACTCTCTACTCAACTCTCTACAAGATATTGGCAATATTGGTAGTTGAGTAGGAATAGTCAATAGCCACAGCCTAGTTTTAAATTATTGAACTTAATTCTTGTCCTCTCCATTTTCATACTCCATGGTCCATAGACATCACCAGGGTGTCAAAAATTTTTTATTAGTCTTTAAAGTTTAGTCTTACCTGACTGATTCATTGTTAGCTGCATATGCTTGATTTTTGCTGCTATATTTTGATATTCTGTAGGCTAATTGATCGGCGTCATAACTTTCATCTGCAGAATATTTATCTGTAATGTGTGTCTCGCTAGTTCTTTTATTTGATGATGATGTAGTGACCTTGACGGGTTTTAATTGTCTAATATTCATAGGCATATGTGTTGAATAACTTTTATAAATTGATTGAATAGCTAAACGATTTCCAAATGCAAATGTATTAAACGAAATTTTAATTCCTTGCAATAAACTGCTAAAAGCAAGAAAGTCATGCAGCCTCGGCATTCTCGCTCTAAGTTTATCACTGATACCGTTTTATCGGTTGGTTTCTACTTTGTGATTTTGTGGAGTGTTTTCCTTTTTGACTATATTCTACAAGTTAAAGTTGAAGTATCTACCTGGCCAGAAGTTATTGTAATCAATACAACTTGAAATAAATTTGCTTTTGCAATGAAATCAATACCAATATTCATATAATTCGTGTATTAATTTATTTAACAATTGTTTTAAGTCCAGTCGTTTCTTATTCGGCACTTTACTTTGCTAAAATAATTAAAGATAGCAATTAAAAATATACCTGGCATATTAAGGGCGGAAAGGTGGAAAACTTCACGGAGATAAAATAATAACATAAAAAAGATGTCCACTTGTTTGATTCTGGAAAGAGGAGATTAAATGTGAGCAACAAAATGTCTCGCCGATTTAAGTCGTATTTGAATAATTTTGAAATGAAAGAAAAAGGAAAGGCAGTAAGTATAAATTGTTATCAGTTATAGTATAGCAATATTTTAATTTGCTATTTTGAAATAAGGACGTGGATGTGGTACATTACTTTGCCTTTTTTTTTAGTAATGGTAAGTTAAATTAATAAGCCTAATGAAAATAAGTACTAATAACTACTAATTAATTGCATTGGAAGTCTCATCAGTGAAGTGAACTTAGTGATCATGTAGGCCTATGCCTAAACTAAGACTAAGTGACTAAGTGTAACATGTAAATGCACTTCACTAGTGACACTAGTCTTTACACTTTGAATCAATAGTCAATAATTTTTCCATAATTTTTACTACATTGTTGTAGTAAGAATTACAGTGCAATCATGAGAATGAGAATGTCATAGTCATGCTATTCAATATTCATATTCATTGGCATAGTTTAAAACTATCATTCACAATCATAGAATCATAGTCATAGTATGAAAGTATGAAATTTATAGTATGGTTCATTATTTTCAGAATTTTCATAGTTAGCAATTTTTAAATTTAAAGAAACTGTCATAGTTTAGTTAAAAAATTAAGTAAGTAAAGTAAAGAACCTGTTATTTATAGTTTAGTCTTAGTACTCTTAGTAAATAAGTAAAACATTAATGATCATACATAATCATAATGATAAAATGTAAGTTGATAGTTGATAAGTTAAAATTGAAAGTTTTTTTTTGTTGGTAAGTCTAAATTTAAAAAATACTAAGGCCTAAGGCCACTAAGGGTTTTGAGCTGGGGATGGATAATCTGAAACTACAGGGGTGGGTTAAAGTTATAATTATAGTGTCGAGACAGGTGCTATTAATAAAAACATATTTTCTTGGGAATCGTTATCCACGCGGTTTTAGCCGTGAGAATAACATCCAACATTATCCTCACGGTAAACAGTGCGGATAATGCCTAGCATCATTCTCACTGCTGCACTGTTTTTACCGTGAGAATGATGCCGAAAGATTTATAAATTCTTATTACTGCTTATTATTTATTTAGCATTGCTTATTGAACCTGATCGGACCTGCATACCATTAAATGATTAATCATTAATTATTAATATAATACCATGGATTTAGCTGTTATAAAACTATTAGTAACTGTTTATTAACTTTCATTCATCATGAAAAGAATTTTACTATAATTGGATGAAACTCTGTACTATGATAGTAGGCTAATTATTATTCTTCCCAAAACTAGCATCGTACCTGTGCTTAACATAAATCCATTAAAGTAAAAGTCTAAGACTGTATAATGTATAGACTGTATAGCAAAAAAGTTAGAGTCTGTAACAGTGACTAAAAGAATAGATAAGACAGGCATAGGGGAAAATAATAAAATGTTTCATGGAAACGTGAACCTGCTTGAGTGTTTGCAAGCACCCTCATTGTGGCTGTAAAATAAAAAAAGAATCAAGTAAGATTAAACCCCGACCATACTGAGATTTGAACTACATACCAATAATACAACTAAACTTAGACTAACCATTCACCTGGAGAAGCTGATGTAAACACTCGAAATTTTAAAACTATAAGTAATTTTCGTTAAATGGACACCAATCAAGTTTTATGACAGTGCTACTTTAAAAATTCAGTGATCCTGAAATTTGAATTAGTATTAGCATAGAAATTACACATTTTAGCCTAAATCAAGTGATATCGGCTATAATTTTTTCTACACTGGGTGCTTTTTTTTAACGTGACCAGCCACTTGAAGATGCATGCGCAGACGAGCCGTGCAGATAATGCTCGGTGTTATTCTCTAGGCCAAAACAGTGTGGATAATCACTTCGTATTTTCTTTTATTCAGGTGTAAGTTATAATTAACTGATGTGATCCCAAAATCAAAATTTCAATTTAAAAAACTAAAAAGCATGCTGTTCAGATAGTTACAGTAGCCTATTATATATTTTTTTAAAATGGTTATTCATGTTATAAATATAATTATAAAGTCAAAGTGAGGGGACTAATCCTCCGAATCCCGATCCCAAATTATTTTACACTAATGAGAGGAAGTATAGTACATCAAAGTATGTTATTTATTGATATAACACAGCACAGGTTTTATTTATTGTCCGATAACCAGTCATCAAATACTAAATATTGTAATTGTCACACAGCATTTTTAAATAGCTGCCAAAAACGTTCTATTTGTGACTAAAAGGCCAACAAGTAGCATGCAAACTTAGCATGACTTGTACCACTCTGATACCAGGATCTACGTTTCACTTGCATCCACAGTCCTTCGATAGTTGCAGTGTTAATGTTCCTGTGTACTCAATGAACGAACTCATGAGCGTGCACAACAGCGTGATCATACAACCCATTGTTTATGCGAATGACATTCTGATAGCCTAGCCAAGCCTCTGTGACGACTGTTGTCCCAGACAACACATGATTAGTGATTTTAAAAATTATGAAAATAGCTGAAATATGTACTGATAACAAACTGGCGTCAATAATGATGTAATTGCTTATAACTGAGACGCTTCCGTGTAATAACTCACAAAATAATTTGGGACTGGGATTCGGAGGATTGCCGGGCTAATAATATGATGTCTGGGCTTTACTTTTACAAAAGTTGGTAAATAAAGTTGGTTATTTACTTTTATCATTATCTCTTTGAAATGTCTAACAGACATGCAATCACAGGAGCAAATAGAGATTTATTAATCCAGGCTTATCTATTCTATAGCATTAGTAAATGTAAGCAACTTTTTTCAAAAGTAAAAGAATTTAGACAAACGCTCCTTTGTGGTCCAACAAAATGTGAAAATCCATGTGACACTGATGTCCATTGAAGGAATGTTGGAAATATGATGCATTTTGTGAATGTGCTGAAAGTGCATATTTAAAATTTTCTTTTTTATTATATTTTTGTTGAAATGAATATGTGAAAAGCCCCCAGTCTTCATATTAAAAATATAATATGTCTAAGGTCCATCCTTAAATGATGCTGCGTCATGTGTCACATTTTATTTGTTGCACTTACATTAAATAATTTTTTACCCCACAATTTCTTTTTTTTCCCTTTGTTCAGCCATACAGACTACAGCACATTTTATGACTACTGTATCACTAGCACTAATTTTTAGACAACCTTCACCACCCCCTAACTTTAAAAAAAACACAACAATTTAGTTATTTATGGATGGCCTGTTTGATTTTAACAACTAATCAGCATCTCTGGCTGAGAAAAATAGAAAAATAAACACATGTTTAAAAAATCGTCTTAATTAAGATATACAATGTAGCATATTGATAATATTTTATAATACATATATTATGTATAACCTATTTCTTAAATTTCTGCTACTGTTTTAATTTCTTTTAAACTGGACCACTTTTATTAACATATAGTGTATGTTGCTAAATTTTTTAAAATCTAAATACAATATATAGAGTTTTCAATTTTCTGCTGAAATTAATGTACTTACTTGAGTAGGAAATGCATTTTTTTGTTGCTAAAGTACCATGCTGTGATATTTCCAACCATAATCCAAGGATTATATTAAGTAAATAATTATAGTATGTGCTAAAAGCGTGCATCTGATGGATCTAAAATATGTAAATAGATTTTTAAATGGTGCATATTTGAAGTTACCACATGGTCCACAGCTGAGGGTTAGGGACCACTGGTCTAAAGGAAGATATTTTAGTTATTGGTCTCTCGGTTGAGGAAATAGTATTCATATGGGACTACATTGTTTTTAATTCACACTTACTTTGTCATGAAGAAGAACTGTGTTTGAAAATGATGACAGGACAATTTCAAGAAAGTTTTTAAACCAAAGCAAGTAACATTGTTGTGCTGTTAACTGTTACAAATTTATGTGAGTGTCTTATTCACCAGAACGCACATTCCTAACTTCAAATCCTGGTATATGTGTTACAAATGTTTCACTATACATTATCCTAGCTGGTATATTTGACTCAGCCAAGCATTGCTTAACCAGTAATTTGGTACAAAAATGCTCCTACGTCCTGAAAAATTTGGTACATGTATTCATATGTTGTTTTAAATAATGTTCATGTTAGATTGGTAAAAATGCATGCAGAACCAGCTGGAGAACTTTTGCATGTCTTGGTTTTAAACTTACTGTACCACCAGACCTCATATTTTTGGTTGATATTGCACAATGTCATAATATGATCAGGTCTAATTAAGCCTATCTTAATAGTTCTTGCAAACTTTTTGAACACAGTTCCCATTTTGCAAATGATAGTAAACTGAGAACGCATCAAGAGACCCATTTCCAACTGCCACAGCCCAATGTATTTTCCTCATCTGACTTTGTTATTTTTACTAGAAACATGTAGCCATTGAAGCCATACATATATGAAATACCCACGAAAGAACTTAACATGCTGGAGCTGGAGTTCCACTTCTTTTTGATACATACTGAAATTTTTACTAAATTGTATTGTATTACATTATTGACAATAAACCTAAAGTTCAGATTATTATCTCTTTCAAAATGAGTCAATAATAGACAGCAGAGATATATTGCTGATACTAAAAAAAAATATTTAAAAATTAATAAAAATTAAGTTGCTTTTATAAAAAAAATTATTAGCATTTTGCCTCATGTATTTATGACTCTGTGTGTGACTTTTTTCCTTAGCTTTAAAAAAAATCTTAACAAAATTTGTAACATAAAGGTATAAAATATTTCTGCCATTGCATTAAAGATGAAAAAAAAAGTCATTACTCAGTAAGAATTGGCACTCACAAAAACATGTTATATAAATAGTGTATTCTATATCGTGAATTTGTAATATTTGTGTGCCTCACTTTTCCTTTGATTAAAAAAAAATTATGACAGTGTAAAAATTAGTATGAAATTGAACTCACAACTCTATCAGTTTATCTAGGTCTAATTTTCTAATTGAATTTTTACCCTCTTCCAGTTGATCTGGTATTATCCATTTTTGTAAAGATTTGTTTGTAAAGAATCCAATGTAAAAGATTTAATTTACAACTTCTAGAAAAAAATTATATTTTATATTTAAATTATATGAATTTAATAGAAACTATAAAATTGAAGTGAACATAAACCTTTAAATTTGTTCGAAAATGTAATTTAGAATTTTATTACTTATCTAATAATTTTTATTTTAAAATAATAAAGAAATGTGCAAAGTTTTCTGTAATTTTGAACATTTTTTACTTAAAAAATTAAAAATATTTTTAAATTTAAAAAAATATTTTTATAATAATAACTTTAAATGTGACCTAAAGGGTTAAAAATGAATGTTTGCTCAGCGATGTTTAAGCATTTTCAAATTCAAAATAAAATCATGGGTGCAATTTAAACCAGTATATAGGATTACATGAATCTTTCAGTATTATTATTTTATATTATATATCTGTACTCTGAATTATCAAGAACAAATGAATCCGTCAGGCAAAATCTTTACTTTACTTTCCTGAACAAAAGGAGAAAAAAACCTTGTTTTCCTAGCTTCAAAAAATTCTTATTAATCGTTAATACTGAGATGAATAAGACTAATGGAACAAAAAGCTGCTTAATAGAAGTTGATTCTAATAAAATACAAGTACTAAGTATATACGAATTTGTTTTTATTTTCATTTTTCAATTTTAATAAAATATCTAAGGCGATCATGTGACGAAACAAACAAAAACATCATCAAAAGTGTTGGGTATCCAGTATCAAATAAATGGAAATGTTATGTGGTTTCAGCAGCTAGGCTAGAAACACTGGCAAAATTATGCTTAATTTGTATCAGGCGCCAGCAAAGTATTTATATTTGGTGAAATCCATTCAGTAAAATTCCGGTCAGTAAAAAAAAGGCATAATTTAAATGTATGTATCCGCTAAAGTAAGAGTTTGATAAAGTATCTGCTTAATGCACTTTTAATGTCAAGAAAATTAAATTTATAATTTATGATCGCTATTTATACATTGGCATCTATATTATTTATCAAAATAGCATATATTTTTCCAAAAGAGCTCTATCTTTTTAAAATTAATATTGATATTTAAATGGAATTTAATAATCAAATTAAAACCTCACGCTTTTAAGAAATGGGTTCTCCTATATTCTTAGGTAAATTCCTTGAAGTAGGCATTATACATGCAGGTAATATTGCAATCACCATGGCACTTTGAAATAATGAAAAATAAACCATTTATTGACTGTTTATTTCCTTATGTCATTATTTTCACTAAACTATCATGTGGTCTTCAGTTCTTATCTGTTGCAATAATTTATAACTTGTCACTCTTTTTTACACATGTAAAGAAGAACTTGGTTTATGTTATTATTCATAATGTTTTTGACTTAATTTTTAAAATCAAAGCTTAAGAATAACTTATTATGTTTTTTCTTGCATTACTGTACCTATTTTGATAATTTTTTTTGTGTCAAAACATTTAAGCCACTGCTTTTTACATATTAAAATTCGCCACTGACATGAGCAACATAAATTTGTTTTTAAGAAATTTAAATTCTGATCTCAGCTGAAATTAAAAATATTAAATCTATAACTTCAAGTCAAATAGAATGCTAATCCCAAAAGTACGTTTAGCCCTGGTGATACTTTTTAGATGTCAGAATGGTTTACTGTTTTTTTTTATATCTCCATTACTTGACTCTTGAAGGATTGACTTTTATACAGAGGAAATTCTCCAAATTAAGCAAGCTGCTTCTTGTTCAATTTCTCACTCATGTGAATCACTCTCACAACTTCCTCACTTTTTTCTTGGGTTTAAATTGTCAAACCAATATGTTACATTAAAAAAATGTTGTAAATCCATGACATTAAGGGTCACAAGACACTAGCCAAATTATTTTATAAAGAGCTTTATTGAAATTGGCAGTTGATCTAATTAATTATAATGCCTTTTATATTAGTCAAGAAAGGGGTAAGATAGACAAGAGAGTAAAGAAGAAGAAAAAGGAGGTGGGTAGTGGGGTGCTCTTGCGGGTACTTGAAAAAGTGAAGGAAATCAGATTGTATTATGTATTATTATTTTTTATTACTACATTATGTCTTCTAGGCATGCCGCCATCTTCAAGGAGACCATGGTTATGCTCAGATTATGTCCTATTTTGCTAGATGTGAACATTTTCCTAAAGCTTCCTTTTTACTATAAACCCTTGCACTTGCAGACATTTCAGTCTTATATTAAAGACCTCAGTGATGATGAATGTCACGAAGAGCAAGACGTGAGTACACTGTGTAGACTAATCTGGAATCATGCTGCCATTTTGCTTCTTTTACTTTCTTTGCTATTTGTGTGATTTTTGCTTTAACTCCCTATCTATAGCCATTAAATTGCTTGGTTTGGATTTAGGCAACACTCTGTAGCTCTTTTCTGCTATTTGCTTAATAAATTTGTATATACCGTATTAATTACTTGTAAATAGAAAACAATTTAAATTTAGCACATGATGGATGGGTAATTTTGTAACTTTGCATAAAGAAGAAGATAAAAATGAATTGTAGATGAATTATTAACATTGTACTTGCGTCTTCATCAATTTGACTTTCAGTTTTATTTCTTTTAAAGTAACAAAAAGGTGCTCATTTCAATAACTTAACATTTTTTTTTGAAAAAAATGAAATCACATAATGTTGTATTTGTCCTGAAAAATATGTAGGGAACATCACAGCTTCTAATATAAAAATGTTAAGATTGCCCCCAACTCAAGTTTAAAGTTATGTTTAAGCTAAGCCATATATTTATAGAACACAAAGTGATAAAATAAATTACTCAATCTCCATTTCTTAAGTGCTTGAAAATCCACATCTCTTCATATGAGTCATGAAGGGTTGATTCAGTCTCTTAATATGCGACCATTTTATGTTAAATAGAATATAGAAATGATGTCAGTACAGCCTAATACGACCTAAAAAGTAAAGTGTATACAAATATTGAAAATAAAAGGCTATTTATTAAAAATATATAATTTTAATAAAAATATATTAGTTATAAATATAACGATTATACTATAACAGCATCATTTCAGTCATATTTATTTTCAAAGACTTTCAAATTTTTAATATAGTTGTGAATCAAGATTGACAAATAAAACATTTCTCTAAAAAAACAGAAAGCAGTGAATTATACACTATATACAATACAAAAGAGACACTAAGTTTCTATTATTTTTCTTTTTTAAGTAACTAAAAAATGTAACTCTTTTGCCCACTGAGTTTTTTTAATGGAAAATTTTGTTCTTGATTTCGAATCTTATCAGTATTTTTAATAGATTCTGGAAATGAAATTTGAATTTTCTTTGACAAAGTGGGGGCGTCAAAAATAACTAGGTACCACAGCTTTGCTGCGCATGAACTTATGTTAATTAATTTCATGCTGACTTTGTACTATGTCATTCATATGCATGCTGGTTTAAGTTCTTAATACTTTCAATTAAGATATCTTTGGTTGCATTATTTTTGCATGGACATAATGTTAACATCTATTTAAAAATCTAAATAACATTATGAACACTTATGTTATTCCATTTTCTATTTCACCCCACATCTGCTTAAATGCAAGGAACATGTTTGAGTTACCTAAAGAAATCTAGCTGTTGATGAGCTAAAAAAAAGTTAAATCAAGGGGAAGCAATCTTTGACTTTGAGATGAAATTGTTCCACAGAGGAATGATCTTTGAATTGTCAGATATTTATTTTAATTTGACCTAGTTATTTTCACTTTGATATCTTGTGCTGGAGGAGTGGTATGGGTGCAAAGTGACTAGATTGAGTTTTACACATTTTTAGTTTATTTTCTTTGAGGCTGGGGTGGGTGTGTGATTTGGAAATCTCAAACGAGACCCTAATTTAAAGATAAGTATGTCTATAAATATAAGGTTGACTTTAAAAGACACCTTCACTTTAAGTTATTTCTCCTTAATATGCTGTAACAGAATAAATCTTGCAAACATTTTCTTAACGGCATGCAAGATTTAAAAAAAGGAATGAGCAACACAAAGTTTGGAATTATTTAATTTTCAGTCATGCATTTTCATTATTTTACAGGAAGAAGTTGAAAAGGTGGCATCAGCATTTTTTGATAATCTCCATGAGCCAAGAAAATTACAGGGTTAGCTTAATTTCTTTGTTTTAGAGAATTGTTATACACTATTTTTTTTCCATTAGCATTTTTTAAAATAAATATACCTTAATGGACACTAATTTAATTTTTAACTTTAAAGTGATGAAGAAGTTTTATTAAATTTACAATTTTTTATTTTGAAAACAGGAGAACGAGTTATAGCAGGAGCGGATAGTGTGTTAATGTTTGCTCCATTTTCCAATAGAAAGCAAGGCATCTCTGGACACGTGTTTGTTACAAACTTTAAAATAGCATTTGTTACAGCTGATAAGTCATCTTACCCTGATGGGGATGTAAGTGTATGCTTTGTGTGCTTTTGAAATAATACTTTTCCAAAAAATAATTTCAACAATCTAGGTATTATTGACTTATTTTATTATTACTTAACCCCAAATATTCAATGGTAAAATCAAATAACTTTTTTGTCTTTATTTTTAGAATAATAGGTCATCTCAGAGAAATAAACTTCTTGAAAATACAGACATTCCTTTGACATGTGTGGACACTATTTATCAAGGTCTGTGCAGACAATCATCAAATTATCAGTTTTAAGAGAAAAACATGACATTTAGAGGCATTTAAACTCACTTTAAAATGATGTGGCATTTGTATCTAATGAATTTATTCTTGTTTATCATTGAGTTTGAGATTATTTATTTCATCTAAATTATCAGTAAAATCTATAAATATATTTCTCCTAAACGACCATGTGCAAGTGAGCATGACGAATGACCCGTGCTGGGGTCGAAAAATTACGTTTGGCAAGCGTGGTGGGATGAAAAGAAGAAGAAGAAAAAGGGGTGGGTGACAACAAAGCCTCTTGCGTTAACTTGCGTTTTTCCTTCACAGAATAACATATGATGCGTAGTGTAGTGGTTATCACGTCCGCCTTGAACGCGGAAAGTCCTGGGATCAAATGTTTCTGCCAGTTCTTTTTCCAACATGACTAAGGCTGTTAAACGATAATCGGATTTAAAAGCGACAATTGGTTTTAAATTTCCCAAACCGATAATCGAATTTGATTCGGCCGGATTTATGAAGTGAATTCCGGCGGAGCCGGTTTTGTAAAAATTGCCGCTTTCCAGATGAGCCGGAGCTATAATTAATATATATTTTATCGCAAACCCAGCAAGCCAGATTTGGTCGGATTTATGAAGCAAATTTCTGCCGGAGACGGATTTGTAAATATGGCCGGATTCCGGATTTGCTGGAGCCGCAGGCAAAATAAAGTCAACTATAAAACGAAAATCGGTTTAAAATCGGAGTGACATAATCGATAATCGGTTTTCACAACAAAAAAAAATGCAATTAACAACCCTAAACATGACTAACCCTCGCTTGGGTCGGCCAATCACAGTTTAGGTTTAAGGGATGGTAGTAATGAAGGGGGGGGGGCAGGTAACAACAACCTCAGTGTGCATGTCTCCACGTTTACTCGCTATTTTTTCATTACTTCGTGCTGCTGTTTGTGTCCGTACTCTCACCCCCCCCCCAAACCTCCCACCATTCTTTGCACTGTCTATGATGAGCAAGTCTGTGGCCTATGCTACGCTGCGGGTCGTTCTTGTTTAATCATATTATGGCTATTTTAAAAGTTACGGTTCTTCTATCTATTAGAATCTTATTTTCACATCACAATGATATATAAAATACCAGTTGTTGCTGTAGTGTAGACAAATGGTACTTCTAAAAGTTTCTGGAAAATGCTGTTTGATTGGATGCTATTAGAGTCATTTATTATGGTTTTGTTCCCTAACTGACTTTCATGCATAATATTTCTAAGAAGTATAAAAAATTTTATATATGTACTTCATTGAAATTGTGTAATTCATAAAAATGGATGGATATACACTTTAAAAATTTTAAAGTATTCATCCCTGTCAGAGCAGTAAAGTTATTTCTTTCAACATCTTTTGATTAATTTCACTAATATTGTGCAAATAAGAAGCAAATAATAATTATTTTTTTTAAAATTCTTGATCAACAGTTAGTTCTGGAGAAAGGCGTAGAAAACTAATTCCAGGAAATACTGTCACTACTCCTACCAAATATTTAGAGATACATTGCAAGGTAAAATAACTTACATTTGAAACTGCTAGACTACAGCCTCCATATGATCATTTCAAGAGAAAATACCAAGTGACAAGTCTTAGAATGAAAACAGATTATTCAAACCCTTAACTATTACATGGGGAAACATAAGCAGAAGGAAAGTGTTTATAAAGAAACCTATAGAAATTATAATTATAAGATCATTTAAAATCGTACTAGTTACATCTGAAATTTAAATGTTTGTATTTCTTTGGTCAGGATTATCAGATACACATATTTGGATTTAAGTTTACACCAAAAGACCAAGCGAAACAGGTTGGTTTTCACTTTAACATCTGAATTTATTGTGTTAAGAATTGTTATTACACACCCCTCAATGGCACTGTATAACACTGTCTCATGGCAGGTCAACTTCAGGGACTAGAGTCCCCTTTTCAATGTAACTCAGAGGTTAATTTTCTTTCAGTTTACAGGGGTTAAATTTTGTGGATTCTTGCTGCGTTTTATTTACCAGATGGCCTACTCTTAATATGAACACAATAAATTGTCCTTAATTTTTATTTGTAACCAGTATTTAAACCTATGTCAAGAAATGCAGCTAATTAATGTTTCTTTCTAAGCAAGCAAATTTAATAAATATTTATTCTCCCAATTCGCTTATTGTTAAAGCCCTAGTTCTTATCTCATTTGCTGTTCAAGTACTTTAAAGGATAACACTGCCTTGATAACATTTTCTAACTTACTAACTATCAATAATTGATAGTTAAAAAGGGTGTTATTTCTCATTCTTCAATATAAAATGTCAAGGAGAAAGGAGTTTTTTTTCCTCTGCACTTGAGCCTGAGAATTTCACTATCCTGCATATTAATTAAGGTTTTTTATTTTTATTAGTGTTTTTTTCCCTCCATATTGCCAGAAAAAGGTGTTTCCTTTCAATAAGGTAGTTTGTTATCTTCAATATCTCATGCTTTTCCTGTGGGTATTCATTTTTCATATCCTTTGAATTTGTTTAAAATCTTTAGTGCTAATTGTTTTACACCTAATTACATTCATAGGTCACTGATGCCATAGCACACTTTTCATACCCATCAAAGGATGATTTACTATTTGCTTATGAATTTGGCCACAGTAGCCAATTTGAAGGTACACCTCCTGAATAAAATTTAATTATTCATGTTTCTATAACTTTAAAAAATTGTTTTAAAAAGAAAAAAATAACTAAGATTAATCATCGAGTGTCATTAATTATGTCATTAAATTATACAAAATTTAAATTTTAACATGGTTAGAGTACCTACTACCTTATTCACTATTAGTGTTAGTAACTAGGGGTTGTAGGGCGCCTTAGACACCCACTTTTTTTAAGAGCCCAAGTAACTTATCCTTGTTTGATATACAGTAGAACCCACTTAACTCGAGCCCGGTTAACTCGTCAGCTCTATTAAGGCGACGTTTTTTATTGGAACCGCCAAATTCTCTCTTTGCATTTTCTCATCGGTTAATTCGATTATTTTAAGTCGCGGCACCCTAATACCTCGAGCACAAAAGAGGGCCAAATTTGCCACTTAGCGTTGGTTATCTCGATCCCCATGACCAATTGCCAGCTTTTGAAGATGTTAGATGTGATTTTTTTATAACCAAGGGAAGGCATCGAATTTCAGCCTCGCTAGGTCTGCTGGGGGCGTCACAGCCCCCTTGCGTTCAGCTCTCAGCGCTGTGTTGCTTCTGGTACTACATGTATACCAATCGCCAGCTTTTGAAAATGTTAGTTATCGATTTTTTATAACCAACATCAAATTTCGGCCTCGCGAGGTCTGCTGGTGATGTCACAGCCCGCTTGCGTTCGCTCTCAGCGCTGTGTTATAACTTACTTTTGGTACTATACCAATCGCCAGCTTTTGAAAATGTTAGTTATCGTTGCCACTCACCATCTCGCTACCGTATTTTCGCGCGCGTCTTATAAAAAGTTTTACGATTGGTTGCGTTTATACTAGCTAACCAATAAAATTGATCATTCAATAACAGTTCACGCAGCTTTAATGTTTTTCACGTTTTAACATCGACGCACTGTGTGCTAGTTCTCGTACTATGCTTCGTCAACTAAGAGAGTTTTTTTAAAAAAAACGTTCACTAGCTCACTAGCAGTACTCATTTTTTAAAGCAAATATCAGTTTTGATATTAATGTGGTAATCTTACGTCAAATGGCTTTAACTTGCAGGAAAACTGTCACTAAAAGACCAAACTCAAATTTGAGGACCAATTAATCGCCCGGTATCTTTGCTACGTCTTTCTAATGACTCTCGTAATATAAATAGTAACAATAACAGACGCGGCCTTGACTTTGACCTTGTTCATATCATATGTGCACTGTGTGTTAGCTCTCGTACAGGGCCTCGACAACTAAGCAAAGTAAAAAAAAATTTTTTTTAATCTTTCCTCAGCCGAAATAAACTAATAGTGATGATGTGTATATTATTTATAGACCGGAATAGTCAGAAAACGTTTTGATGTCACGGTCGCTCGCATATTGGTTCTAGTATTCTGCCGTAACACAACAAAATATTAACTCAGCGTTTAAGTTTATACCGAAGTTACGGCTAACCGGTTAACCGTTAACAACCTTATCATGTACATAAAGAAATTTCAAGCACATGTTAATATTTTGCTGCCATATTGGTTTTCGTTTAACTCGATGATCTGTTATCTTGGCGCCATTTTTCATACCCCAAGGCCGTCGACTTAACCGGGTTCCACTGTATACGAAATATTAAACCTCCTGAAATGTACACAAAGTACAATATTTTATAACTAGTTTGTGCTGCGGCGCGTGCTGCGGCGCCCCCCCTTTTTTAAGAGCGCCTACGGCACCCACATTTTTCAAAAGCCCCCTAACTTGTCCTTGTATGATTAATACCTAATATTAAAATTTCTTAAATGTACACAAAGTATTTTATTTTTAAAAAAAATTTTTTTTAAATTTTTTACATTTTTTATGTCAAAAGCCCAAGTAACTTATCCTTGTATGATAAATACGAAATATTCCTGAAATGTACACAAAGTATGTATATAATATAGGTTGTGCTGTGGCGCCCACGAAAAAAAGCCCAACAAACTTGTCTTTGTATGATAGATACGTAATATTAAACTACCTTAAATGTACACAAAGTAATTTAAAATAGAGGTTGTTTTTTTTTACAGTGCTAATCACCACACGATTTTAAACTAATTTTAGAAAGCAGCGCACCAAATTACTGCACCAAATTACTGCACCAAATTACTGCACCAAATTACTGCACCAAAAAATAACTATTTGAGTCAATCAGCACTGCTTACAACGCAAAATTTTAAAAAAGCAGAGTGATATCCCTTAGCGTTAGGCTACATAATTGAGCGTAAATATATATACATGTATGATTATAAATCCTCAAATCCTCTTTTCACATCGTTCCCTTTTCCAAAATTAAAATATAGGCTCAAACAATGACGTCATATAATATTTTACAGCGAGAAACACCACACGCTGTTAATCTCGAAACCAAAATGATACCTTTCTTTTTTTAACTGCTATGGACTGTTGTACTATGTCCCTCAGCGTTACGGAGACAGTGTCTTGGGCTTTTATATTAGAGTCAAATTCTGATAAACAAAACATGGCTCAGTCTTTAGTCAATATAAAAAGAAGCATGAGCATATTCATTGTGAAGAAAGATATTGTACTATCTGTGTCTTTTTCAGCTTCAAAGCTAATATTCAAGAATTGTGTAGTCATCAATTGCTCTAGTTAGCATTACTGCATTTGCTAGTCTGGTAGTCAAAATGGGAGGAACCAAATTAAAAAAAGATTATTTATTCTCCAGCCAGTTATTTTGTAAATTGATTTATTTTTTTAAAGTATTAAATTTGTAACATATATTAATTTATTCCAGATAATCCGTCCCCACAATATTTGGGGAAAGAAGATTGGGAGAAAGAGCTTGAGCGACTTCAGTGTACGACTATGTGGAGAGTATCAGATGCCAATTTCAATTTTCAGATAAGCACAAGGTAATCTCATTTTATTAGTACACCTTGATAGGAAGGCAGATTTTAGAGCAACAAATGTGATCTACAAGAAGCTTGCAGGTCAGAAAGCCATGGCTTGTTGGGAATTGAAGGATGTTGCAGAGCAAGCCAGGCCTCTACATGAACTATAGCACCATTATTATCAATAGAAAAAATAATTCTAATTCACTTAGAATTCTGAAAATATTCATCGGTGGTTGTCAAAATAAATTTTAAAATAACCTAATAAACAAAAACCACACTTCACACTCCAAAATCTTTTCTTTGATAACAATTGCATTCCTTGCTGTACATATACTTTTATCTATTCTTTACAGCTCATTTCTTCCTCTCCATTTATCTAGTCAGGCTCCTGCTCCTTTCTGTAGAATTGAAATAACATTGATTGTCTCATTTAAATTTTTCTTGCTCTGAAACTTGTTATTTAAAGTGTGATATCATTGTTTCAGTTTGCCAGAATACTTCATCACACCTATTAACTTATTGAATACTGACATTGTGAAGGCAGTTGCTCAGTATGTTGACAAGAGAATTCCCGTAAGTTACCTCACTTAACCAAGTAGCTGGGTTTACCTACACTCTATAATTGTCTACAATTTTTTTTGGTTCCATAACCTTTGTGGTCGTAGGGGGTTCTAATGTTCCCATTTTGACTACCAGACTAGCAAATGCAGTAATGCTAACTAGAGCAATTGATGACTACACAATTCTTGAATATTAGCTTTGAAGCTGAAAAAGACACAGATAGTACAATATCTTTCTTCACAATGAATATGCTCATGCTTCTTTTTATATTGACTAAAGACTGAGCCATGTTTCCATTAGAACTTTCTCGGGGCTTGGTAGACCTTGGTCAGCCGAGGACTTTTTTTTAGCGATAGTCATTCATCAACATTTTTATTGTGGCTTTAACGTAGGCTAGATATCACGCCCCTCAGCTTTTGAGGCGAGCTCACTATTGACTTCGCTATCCAGCCGCTACAATTATTTAGAAATAAATAATTTAACATGGTTTTAACTATTTCAATGTTTTCTAACCATATTTCAGACCTGGTCATACACATATGTCAATGGTGCTAGTCTTATTAGAACATCATATATACAGCCAGAATCTGATTTTAAAGCTTTGGAGGAAAAGTAAAGTTTATGTTGTGCTAAATTAACACTTTTAAGCATGCCTCTTTTTTTTCTTTCTTTATTTATGAAGATTAACTAACTAAATCTCTGCATATAGCCAAAACATAGAGCTAAATCACCAAATTTGTGGCACACATTTTATTTCAACTTTATTTGAAATTACTATATGGAATGGATCTCTTATGTATTTTTATTTCAAGGATGTATAATGCCATCAAACAGTCTAGTGGTAATGACAAAGACCTGTTTATATTAGACCTTGGACGGATCTGCCCATCTCTTTTAGACATCCGGACAAGTCATGAAAAGCTTAAAAGCATCATAATGACAGGTGAGGATAAATTGCTCCAACATTTTATTTTAGCCACTCCTGATTTGTTATCTTAAGTGGTGTTAAGAAAAATGTCAGAAAGCTGACAATGACAGGAAAATCAAAACTTGTTTTAAAAAGTTCAGTGATGCGTGATTAGTAATATATGGTGTTTTACTAATAATCGCTGGCAATTCTTCACAGATTCTGCTAAAGATTTTTATAGCACAGATTCAAGATGGTTCTCTAATCTGGAAAATAGCCAATGGTTACATCACGTGTCAAGCTGCCTCAATGCTGCAAACCATGTTGTCAATCAAATTATCAGAGAATCCCTGACAGTAGTTCTAAAAGGTAATTTTGGTAATAGCTGCTTGTAACTAACTCACAAACTATGAAGCTGTGGCACTTTTTTTGTATAAACTTTGTTATGTATCAATAAAATATTGAAAACTAATATAAAAATTAATCCAGACGTTCATTACATTTATATCAGTTCATTACAGTTATATCATATTTATATATTTTGTTTTCTGGTGTGACAATCAAATTGCTTCCTATTTTATTTTTATTGTTATCAAAATCGTGTTATCAAAATTGTGTTTCCTCCTACTCTACCTTTTTTCATATTTTAAAAGTGCTGAGTTAAAATTAAGAAATCAAGGCTGTCATGCATTGAGCTTATGTATGTATATAAATATATAGATATATACTAGAAATGTACCCGCGCTTTTGCAGCGGGAATGTACTACCCTCAAAAGTTTTATGTAGTTGAAAATATGCCAATAATTATTTGTAAAGTATGTATGTGTATGGGACTATTTAAGTTGGGCCTTCTGGTTATAATATAACCAAATTTTGTGCTGAGCTTACTCTTGAGAATACAACTTGCAGTTGTTCAGAAATATACATATGAAAAATGAAATTATTTAAGTCTAAGACAATTTTACGTAATATAAAGAGCTCTAAGAAACTAAACAAACAATTTAATAGGGTATTAATTTAATTTAAAATCTTGCATACAAACATTTCTCTTAGGTATAGATCCAACGTAGTAAAGGATTACATTCGGAATAAAATACATGTTGTCTTTAATTCACTGATAGAACTTGCAGGAAGAAAGTCTAATAAATCAATTTTTTTTAAATAATAAAAATACATCAAGACAATTTTGATAAATATTTTGTTCACTTTTGTCCACTTCACCATAACGGTCCTATTTACCGGTGGATACCCATATCTAATATATGCTGTTTTAATAAGGGATGCAATTCTTTGATTATTTACGTTTTCCGATCAGACATTATATTTTGTAAATTATATCATTAACCCTATTTTTTTTCTATCCCCACCCCCTTTTCTTCTAGTTTTTGTTTCTTAAAATTATAAAATTTATTTGCCAAGTAAATTTAAGATTGATCTATTCGCTTAAAAACATATGTGAATCATAGATATACATTAAGGGGAAAAAAAAGATTTTTGTGTCGTGGACAGAAAGGAGTAGACATAATAAGTTCAAATCGATGTAAAAATTCAAATGAGTCATCAGGTTCATGTGAACGATGTTTGGTCTAGATATATTCATCAGTCCAGTAGCCAATGATTAGATAGTATTAATTTTGCTAATATAAGAGAAAGCGCTTTTACTCAATTTTACTTTTTGTTCAGTCGTGCTTAATTTTATTAAGTAAAGTAGAAAGAATGAATCTCAAAAACTAAAGAGTTTAAAGAGAGGTCTTAGGCTTTTGTTAGTACAGAAAAGGGACACTTAATTAAGTGAATCAAGAATTTTATATATATATATATATATATTAGGGCTGCGAAAATTATCGATTAATTTCTCGATTAATCGTTAAAAATTTTATCAATTAAAATAATTTTAATCAATAAAAATTCGATTAAAATTTAAGAAAATATTTATATTTTTTTAAAAATTTTAGTAAATAAATAATTATTAGTAATTAATAATAATTTATATATATCTTTTTACGTACAAACATCTCCAGTGTAATATTAAAATTAATTTTATTAATTTATGTGGACCGGCAGAAACTTAAAAAAATAATTGTGGACAGACTCAGACAGGAACGAAAGCATGTTAATAAAAACGTGGTAAATATGGCTGACACCATCAGCGCAGGGAAACAGGGGAAATAACTCAATAAAATTATTAAAAAAGTCAATTACCTGTTTTTGTTACTTTCCTTGAAATGTTCAGTTTAATGATGTCATAAATTTCTATTTTTGGCTTTAATCGAAATTATCGATTAATTAATCGATAATTTTTCAAAAGTTAACAATTATATTTAAATTAATCGATAACAGCCCTAATATATATATTAAGGAATTATAAAAATCTATATAAACCTGAAACACACTTTGTTTAGATTGTATATATTTTTATAATTTGTTATATACATGTATGTGTATATATATATATATATATATATATATATATCAGAACATTTTTTTAAAATATATCTATTTAAAAAAATATTTAACTTCTAATTTTCTTTACCCATGATTTTTTTTCACTTAGAGAATTGCTTGCCTCATAATTTCACTCACTATTTTAATGGTGCTAAAACAATTTAACTAAATTTTTTACACATTTGCCGACAACCACCGTCAGGTAAAAGACTTACACATTTACGACCCCACATCGTTAAACTATATAAAGTAATGAAATATTAGTCACATCAGCTATAACATCGGGAACCTACGCTCCCCCTTCTAAAAAAAAGGCAACAGCTACTTATCTCAAAGCGCCAATAAACTAAATGATAAATGTTGTAAATGTAATGTAATTTCCAAAAGAATTCAAAGAAACTAAGTCTTATTTAAAAGTGTACAATAAAATCAGCACAACGTTTTTAGACAATAAAAGATTTTAAATTTAAAGTATAGTAATAAAATAATGCCCCAAAATCACTTATTTTAAATGTCCCTCTAGGTAGTTTAATATGGAAATTACATTTGATTTTTTTATCTTTG
This sequence comes from Ampullaceana balthica, assembly GCA_944989445.1. Lineage (NCBI taxonomy): Eukaryota > Metazoa > Mollusca > Gastropoda > Lymnaeidae > Ampullaceana > Ampullaceana balthica. Next base: position 559,784 of record CALYLW010000069.1, on the reverse strand, counting down.
TCTAACGATATTTAATTTACGAATATCAGGCAAAAAGGATAATTTTTAAATGAGGATGCATTTTTTTGTTGGATCGGGTTTCCCCATAATGCATTATATTTGAATAATTATACTCCATCCCACCTTTAAGTACATGTAATTGTTTCTAGAGTGAAGGTATTATAAATGTGCGCACCGTAATTTGACAATAAAAGATTTTTGAAAGCGCACAGTTCAAAATAAAGTATTGGAAAAGAAGACTGCACCAAAATGAACCCGTTTTGAATGTCCGCATGAAGCTGTTCAATATGGGAATGAAATTTAATACTTCTCTCTTTGTCTCTATATTTTCTGAGTTTTTAATTTACGGCTTTCGGGCAAAAGGGACAATTACAAAAGCTATACTAAAACCATCTGCAGGTTAAAACGAACCGTGCTGCCAAATTTCAGCACCCTAGGTCCAATGGTGTGGAATTCCATGGGTAACAAACAAACACACGAACAAACTTTCATCTTTATATATTAGATATATACATCTATAGGAAGGGTGGCAGAGGAAACTTGAAACTTCTCTTTTCTGATGTAGTTTAAGAATATTGATGAAAGAATGAATTATTGTTCCTCAAAGAATTAATAAATAATTGCTATGTCCTTCAAAAAAAGTTCTAATTAAATATTATACTTTGTTTACAAAAGCTCTCTAAAAAATATGAACATATGATATTGAAAAAAGCACTTATTTTATCTTTCAATAAATGGGTATTAAATGTTATCTACTCGTAGTGAGGTTATCCCCCTCTAAAAAAATAATTAAAATTCTGATTTGCACTAACAGTTTAAGTATTAATTTCAGTAGAGGCTGATGAAGCACAAATAAAGCCAATATCTGTCTGCACATTAGTTTGTTTGACAGTCATGTGTCAAGTGGATTAGATGAAAGCAATTTTTATTGAGTGCAGCAAATATCTATCTTAAGTTAGCTTCATATTAATTAATTGCATTAGTCAGTTTTATAACCTCAGGTGAATTAGTTTATTTTTCTTGATTGCAGAAGAGAGTGGTTGTGATATGACGTGCCTTGTGTCATGTTTGGTTCAGCTGCAGTTAGATCCAGAGTATAGAACAATTATTGGTTTCCAGAGCTTGGTTCAGAGAGAGTGGATTATCATGGGACATCCTTTCCAAAAACGCCTTCGCTTACTTTGGAACCAAGACCCATATGCTGAAATGGAGCAGGTATTTTTCTTTTCGTTATTAATTTTTAAATTTCATCAGTGCGCATTTTTAACTAAACAAGTCCAGTCAAGAGATTTTGACATTTTAAATTATTGATTTTTATAAAAATTTAAATCTACAACTGCCATAGGCCAGTAGTCAAGCTAACACAAACTCCACTATGGTGATGCAATCTTAACCCCAGATATATACAAGACTGATGGAAGCTATTGAAAAATATTTGCTATTTATTAGTTTGAAAGATTTCCATGCTTTTAATTAATACATTTTATAATGCCTTCCTTAATTTGCACGTCAATATTTTATTTATAAAATATTTTCTTTTAAAAAGTTCTATTGAGAAACAATCCATGGAATGTTGAAAGTTATTTTTCTTTGGCTCGGACTGCAGAGTGTAGTAATATGATGAATGATCTAATGAAGATGTAGACTTTAAAAAACATTTTTTCATTCTTTCTCACAGGCACCTTTATTTTTGCTGTTCTTGGATTGTGTTTGGCAGTTACTTCAACAATTCCCCTCATCATTTGCCTTCACTGAGACTTATCTAACATCTCTTTGGGACACACTGCACATTGGTTTGTTTGATACTTTTTTGTTCAACAGCTGTTGGCAGCGAAAGAAATTCTTGAGCGAAGGACGCAAAATGACCACCATGTCACTGCCCAGTGCTTGGGATTGGAAGTTTCAGCTGGGAGAAGAGCAGTTGTTGTTATTTCATAACCCTCTGTACATGTTGCGTACAGCTTATGACCTTGACCATGTTGTGGACAGTGCAAAAAATGCCTTGCGTCTTTCAGGGGAGAGGTTGAGAGAGAATCGCTATTCCTTACTCTTAGGTAACCCTCCTCCTACTGCTGATGTATTTGCTCTTCAAGAGGTTATTTTGAAACCAGAAGTAACGGCAACTCTGATTAAGCTTTGGTCTCAGTGTTTTCTTCGATGGATAATACCTGCCCAAATTGTTGGTGGGGGCAACCCTTCTCAATATATGCAGCAGTGTGTCCTAGCAGAGGAAGTGCTTTGCCTGCAACATAAACTTCAACAGCTTACCCATCAGATCCAACAGATGCAGTACAACAATGACTCTGAAGATGGAAATTACTTGCAACAAGCCAAATGTAGAATTAAGAATCCACGTCCACAAAGTGGTCTACTCTTTGGGTCATCAAATTACCAAACAACCAGCAAACATTTGTCTACTGTGTACATAACCTCATCTTTCCCCTTCAGCCCTGGTGTATCACAACACACCCAGCACTCCCTCATCTGTGGGCCATTGTCTAGGTACCTAAAGGACACTGAAATAGATCATGACTATGCTCACGACGATGATGATTAACTTTTTGTTTGACCTTTGAGAATACTTAATACTGCAATAAATGCTTTAAAGCTTTGCAATATGTATCAACATCATATAAAAAAGCTCACAAGTCAGAGGTTAAATAATGCAAGTATTTGTTCAAGTTAAGTTATTTGTATGCACCAATTTGTAAGTTTATTCTATTTATTCTTTAAAAACAGGAACTTTACGTTCAAGTACCTTGAAGTAACATTAAGTTAAAATGCCATTTAAAGTATTATTTATTACAGGAATAAATGTCAAGGAAGATTATATTTTGTCATTATTAGGGCTGTGGTAATTGACGATTAAATAATCACTTATAAACGATTAACCTTTAGATTAACGATAATCAAAATTACATGATATTCGAAAGTAAATGAAAGTTAACAATGTAAGATGGCGGCAGAGTGAGATTGCAATATTAGATAACCAAAATTGGTATTATTGGCTAGGATTTTCCTGTGCCTAGCAGCTTTTAGCTCTGCTGGGTACAATGTCAATTCTGTTAATATGCTGGTGTGTTTGCATAGTTGGTTATCTGATGACATTACCTGAACTAGAAAAAGCAGTGCTATTGTTTAAAGAAAGCAGGTGTCATTTTCGGAAACTACAAGCATTTTTTTTATAAATCAAAATTAATCATTCAATTGTTAATTTTGTAAAATTTCTATATTAAAATTAAGTTTATCGTTACCAGCCCTAGTAATTATACATTTCAATTAATTTACTGTCTAACTGCTTTGTCTCTTCTATAAACCAAATTTTAACTTACTTGATTGACATTGGAGCGCCCAGTCATATAAAACAATGTGTAAATGATAATTTGTACGCCAACATAAAATGTAGATCACTCTTACCTGTCATATTTTTTTTTAACAATCCTAGTTCATTATCATTATTGGTTTTGAAAACTACTTTTAGTGCCGAAGGTTGTTTTTTTGTAATGATGCAAGAAAAAATCAAATTTTTTTGGTTATAAATGAAGATTTTAAAAAAAATTAACATTGTACATTAAAATTACCTTAACTGTAATGATAATTACAAATTTTTTTTTGGAGCTATTTTATAAAGGTTTAAGTTATTATGTATATGCATACATTAAAAAGCTTTTTCTCAGTTTTAAATGTAGGTTGCGCATTTGTTGCAAGTATGTTCTATCATAATTCATATAGTGCTTTTCCCCCCATAACCTATTGACATTATTTTACGACTAATTCAGTACTGTTGTTTCAAATTATCTTTGACGGGTAGCCTTATAGTGTAGATGATATCAAAATGAAAACAAAAGCATAGATCAGGGTATTACAGTGCCTTGCAATAAAATGTCAACTCATACTAGGTCTTATTTCTAATCTCGGATTTGGAAATTTAGTGCAAAATATATTTCTAAACAAGTTTAAGTAAAGGAAAAATTTAATATCAATATAATTAAGAGATTGATATTTTCACCTTTAAAATATGTAATAGAATTTTTTTTTAAAATTTATTATTCAAGAACCAAGAAGTTAGCCTACATACTTTAGTGGAAATTTTTTTTTAAACTCAAGTATACAATTTTATAAGATGAGTCATAAGTTCCTAATGTGATATTTTTAATGGTGATATGAGTTGATGCAACAACACCTGTAATCCTAAATTGATGAAAATGCCACAAATGTAATTGTTATTACATGCGGAGAATAGATGTCTATTGTTGTATCCCCTCCCACAATTTTTTCCTTTGCATATAAATTTGGAATGCTCACCTCACATATAAAAACCACTATTAATTTAAAGAATTGTATTATGTAATGGTATAATTTTGATTTTTAATCATTATTAATAACATATTAAAAGGCATATAAAATTACTTTCCAAAATGTTTCTCCCTTTATAAAACTACAAACTTTTAACATGAAAAACTATTTGCACTTTACAAATTGTTTACAAGAATTTCCAGAAAGTATTCATTATAATTTTTAATCACATGGTGTGAAATTGATATTTCTTCTCTAATTGATTTTGATTCCCGTTTCTATCACTACATTTTTTAAGATACACACAAATATGGGGACTTGCAAAAATTCACACAAACACTTTTTGCAAATAACTGATTTTAAGACATGGTCTGGTTTTATTTTCAAAGTGTGGTTCCATTCATCTGTCATGAGACATACCAGCTAGAAAAATACGAAACATACTTGTTTTCTATTCCTAAAATCTTTGAAAAGTTATATGTTGTTGAAATATTTTGTTACTTTATATGTCAACATAATTTTGACTTTGAGGGGAAAACCTCAAGAATTTATTATATCCTTGCCCATTTACATTAGTTCTCATCCAGTCAGTGTCACCATGTTTTAGGTTATATCCAAACACATTTACATTGTACATTTATTTATAGAGACATTTATAACACATAGAAATATTTTTTTATAAAAATTTAACAAATGAACTATTTATAACATTGCTTAGACTTCTCTAGATACAAAAAATGGTAATAATTAAATGAGCTTATGTTTTCAATGTCTAAATTGCATTAATGAGAGTCATAACTCCTAAATTAATTTATTTACTTATTTAGCTTTACTGAACTGCCAATTTTATCATTAAAAAAGAATACAAGGAAAACAACATTCAACACTAAATTTTCAAAAGCATAAAAGAAAATCAACATTCATATTTCCTTATAATTTGCTCAAACTTTCATCAATTTCAGATACTTTGTCCTTGAGAGCTTCCCACTGCTCCACAGATAAGCTAATACCTACATGAATAAAGAATAAATAAAAAATTTAAGTTTCTTTTAAAAATAAGACTAGAGATACCAACAAGTTTTCAATTATTAAGAATGAGTAGAGGATATAAATAAAAAAAATAATTGTGTTTTATTGTCAGTGTTTAAAATTGTGATAATGTATTAAGACAGTGGTTCCCAACCTGTGGGTCGCGGGTTTTCTGGGGTTCGTCAACTAAAAAATATTCACTATAATGAAAATTTGCTCTATTTTTTAAAAACTTTATTGAAAATGCCTTATTTAAATTTCATGGATTTTATAAAAGCATAAAACATTTAAATTAAACCAACAACGATAAACAAATTTTAGGATTTACTTTATTTTTATGTACTGCTTACACCTACACATCACAAGCATACTCAAATTGTATGTCACTTTTAAAAATCCATTGTTTTAAAGATAACCCATTTGTAAAATGACTAAAAGTAAATGTAGTGACATGTATGTTCCTTCTACCAAAATGAAATCTTTTTTTTAGCATGTTTGATAATTCCATAATACAGTAGAACCCGGTTAAGTCGACGGCCTTGGGGCATGAAAAAAGGCGCCGAGATAACCGATGATCGAGTTAAACAAAAACCAATATGGCGGTAAAATATTAACATGCGCCTGAAATTTCTTTATATACATGATGTGCGTTAATTAGTGATGAGACGATTAATCGGAATCGTATCAGAATATCGGGATCCTATTTCTTCACTCTTTCCTAAGGTTGTTAAGACCGTTCGTTTTTAAGGACCGTTTAAGTTTAAATATAACTCATTGTTGAGTTAGCGCAGTTATTTTTCCCTAGTACCTAACTATAACGAATTCATCTACTCCTGCCCGCCACGCCGTGCGCAGCGGGTCCGCTAGTGACTGGTGACATCGTATTTTTTCTCTCTTGCGGTAATTCCCAGATTGAGCGATATGTTATGATAACAACAAAAGGTATATGTGCACCAACTAACAGGAGAAATTTACAAATATAAAATAAAAACCAACGTCGATTATCGATACAAACTTTTATTATATTCTCAAACATTGCAAACACAAAATTCGCGAGTCATTTCCCTCTGACACAGCTCTGAAAAGTATCCTACACGCGGTTACTATGGTTTCTTTACAAAGTCTATAATGCTTTGTTGCTTAATTCATTATTTCCCAACACACTGACACAGCAACCACTTGATGTTTTGTAAAGTTGGTGACGTCAGTGCTGCCAGTGACAATTTTGGAAAAAACCTAGCCAACACGTCAAAAAAAAACCGTAGATTCCGAAATAAAAAAACCTAGACACACTAAAAATAAACAAATATGATGCCACCCTAAAAAAGTATTTCTTATTTGAAAATGAGCGTGTTTCAAATCATTTTATTTTATTGCCATTCAAGTGAGTATTTAAAATTAAAAATTTGTCAATCTCAAATATTCCCATATTTAAGGCCAAATCCTCATAAATTCCCAATTCTATAAATTTGGCTAAAAACTTCCCACGATTTGGGAAATTTCCCAGGTGTTAACAGCACTGCAGGATGTTATCCTTCAGACAAGATCAACAAGAGTGCGTCAACTGTTATTGAACGATCAATTTTATTGGTTAGCTAGCATAAACATAACCAATAGTAAAACTTTATAAGATGCGTGCAAAAATACGGTAGCGAGATGGTGAGTGGCATCGATAACTAACATTTTCAAAAGCTGGCGATTGGTATAGTACCAGAAGTAAATTAGTAACACAGCGCTGAGAGCGGAACGCAAGCGGGCTGTGACGTCACCAGCAGACCTCGCGAGGCCGAAATTTGATGTTGGTTTTAAAAAATCGATAACTAACATTTTCAAAAGCTGGCGATTGGTATACATGTAGTACCAGAAGCAACACAGTGCTGAGAGCTGAACGCAAGCGGGCTGTGACGTCACCATCAGACCTGGCGGGGCAGAAATTTGATGCCTTCCCTTGGTTATAAAAAATCACATCTAACATTTTCAAAAGCTGGTGATTGGTCATGGGGATCGAGATAGTGGCAAATTAAAAATTTGGCCCTCTTTTGTGCTCGAGGTATTAGGGTACGGCGACTTAAAATAATCGAATTAACCGATGAGATAATGCAAAGACAAAGAGAGAATTTGGCAGTTCCAATAAAAAACGTCTACTTAAATAGGGCTGACGAGTTAACCGGGCTCGAGTTAAGTGGGTTCTACTGTATGTCAATGTATGATATAATTTACCTTTTTTTCCTGGTCGCAGATCTCCATCCTTTTCATAATATTCTCGAATGCTAACCATTGCTTTTCCTCTGAATTCACTTACAGTTGCATACCGCATTTTTCCAATCTAGAGAAAATAAATGAATACTTCAAATTATAAAAAAAACAATGTTGAAGTTGAACTATAGACTGCAAATAAATAATAGCATTTCTTTTAAAATGATGCAAATTTTAACTATGAAACTTAATAGACATTATGTTAATTACAGACATTGTAACTAACTTAAAATCCTGTAAATTTATAAATTTCCTATCAGTTTGGTGAAACTTAAATTTTTCATCAGAAACAGTTGTTCTCAATAACTAAATTCAATGAGTGGCTTAGTTTACCAATTGTATGCTTTAACACAAAAATTTTAAAACTACCTCTAGAGATTTTCAAACATGATAAGAAGAAACCAGATATTCTTTTATTATGCATTTTACACAATTTTATACCTGAAACATGCTTTCTCCATTAGAATTTTTAGTTGAACCAGCTTTTTTATCATCTGTTTTGGAATCTGTTTTCTCTGACTTCGTCTCTTTTTTCTCTGACTTTGTCTCTTTTTTCTCCGGTTTGGCTTCAGTCTTTTTCTTCTTTTGCTTTGGCTAAATAATAAATAAATATATACGATTATTTTTTTTAAAAACAACACTTTGTGGTTAAAATCCCAATAAACAGTCACTGTGTAAGAGGCAAGTCTAATAAGTCACTATATACCAAACATGTTTTTTAAAAATATTTTAGAACAGGTTCACATTTCCTTTAAGGTTTGTTGGTCCATAAGCAAAACAACAAACTTCTGGGCAAAGTTGCAGAGGATCCATTTTTTAATGCAAATTTTACGCCCCACAAACATTAAGTTAGCCTTTTCATTTGCTGTAGGGTTATTCTTAATAGCAGCACAGTGTTGGTCAAATATCGCCATTGAGCAGCTTAAACGGAACAGTGGTTAACAATAGGGGTTGAAGCGCTGGGCAAAAAAAGAAAAAGAAAATGATTTACATTAAAGCACAAATTATAAAGCCACCAGTACATCACCCATCATGCGTGAAGGAGAAGCACTCGAGGAGGTCGACAGTTTTGTTTACCTTGGCAGCGTGGTAGATTAACAAGGTGGAACGGATGCTGATGTCAAAATGAGGATCGGGAAGACAAGAGCAGCCTTCCAACAACTCAAGAATATTTGGGTCTCCAGAAACCTAAGCAGCAAGTTAAAAATAAGGATCTTCAACGCCATGATGAAGCCTGTGCTGCAATATGGAGCCGAGGCGTGGAGAACGACGGCCGTAAACCTGACCAGAATCCAGTCTTTATCAACAACTGTCTAAGAAGGATTCTCAGAATTCACTGGTCGTACAAAATCAGCGACTGGGAACTGTGGCAGCGGACATAGCAGAAGCCAATTGAGGAAGAGATTCTCCAGAAGTGGTGGCAGTGGATTGGTCATACAGTAAGAAAACCTGCCTCCAGTACAACGATGCAAGCCCTGAAAAGGAACCCTCAGGGAAAGCGAAAAAGAGGCCGTCCAAGAAACACTTGGTGCCGAGAATTGGAGGCAGACATCAAGAGAATTGGCCATGACTGGAAGATCCTGGATAGGGATGCCTGGAGGTCTCTCGTTGGTGGCCTATTCCCTTGGAGGAATTGCAGACGCCGACGATGATCGGTGGATGCCCCTTGTGGATGGCTCAACAACAACTAATTAAAAAATAATTGTCCAATATTCATATAATTCATGAACAGCTCACTTTTATGAAATAAAGATGATAAAGCTCAAATTATAATAAATATAAAAGCCCAAGTCTCCGGATGTGGAACGCTGAGGAACGATGTACAACAGTCTATAGCAGTTAAAAAATCATGTGGTGATTATTAGCACTGTAAAAATATTTAACATGATGTCATTGGCACTGTAAAAAATATATATTATATGACGTCATTCTTTTAGCTTATATCTTAATTTTGGAAAAGGGAACTGTAAAAATAGGATTTCAGGATTTATAATTATAAAATACTTTGTGTACATTTCAGGAAGTTTAATATTTCGTATTTATTTATTATAAGTTCCCTGGGGTTTTGACAAAAAAAAGTGGGCGCCGTAGGCGCCCTAAAGTATAAATGGGCGCCATAGGCGCCCTGCAACCCCTAGTATTTAACATATTACTGCAAAATTACATTATTATCATGAAACATTTTCTTTGTTTTTTTACAAGAAAACATGCTTATCTTATATATTAAAGACGCTCCTTCTATACCATAGATTCCTAACATTTTTTCGGTGGCGACCCCTTTTTATAAAAGCCATGTGACACGTGACCCCATGCAATTGAAAATGGCATTTTCAATTTTTAAAAATATTTTAAATAGTTTTTTTTTAGTATAATTTTATTTTAAATTATGTTTAATAATAATAATTAATTTAATGTGATGGTTAAAATTGCATGTCATTAACCAGCTTCCGAATTCTCGGGTGAGTTTTTGTTAACACCAACCTCATGTCATTCTCAACATTTAAATTATTTCTAACTTTTGTTGTTAAAATAAATAAGAGTTGAAAACCCACTCTCACAGAGATACGTAGTCACAAATGGAAATAAAACTCAAAATGCAAGCATCATCATATTTGGGTATGAATGATACATACCATACCAAAATTGTGTGAGCAAATTTTCATTAAACAAGTTAGAATTATTCTGCAAATCCAAGAATTCATCTTCTAATTCATGGCTAATGATGGCTACATTAATGGATGCAGAAAATGGATTTCTTTTCAATGAAGTTTCTTCTTCTTTCAGCTCAGGAAAGTAATGCTGCAGTTCGTTTTCAAACGATTTAGGATACCCAGTAATCGCCACCTTCAAGTTTTCATTTATATCACATACAGATTTATTTACTACACTGGAGAGTTTCTCAAACATGGCAATGTTTCCAAGACTTAATATTCTTTGCCAGTTTTGCAGTTTGGATAAAAATGTCCCAAAATTATCTTGAAATGCGATAATATCCGTTTCCGTTCCCTGAAGTTTCAGGTTCAGCCTATTTTGCTGTTCTAATAAATCTGCTAGATATGCTACTCTTTTCAACCAATCTTCGTCGTTAAAATATGCCAAAGGTTCATGCTTTCCTTGTACTTCAAGAAACAACCTGATTTGATCTTTCACTTCAAAGACAAGATTCACATTTCCTTTTGAGAACCTCTCTGCTGCATTGTAGAAAAGAAGAACCTCGTGATCAGAATCAAGTTCTTTTCACAGTTCTTTAAACTGATAAGTGTTAAGAGCTCCAGTTTTGACGTAATTTACTATTTTTATCAACAAATTAAGTACCTCTTGCAGAGGAGTTGGGAGAGTCTTACCGGCAAGGATATTCTAGTGAATCATGCAGTGGATTCCCCTTGCTTGGGGAGCTAGTTCTTATACACTTTTCCCGAAATAGCCTGATTTTGAACCCCACAGACTTTTTCCACTTTAATCCTTCAGTCTCAAAAGAACGTATTTATCTGCTCCATATTATCTTCACTTTTTTTTAGTAGTTTCAAGTCCACTACAAAATAGGAACTCTTCCTGGATATCATCTGAATGAATATATTTCACGACGACAAGCAACTGAGCACACGAGGTTACGTCTGTTAATTCATAAACTTGAAAAGAAAACAATGGTGAAACCTTTAGTATGCAGCATGCATCAGGGCAACTGGTAAAGAGAGTGACCAATCACAAAGCATACTTTGAAGAATACGTGAAAGTCACTAGTTGATAGGGCTGTCAATATTGTTGAAAAAAGCTGCGCGGTTACCCTTCCAAATTCTCAAACGGGTACCCGTTTGAAACGCCGCATAATTTTCGCCGTCATGATCGCTATACAAAGCAATGCAACCTAGCCACCATCCATGCACCTCATTTCACACAATAGCCAATGCCGATACCTGTGGGCGGATGGTGACAGTTTACATCATCAACCATCTGCATACTAATTGCTCCCTGCAACTTTTAAAATTTACTTCAAGCCCAAATTATTTTCAACCCTTTGTTTCTGTCCAGATATTAATTTTTAAATTAAAAAAAACGTTCATTTATTTTTGTTACTTCATTGAAAATCAATGAAGACTGAATACATTGCAGTTTGTTAGGACTGTATTTTATTTCCCGTTGACATATATTTATCTTTAAGTGTTTTCGTGTTAAACATATTTCACTGCATATATTTCAATGATAAATTTTTTGCGAGCCGCAATGTGAAAACAAAAGAGACACATGCAGTTCGAGAGCAGCAGTTTGGCCATCATTGGTATAAATATGGAACCCATATTTTCACGGGTACCTGGGGGTAATTGCACAGCAACGGGTACCCGGGTTCCCGTTGAAAGGTCTACTAGTTGAAAATTGTTTTGGAGCGTTAACTGTTGGAAATAAAAGCTTTACTTTTAGCTATGTATACCAATTATCTTATAACTTTTCCATTCGGCACACGTGTTAAATGTATTTATATGTCTGAGTACGAATTAACAATCCAAGATTGCATTATAGTGAATAATTCTTTTGTCAAATGTATAAGGTGGCGACCCCCTGAAAACCCTTTGTGACCCCTTGGTGTGTGTTGGTTTGTTCAGGAAACCCATTCCACATCCTAATGCCAGATGGAAAGGAGGATCTGTGTGTGTTTGTTCTTGCACTTGGAACAAGAAAAGTGTTTGTTTTTCTATGCTTATCTGAGTGCTGAATTAGTGTGCGCACTGAAGGAAAGTAATATTTCGCCAGATATCCTATTTCGAACTTAAATCAAAACATTTAAAAAGGGAAAATTAAGGGTTAGGTCTCAAATGGAAAGAAACTGACATGGAAATTCTTTAAAATTTTAGGACAGTGTTGTCAAAGAGTCTGAAATTTTGGAAACATTTGGCAACAGCTAAAAGACAGCAGAGGTAACCTGTAACACATTTTACACGGCTTACTGTCCTTATGCACATGCAATATACATATAAGTATAGAACGTTAAACTCTACAAAAAATAGATTGTGTCTTCATCTGAAGAGTGTCACAAATTATTTTTCAAAATTTATTTTACAGGTAGATCAAACTGAAATTTTATGACTAAATTATAAACTAAACTATATTTGAGCAAGACTATAAAAGTATGTTACAAATTTCCCTCTATCTTTTGGTCAGTGTCGACTCTTTGACAGAAGCAAACACCATTGGTTATTTCTACTTAGCTTTGAGCCTTCAGAGACATATGATCTAACTAACTCATATAATAATCTGTGCGAGCTATTTGAAACATTAATGACTGTGTACTGTGTATGGGAGGTTTGGAGGGGGGAAAGGGGGGGAGAGAGCAAGAGAGAGAGAGAGAGAGAGAGAACCAAGAGTTTAAATGAAATGTAATGCTATGAGTTCAGTGTGGCCCATATACTTTTTAAACTTGATATAATTAAATTTATCAGCAGTCAAGGTGCTTGGCAGGTTTCTTATGGGTCATATTTAGATGTGATTGTACCTTTTTCTGAGGGCAAAATAATATTTATTTTCAAACCGAGGCACAGTTATCCTAATATTAAAATTGTGTTTATACATGTACATCATGAACAGTAAAGTCATTAGAGCTGTTTTTATTATTTTGATGTAGTGTAAGATATCATTTTTTTTATCAGCTGGTTATTGTATTAGTACTTGTTTGGCATTGCTCACGAAAGCCCTAATTTAATTATATCTCTGTAATTGTGATGAGCAGTTAATTTATGAAATAGTTCACAGTTTACCAATCCCTTTGGAACCAGTAAATTTTATAAAAGCCAAGAAATCTTCAACTTTGATCAATTCAAACTACAAAATGTTAATAGATTTAAATAATTAAATGTAACAGATTTAAATAAAATGGAAAAAATTATATTAAACAATAAATTCAGTAAGAAAATATTAATTGTTGACATTGTCCCTCATACCATAATCAAAAACAATATTTAAAATTGTTACCAGGGAGTGTTTTTTTAAAACAAACTTCTTTTCATTCCCCACATTAACTTTAACAAAATAATTCTCTAATGAAAAGTTGAAAATGCAATCAAAACATACATGCTAATGTATGACTTACTAGTAGTACTCTGTAAAGCATTTAGGTATTTAATTATTTTTTTAAAATAAAAAACGACGTTTTTGACTATAAATCCTTTATATACGAGACATAACTAAAAGAATGTTCCTTATAATATGCAGCGCAAGACAATAAAAAATCCAAAATTTTAGTTATGTCTCATAACACATGTTTAATATAATGCGCACAGATAGGGTATATATTTTTCAAAAGTATCGTCAATATAATAAGCACTGCACAACGCGACAGGAAAGATTGTTCAATATCCTTCTTCTTCTTATCTATACAGACGCTCCTTCTATGCAGAAGATAGTTGCGTCCACAGACCATGAGAGATGATCTGTTGGCAAGTGATGCAGCATTCACAGGCCACGGCTTTGTGGGTTCCACGCATTACCCAGCCGCCTAACTACATGTAGTGTTAGGTACCCATTCTGAGCGGGGTGACTCAGGGACGCCCTAGGCCCCGGGAACAAACCCTTGCCTTCACACGGATTCGAACCCGTGACCATCGGTACGACAGTCCAGTGTGCTGCCATATAATACGCACCGCGATACTCGAGCACAAAAATTAACATGCTACATAGAGATAAATAGAGATAATCTTCTTCTTCTTCGTTCTCAATTTGAGTTTTGCGCGCCGACAAGTTTTGCGCCAATTGGCCCGTGGTCTCAGACTTCAGCCTACTGTTTTTCCTGGATGTGCTTCCATAGCCTTTGGTCAGCCAAGACCATCTGCAAGGCAGCAGTTGATTTTGGCAAGTGATGCAGCGTTCACATAAGGGTTCCACGCATTACCCAGCCGCCTTTTATTTCCCTAACTATGTGTTAGGTACCCACTCGAAGCTGGGTGGACTCGGGGACGCCCTAGGCCCAAGGAACAAATCCTTGGCTTCCCATGGATTTGAACCCGTGACCATCGGTACACCAGTCAAGCGCGCTGCCACTCGACCACCGTATCCCAGAGATAATCTAAAAATTCATTAATTTAATTACAGTACATTCCATCGATCTGAAACTTTGAAACATCATTTTTATCATCGGCACGAGTCTGCCTGAAAATTTCAGCTCGCTAGCTTACGAGGAATTGGTTAAAAATCGATCCAAAGTGTCTTTGGCATTCAAGCAAGCAAGGCATCAAGCAGACGCCACGAGTTAATATAAAGGATTTAAAAAGATGTGCCCACACAGTATATTATTTTTCAATGATTTAGAAAAAGAAAAGAAACTTTTTTGTGTGCAAAACATGCAATGAATGCATCTACGTCTAAATACAGATAGATTCAACTACGTACTGTATATTGGTCCTTTCAAAATACCATTTGACCTCATTTTCAAATTAGTAGATCACCTAAATCTAAGCGAGGTCCAAAATCTAACTTAACAATATACATGTACTGGTAACTTTTCTTGAGAATCCATTCAATAATAGATGCTTTGAGCAAATTGTAATTACCAACTGGTTTCTTTCATAATCTTAGCTGAAATTCCAGTGTAAGGACATGTTCTAATAATTGAGGTTGCTCAAACAGTTTGTTTTTGAGGATCGATTATCCTTTTAAAGTAAGACATGTTCTGAGTGGCTAAATTGAGAAAAATGACCTTAGCCTTAACGAAACGGATCATTCGTGATTTAGTTTTAAAATTTTATTCTTATCACATCAAGTTTACAATGTCCTATAAAAAATTCCCTTTTAATTTGGGTTTTCATAGTGATGTGGCTTTTTAATCTTATTGATTTCTTGAGTTTGCATGCATTCAAAAATTGGATATTTTAATGGCTATATATCAGTGTTAATTATTTTTGATAGTTTAATTGTTTTTCATGCTGTTGTTAAGTTTTTAATACTACAAGTTGGGATGCAGGACTCACAGAAATTCGTAAAAGCTATCGGGATTATAATATTTAAACTTTAAGAGACTGAAAAAACTATAGTATCGGGATTCACATGAGCAAAACCATGAGCAGGTTTAAAAATTGCCTTTGGTTTAAACTAAAATAGACATTTCAAAGGAAAACAAGCTGATTAATGATTGGTGTCGGATTACTCATCATCATCCAATGTATTTACACTAGGGCTGTTAACGATTAATTAAAATTTAATAGTTAACTTTTGAAAAATTATCGTTAATTTCGATTAAAGTCAAAAAATTAAATATATGGTGTCATAAGTAGCATTTATTAAACTTACTTGTCGAAAATCAAAATAACACTGTAATGTCTTCTTTATATGACATCTTTTAACCAACAACGCAAACAGACAAGTGTATTGACATTATTTGGTTCAAGAGATGAGCGGGTCTTATTGACAATATAACCAGCCGAGCTGAACAATCGTTCGCATAGCTTTAGAATGTCTCAGCTGAAGTTTCTGATACTGTAGTGGATGTTTGGTTTCCAGGTGATATGTAAGTGAAGTGTTAGAACCATGGTAGCTATGTTCCCTTTAAGCACCATGGCTGTGCAGCTATTACACCGACACCAGTCACGCCACGCAGAAGTTTAGAATCACAGCGCAGCAAATTTTGTAAAATATCGAACAAAAAATGGACGTCATGCAACTTTGCACACAATTTTTTTTAAAACTTTGCACACGGACCAACGAAGCTTAGACTTAGAGGGAACATTGCAAGGTAGGCAAACGATTTCTCTCAATGGACACATAACCTTTATCAACATTTTGAACAGTCACGTCAGTCAATGTTAGTGTAATCGTCCGGAAATTAGTTTATATTTATCGGCCGAAATAGTTTTATTTTTGACTTTCAGTACATTTATAAGTGGTGGGTCGATTAATTGTTTAAAAAATTTAATCGTTAAAATTTTTTACGATTAATCGGGAGATAAATCGATAATTTCCGCAGCCCTAATATACACTAATCAAGGCAACAATTACATATTATGTAAAAATACATATAAACGTGTTTAAAGCATTTTACATCTCAGCTTACATTTTTTTATAAAGTTTATAAAAATTAAATTTTTTAATTATAAAGCTTACTAACCTCATCTGAATCACCACTTTCTTCAGAATCAGATGAGCTCAAATATTCTTTTGACTTAGGCATCTCTATTATAAATAACACTTTGTTATTTGATCACTTCTGAAAAAAAAAGTTTATGGTATTAAATTACAGGAATATGACAATTTATTATAAAGCCATGAAACACTATTCCCCCACCACCCCCCCCCCACTTACCTCCCCACACCTTGGAGTTGCCAACAACCTGTTTATAGCAAATTGATGTTGTTATTGTTATTGACAAAACATAGAGGCTCTGCAAAGGAGACTGTAAAACTGCAGGGAAAGTGAAATGAATTCTGCTAGGTCAACCATCCTGCTGAAGCAGGTGAAAGGAAACTTTCTTATTCTTTTAGTTATATAAAAGATTCCATTCTTTTTGGAAACATGAAATGTCTGAAGCCTACAAGAACCAAGCAGATGCTGCCAAGCTACCAAAGACATGGCAAACATAAATAACAAATCTTGAGTGAAGTATGATGGGACACCATTGGAAAAAAGTAAAAAGAGTTTTTAAAAATCGGGCAAAAAAAATTCAAAAAGGGGAAAAAAGACAACAATAGAGTTACACTTAAACTGAGCAAAGATGCTAAAAAAAGTCTCTTGGAATGGGAACAGATGCCTGAGTGTATAATCAGATCCAAATTTCAAAATTGAACAATGTACTCATCGTTCTGTGCTATGCACCTACCCTGCAACAGAAGAAGATCAAATGCATTCTATTAAATACTACAATATATATTGGATAAAGTCCTTATAAGAGATGTATTGCAAATCATGGGAATTAAAAAGACAAGCAATGGTTACACGAATGAAAATGGAGAAAAGTTTGCAGCTGCATCATCCCACACAAAAAAAATGGCATAAAGTGACATGGATTGCACCAGACAACAAAACAGAACTAAACTAACCACATTTCTAGGTGCCCTAATTAGAGAACCACATTACAGGATATATAAACAATAAGAGGGAAAAATTTATGTTCAAACCACCAACTAGTAGTGGCCAACCTAAAAAAAAGTTGTTAAACCACAGAGAATAAGATTTGACCCCGAGGTACTCCAGAGAACACCAACAAGAAAATGACTGGCTGCTAGACTTAAAACCGATTAACTGAGTTGAATCTCAAAGAAAATGAAGAAAAGGGCAGTGTCTATACGTCCAGGGACCGAATGCATAGCACCGGGGCTATCTTGCATGCAACCGGACGAGTAGAAGGTGAGGGAAGAGAGGCCTATAGGTCCAGCGATGTGTGGTCATGTGACAAATGACTCATCATACCTTTTTTCCCCAAAATGTATAGTCTTTTTATTCTATGTTATAGAAATAGAAATAGCTGGGTGAACTGATTTATTTATATATATATATATATATATATATATATATAAATATATATATATATATATAACTGTCAAATTTACATATAAAGTCAATACAGATTAGACAGTTGTCGTTATCATTTTTTATATATATATAACTGTCAAATTTACTGCTTTGATATTAAGAAAGTTTAAATGCAGTAAATACAAAAAAATCTTTAAGTTAGTCCAAATGGGCTAAAACAGCATTTTAAAAAAATTAGTCCAGTCTTGTATAAACAAAGATTTGCTTTATTTAAAGTGGTTCTGCTTGAATACAATTTATATATACCGTTAATACAGAGTAGACAGTTGTCTTTATCATTTGAAATTTGTAACTTTTCTTTGGTATCAAAATCAAAAGTTTTGTTTTCCCTATTTGCAGATATTTCTCTATTACTTAAAAATGTACTGCTTTGGATCTTATATTAAATAAAACATGTAAAATACTGAAATTTAATTTATTACAATTTAAAACTAAAATCTTTAAGTTTTATTAAGTAGCTAATCCAAAATTGGGCTAAATCTATATTTTTTAAAAAATCTTCTTTCAATTTAAAAAAAATAAAATAATCTCCTTCAAAATAATTTTGATAATACAAATAGTTCAACAATGCATCATTTTCGGACTATGTTTAGTTACGAGCAGAAAATATGCCTTAGAAATTAAAAAAACATAAAAATTAGCCCTGTAATTGTAATAGCTAAAATATAACATTAACTAATTCATTTAATTTTTATTAATAAATTAAAAACGCATGTTTTCAATAGAACATTAAAATTTGCTGCGAAATAATGTAGGCTAAGCAACAAAACTGCACTTTTACCTAAAATTAAAACTGTAATAAAAATGCAACACTTGACATAAACCAAAGATAAGCATAAAGACGCAATAATCTTCTGTGTATACTGTTACGATATAATGTATAATTTATAATATAATAATAGTATAGATCAGGGGTCAGGAAACTTTTTGTCTGAGAGAGCCATAAACACCACTTATTTTGAAAAGTAATACTGTGACAACCATACATTATACAGGGAGTCCTCAAGTTATGACGTTGATCCGTTCTTAAGAAACGTCGTAACCCGAACTTCAGTGTAAGTCGGAACATATGTCTACATGTGTGTGTGTGCAAAGTACTGTACGTACAGTCAGAGCCGTCTTAACACCATATTGGGCCCCCCGGCAAAGAAAGAGTGCGCCCCCCACAGGTCTAAAAAATACATAATATATATAAATAAACATATTCCCATGGGGCCCCTATGCTCCAGGGCCCACGGGCAAATACCCAACGGGCCTATGCGTTAAGACAGCCCTGCGTACAGTGCTACACTGTATAACAAAATGTTACAGTCAAGTACATAAAAAAGAGAAAACCATTCCTTACCACATGTAAAAAAAAGTTTTAAAAAAAAGATAAAACACAGGAGAGAGAGAGAGAAACGGTGTAAACAACCAAAATGGTGTATGTACTGAGACTGAGCATCTTCCTTGCCCTACAACCACAACAAAGCATATTCTTTCCACAGTACGCCTGAAACATAAAAACTGCCTCCTCACTTCAGCCTACTTCAAACCTACAGACAGCCACTTTTACCTACTCTATCCCTCTTCTCATCCCAAATCGTGTAAGGATTCTATCCCCTTTTCTCAACTTCTTAGCCTCTGTAGACTGTGTCAATCTAATGCGGACTTTTGGGTAAAGGCAAAGGCGCTGGAAATGGCAGAGGTTTTTTTAGACAAAGGTCTTGCCCTGAAGATATACTACAACCTACGCTTCAGCGAGTTAAAAGCTTCACTCGTGGCGACGCCTTTGTATCACGAATCAGTGACAGTAGTGAGAGAAGCAAACTGGTTCTCACATACCATCCCCACAACATTAGGGGCCAAAGAAATATTTTTGAAAAATTTTTGTTACCCAGACGGACCAGATTGTTGATTGTCTTCCCTAAGGGGATATTTAAGATTAGGAATGGCTTTCTTTTAGGGCTGCGGAAATTAACGATTAATTTCTCGATTAATCGTTAAAAAATGTATAGATTAAAATTATTTTAATCGATAAAAATTCGATTAAAATTAAAGAAAATATTTATAATATTTAAAAAAAATTTTTATTAATAAATAATTAATTATTGATAATTAATAATAATTTTTTTTACGTACAAACTTCTCCCGCGTATTATAATAATTAATTTTATTAAATAATGTGGACCGGCAGACGTCAACAAAAAATCGCTGACAGCATCATCGCAGCTAAATTTAAACATATAACTGGAAAGTCTAGCAAAAATGTTTTTCTTAAGCTAACTGCGGATGGCAAAGTCGAAGATGGTGAAAAAGTTTTCTGTGCTCACTGCCATAAACAATTCTCATTTAAAGGGTCAAATACATCGCTGAAGTCAATTACCCGTTTTTGTTACTTCCCTTGAAATGTTCAGTTTAATGACGTCATAAATTTCTATTTTTGGCTTTAATCAAAATTATCGATTAATTAATCGTTAATTTTTCAAAAGTTAACGATTAAATTTAAATTAATCAATAACAGCCCTACTTTCTTTGTAACAGCCGTAATGTGGTCTACACCATTGAGAGTAAGCGCTGTTCTTTGAAATACATAGGTGAGAAGGGGAGGTTACTCTCCTGCTGTATCGCAGAGCATGTACGTGCGATTACACAAGACAGTGTACTGTCTCCCGACACTTCAATGGACGCGACCACATGGACGTCGATGACCTGTCTGTACCGCCATGGTCTCTTGCAGAGGCACAAACACATCCGGCAGTGTCAGTCTGGAGAATAGACTAATCCAAGAGTATGGGACCCTTGCACCACATGGGATAAATGTTGTGTTTGCGCTGAGAACCTAAATGATTGGCCACACCCACCCTCTCCTTTACTATATAAGCTCATACTAATATTACTATTCTCTTCTTACTATTGCTCTCCTGGACTCTTTATTAGATTTCACCTCAGCTAAGTTTTTAATTTTTATTTCTTTATATTTGATTTATTTGTGTACTATTTGTTCATTGAGGAAGGCTCTTTGCCGAAACGTTCGCTGTTTTATTACGTCCTGTCAGGCTCACTCATACCCTGTTTACATGTTATCCATCTATTAAAAATTAATCTATAACTATAAGTTATAGTAGTAGGCACTTCAATATGTGCATCGTTCTGCGCATGTCGTAAATTTACGGAAAAACTTTTGCGGAACATTTTTATTAGCTCTACGGGGACCCCCGAAATATGCGTTTTACGTCACAGTAATCGGAAAAACAAATGAATTTTGTCATTGGGTAGTCTAATAATAGTCTTCCGGTGACGCTATCACTTTTTAAGCTACGAGGTTTCCCTGGAGAATTTTCTGTGTCTCTTCCAACATCGGTAAGCCACTCAATGTCTCAATCATTCTATATTTAGTTAAAATACCGTACTCGGACTAAAACATACGGAATTACCATATTAATTGTGTTTAGAAAATCATTGATTGCATTACTGTAGCCTTCCACCATAAGTGGTAGACCTTCACCATTGTCACCGAACATCGGCACCGTATTTTAAAAAAATGGCAGACTTTTTTCTTTTTATTTTTGGCCTTTTTAAAACTTAATTAATTATAAACTATATACATTTATTATGTATATAATTAATAGTGCCAATAAAATGTAGTTGCCAAGAGCCTATACTATAGTAATATTATCTACTGTCAAGAAACTTTTTAAAAAATCTTAATAATAAAATTGTAGTGATGAATAAACATTTAATTAATTAATTAAAGTTAAATGTGGTACTTCAAAATAACTTATTGAACTTTAATTTGATTGCAATGAATAAAGTTTACAATATTAATAATATGATGGAACAATATTTTTAATTTATAAATGTAACTAAAAATATTTTTTTCCCCCAGCTTGTAAAATGTCTGTAAGCCTTAAGGATTTTGACAGTTTGGTGGAAAGCTTTGCCCAAGACTGAGTGCATTATTATGAATGGCTATCCATGCTACCCTTATACTACATGTGCCAGCAAGAAGGAAGGGATGAACGTTGCTGTTATTGCACTTGACAAAGCCTACTGGAAAGATTCAAGCTATGTTTAAAACCAAACAGGGATTTCGTTCAAATTTTATCACCGCAGTATACTTGTATTGTTGTTAAAAATATTTCATTTTTAAAAAGACATTGAAATGCCTGGATGAAAATCCTTGATCTTTTCATTCAGCCTGCAGCTGCAAGGACACCAGTCCAAAAGAAGAAAAAGATGGAGCCATCCAGCTCTTTTGACATTTCTCCAGAAATACATGATGAAATTATTCCACAAATATCACAGATTATTCCACAGTCTTTAGAGGTAGCTGGGGTATTTAAAGACTCAGACCATCAAGAGGAGGACAGAGAGGGTTGCTGAGCTTAAAAGCGAGAAGTCAGAACTCAAGACCTTTTATTAAACGTTAGTCATTGCTAAATGTCACAATAAATTATAAATTAATTTCTATATTTTTTTTCTTTTCAGGAGCTTTTCATCTTTTTCCTCAGATAAGATTATTATTTATTCTTTGCATTGATTCACAATAAATAGTATGCTTTTGGTTTAAGTTTTTACATTGTTATTTTACATTGTTAAAATCTTTGATATTTTGTTTAAAAAAATATTGATAAATATTTTTCTTTTCTTTTTTTGCAGGTTTTCTTTCAAGTTTCCATTTGAATAATTGATATATGCATTATATTAATTATATTTGTCATGCTAATTCTTAAACTGAGATTGTGATAATTTTTAATTTTTATTATTTTTTAAAAAATGTACTCTTGTCTCTTGCGGTAAATAAAAATTTACAAAATAAAATTTTGAGCAGCTATCTAGACCCTTTGTTGCTATTGAAATTGTGTTGTATATTGCATTAAGAATATATCCTGAAAATTTGGTGCAGTTATTTACACAAATAAAAAAGTTGTGTGTGAAAGAGTAAGAAAATTAAAATTTGGGTCACAAGTTTTTGAAGTTAATTATTACATAATAGTAATAATATGTTATAAAACTATATAGTTTGCAATTGTCACGCAAGTCAGTCAGTCTGTCCTGACGCTACTAATTTTAGAAAGCAGGGAAAACCAAATTACTGCACCAAAGCATCAAAAGGTGTGCAAAATAAATATGCGCTGTAAAAAAATATTATATGATGTCATCGTTTTCGCTAATATTTTAATTTTGGAAAAGGGATCAATGTAAAAATAGTATTTGATGATGGTTAATTATAAATAAAAAAAACAAAGGGGGCGCCGTAGTCGCCCTGCAACCCCTATTATAAAAATTAAATACTTTGTGACTTTGTGTCACAAAGTTTGTGTACATTTCAGAAAGTTTAATATTTCGTATTTATCAAACAAGGACAAGTTAGTTGGGCTTTTGATAAAGGTCGGCGCCGTAGGCGCCCTAAAAAAAGTGAATTTTTTATAAAATAAATAGATTTCAGCTGAAAACTTCCGTCATTTTTGACGGGTGTACGCTAGTATTATATAAGGGGCAAAATAATGGACAAAAAAATTCATAACTCCACTTCTATAAAAGATAGAAAGACAAAACAAGTAGTTTTGAAAAGCTCTTAGCAAGCCCTTTAAACTTTAAAATGATATATATTTAAGCCTATTGGACAACATTTAAATTTTCTGTCAAAGTACCTAATACTCAACTAAATTATTAATAGTAACGGTAACAGTAATAGTAGTGTAAGTATAAGTATAAGTATAAGCCTGATACTGATTGCAGTCTCACCCACATTTTCACTTTGTTCACTGTAGAGTTAGAGGAGCGTTTGCAATAGAGATAAAACAATTGGCGAAATGTTAAGGGTATAAATAATCTAAATTAATTAAAAAATTTATCACGCATCACCTTTAAGCCTTTTAATAAGGTTTCAATTATTTTCTCCCTTGGGAAGTTGGGACTGTTACTGTAACTTTTAATAAATTAATTAGCGTAATTGATTCCCGCGGAGTGCTGCGAGTTTGTTATGTTGAGATAACTCTGTATTTTGGAAGAATATCTCTTTCGCCTTTTAATTTTTGTATTAAAGTATGAATTCATTAAAAATTATGGATACTTCAACAAATGGCCTACACATTTTCAGGAAATTGTGCGTCAATTTAAGTTTAAGTTAAAATAATTAAAATTTTTAAAGCCAGATCAATAATTAAATATGAATTAATTAAGTGTATGAAAGTATTTTTAATACAGTTTTGAAACTTGAGTTTGAGTATTTTGAGTTGACGGGTGTGCGTGGAGCACTCATGAATCATGAAAATTTATTTTATGTGTAGCGGGTATTTAATTATATAAATCTGGAATCATAATGTTTAATGACAGAATGACTATAAATTAATGAACTTGGTGCTACCAGAGTCGTCTTTTAAGCAGACTGTCAATCTGGGTGCTATTTTAATTTTTTAATTTATTTGGACCACATTGGTTGCATTAAATTATCTAGACGAGATCACAATATTTTTTTATATCAAAGTAATTGAATGACACTCGTCGGTTTAAATCTATGGGTCCACATTGTAAAACCGGTAGTGTTAAATTATTTCGACCACACTTGTCGGATCTCGTGGGAGATGATAATCTTCTATCGAGCGCCTCCCCAGCCGGCGGATAGGGGAAAGCCCACCAGATATGGAGGGTATCGGGGAAATAAAATACCCGGGGTGGACCAAAATCAGTCCTACTGCCTTGTAGGAAGTGGAGGGATCCACAAAGGCTAGGGACCTAACCCAAACAAAGGCAACTACCCATGGAGCTGTGAGGGGCAACCCCCCCAAGTGGTTGTGCGCAAGGCCAACAACCCTGCCATGTAAAAAAAATCATAGTTACAAAAACACCGAAAAGAGTAACAAAAGACATTTCAGTCCTGGGAGAGGATGGATTCCTTGAGGAGGAAAATATGACGCCTAATAGTGAAAGCCAAAACCTGGAAGCTATTAGGCCGACAACCATCATTTCTACCAGGACTACCACCGTCATTGGAGCTTGGAATGTCCGCACCATGTACGAAGCTGGTAAAGCTGCACAAATAGCCGCTGAGATGAGGAACTATAAGCTCACCATTCTCGGAATTAGTGAAGCAAGATGGACTGGATGGGGACAGAAGAGATTAATCTCAGGAGAGATGGTGTTATTTTCGGGACACGAAGAAGACGATGCCCCACATACCCTGGGTGTTGCTATGATGCTATCAAGGGCAGCACAAAGAGCACTCATTGGATGGGAGGCCCATTGACCTAGAATTCTTTTAGCAACCTTTCGAACAAAGAAACGTAGCATCAACCTAGATGTTATACAATGCTACGCACCAACTAATGAAAGTGATGAAGGAGACAAAGAAGAATTCTACAATAGAGTAATGACCATAGTCCAGGGTCGCCCAAGGAGGAACATCGTCATCCTCATAGGAGACTTTAATGCCAAGATCGGCAATAGCAACACAGGGTACGAAGAGGTTATGGGACAGCAAGGGATAGGCGAGATGAACGACAATGGTGAGAGGTTTGCGGACCTATGTGACTCAGCAGACCTGGTCATAGGGGGGAGTATTTTCCAGCACAAGAGGATTCACAAAGCTACATGGGTCTCACCGGACATGAGAACGATGAACCAAATAGACCATGTATGTATTTGTAAAAAATTCAGGTGATCTCTCCAAGACGTACGTGTTAAGAGGGGAGCTGATGTTGCCTCAGATCACCACCTTCTTGTGGCCAGGATGAAATTAAAACTAAAGAGACATTATACAGAGCAAACAGCATACAGGACTCGGTATAATACATCCCTCCTGAAGGACCAAGCGAAAAAGGAAGAATTCAAAATCTCACTATTTAATAAGTTCCAAGTCCTACAAGAAATACTTGAAGATGAAACCACCGAAGGGAAGTGGCAAAGCATGAAAGAAACAGTACAGTCAACATGCCAAGAAGTGCCAGGAAACAGGAAACAGGCACACAAAGAATGGATGACAGCAGGTACGCTGAGTAAAATAGAAGAAAGGAAAAGAAAAAAATCAGAAGTGGATAACAGCCGCACCCAAGCACAGAAAAACAAGGCCCAGAAGGAGTATGCAGATGCAAATAAGGAAGTTAAGAAAAGCATCAAGAGGGACAAGAAGGAATTTGTTGATAAACTTGCTAAAGAAGCAGAGGATGCAGGTCACCAGGGGAACATGAGGGAACTGTTTGATACCATTAAGACGCTGTCAGGGAAATTTAGCAAGGTAGAGAGACCAGTAAAGGACAAAATGGGAAACACCATACCAAGTGAGGAGCAACAGAGAGGGAGATGGAAGGAGCACTTTGAAGAGCTCCTAAACAGGCCTGAACCAAGGAATCCACCAGATATCCAACCAGCCGATAATGACCTGCTAATTGACCGTAATAGTCCCACCAAAGAAGAGATTAGCAGGGCCATTAAACAACTCAGAAATGGAAAGGCTGCGGGACCCGATGTCATCCCAGCAGAGGCACTGGAGGCGGACTTGGAAACCAGTGTGGAAATGCTGCACCCTCTGTTTGTGAAGATATGGGAAGAGGAGCAAGTTCCTTCCGATTGGAAAGAGGGATACCTTATAAAGATCCCAAAGAAGGGAGACTTAAGCTCCTGCTTGAACTACAGAGGGATCACCCTGCTGTCCATCCCAGGAAAGGTTTTCAACCGTGTACTACTTAACAGGATGAAAAACGCTGTAGACCCTCTGTTGCGGGACGAACAAGCTGGCTTTTGCACCAACAGATCCTGCACGGATCAGATAACGACTCTGCGCATCATTCTAGAGCAGTCACTAGAGTGGAACTCACCGCTCTATGTCAACAGGCATTACGGGGTGCCACAGAAGATTACGGATATAATCAGAAAAATGTACGAAGGGATAAACTGCCGAGTTATCCATGGCCAGCAGGTGACAGATGCGTTCCAGGTGAAGACTGGTGTGAGACAAGGTTGCTTGCTGTCACCATTCCTCTTCCTGTTAGCCATTGACTGGGTGATGAAAACATCTACACAGCAGAAAAGGAATGGCATCCAATGGACCTTGTGGGATCAACTGGATGATCTTGACTTTGCTGATGATCTTGCCCTTCTTGCACATACCCAACAACAGATGCGGGAGAAAACAAACATTGTCGCAGCCACTTCTGCTAGCATGGGTCTCAACATTCACAAAGGGAAGAGTAAAATCCTCAAGGTTAATGCCACGAGTACATCACCCATTATGCTTGAAGGAGGAGCCCTTGAGGAGGTGGACAGTTTTGTTTACCTTGGCAGCGTGGTAGATAAACAAGGTGGTACAGATGCGGACGTCAAAATAAGGATCGGAAAAGCAAGAGCAGCCTTCCAGCAACTCAAGAATGTTTGGGTCTCTAACAACTTAGGCAGCAAATTAAAAGTAAGGATTTTTAACGCTATGGTAAAACCTGTGCTGCTATATGGAGCCGAGGCATGGAGAACAACGGCCGTAAACTTGACCAGAATCCAGTCCTTCATCAACAACTGTTTAAGAAGGATTCTCAGAATTCACTGGCCAGACAAAATCAGCAACCAGGAACTGTGGCAGCGGACAAAACAGAAGCCCATTGAGGAAGAGATTCCCCAGAAGCGGTGGAGGTGGATTGGTCATACACTAAGAAAACCTGCTCCTAACACAACAAAGCAAGCCCTGAAATGGAACCCACAGGGTAAGCGGAAAAGAGGCCGTCCGAGAAACACTTGGCGCCGAGAATTGGAGGCAGACATCAAGAGAATTGGCCATGAATGGAAGATCCTGGAGAAGCTGGCCCAGGATAGAGATGCCTGGAGGTCTCTCGTAGGTGGCCTATTCCCTTGGAGGAATCGCAGACGCCGACGATGATCCGTGGATGCCCCTCATGGACGAGAAGGCTCAACAACACTTGTCGGATGTACCTCAACTTTTGTTGCGTAATTTAAAAAGCGGGGACGTTTCTCCAATGAACATCTCTGAAAAATAGAAACGTTGACCAAAATACACTTTTAATTTTTAAGTTGTAAATATATTTTTTAAATTATAAATACAAGCAGGGATCATGAATTGACAAGTCAAATGACAAAGTTTCGATGAAGCAATTTCATTCGTTTTTCCTCTACAAAAAGTACCGTATGAGTTTGTTTTTGGTTTTTCAAACATCTTTCGTCACATTACTTATTATTTTAATTCTTGGGTGGATTCTGTACAAGTCTTCTGCTATATCTTAAAGAGCCTACGACCAATGCTCTGATCATCGTGGCTCCTATGGATGTTGAGGGTTTGCCAATACGTCTGTGAACATGATACTTTAAAGGGCTGCTCATCGGGAGCATTAGTGACTGGAGGTCGGGGAACAGGAGGCTTTAGACAAAATGCGTTAATTGTTGTCGCCTCAAATGATCCATAAGGAAGCTTTTCGTGTTACTAAATCACGAAATGTCATTGTCAGGAACGAGCAGCTCAATCGACACACAAGGGCTCAGAGGCGTCACTGGGGTTGGTGTCACCCGGGGTGGTAGCTCATGGTGTCACCCCCTCACGACTTAACCCGTAGAACTCGTCCGAGTCTTCCAGTGACAAATAACGGGAACATACAGAATTTTACATTTTAGTAAAGAACTATTTAAGCCGGGAAAATTTATAACGTGGCATTTTGACTCAAAAATAATTCAAGTACATTCTCACTATTTTTCCATCTTTAAACAAAATTAAATAAAGGATTCACTTGCTTAACTTGACTGCTGCAAGAATGTCGCATCCTTTGGCATTAAATGGCAGGGAAAAGTGCAAATATTGAGGTCCTGACATGTGCCAATACCCAAAGCATGTTCTCAATCCTTAGTGACAGACGTCTGAGACGGCTACGACATGTAAAGAGAATGACCCATGGCCGCATCCCCAAGGATGGAGAACTGGCATCGGGAAAGAGGAAGACAGATCGCCCACGTCTTCGATTTAAAGATGTCTGCCAAAGGGACATGAAAGCAGTCAGAATACGCATAAGCGACTGGGAGTACTAAAAGGCAGAAAACCTATCTAAGTGGCGCACAGTTGTAAAAGAGGGCGTCATAGTAGCAGAGGAGCGAAGGATGGAGGAGGCTGCAGACAGAAGAGCTAGGAGAAAGGCCAAAACATTGGAAAGCACAGAACTCGTGTGCAAAGGCTGTGGTAAAGACTGTCACTCAAGTGTCTCAAGGATAGGACTGCACAGCCACAAGAGGAAATGCAACCCAACCCAACGGTGATGCACCATCGTCTTGCGAGACGGAAGGATGCCGATTATTGCAAGAATGTGGAATAACATGTATGAATTGTAGACAAAATACTTGAATATAACTGATTATATCTTTTTTAACGTTAAAAATTCGTCACTGCAGTTCAAAATCAACTTTACTACAGCTGCCAAACGTACGCATCAAGAGATCTATCAGTGAAAATCGTTTTAAACAAAATCGACAAGACTGAAATATTTTCATGTGAAAATAATTTCGTGTTAAAAGCTATTACAAAAAATAAGTACCTATACCAGTGTTGTCCAACCGGTGTGCCGCGGCACACTAGTGTGCCGCGAGAAAATTTTAGTGTGCCGCGAAAGATTTCAAAAATACCATAAATTGCTAGTCTTTTCGAACCTTCAAGTTTTAAAGAAAAAAAAATCCTTAACCGAAAAAGAATTGAATAAAAACGGTTCATCTTTGTATTGTTCTGGTTGTAAGAATCTCTTGAAAGCTACAAAATTTCTCTCCTCCATTGGGAATAAATATCTGTTGTATATATAAATATATATAATTAAATCCAAATTAGAGCAGCCATAAAAAATAATGAAGAAAGTTTCCTCAATTCCTGTCAAAGCTCAGTTAGCAAGCTATTAAATTGTGAATCTTTTGGTCAAACCAAAGAAATCTCATTTGGACGCTAAGACAATCATATTGCCCTCCTTACGAATCGCAGTTGAGACTATGGAGTTGGGCCCCGACGCTGTTGAAAAAATAAATAAGATTCCACTGTCTCACCAGACGATGGGACGTCGGATTGCTGACATTTCGACAGATTTGGACAGTCAAATTTAAGAGCATTTTGCGGAAGCCGACGACCTCCAAAAGCTCTGGGCAATGCAAATCGATGAAAGTACTGACATCAGCGGAAAGTCGCAACTGCTCGCATACGTCAAACGTGAAAGACTGTAGATGATAGACAGAGAAATGAGAGTTTGCTTATCCAGCAATGAGCGGCGTTTTGAGCTCATCTGCTCCAAAGAAAACGCTCAAATATCTCATTAATTATGAAAAAATCTTTTGAATAAAGACTGATTTCTTGTTTTTTTGTGAGGTGTGCCGCGAATTTTTTTTACCAGTTTAGTGTGCCGTGAACAATTTTCGGTTGGACAACACTGACCTATACTCAAGGAAATTAAATTTCTTAGAGTACATTATATTAACATAGATATGCATGTTTTCACGCCTTTAATAAATATAAATAAAACGAAAATATTAACTCAAAGACATTTAATACATAATTTTCCTCTGAATAAATTTATTTTAAAAAAAATCCTTTGATTTTTTTGAAGAAAAATCTAACCCCCCCCCAACTGTGGTGGAGAGAGTAGTGAGGTGGCGTTCGTCTCACCGGCTTACTCAATGGTGGCGGTATGTCAAGGCCAGTTGACTTTATTTCATTTAAAACAAAATACACCGCCTTTTTCATGTCCAGCCTGTTTAACTCTCTCCAGTGCGGCTGTTTCTTTTCTTTTTAAATCCTTTATATTAACTCGTGATGTCTGCGGCCGACCTTGCTTGCTTGTCGCCAAAACTTTTGATCGATTTTTTACCCACTTGCTCGCAAGATAGCGAGCTGAAATTTTGCAGGCAGTTTCGTACCGATGATAAAAACAATGTATCAAAATTTCAGATCGATCGCATGTACCGTAATTAAATTATTGATTTTTTAGATTATTTTTATTTATTCCTATGTATCATGCTATTTTTTTTGAGATAGAGCGTCGCGGTGCGTATTATATTGAACAACCTTTCTGTCGCGCAATAAGGTGCGTATTTTATTGACAGCTCTTTTTATAAACATATTCCTGATCGGTGCGCATTATATTAAACATGTTTTACGACACAACTGCAAATTTGTATTTCTGGATGGTCTGGCGCTGCGTATTATAATGAACATTCTTTTAATTACTTCTCGTACATAAAGGATTTATAGTCAAAAACTTGGTTTTTTACGGGTTTTTCTTATTAAATCCTTTATATTAACTCGTGGTGTCTACACCCTTGATTGCTTGTCGCCAAAACTTTGGATCGATTTTTAACCCACTTCCTCGTAAGCTAGCGAGCTGAAATTTAGCAGGCAGTTTGGTGCCAATGATAAAAACTATGTATCAAAATTTCAGATCGATCGCATGTACCGTAATTAAATTATTGATTTTTTAGATTATTTTATTTATTCCTATGTATCTGTTAATTTTTTGAGATAGAGTGTAAGGGTGCGCATTATATTGAACAACCTTTCTGTCGCGCAATAAGGTGCGTATTTTATTGACAACACTTTTTATAAACATATTCCTGATCGGTGCGCATTGTATTAAACATGTTTTACGACACAACTACAATTTTTTTATTTTTGGATGGTCTTGCGCTGCGTATTATAATGAACATTCTTTTAGTTACTTCTCGTACATAAAGGATTTAAAGTCAAAAACTTGGTTTTTACGGTTTAAAAAAAATTAAATCCTTTATATTAACTCGTGGTGTCTGGTTGAACCCTTGATTGCTTGTCGCCAAATCTTTGGATCATCTTTTAACCCACTTCCTCGTAGGCTAGCGAGCTGAAATTTATCAGGCAGTTTGGTGGCGATGATAAAAACTATGTATCAAAATTTCAGATCGATCACATGTACCGTAATTGAATTATTGATTTTTTATATTATTTTATTTATTCCTATGTATCACGTTATTTTTTTAGATAGAGTGTAAGGGTGCGCATTATATTGAACAACCTTTCTGTCGCGCAATTAGGTGCGTATTTTATTGACAACACTTTTTATAAACATATTCCTGATCGGTGCGCATTATATTAAACATGTTTTACGACACAACTACAAATTTGTATTTTTGGATGGTCTTGCGCTGCGTATTATAATTAACACTAGCGTACACCCGTCAAAAATGACGGAAGTTTTCAGCTGAAATCTATTTATTTTATAAAAAATGCACTTTTTTAGGGCGCCTACGGCGCCGACCTTTTTCAAAAGCCCAACTAACTTGTCCTTGTTTGATAAATACGAAATATTAAACTTTCTGAAATGTACACGAAGTATTTTATAATAGGTGTTGCAGGGCGCCTACGGTGCCCCATTTCTTTTTTAATTTATAAATTAACCACCATCTAATTCTCTTTTTACAATTTTCCCTTTTCCAAAATTAAAATATGAGCGAAAACAATGACGTCATATAATATTCTTTTACAGCGCATATTTAATTTGCACACCTTTTGATGCTTTGGTGCAGTAATTTGGTTTTCCCTGCGTTCTAAAATTAGTTGCGTCGGGACTGACTGACAGACACTACTTGCGTGACAATTGCAACTTATATTTTTTAATTCTTTTAGTTACGTCTCATACATCAAGGATTTAGATCTATAGTGAAAAACTTGGTTTTTTACGGGTTTTTTAAATTTCCCTAATTTGTTTTATTGTACTTTGTTGGGACTGTTTTATTATTGGATGTTAACTAATTTTTTTTTATAAATAAGATTTCGCGTTGAAAGTATTTCATTGTATTTCGTAATTTTTTTCTAGGTGGAAAAAATTTGTCGTCTCTTTTTTGTTTGGACATAAAATCGTACACAGTAAAATTTTAGATTTTGGTGTCGACCCCCTGATGGTGTCACCCGGGTCGGCCCGCCCCCACCGCACTCCTAGTGATGCCACTGCCAGGGCTTCACTTCCAAGAATACCAAATAGTCAGCATTATGTAGAAAAAATAATTACAAATTTAAATAATAATTTAAAAAATTTAAAAATATTTATAATGCTACATAACAGCGTCATGATTGATTTATCAAGAAAAATAACGTATACTCAAGACTGAGATATTGGTATTAAATGTAGTTTATTTCTGTTCTTTCTTTTCAAAGATATGTTTGACGACTAGAGTTTTAAAATGCATGACTGAGAGAAACTCTTCGGGGCTCAAACTCATTAAAAAATATTTTAAAAACTACACGAAGTTTCAACAGCTTTTGACTGTTTTAGATACGAAATGCTACAAATGAATGATTATATAATAGCTTTAAGAAGAAAAAAACATGCAGAATTCTGGTCCTCTCAACACCCTTCTTCGTAAACAGCAGGAAATCTTTCTTTGAAACTCCGTAAATTGTGCCCTTTAAATGAACCGTTGTCTATTTTTACCAGAATTTGCACTTTCAAATTTGTTATAAATAACATTAATTTTAAAGATTAATTTTTACATCTATACACTTCTTAATTATATTTCAGTTTAAGTTTAACCCTCTAGGTATCCGAAAATCTCATTTGGCACTGACATAGAATATCTGGACTTATAAAAAGGGCTCCATATCTCAAATAGCTTAAGACTTACGGCCTCATCAAGTCTAAACCCGGCCTTGTACAGCATTTTTAACTAGTGTATTACCCGTCAAAAATGACGGAAGTTTTCAAAATAAATACATTTCAGCTGAAATTATTTATTTTGAAAAAATTCACATCAGAATAAAAAAAATAATTTAAAACAGAATTTCATTTATTTTTTATTTTATTCATTTATTTTCATATTGCACAATTTTATGTGGAATGTTCGAAAAGAGGCAGACAAAGGAAGAGATGGGAAGACGATATCAAAGAGTGGACCGGCCTGTCATTCAGCGACTCTCAAAAGGCTGCACAGGACCGGGACAAATGGCGTGAGATAGTGTGCAGTTCATGATGGTGCCCCAACGACGGGTTAAGGCTTAAGGGATAGTTCAAGTTGGAAAATAGGTTTTTTTTTGTGCAGTAATTTGGTGCGCTGCTTTCTAAAATTAGTAGCGTCACGGACAGGACAGACGGGACGTGGCATACATTGCAAATTATGTATGTTGATAGTATAATCTTGAATGGTCCAGTTTTAAAAATCACTATAATAAGTTATCTGCTGAAATTGTGTACGGAAATGTGCACACAACACATTTATAGCTATTTTTGTAATTAAGCATGTCCTGGGTCTGGGTGACAACATTGATGCATCAAAGTTTGTGCCAAGAAGCTATTTTTTTTTATTAAGAAATGAAAGCTTTTCTATTTATTTCTGACATAAAAATGTATAATGTCCGTATTATTAGTTTCCAATCAGAGGCGTAACTAGGTTTTTGGCGCTCTTGACTAATTTATTTTTGGCGCCCTTGATAAATTGACAAGTTTAAGCTTTGCGATTTTTTCACTTGTTAGAAAAAATAATTGAACTTCTCTTATTTTGTTTATGACAATAATTAGGCAGTCTGACAGTGACAGTCACACAACGTAAATATAAAAAATGCACAAGACAGGAACAAGACTAATTTGCAGTTTATTATTTACTAAATAATAGTAATAATACCAAATAAATTGCTGGGTAAAAAGGGATATTGTTGCGTTAATAAAGAATACAGCAAAACTTGAAGTAACATGTATTATAAATTATAAATAAAAACAATAGTGTCAATGTGTCATTCTCATTATCTCATACATTACAATAGAAACTCACAATTAAAAGTAAATTTAAGTAATACTCTACCGACTACAGCTCAGCACTTCCGCTAGCTGGCGTATTGCTAATACAGTCGGACCTCTCTAAGTCGAACTTTAAAAAAAGTGTGTGTGTGTGTGTGGGGGGGGGGTTGACTTATGGAGTTTTCGAGTTAAGGAAACTGGCGTAATAGGCGCAGATTAATCAAGGACAATGTTGATATTGGGAAAGGGGGGGGGGACAGCCAGTGGCGTAGCTAAGGGGGGAGGAGGGGGCGTCCGCCCCGGGCGGCACTCATTTAGGGGCGGCATTAGTGGGCATTTGAAAAGTACAACCCTTTCAGACAAACTCCCTTTTTCTTTTAAAAAGGGGAAAACAAGAGTGAAACAAAAATACTCGTACTTTCGAGTCTTAAATAACGGATTCCCACAACATTTGTTTGAGTGGATGTTATAACTAACTTAAAACAGTTCAAAAATTTTAATCGCTGAAAAAAATTATCGATTTCTTTGGAAATTTAAGCGGTATATGTCACAGATGACGCTTTTATAAGAAAACTACACAAAAATCACATCACCGCTGGGCCTAATGATATGTGGGCCTAATGATATGGAATTTTGACATTCGCAGAAAGATGCGCGAACAAGTACCTACAAGGCATGGTGGTTCAAATATTGTGTTGAACTTGCAAGTAGTAATTTATATTACTGTTTTAGTTTTCAGAAATTTTTTGTAAGGTAGGCGGTAGGTTATTAAAAATTATATTTATTTTGTTTTTATTGCATTAAAGTAGCCCAAATAATTTGTGTTTTTCATTAAAATACGGTTATTTATTAAAAATTTTAAGTATATCCAATTAAAGTAATGTGTAAATAATTTAAATTCGTATATTTTATGAAAAATTATTAAGATTTATGACAAGAATATGAAAATATTCAAATTTCTCCGTTAATAAACACATTAGGCATCAATAATTTTTAAAAAGACGTAGATCTACTTTAAAATTTCAAACGTCTTGGAAAATTTGACAACTGAAGAAGTAACTAGTAAAACGAGATCAGATGCTGGAATTTTACTCATTTCAATGCAATGTTATCTCAAATTAAGGGAACCCGTCATTGCATGGAACAAAGAAATGTGCTAATAGAAAAAGATGTTATATCGCCAAACAATTTGTGAAGAGTTGAAGATAGCAACTGAACGCGGAGTGTTAGAAGGGTAAACAAATATGAGTGGGGGAAATTCAGAAGACGTGGTTCTATCTTTAGAACCAGAAGTACAACGAGCAATTTTTTTAATCCATGGATGGAATTATAAATTGATGAGTTGCATGTCCTTGCAGGAAATATTCGTATATAATACCATGTAACCTACTACATGAAGCATTTAAGCATCAAATAAATTAATTTATTGACATTGATAAAGAACAATTCAATATTGAAAGAAAAAGGATCCAGGTTTTTTAGAGCTGTACATACACTACAAGAAAAGGAATTATGGTAGAAAAATGGGGGAAAAGGCTCCCTTGATCTATTAAAATTTATTCAACAGTACAGATTAGAAAATTGTGTAACCAACATTTTAATTTTGCTATGACTTTTTCAAGAATTACGATCAGTGTCGCTAGTTGTGAATGGAGCTTCTCCGAACTGAAGTTGATAAAAAGGTATCTTCGTTCCACAATGAACGATTTAAGACAACAAATCTTTATATCATCTTATGCGGCCTCTATTATTACTGCTTACATAAATATGGCACACAATGGTAAACATGTGCCCCACCTTTACTTCGTTTCAATTACAATTATTTATTCATGTTTATTAATTTATAAAAACCATAATATAAACGACCCAGTGGCTATCCTTAAATGACGTCACGCGATTTTGGCTGATTTTTCACCCCATCCCTTTTCGTCACGCGTCGTCACAAACACTTAGACCCCTTCTTCAATGACGTCACAAATCTTTGACCACTCCCCCCCCCTTTTAAAAGCCGTAATTCGTATTTGAAAATGAGCACGTTTCAAATCGAATTTTTGTCATTTAAGTATGTTTTTAGTGTAAGGCTGCACTCTAATATCGTAACACGCGTTTTACATAAACGTCATTAAATAAAGTGTCAGTAATCAATATTTAAGCGGAAATTATATTTAAAGTTGCGCGTTTTGACGTGACGTAAGATTTCTTAAACACACCCCCTCGTCACAAATGTTTGACTCCCCTCCCCCCGATGCGTGACGTCATTTATATACGGCCCCTAAAAAGGGCGGCAAATTGGAGACCGCCCCGGGCGGCAAAAGTTCTAGCTACGCCACTGGGGACAGGCATAGCGGCTAGAAGGTTTGACAGGAAAGAGGGGCGGTGATGTTTCATATGAAAGAAGCCCACTTGCGTTGACATACCGACACAAGCCTGTGAGAGGAGACACCTTCCCTCCCCACCCACAATTTACTCCCTCGACAGTGGGATGGGGATATAAAGATTTTTCTTTTTAAAAGAAAGACTGTAAAATCATATTGACTTGTATGATAAGAAGCCCCGCAAAGGCCACAGACATAATAAATAATGTTATAATTGTTTAAATGAAATATATTTAAATATAATTAATTATTCATTTTTTTGTTATCGAGGATAAAAGTGAAATACAGTCGGACCTCGCTAAGTCGAACTTCCCTAAGTCGACTATATCTAATTAATTGTTAGGTCCCGGCCAAATTCCATAAGAATAAATTCAGAATAATGTATTTTAGATCTCCTTAACTCCAAGATGGGGTGTATGGGGTGTCCATGGGAGGGGTAGCACCTCTGGATGGGGAGCAGTCGTACTCCTCCTTGGGGTAGTTCACCACCTTTGGTCCCCACCTGGCACTCAACTCTCACCTGTGGCTCCAAGTAGCTGTAGCATGCACAGCGGCCACACCCCGGTAAACGGTCTCGACTGACCGGCTAAACCAGGTGAGGGTAAGCCGATGGGATAAAAACCTTGGTGAAGTGGGATTTGTCTACCCAGCATGTGAAGACTGGTTTTCGGCTGCCTGCGCGCTGGTTCTTCTATGGGCCAACGGGCAAGAGGCGATACACAGCAAAGCATTGTGGAGTGCTAAGAGCTTGACGAGACACATAGGACGTCCTGGTCATCCACTGCACCCAATCTCATTCCCAGCTGTCTCGACAACGTCTTGCTGCTGGACCAGATGGTTTTGGGCGAGAGAGTGAGGTCGACGTGTTGCGCGAATCCTCCTCACTTTAAACAAAGTCACAGCGCAAGTCACTCTCATCATCATCATCATCGATTCATTCCAAAGCCCTGTAGCGACAGGCAAGTGGCGAAGCGGCAGGTGAGGGTACACTGGCAGCCGTAGTCACAAACCTGCATGCAGGCGGCTCAGGCCATAGGGTCGTTCACCACTGACACTGAGCAGCAGCGGTGTCCGGCAGCCCCCTGAGCGACTGAGCAGCCCTCTTTAGGAATGCACTGCTCACCTCCATGGCATGAGGAAGGGGCTAGAAAAGGTGCCCTAAACATTGCCTGCTCAAATCTTCCCTGGCCAGACTACCGCAGCTGGCGGGGACCCTATTTCTGCGGTCGCAAACTAAAGAAAAAGCCGAGGACTATTCCTCTCACCCTGGGCACATGGAATGTGCGCACACTAATGGACAGAGATGAAACAAATAGACCCCAACGGAAGACTGCCCTGGTGGGCCACGAACTTTCAAGATATGACGTCGACATTGCCGCTCTCAGTGAGACCCGTCTACCAGGAGAGGGCGAACTAAGTGAAAGAGGCTCCGGCTACACCTTCTTCTGGAGTGGCAGAGGGAGCGAGGAACGCCGTGAGGCCGGTGTTGGCTTTGCCATGAAGACATCATTAGTATGCAAACTCGCTAGTCCTCCAAAGTGCATAAATGACAGACTCATGACGATGAGACTGCCTCTGTTGGCCGGGAAGAAATACCTCAACATCATCAGCTGCTATGCCCCAACAATGACTAACCCTGATGAAGTGAAATCCAAGTTTTACGAGGACCTTCACTCTATCATCGCCAACATTCCTTCCACTGATAAGCTTGTCATACTTGGTGACTTTAATGCAAGAGTAGGCTGCGATGACGCTCTTTGGGACGGTGCGATAGGAAAACATGGAGTGGGCCGGTGTAATAGCAATGGTCTCCTGTTGCTTCAGACGTGTGTGGAACATGACTTGTTGATTACTAACACAGTATTCAGTCTTCCCACAAGAAACAGGACCTCATGGATGCACCCTCGCTCCAAGCACTGGCACCTAATAGACTACGTCATCACAAGGAAGAAAGATAGACAAGACGTTCGTGTGACT
Organism: Ampullaceana balthica; assembly: GCA_944989445.1. Classification (NCBI taxonomy): domain Eukaryota; kingdom Metazoa; phylum Mollusca; class Gastropoda; family Lymnaeidae; genus Ampullaceana; species Ampullaceana balthica. The sequence continues at coordinate 520,647 of CALYLW010000069.1, read as the reverse complement.
AAATCACTCTGCGGTGCTGAATGCTGGACAGACCATCGTCTCATCATCTCTAAACTTAAGATATGCATTCAGCCAAAAAGACGGCCCCAAGGAAGGAAAACCCTAAAACGGCTAAACATCACAAAGCTAAACTGTGCGAGTACTAAACAATCTCTGGAGACAGCCCTGGAGGGCAAACTGAGATCCACCACTCTAAACAATACGAACATTGAGACTGTTTGGACGAACTTTAGAGATCTAATCTACAGCACAGCCTCCCAAATCCTTGGACCCGCGACGAGAAAGCACCAAGACTGGTTCGATGACAATTGCGTTGAAATCAAGCAAATGTTGGCAGAGAAACATCAACTCCACAAAAGACACATCAGCAATCCCAGGTCTTCAACCGTAACGGACTCATATAATAGCATACGCCGCGTCATACAACAAAAACTTCGCTGGATGCGAGACTCATGGCTAAACAAGAAAGCTGATGAGATTCAACAATATGCAGACAGGCATGATATGAAGAATTTTTACAACGCCATTAAGGAAGTGTACGGACCCACAACGTCTAATTCATCCCCGCTTCTCAGTGCTGACGGGACATATCTAATTACTGACGGGGAGAAGATTCTTGAGCGCTGGGCTGAACACTTTCATGCTGTCCTAAACAGCAACTCAAGTATTAATGAAGATGCTATCAGTCGCCTCCCTCAAGTACCAATTAACCTGGCAATGGATGACCCGCCTACACTTCTTGAGACGCAAAGAGCTGTACATCTTCTGTCATGTGGCAAGGCTCCTGGAGCAGACTCAATTCCAGCAGAAATATACAAAGAAGGTGGCATGGTTCTACTAGAAAAGCTGCATGAAATCTTCCTAATGATGTGGCAGCAAGAGGCTGTCCCCCAGGATTTTAAAGATGCCTCTATAGTCCACTTGTACAAGCGAAAAGGGAACCGCCAAGCCTGCGATAATCATCGTGGAATTTCACTCCTATCAATTGCAGGAAAAATACTCGCCAGAATTCTCCTAAATCGCCTAAATGCACATCTGGATCAGGGTCTTTTACCAGAAAGCCAATGTGGTTTCCGGAAAGAACGCGGGACCATTGACATGATTTTTGCAGCCAGGCAATTGCAGGAAAAGTGTCAAGAGCAGAATATGGACCTATTTTCCATTTACATAGACCTTACGAAAGCCTTTGACACAGTCTGCAGAGAGGGCTTATGGAGGATTATGGCCAAGTATGGGTGTCCAAATAAGTATATAGCCATTGTAAGGCAATTTCATGATGGCATGCAGGCTCGAGTCCAGGACAACGGAGAGGTCTCTAAACCATTCCCTGTCACAAATGGCGTTAAGCAAGGCTGTGTTCTGGCCCCAACATTGTTCAGCCTCATGTTCTCAGCCATGCTTACAGAGGCCTTCAGGAATAGAAATGTAGGCATGGACTTCAGGTATCGCACTGATGGTCGTCTGTTCAACCTCAGGAGGCTTAAAGCTAAGACAAAGGTCAAATCAGACAGCATCCTGGAACTTCTTTTTGCTGATGATTGTGCCCTTAACGCGGGCTCTGAAGCACAACTGCAACTAAGTGCTGATAAATTTTCCAGTGCGTGCTCTAACTTTGGGCTCACCATCAGCACAAAAAAGACTGAAGTGTTATACCAGCCGGCCCCGGGCAAATCCTATACTGAGCCAAACATATTCATCAACGGCAACAAAATCAACACAGTGAGCCGCTTTACTTACCTTGGCAGCACACTGTCCCAGAAGGCCAATATTGATGACGAGGTGAACTCGAGAATCTCAAAGGCCAGCGCAGCATTCGGCAGATTGCATGACAGTGTCTGGAACAGAAGGGGAATCAGCACCCAAACAAAACTAAAAGTATACAGAGCTGTAGTGCTCCCCACCTTACTATATGCATGTGAAACTTGGATTGTATACCAACGCCATGCGAGGTTACTGAACCACTTCCACACCAAAAGCCTTAGAAAAATTCTCAATATAAAATGGCAGGAAAAAGTTCCAGACACCGAAATATTAGCCAGGTCAGGACTCCCCAGCATCCACACTATCCTCATGCAAAGCCAACTACGCTGGGCGGGGCATCTAGTGCGCATGCCCGATCATGGCCTACCCAAGAGGCTCTTCTACGGTGAACTTACCGAAGGGCAAAGAGCACGCGGAGGTCCACGAAAGCGCTACAAGGACACGCTTAAAACTGCTCTGAAGGCCTTCGACATCGGACATGACTCCTGGGAAGCGGCAGCCAGTAACCGAGCCCACTGGCGCTCTACGATATGGAATGGCGCAGCTGTCTGTGAAGCAAATAGACAACAGGCTGCCAAGTTAAAACGCCAGGCCAGAAAGGAACGAAACCAAAACCCCCCTGAAGGGACAGCTTCTATCTCTTGTCCGACATGCGGACGCCTCTTTCGCGCAAAAATAGGGTTAATAAGCCACCAGAGAACACATGTGGCGGCCCAGCAATTATGATGAGAGTGGTCATCGTCGATCACGACGGACGAACAACAACTCCAAGATGTTTGGCTTTCAAACTCTCTTAGTCGAATTTTCCAAGGCGTTTGGGTTATTATTCTGGAGTGACATTTCAGAACACGTATTCCGTGGAGCCACGTAAATGGACGTAAAATCTTATCTTAATGCATTCCACGAAGGATTAAGGGACACTTGCAAGTACAAAAAATTATAAAGACAAGAGAAAGGAGTGGTAACTCATTAGTGTCCCTTTGCTGCATGCTGTGACTCTTTTTAAAAAGAAAAATCTTACTCCCCCCAATCCCACTGTGGGGGGAGTAAAGTGGGGGGGGGAGTGTCTCCTCTCACGGGCTTGTGTTGGCATGTCAAAGCAAGTTGGCTTCCTTTCTTATGAAACATAGACACCACCAATGTTCCATCTAAGGTTCGTTGGTCCGTGTGCAAAGTGAAAAAAACTCGTGTGCAGAGTTGCACAGCATCCATTTTTTGTGCAATATTTTTTTTTACAAAATTTGTTGCGCGGTAAGTCTAAACTGCTGCGCGGCGTCGGTCAGATATCTGCGCGGCCGCGCAGCTTAAAGGGAACATTGGACACCACCTCTCTTTCCTGTCAAGCCTAATAGCCGGCATGGCGGTTCCCTTTACCTCTCAATATCTACATTGTCCTTGATTAATCTGCGACTATAAAGCCATTTTCCCTAACTCAAAAACTCCGTAAGTCGAATTTTTTTCCGGGTCCTTTTGAGTTCTACTTAGAGAGGTCCCACTATATTTATTTGAATACAAATTAAAAAATTAGAGATTTAGTGGAACCCTTTTGAGCTGGTGCCCTTGGCAACTGCCCCGATGCCAACCCGTTATGCCACTGTTTCCAATAAAAATTATCTTTTCTTTATAGTATTAACATATTTTACCAGTTTTTATTTGGGGCGGCGCCGGCAAACCTGGGTTTTTCCCCGCGCGTCACATACCAACGCTACGGCCACTGCCAATTCATGAGGGATATTTTATATTTATTAAATCATCGTCTGGTGAAGACATTTAATGATTTAATGTTTCAAAAATGTTTAATTTTTATTTTGTCTAATGTAATCAGAATAATAATTGCATGAAAAGCATGCTGCATGATGCATGTCGCTTAACATTATCATTATTATTATGTAAACAATGTAATTACCAAAGATAACAATAAAAACTTATGGTCCTTTATCAAATCTAAACAAATGGAACCTTCAGGAATAGCCACACTAAAAGGCTCAAATAATAAAACCTATAATGATAATGAAACTAAAGCTAATATCCTTAACACATATTTTGCATCATCTTTTTCTGCCCCAGGCGACAAGGAAGTTTTAATAAATTTAAATAAAATGGAGGAAATAGGTAACATAACTGTAGATGAGATAGTTATACATTCACTCCTAAAAAACTTTAAAATAAACAAAGCTACTGGCCCAGATGATTTGCCTGCAAGGTTATTAAAAGAACTAAGCAATGAACTGTCCCCAATCCTTGTAGTTCTCTTTCAAGCATCTCTAAACCAGGGTAAAGTGCCCCAGGATTGGAAATTAGCTAACGTAACTCCACTCTTTAAGAAAGGGGATAAATCAGACCCTGGTAATTACAGGCCTGTATCACTTACTAGTATCACCTGTAAATTACTAGAACACATAATATATAGTAGAATAGTTAACCACCTTGACAAATATAATGCCCTATGCCCACATCAACACGGCTTTAGAAAAAAACAGATCATGTGAAACACAATTAATAGGTTTAATAGATGAACTATCAAAAGGCTAGACAAAAATGATCAAATAGATACAATATTACTAGACTTCTCAAAAGCATTTGACAAAGTTCACCACCTTAGTTTACTTAAAAAACTTAACTACTTTGGAATCTCAGGTTCCTTACATCACTGGATCCAAGACTTCCTTTTGGGCAGGGAGCAAACTGTAATAATTAATGGATCTAAATCTGCACCAATAAAGGTTAACTCAGGAGTTCCACAAGGAACTGTGCTAGGTCCCTTACTCTTTTTAATTTATATAAATGATTTACCCAACAACATCTCAACAGGTACAAAAGTTAGGTTATTTGCTGATGATTGTATAATCTATAGAACAATTAAATCAGAACAAGACAGCAAAATTTTACAAAAAGACTTAGATGAATTGATAAAATGGGAAACTAACTGGAGTATGTCTTTCCACCCAGAAAAGTGTCAACTGTTAAGAGTAACAAAGAAAAAGAAACAAATAAATTCAAAATATTACATTCATGGAAAAGAACTGACCCAAACTAAAGATGCAAAATACTTAGGAGTCTTAATAAATGAGAAACTATCATGGAATCCCCATGTCAATGAAGTTATTAAAAAATCAAACAAAACCTTAGGCTTTATAAAAAGGAAACTTTAACAAATGTAATAGAGATATAAAACTAAAATGCTACCTCACTTTGGTGAGACCTGTACTAGAATATGCATCTTCTGTATGGGACCCATCCACCAAAGAAAACATTGATAAACTAGAACAAATTCAAAAAAGAGCTGCCAGATTCATTACTGGAGAATATTCGAAACTGACAAGAATAACACCATTAGTTAAATCATTAAACCTTGAAACACTAGAGGATAGAAGAACCAAAGAGCAAAGTAGTAATCATACATAAAGCAATTAATTCTAATTTAGAAATACAACACAAAGATAACTTAATACAACCCTCAGATAGACATAAGGATAAAAACACCTTCCTTATTCCGTATGCAAGAACAAACACATACAAGTTTTCCTTCTTCCCGTCCGGAATTCGGGCGTGGAATGGGTTGCCTGAAGAATCCAGGAAAACCAACACTTTATCAACATTTAAATCTCTAATAAAAATGCAGGACTAAACACAAACCATAGATAAGCGTAGGACGCAATAATCTTCTGTATAGAAGGAGCGTCTGTAAACAGATAAGATAAGATAGATAGTGGGTCACTTATACTTATAGAATATTTTACCCTTTTGAGACGACGCGATATATTCTTATAGTTGTAGGTTGAAATGTGCAAATTACATAAAACAATTTATTATTAAAATAATTTTATAAAAAGCAGTAGCTTCGTTTTTGTAAATTATTACTTTAACTATTACTATTATTATTTAAAAAAAATATTTTTATTGAATAGACAGTATTCGTCATTTCCCTTCAAAAAGAGCCTATTTGACTGACCAATTAATACAAATATAACGTTTGAAATTAATAACGATAAAACTGTTATTTTAATTTTAAAAGCACTAACATGAAATAAATTAATTTTTACCCAAACATAACTGTTAATTAAATTTAAATAAGTGACTTAATCCATAAGAGATTTTTTGGGTGCGCCTTAGGAAAATATGATTTGAAATTATGAACGTAGCTGGCAAAACTGGCTGCATCTTGTTCTTGTTTGTTAAAGAACTCAAGAAGCGAAACTGGTTGGGTGGAATTAACCTATATTTCGTGTCTTTCATTTTTTTACATTTTATTTTAACAGTCTGTGTAAGAGTTTTTTAAGGAAAATGACACGTAAGTTTGCTTAAACTTAGAATTGGGTTTTCAACTGTTATAAAGTATTAATAATTTCAGTTATGATGATTAAGATACAAAGTCTTAGTCTTACTCTTACTCTTAGTTAGTGTTAGTCAGTCTTAGTTTTGTAATTAGTAGTCTTAGTCAAAAAGTGAATATTGTAAGTATTAGTATTAGAGTTCAATTAGTGAGTTAGTGTCAAGTTTAATTGAGTGATTCATGATTATTATTAGGCCCAACTATATAATAATATACTTAATATAGCCTAGGCCTAGTTATATTATATACCATTCATTACTATCATCGACATCAACATCATAATCATAATGAAATCTTTCAGTATTACAATTAAATTATTAATTAAATTATAATTAAGACTTAAGTCAAGTCATTACTCATACTCTGTTCTAGTATTTTCAACAATATGACAATATGAATAAAATATGAGTAATACTAATACTCTAATGATTAATGACAATAACAGATTCAGATTGGGCTCCTACACTGATTTACACTGACATATACAGAGCCTATACTATACTTAACTATACTATTACTATATTTTCTAGGTCTAGACAGTACTGAACTGTATTAATTAATCTATTACACTCTATACTATAATTATAATACAGTGGGGCCCACTTAACTCCAGCCCGGTTAACTCGCCAGCTCTATTAAGTCGACGTTTTTTTTGGAACCGCCAAATTCTCTCTTTGTCTTTGCATTTTTCAGCGGTTAATTCGATTTTTTAAAGTCGATATTCGATGAACCCTAATATTTCGAGCACAAAAGTGGGCCAAATTTGCCACTTAGCGTGGTTATCTTGATCCCCATGCCCAATCGCCAGCTTTTGAAAATGTTGGATGTGATTTTGTATAACAAAGGGAAGGCATCGAATTTCGCTAGGTCTGCTGGTGACGACGTCACAGCCCGCTTGCGCTCATCTCTCAGCGCTGTGTTGCTTCTGGTACTACACATGTATACCAATCGCCAGCTTTTGAAAATGTTAGTTATCGATTTTTTATAACCAACATCAAATTACCGGCCTACGCGAGGTCTGCTGGTGATGTCACAGCCCCCTTGCGTTCAACTCTCAGCGCTGTGTTATAACTTACTTCTGATACTATACCCATCGCCAGCTTTTGAAAATGTTAGTTATCGTTGCCACGCACCATCTCGCTACCATATTTTCGCGCGCGTCTTATAAAAAGTTTTACTATTGGTCACGTTTATCAGAGCTAACCAATAAAATTGATCCTTCAATAACAGTTGACGCACTCTTGTTGATCTTGTCTGAAACGACGTTGGTTTTTATTTTATATTTGTAAATTTCTGCTGTTAGTTGGTGCACATATACCTTTTGTTGTTAACAAACATGTATGTACATTTTTATAGCATGCCGATCGCTTCATCAAACAAATAACGGCAAAAAAAACAGACAGTTTACCCACCCCCACTCTAAGTCCATTGTAAGCTGAGGGGATCGTATGGAATAACAAAATGTACCGTGCAGACTTGTTTTCATTGGCAACCATTCATCCTTCAACCTCATTATGACTCTATTACTACTGCTTTGTTCTCATTGTTTCATTCATAAAAAGTGTCCGTGTGCAAAAGCCTTTTAACTATTGGTTAGAATTAATTAAAATGTATCAAAGTTGAAGGTTCAAAAGGAGTTCCTAATTTATTTTTGTACACTTTTATAGAGAAGAGTTCGCTTTGAGTCATATATAGGTCATGATAAACAAATAACGGCAACGCCTTTGTGTAAAAAAAACCTCGCAAATCATGTGCATGTATGTACATTCTCATTTATTAACGCTAGTGATGGGACGAAAAATCATAGGGTGCTTACTGTAAACAAGGCCCCCCAGATTTTAAAATATATAATATAACAGACTACAGACAGTTTACCCACCCCCACTCTCAATCTCCCACACCATTGTTGTTGGTTAGTCCGATTAGCACTCAAGTTACCGAAGGAATTCCGAGTCCATTGTAAGCTGAGGGGATGGACGGGGTGGGTTGTGTATTTGTGTAGCTTGTAAGGAAAGTCACCAGCGGACCCGGCACGGGCCCGCACGAGGTATGTCGGGCAGGACTAGATGAATTCCTTATACATGTAGTTATGTACTAGGGAAAAAAAACTGCGCTAACGCAATAAAGGGTTATATTTAAAACTTAAACAGTCCTTAAAAACGAACGGTCTTAACAACCTTATGAAAGAGTGAAGAAATAGGGTCCCGATAATCCGATACGTTTCCGATTAATCGTCCCATCACTAATTAACGCACATGATGTAAATAATTATAAAGAAATTTCAAGCGCATGTTAATATTTTGCTGCCATATTGGTTTTCGTTTAACTCGGTGATCGGTTATCTCGGCGCCATTTTTCATACCCCGAGGCCGTTAACTTAAGCGGGCCCCACTGTTCTACTATTGGCTATTGTCAATATTGTCATCTATTACTTTACTATGTCTATTAATACTATTGTTACTATAATAATAATAATAAAGGTAATCCTGCAGTTTCTACACATATATTATTTTACAGCGAAATTTAATTTTCTCATGAGAACTTACGTTTTTAATTTATTAAATGCATTATTATATGTTGTATTTTAGCTATTACAGCCCTAATTTGTAAGTGTTTTTAATTTCTAAGGTATTTTTTCGGCTCTATATAATACATAATTTGGTCACAATATGTCCATTTTGTTTACCTAGCCAGATGTTTTTTACCTGGCTTGACCCATGCTACAATAAATTTACTGACTGAAAATGTTTTTTAAAAGGTATTTTTCATCTATTTTAATGTTCTAAGGAGATAAATAAATATTTTAAAGACATTTTCATTTTTTATTTCGTTATTAGATGTTTGATTCTTATTTTGTTTGTTTGTAAGTGAGAAATTTCCATTTGGCATCTTACTGTGACAACTCGGCAAGTAGAGAACTACATAAACAAAATGGATGTATCCCACTCCGATTATGTAGCTTTAAGGGCTGAAAAAAAGCCTTAGAAATTAATAAAACTTACAAATTAGTGCCATAATAGCTAAAATATAACATATATTAATGCATTTAATAAATTAAAAGCGTAAGTTCTCACGAGAAAATTAAATTTTGCTTTGAAATAATAAACGTGTAGAAACTGCAGGATTACCATAATAAAAATAATACTAATCACTAATCATTATTGTATGTGTAGTTGTACTAGTAGTTATCTAATGATGATGACTAATAATAATTTGTGTTAGTAATTAATTTAGGCCTTTTTAAAAATATTATATTATATATATTATATTTATTTATTAATGCTTTGTCATTGGGACTTAGTAGTCTCATTGACATTGAGATGCTCAGTTTTAATTTTAGATTCGGTGTTACTTAAGTTTTAAGCAAAGTAAATCAATATTTATTACCGTATATACTCGTTCTATAGCCCGACACTCCCCCCCCCCACTTTTTGGAAGAGAAAAGTATTAGGAGTGTATAACCCGCTTGCAAGCCGACAAAACAAAAAAATTAGGACTGCGTATACGAAATGGTACACATTTTTTTAAAACTACAAGCTAAATCGGTCATTATGATTGTTTACTTTGTAATGCCTATCTTTGTCTTTGTGCTCTTTGTTAGGCAAGAGTTACAAGTATTTAAAACAAAAAAATTCTTTGGTAAACAGTGACGAAAGCGCATATATTAAAATTCGTTGTTGAAAAAAAAATTTGTAAAACAATTTATTAAAGCGTTCAAAAATATAAATAAAATGATTAAATAAGGTAAGTACAGATGTTTAATAATAAATTATAGCCTCTGGTTGAGCAGTCGAATCTTGTAGAATGTAGAAAAGGACTTTGATGATCTACAATAACAACACCCATATTCAATATCCATGCAGAAATAAGTTAATGACCCGCTCGTAAGCCGACCCCCCCCAACTTTTCCCCCTAGATTTTGTCCCTGTCCAAAAAGGTTGTCTTGCGAACGAGTATATACAGTAATTACTTTTTAAAATCTATTTGAAACAAACAATATTAAGTTTGACAAAACCGCTTGGTGTTAAGGACTGGTTAACCGGTAAAATAAAGACTAGTTAACTGCCCACTTGCGATAGTAAGGTATTTTTCCTTAAATTTAAATTCTCCGAACCCATGAACCAACAAGAAAATACTAAAAAAAACTACTTTGTCAGTAGAACAAATGAGTAAACAGTGTTGATAAATTATTTTTGTTTGTTTATTTATTAAAATGGCTTATTTAAAAAAATTTGATAACTTGCTGGGATTATGTTTAAATAGAAATTTAATGGTTGTTTTAAGATTTTACTCAAAAAATGAACTCCGGGAAATATGAAATATGGACGAGTTGAATTTTTTGTTAACTGCTCCAGTTAAAATAGGACTGGCACTTTTTTAGGACCAATTATCCAGTCAATCATTAATCATAAATTAATATGATATAATATTATCTGAATCTGATAGGGCCTGTATTATGTTAAGCTTGCATTATATATGATAAGGCAGTATTTTATGTATTAAGTTTGATAAAGAACCACCCATTTACCCAGTAGCAAATGTTTAAAGTAAGTTTTAATAAAGCTCATATAAGGAAAAAATATATTTTGGGACCCCGGCCCCTGAGATTTCAATCTCGATCATGATGGAGATATGTGTCAATATTTTGGTGCCAGTAGCCAATGTTAAAAATAATATTTATAAAGCTTTCATAAGAAATAGTACATTAAGGGCCCCTGGGCTCAAACAGTGCAAGTTGTAAAGTTCAAGACCCCTGATGATTTCAATGTGAATCATGATCGAGATATGTGTCAATATTCTTTCAAAATCTTGTAAAATTGAATGGGGAATAAAGTCTTAAAAGTTTACGAAAAAAGATTTGGAGTCCCCAGCCCCCTAAGGAATTGACATTAGGTCTTTCAAGCCCTATACTATTTATAATAGGCCATCAACTTTTTATGTACCATGGTTTGTAAAAATGCATCCATTAGCCCAGTAGCTAATATTTAAAATATCTTTTGTAAAGCTCTTGCAAGGTTAAAAAAAAACTACATAATGGGTCCCCGGCCCCATAAAAGTTGCAATGCCAGAAACCTTTGCAAGATTGTACTCAACAATTTCACAAACTTTCATGGTAATCGGATGAAGAAAATAAAATAAAGCTTATATAAGTAAAAAAATGACATTAAGACGTACAGGCCCATTCAGTGCAAGATGTAAAGTTCAAAACACATGTTCATTGCAATCTGAATAATGATGGATATATTTATCAATATTTCCCATGATCAAGTAAAACCAAGTGGGGAATAAAACCTTAAACGTTGGCCATTAAAAGATGTGGGGCCTCCGGTTACGAAGGAAAGGCCATTAAGAGTTCAATGCCTCATGGCATCCTTCAGGGGATGATGGCATTCTCTCTTTCTCCTCTGCCCCCCGCCTTTCTTTTGGCTCGTCTCTCTCTTCACTCTGAGCTGTGAGGGTGGCTTCCGCGGCGTGAGTGCCCTCGAGTACCTTTGATAGCCAGAGGTTGGACTCCTCAGTAATGGCCTCACAAGTTTTGTGGTCCATGTGCGCCAGTAACATGTCTTTCTTACAGACGTCCTTGTAGCGCAGGCAAAGAGGACCTCTTTTTCTATGACCAGTTGCCAGCTCTTCATGCAGCAGGGCTCTTGAGCGTCTCGGGGCTCATCCTGTGGACATGGCCTAACCACTGCAGGCCTCTGTCACACAGGATTGAGTGCATACTCAACATATGACTTCTCCTGTGCACCTCTACATGTGTGATTTTATCCTGCCATTTGATGTGTAGAATCCTACACAAGAATGACAAGTGGAAACTGTTGAGCTGCTTTATTTGTTTGGCCTGGGTTGTCCAGCACTCACTTCCATAAAGGAGTGTGCTGAACATCCAGGCATGGTACACCATGATTTTCGCCCTGTCCGCGCATTGTTCCACACTCTTGCCATTAACAATGGGGCCTTACTGATTCTGGTTTCTATTTCTTTTTCCAGGGAGTGTGCTTGTGATCTTACTGCTGAGGTAGTTGTAATCCTCGACAATATCCAAGGTGTTTCTCTCAAAGGAGATTGCTGGGAGGCGGTCTGTGCCTTGTCTCATAATGTTGGTCCTTTTGAGGCTTATTGTTAGACCAAATTCCTTACATGCCTCCATGAACTTATTGACCAGTTGTTGGAGTCCTTTCTCTGTATGTGAGTTAAGATCTGCATCATCCACTAAGAGCAACTCTCTGATAAAGGAGGTAGGAAAAAAAGGAGGTCCTTGATAGCTTAGGCTATGCTTTGAAGAAAGCCAGCGGTTGCCCGGGCAGCAGGCCCTCTCTCCCCATGCAGATCTTGATTCCAGGGGAACTGCTTACCTGATTTCTGCATGGCAGGAGTTGCCAGAGATGTAGCGTATTCACTATAAAACTGCTTAAGAGACTCAATCTCCTGATTTTCTGTCAGGGTTTACTCCTTTAGACTCTCCAAGAACAGGTGTAGCCGCAACACAGCAGAGGTTTGAGATCAGAGTTTCCCTCTCCTAGACAAGTTACCTATCAAGGTTTATGAGCCCTATCTTCCATAAGCTGCTGTTTTTTAAGGCGCCAGCGGCTAGCCTTCATCCCTTCTCCTGTTAGTTGAAACATGATCCGCTAGACTTGCTTACAAGTAATTCGAGAAGACCAGGAGTTGGACTTTGGTTAGCAGATGCTATTTTGAGGCACAAGCCATGGGGATATTTTGATAGGAGTGGGTGCTTATTTCCCACTCTCACCCCTGGCATTACTAAGCTTGGACCACATGTTTTAATATGGGCCACCAAGATTGTATAAATCAAGTTTGATCAAGAACAAACCCATTTAACCAGTAGCTAATATTTAAATAATTTTTCTATAGCTTATAAAATAAAATAAAAGATATTTTGGGCTCCCGGGCCCCTTTATGTGTGGTAATTAAAAAAAAAGTATGTCAGAACCCTTGGCTTGGATGTACCCAAAAATTTCCTAAGTTTCATGTGGATGTGATGAATAGGGCAGAGAAGCCAGTGTTTAAAATATTTTTAAAGCTTTTATAAGAAAAAAAAGTATATTAAGGGCCCAGAGTTCAAACCCCACAAGATTTCAATCTGGAAAAAAAGATGTGGGGCACCTGCGCCGAAGCAATTGACATTAGGAATTCAAAGTCGTATAATTTTCTATTATAGGATATCAAATATGTATGTACAAAGTTTTGTCAAGATCCATCAGTTATTCAGTTTACCCGGTTTCTAATGCTTAAACTAATTTTACACGCTTTTATTTAAGTCACAATGTTTGTATGTTGTATCCATCCTTCCTTCAAAACTTGAAACGTAAAATTATACCACTTCTGATAGTCCTAGAGATCTAAAAATTTTTTTACCACAGATAGATCTTGGATGACAATGCATTGTATCAAAATTTCAGATCGATCGAATGTACCGTATTGAAATTATTGCATTTTTAGTTTATCTATAGTCTATATATAAGCATCGGTACCCGTCTGCTTTGTTGACATCCATGAGTTCACCACGTGAACACAACACCGTGGTATAAAACGTTGGGCGGCACTTATGAGGTGTATGGTATAAAAAAAATATTGGTGTGGGCTTCAGGCGTGAATTTTAAAGAGTTTTTATTATAAGTTTTAAAAAATAGCTGTAAAAACAAAGTTTTTGACTATAAATCCCTTATATATGAGACATTACTAAAAGTAGTGATTATGTTAAAAGCGTGTCCTTTTTAAAAAAATTATTTTTTAAATATTTAATTATTTATATTGCTTATATAAGGAAAAAAATGACACTTTGGCATTATGATTTTTTAAAAAATAATGTTTTATGGTAAGTTAAATAATTTTAACCAAACACGCTGGTAACCACTATATACACATAGTGATCCATGGGCTGACTGCTCTGTCAGTCCTGCCTCTGTCCAATTGTAAATTTTAAGAAACATTTCATGTCTTTTTATCTGTGTGTATTCTACTATTTTAAGATTAGTAAATTATCACACTATGAAGCAAGACATTGAGCAGTAATGCATATTGAATTTTCAGCTAACTGACTGAGAGAAAGCTCGAATTTCTGTTAATGGCAGAAAATCTGAATCACTTTTGCCCAAAAGCCGAAGGAAAAAATAAAGTACAAAAATAACTAAAAATGCGAACTTCAAAATTAGCAGAAAAGTGATAAAATTAAAATGACAATTAATGAAACCAAAGAGACCCCTGCTGTCAATAAGAATTAATTTTTTAAAATGTGTGTCTTAAAATAGTATGTTGAAAGCAATGTTCCCTTAAGCTGCGCGACTGCGCTGCCGGGTAGATATCTGACTCTCACCACGCAACAGCTTAGAATTACATTGCAGCAAATTTGGTAAAATATTGCACAATAAAATGAACAAAAAAACTTTTTTTTAAAGAATGAGGCCCAGCTGCAGTGAGGAATGTAGAATCTTGCATGAAAAAGCAGAAAATAATTTTTTAGTCACAAACTAAGTAGTCACACAGGGGGACTCAGAACTCTACGTTTTATTGATATTTATTGTGATCAATTGTGGGATTTAATGTGAGCTATAAAATTTGATCAATGAACACAAAAGTTGCTGTGTCAACAAAAGCTTGCCGCTACACATAGAGATAAACTAAAAATGCATTAATTTAATTACGGTACATTCGATCGATCTGAAAATTTAATAGCTTTATCCTCCCCACAAGCCAAACCTACTGTGAAAATCTCAGCTCTCTAGCAAGTCAGAAAATGTGTTTACGAGCGTTTTGAAAAAGTTGACGACAGAATCGGATGCGTTGGAATCCGGAATCCTTCACGAGTTAATAGGATAGGGGCCTCAAAAAGTAGTTGCTGAGCAACTTTGCGCACGAGTTTGTTTTTTATTTGCACACGGACCAACGAATGTTAGAGAGAACATTGGTTGAAAGATGTACATATATGTTGTATTTACCCTGTAAGAGTTACTTCTTTTTAACCTACAGTAATAGATGGCAACAGTAATTTGAATTTAATGCTCAGCATATTTTTAAAAAATGTTTTATATTTGTGTTTTGCTCTTGTTCCAGGTGGGAATCAGCGTGAAAAGGCGAGAGAGAAGGCCATGAAAAAGCAAAAAGAAATAGAAAAGAAAAAGCATTCTAGTTTGAAAGACGGAAACAAGGGCATGTCCCTTGAAGAGCGACGGCAACGGTACAATAATTTTGATTTGATTTTCAAAAGCTTATAAAAATATTAACCATAAAATTTTGTATTTATTTAAGTTGGGGTGATCCTTATAGCCTTGCATAGTGATAAATTTTTCTCCTGGACATATATGTCTAGAGAAGAGGGCTGTCAATATTTTTATCTGTATGTCTAGAGAATAGGGTTTTCATCATTAAAATGTACTAAACAGTTATTTATAAATTCTGCAATAATTAATAATTATCCATAAATAGAATTAGCCTATTTTATTTTTAAATCCTTTATATTAACTCGTGGTGTCTGCGGCGGACCTTGCTTGCTTGTCGCCAAAACTTTTGATCGATTTTTAACCCACTTGCTCGCAAGATAGCGAGCTGAAATTTTGCAGGCAGTTTCGCACCGATGATAAAAACAATGTATCAAAATTTCAGATCGATCGCATGTACCGTAATTAAATTATTGATTTTTTAGATTATTTTATTTATTCCTATGTATCATGCTATTTTTTGAGATAGAGCGTCGCGGTGCGTATTATATTGAACAACCTTTCTGTCGCGCAACAAGGTGCGTATTTTATTGACAGCTCTTTTTATAAACATATTTCTGATCGGTGCGCATTATATTAAACATGTTTTACGACTCAACTGCAATTTTGTATTTCTGGATGGTCTGGCGCTGCGTATTATAATGAACATTCTTTTAGTTACTTCTCGTACATAAAGGATTTATAGTCAAAAACTTGGTTTTTTACGGGTTGTTTTTATTAATTTATATTTCATATTCATATACAAAAGGTTGTTTACAAAAGTTTGAAATTCTTAGTTTGATTTTTTATTTTCTAAGGCTATCTAAAGCAAACTTCTCCGCCATGTTTTTTATTTATCCTTAAACTGCACCTTTTTGTTGTTAGGAAGGAGTGAACATGCTGTATCATTACTTGCATGAAGTAATTTGTCACAATCATGTGTCTCTAAAAACTAAATAGCAGCAGTCATAAATAAATATATATATCAGTTATTATAAGTATAGAGGGATTGTCCTCCCCACAAAGGATGGTGTAAAAAGAATGGTCACTGTACTGCAATAAAGTTTATTAAGTAAACGGGATGACTGTTTTTCTGACTTTGATTCCGTATTGTATAATATAACTCATGCCCCCATCAATAAATTTCCTCCCTTTGTGAAACACTGGTTTACATTTCTTTGTATTTTAAAAATTGTTTTATGCTTGATAGATAATGTCTATAAATTGATATATTTTTATAAAAATTTGAAGGTTTGGTGGTTGCACAAAAGCTCAGTTTATATTTATGTATTACGAAGTGTTTAAATCATTAATGAAACTTTAAATAACACATTTATAAAATAAAATCAAATTATAAGTTATAACAAAAGTTGGTATCAATTTCTGTTAAAACAGGAATTTTTGTTGTCATTAAGTATTTAAATTTACCAAAATATAATAATAAAATGACATAAAAGCAAACATTATACTGTAATAAAATGCTTTTTTACAGCAGTTTAACCCATAAAATTGAGTACAAATAAATATAATAACTTCAAATTTAGATGCATTTTCCAATTAAAAGTAGTGCGGAGTAATTTATAAGAATTAAGTCCTTTATCAAAATTTTGAAGTATTATAGATTTTCTGTGTGGAGTTTTTTTTACTCCTTCTGAAAAAAATTTGAACTTCACTTTACATTTCTCTCTAACTGTGCCTCCTTAGTTCAGGCAAAATTATAACATGTTTTTTTTTAATAAATAAAAAAGTTAGTAAAAATTAAAATCATCCAAGAAAGTAGTCTGACTTCAATATAACTCCTAACATTAATTTTTTCATATTTTAAATAATGTTTCACGACATAATATCTAACTCTCAAGTACAAATCTGATTATACAGCATTTACTCAGTACAGCTGTTAAAATAAAGCCAAAGCATTGTTATCATAAGAAAATCAAATTACTGATGCAGGTGATTAGGTTTGTTGTCAATCAATGAATTACTTTGACACGTAAGGTTTTATTTGAACAAAATTTGGTTGAGCTTTAGGTAATTATTGCATCTTTCAGTTATCGCTTCATGCTGAAAAACTACATATTATATTTCTTTAAATATCTCTTTTTTTGTCCCCAAATAAATATTGATTTAGTTTGTTTTTTAAAATAAAATAAATAGGGAATAGTTTTTTTTTGGGGCATTAATCAGCTTTTTTGTTTGTTTGCTATAGTGATGCTGAGATAATGCGCCAAAAACAAGAAAAGAAATTGTCTGATGCTGGTTCTAGTGCTAGTGGAGATGCTGGTTCTAGTGCAGGTGGAGGGGCAACAGGTGGTGCGGCAACAGGTGGTGCATCAAAATAGCTGGGGCTGGAACTCATGGCTGATTATTAAATTTCACAATCCGCATTGCCAACCAGTTTCTAATGTAATGAGCTGGAGGGATTAGTGGAAGAAAAAAACAATCTCTATCAGGGACATATACATGTTATTAGTTTTTTAGATTTGTGATGTCCTTGTTCATTCTGGTCCGTTTTTAAACCAAAAAAATGCCATTCTGTGTATATATGTATATGTTAATTAACAAAATGTTCCTCTTAAGAGACTACATTTCAATTTCATCTTAAATAATCATGTAATTTATGTGAAGGTCTAAGTTTATGTAACAGAACTATAATTAAGAGAATTGAGAAATTTACTAACTAGCAGCATGATTCTTCCGTAATAGCTATTCTATTTATGAAATTTAACAAATGCTTAGGAAATGAATTATTCAAGAACTGTGAAACTTTTGAAGTCATGGTACATGTATTATATATATATTTCTAGCCAATACAAGTCCAGCACTTTTAATGATCAATAGTTCTTTCAGTTATTGTTTGAGATAGCTAAAAAAAAATTAGTTTCTTGCTATAGTAATGTATAAAAATTGTCAGTGTCTTAGCTTATCTTGCAGAGACCTTTCATAAACCCATCATAGGCATTTGAATATGCTAAGTGAAACTTGACTTTAACTTGTACAAACACATCTTGTAACATACAATAATAGAAAATGATCATTAGGGGGACTGCTGTCTTCATTTCTTCTTGTGACAGTATTTAACTCAATTTAATCGCATGCATGTCTTATTAAAGCTATAAAAAAATTATAATTGTTTTTGTTGAGTTACGTTCTAAACATTTTTTTTCTTAAGGTATTGTTATTGTAGTGGTTTAAAATTAAGTTATACGTTTCTCTTGCCTCTACTCTTTCATAAAATTTTATTCTGCATACACTGAATTAATCCTTAAACATGTAACAACAAATTAACCATTTTTAAATTACTTTTAAGTTTAAGTAACGCAAATTTAAAAACATGAATTATTTTCATTTTCACATTCTCTGAGAAAACAAACAAATACTAATTTTAGTACTAGCATAGAATTTATTTTTTTTAGAAGTACAATGAGGACAAAAGATATGTAATTGCTTAAGGCCTTATGATTGGTAAAATTTTGAACCTGAAATGAATCAAAATCTACATTATACATTACATATACTTATGTTTAAAAAATAAGATTGTTCTATGAATTCAAATCAATTATAAAGTATGTTAAAAATGCTACTTATGTTTTTTCATAGGGGAAAAAAATAGGACACTATCCATGGTACTAATCAATGTGTGTTATCAGTTAAGTTAAACATAGCCATTTAAAAAATGATTGTGATACATGGAAAGCTAAGATTGAAATATATTAAAAAAATTTTATAAGCTATTAAAGATAGATTCACAGTGCATAGAGCTAACATTATTCTAACTTCATAAAGGTGGTATTTGTTTTGAATTAGTGGCTTAAGCTTAACAGAAAATCTTTAAAATTATGTAGGAATCTTATGTGTATTGTAATTATCCATAACTCTCAAATAGACTGATATAATGACAAAAGACACCCATATGTTATTATTCTCCAGGGGGAATGGGGATTTGAGAAAGAGGAACTCAGTGTTCATAGGCATAGCAAAAATGGACTGCAATAAGTAAAAGAAACAGATATTATTTAAGTTTAAGAATAAAACTGTTTTTCTAGTAACGAATTACCCATACATTTGTCTTTATTTTGGTTATTTTTTAAACAAGTCTACTAATGGATAATTAATTGTAATCTTACTAATAAAATTATTTTTCTGTGCATTCAGCAACTATCCACATCAAAGTATGTTAAAAGTTTATGTTAACTGAAATATAGGATAAAATAATTCAGGGGTTACCCAAAATTTGCTGCCTGGTTATAATAATGCTAAAATCTAAAAAGAAAATTGACTTAAGTTTCTGCTGCATTGCAAAACTAGGGTAGTTTCTTCAATTTAAAAGTTTGCCTTCATTCCCTGCCAAATCAATATTAAATACACAAAAATGTTTTGTTACTAAAAGAGCTAAGTAAATTTATTTATTTTAAAAAAAAACCAACAGTACAGACATGAGAACAATATGAAGCCCACTGCAGAAATAAGGTGCATCACAGCAATTAAATTATAGGGTAATGAAGTAAATTTTTAACAAAATATAAATACGGATTGTGGCAAAATTACTTGCATTTTCTAGTACAAAAGAATTATACAGCAAGGAAATTAAGAATCTGGTAAATAGGATTCTTTTGTAGAATTGCAGAATAAAGTGTATTTTTATTTAAAAAACATGAAATTGCACAGGTGAATGAAATAAATTTAATAAAATTTCTATATACAAAACTACTCTCTACATACAGTACAACATGCATGGCTTAGCATAAGCCTATGTCACAGAAGTAAGCTAGGAGACATCACATCTGCAGTTAAGCATTTTACCATCTATCAGTAGGCTAAATACACGTCAGAGGGCATTGACCAAAAAACAATAAACCAACACCGTTGTTTTGTGGCCCCTGGCAGGCTGATGCATAACTTTTTATACAGCTTTTTTCTAACCAACACAAAATACTGAATTAACCAAATTCATTGAACAACTTTGGTTAAAGTGTACCTTGTGAGAACACTTTCTCTTTACATACAAAACCAGAAAACAAAAATACCAAGCAATTACTAAGTATCAACTAATGGATGTATCACACTAACATGAAATTAGGCCAATTTGAACACATATTTCAAAGCCATACAAAAACTAAAAATCCAATGCTTGTGAAATAAAATAGCAATCAGTTTCTTACAGATTGAAGAGCTGAAACTATGAAAAGTCATTTACAACCACAAATGTATAAAAATTAAAAAGGTGTGCTTCAAATAAAAATAAATTTAGCTGTAAAAAAGCTATACATTTGTTCATGAAAGAATATACCAGTACTAGCAACATCAAACTTAATTAAATGGGTCACGACTCAAATTTTAAGTTCCAACCTTTCTAAGGCTCCAATAATATCCCTTATTAAGAATTTGAATCTAAAAGAATTAGCTGATACATAAAAAAATGGATAGCCGAAATATGAAATATCAAGTTATTCTGTAGTTTCAATGTTTGCATGTAATATTTTTTTATGGCAGTTTTTTTTAATCAAAAGGAACTATTACTTTTATATAATGTGCAAATATAATTATTAGGCTTCATCCCTTAACTATAACCGAATGTTTTTTCTTTATTTAATTTTCATCCTGAATGTAAAAGCATGTTAATTCACCATGTATCTTGCATTATTATCATATCACATAGCGTATCTCATCCTAGACGAAAGTGAAAAACATTCTAGAGTAAGTAATTTTCAGGAAAAAATGGATGAGACAATGTGATCAAACAACTATCTGGTAATCTGACACAAAAGCAATGCCACGATTTACTTGGTGAAAACAACAACATAACACCAACCAATTAAATAATTGCAAAGCACAAATAGGCACTCAAAGACAGATAACCACATTGAGGAAAAGCAACGTCAATGAAAAAAAATATTATAATAATAAAAAAATATGCTCATTTCTTGTTTAAGTTGCAATATTCTGCCCTTTTCTATCCATTGTTATTTCATAAATATTTAAAAAAAAACTTATTGGCATTGACAGTGCTATGCTTGTCAAGCTGTCAAGTGACTGCTAAATACTATTGTCATAAGAACCATAAGTAGTCTCTACCTGTATTACTTTGAAAAACAAAGATTAATTAGATATCCATGCATATATGATTTTAAACTCATGGCCTCCAAGGTTTTTTAAAACCTTAAAAAAAAGAAATGTTATTCGAATCATAAGGAATGTGCCAGAGACTGAGACTTTGCATGCATTGTTCCCTTGACTCTAGTAAACGTGTGTGAATAAAATTCAATGCCATAAACCTAATCATATGAGATTCAGAGTTCTAAGTGTAAACATGTTATAAATGTTAGAATGCATATGAAGGACTGGCAAAACAAATCACTCAATATGTACATTTCAAATTCATAACATGCTGGTGCAAAATGTGAAACAAGTGCAGAAATATATTTTCACAAAAAACTTTGCAATTAGAATACAAGTTGTTTAAAAGATATATGCTTTAATCTCTAAGATATGCTCACCTCAATATAGATTACTGTATATTGCTTTATATTTATATATATTGTGATAATGAATGAATGCTTTGAAAATTAGCAAGTAATACAAAAAAATTATCTTAACACTCCAAATTAAATTTTCACAAAGTGAAAAGTTTTTGAGCTATAATTAGTCAATAAAGGCTAAAATACAAATCAATTTCACACAAATGAAGGTAAATGTTAAGTATAAAAACTTCCTAGAAAAACTGATTTCTTAAAGTTTATATGCGCCATTAAATCAAATATCATTGATGACATAAGGTAAGATAAATTAGCATATGAACAGATTAAAAAAAATAAATAAATAAACTACGCAAAGAAATGAACAGTATCATTTTTTTCTCCCATTGGACACAAGTTTAAAATTGAGAATATAAAATGAGCAAATTAAAAATCTTAAAATGAGTTGCACTAACACAGCATTGACAATGCAACCACCATTAAAATTTATCTTGATTTAATTACAAGGACAAAACACAAGCCAAACATTTCAGCACTGACTATAACATTCATGTTATTTTCAAGAGTAAATAAAGCTAGAATAAAAGAAAAGAAATGTGTTTATGTCATCTAGAAATCAAAATTGTAATATTGAAATAAAAGTGAATCTAAATTAACAATTTTAAACATAAAATGATGATGAAAGCACATAAATCCCCCAAATTTGCATTATATTTACAAAAACAAAAGACACAGGAGATAAATCTCATGGAATATGGTTTAGAGTTTGGCATGAGTTTCCAACCCTTACAATATACAGGGATCAAATGAGATAATTAAAATTGGAAATTAAAAAAAAATAAATTAAAGATCACAACATGATTGGGTTGAACTAACCTGGATATGCACTATATCAGACAGCTAATTTCTTACTGAATAAATGAGGATTAACAGAGAGAGATAGATTTGATAGAATTTCGAAACCTTGATTTATGAGTTTTACTTCTTAAAATAACCAACTACTTGATTTGCTTTCTTTATTAAAATGTCTCTGACAGGCTCCAGGAATACCAGGTGCTCTCTTACTTTAGAGATAAATGGGTGCTTTAAAGGGCTGAAGTACAACAAATAGAAGAGAACCATGGACAGCAGTAGCATAACCAATACAGAAATTATGACAGCTTTTAAGCACACACTACCAGCAGATGATTTTGGCTTGTCTTTTTTGGCTGGTTCTGAAGATACAAGAGGAACCACCTGTGGGGACAAGTTGAGATCTTTTTGTATAATTGGATTTATGAGTTCATCTTCTAGCATCTTGATCTGTTCATCCAAGCAAGGCTTACTGTCACTTTCTTCATCACTTTCTTCCACAGTTCTGTTTGGTTCATATGGAAGGGTTTCATCAATGCTGGTCTCCAAAATCGCAGGCTTATCTTTTACAACCTATTATTAGAATGAAATGTAAAAGGTAAAATAAAAACATTAGCGATATTGTCAGTAGTGTGAAAAAAAAGATACCACTTTACATATACAATGAACACATTAGTAGAATTACAGTGGGACCCGGTTAAGTCGACGGCATCGGGGTATGAAAAATGTATACCAATATGGCGGCAAAATATTAACATGCGCTTGAAATTTCTTTATATACATGATGTGCGTTAATTAGTGATGGGACGATTAATTGGAATCGTATCGGAATATCGGGACCCTAATATTTCTTCACTCTTTCCTAAGGTTAAGACCGTCAGAGGACCGTTTAAATATAAACCAGGGTTCCCACTCAGTCGGGAATTCTTAAAATAATTTTCCCGGTCTTGAAAGTCGGGAAATAGTCAGGAAAAGTTATGACTAGTCGGGAATTTTAATATATATACTAGTAACAAAGCCCGCCCAAGGACGGGAATAAGTGTAGGGTGACCTGTGAAGTTCATGGACGCTATGTTTTGGTAGTTGTTATGCTGAAGCGTTTGCAGGACATTGTCGTCGCAGGGCAAGGGATGTGGACAACAACAGCAACAAAACAAACAACAACAATAACAACAACCAAAAAACAATAACAACAAGAACAGCAACAAAAAACAAACAACACTTAAAACTCTTGCCACTACCCCCCAGGACCATCAAGGAAAAAGCATTTAACAGAATTGTCATTGGAATAAGCGGCAGGCATCACTTCAAGATGGGAACAACATAATGAATTATGACAAAAAAACTGCACCAAAAATAACTCGCGTAATATGTAAATTTTTCTCCGCTAGTGATTGGCTGTAGGAGTCATATGTGTTTGAGGGACCAATCGCAATAGATGACGGGACAGAAAGGACAGAAACTTGCCTTTTATTATATAGGATATTTTTTTCCCCAAGTAAATGACTTTGATTACGTCTCTGTGGTCATGTTTCGATTCCATTTAATAAAAAAAAAGTTACCAGGTTATAATTGTCTGCGCATGCGTTAAAACTAAGAAGGTCAAATTTTTCGCCTCACGTCCTCCCATGGCGCGTGTGGCGTGGCATGTCACCGCCGCTCGAGTTTGCAATGCCAGCCGAATCAAAAAAAAACAAAACATATCAATTTGGTAATTTTAAGTTTAATGCTTTTGACGTGCAGGATATCTGTCACTATGAGACTACACTCGAATTTCCTCCGTCAATCAAATGATACGTGTGACTTTAATATAAATAGTAACAAATGCGGCCTTGACCTTATCAGAATTCGACCTAAAACATTGTTGACGTTTATATTATATATTTACTGGAATATTAAGAAAATGATTTGCTTTCACCGTCAGGCGCGTGTTAGTCACAGTTACTGGTAACAAAAAACTTTTAAAAGAATAATAATTTTTTATTTAATTATATAAAAACCACCGTCGATTCTCGATACAAACCTTTATTTTCTTTTCTAAAGATATTTGTTTATCTTAAAAAATAAAATGATTAATGCATCAGAAAATGAATTAAGTTTAATAATAATATAACATGCACTGCGAAATAATGACAATTAAAGACCGTTAACGTGATTTTCGAGCACCTCTGGTGAATACATACTCGATAGAGACGTGTCATACTAATTCCCACTCGGATCAAAAGTGAAAGAAGATAAAAAACATCCGGTAATCCTTATTGAAATCTCGTAAAATCACACAATAGCCGGAAGTCTAGAGGAAAACGAGATTTTGATGCTTTTTTAACTAAACATGCGAGTGTGCATCGCTAGGCGAACAGACGGGGATCAAGCTAACCGACGTTAAGTTGCAAATTTGGCACTCTTTTGTGCTCCAAATATTAGGGCTCGGCGATTTATAAAAATCGAATTAACCGATGAAAAAATGCAAAGACAAAGAGAGAATTTGGTGGTTCCAAAAAGAATATGTCGACTTAATAGAGCTGACGAGTTAACCGGGCTCGAGTTAAGTGGGTCCCACTGTACTTTTCAGTATAAATTATAGCACATAAATATTAATTTAAATATGCTTTAAAATGGAGAAAAAGCTGAATAACAACTTCATACATTAATTTTAGGCTAATTTAATAATTTCATTACCTGGCCATTCTCTTTATGTATAATGGGAGGTACAGCTGCAACAGAAATGCTTGCAGACTTCTGAAACTTCTCTTCAAACGCTTCTATGAAGGCAAGAGGAGCTTTAACTTGTGGCCCATCCTCAATAACTTCTTCTTTTGTTGGTGAAGCCACAGGTGTTTCACTGACCACAAGTATGTTGGGGACATCAACTGCAGCCTCTGAGACACAAATATTTTAAATATATTATTTTAAAATAAAAATTGAAGTCACTGAAATTTGAGCAACTTGAATTTCAAAAGGTTATCAATCTTTGAACTGGAAAATGATAATTGAATTAGACTTGTGTTAGAAATGAGAATTTTAGTCAACAAAATTTCCATTCAATAATACTTAAATTCAAGAAAATGAATTTAAAATATTATAAGTTCTTTTTCCTTCACCAATTTAAATGTAAAATATAGGTACTTTATGAAGCATATATTCTGTAGAGATAAAACATCACATCAGTATAAACGCAGTTTCAATTTGTCAAACAATTTTGTTAAATCATGTTTTAAATAGGTAAACAAGTTGCTAAACTTTGGTTCTTCACTCCAAACAAAGGTGACAATAAAATAAAAAAATGCTTTGAAAATGAGATGGGTATAAACTTTTAAATTGGGATGGATGAGTACAATTCATACTAAAAAAAACTCAAAGCAGATGCAAGATTTTTGCAAAAAATAGCTAATCAATCTTATTCTTAAAATAACTTAGTGAATAAAGACAAACTGGGTATCATACGTATTGATGAATGCCAAAAGATAATTATGTGTTTATAAAGTTGTAAACTTTTTGTCACCTCTTAAGTCAACATTAATAGTTAAAAGTACTTGACTTCTCATTATGAGCGCTTCTATATTATTACCAAAAACACTGTTGAAATTCTGAGGCACTACAAAATAACTTTGATCCCTATTCAAAATAAAAAGTAACATCACATGCATAAAAGTTCTACAATTTATTTTAAGAAAGATTTTTTTAACTATATTTTTTTAAAATTGTTGCCAACAGGAGAAAAAACATAAATGCCAAATATGGACTTAATTGTTTTCAGTTACAACATAAAAAATCCCTCATCAATTAACATAACTTTCATATATGCAATTGATCATTACTTAAATTATACCCCACAACCATGCAGATTTCATTTCCAAAGTTAGATGCACAGTGATTTGGTACCAGGAAATTAACAATTCAACTAAACTCGCTGGTAAAAAAAAACAAGACCACCACCCACAGAAAAAGCTAGTTTAGAATGTTATTTTTGAACTTTTATGTAATTTTTGGAGATCAATGTTTGTGTTAGTATTTTTAAAAAAACAAAAAACTTATCAATAAACTTAAGGTCTGTTAGGAAACTGCTGGCAATGAAATAAACTAAATATCAAACATAATCAGTGAGATTGACAGGGAAATTGTTAAAAGATTTTGATTTCAATGAAAGAAATTTACCATCATTTTTTTATTACCCATCCTAAAAATAGATAGATCATTTAAGATAAGTGAACATTAAAATACAGTAATGTGCAGATAAAAAAGTTTAAATTTCTATTTGAAAAAAAACAAAAAACCTTTAAGTGTCTATGAAGTCTCTTAAAGAGAAAATTATACATTACTTGTTGGAGTGAAAAAATATATTTTTTTGATAATGAATTATAGTTATTAATAATTGGGTTTGATTTTTACAACGGCACTTTTTTTTAAACATGCAATGTTTAAACAGTGCTTACACTGTGGAAAAAACGATTTCATTAATAAAACAAACCCGTAAAAACAAAGTTTTTGACTATAAATCCCTTATATATGAGACATAACTAACAGTATTGATTATTTTCAAACATTTACAGACTGAATCTGTCTTAACTCAACTTTGCATCATAACCCTAGTGGGGGGGGGGAAGGAGAGGGGAAAAGTCTGGTCACCGATTCGCGTGACCGAGCTCAGAGTGACACGTAAAATGTAAACAAAAGCGCCCGTCGCTTCGTTGGGTCGCCTCAATGCGTCAGCTCAAAATTTCACGTGGGAAAAAAACAATAACAAACCGTGAATTTAAATTACATACCTCATATAAGGATAAACTAAAAATGCATTAATTTAATTACGGTACGTTCGATCGATCTGAAATTTTGATACGATGCATTGTTAGGTTAGACGGGTCCGTGTGCCAAATTTCAGTTCGATCGGATCATGGGAAGTGGGTCATTTTTGACTTTTCTTTTTCCGCCCGCCCAAGACAGAGAGAGATGACCGGCGGTGAAGTTAATATAAGGGATTTAAAAATGAAACAAAAGGTGAACAATTTCTATCAGGTGCTCTGAAATTTGAAGATAAAACATCTATTTAAAACATTCTAATTTGCAATTTTATAATTTTCTGTGGTAACAAAACTAAAAACTGCTAGTATGGTAAATCTGTGATAGAAACAATATCCTCTCTTATTTGCACAATATAAGTAACTTAATTTTAAAGTAACCAGATTAAAGTAAATTTAAAAAAAAATGTTTTCAACCACAAATTAACCAACAGATTAAAAATACACATCAAAAAGGTTAAAACTAATTCCTGTCATGGGTTAAGAATAATTTAAGAATTAAAAGTAAGTTGCACAATTTATAAATACTACCACCTATTTGTAGGAATTTTAAAAAAATAAGTGCAAAATATACATGAATAAATTGCTGTGATGTGCCGTGTTAAAAGTAGCAGTAATTAAGATAAAATAACAGTTAATTTAAGCAGATTTATTTAGAAGAAAGAAAAAAAACTTTTTGAGAGCAAAACTAAGTATGGTGTTAAGATACAAATGAAGATTTATTTTATAGCTATCTATTTAAAAAATGTACACATTTTGGAAAAAACAACAACAAACTATTCAAAATAAATAGCAATGATCGACTAAAATGAAAACCAACAAATATTTAATTTTTTTTTACTAATTTACAATTTCACATTAAATACCTAAAATATTTATCATAGTAAAATCCCACCCCTAAATAAATATATACAAAAATTTACCCCTCTAAAAAGATGTTGGAGCATAACTAAAACTTTCTACGGCATTATTAATGTTTTTGAATTATTTTAATGGAGGTTTTTGTCCTTATTTCTGATTAAAATTTTTTAAAAATGATTACACAATCCCTTGCTTAGGACTTTTTCTTTCAAAACGTATTTTAAAGATAAAAGTAAAAATTGATTTAAAATTAAATCTTACACTATTTTCAAAAACTCTCTAGAGGAAAAGGGTTTTACTAAAACATGCAAAAATATATTGCATTAAAAATTATGAAGAAAAAAAGATCCCAAAGCATTGGAGGGTATCACAAGGTAAATAAATCTAAAAAAACCCTACAAAACCAGGTCATCTGAATGAAAGCAACCCTTGTTTACCTTCTTTGCTTTTGCCCGGAGCCAGATAAACTGGAGAGTGAACAACATCCTCAGTTACTTCTATGGAGTTTGCAGATTATTCATTTATTTAAGGTTCAGGATCAGTGGCACAAAAAAATGTAAAAAAGTCACTGTACATGCAGTTAACGATCAATGATAAGTATTGAAACTTTAAATATTTTTTCTATAAGATTGTGATGGATTCATGCGACATAATGAATTGTATTTATACACATTTTTTTTTACTATTCCCACAGTAAGTGTCTGTGTTCTATTTAAAATAGTCACAAGTGCCTTTGGGTCACTTAAAAAAATCAATGGTGAACTGAGTTTTTTTTAAAAAAGGAGAAAATGCAAATAATTTGAGTGAGGTTTCATATCTAAGTGGGTAGAACTTACCATTAAACTTTCTGCGCTCTATTAATGTGAGGATATAGGGACAAAATAAATAAATAAATTTAGAAAAGGAAAGCTTGTGAAAGTATAAATTGAAATTATTTAAATTCTTAAAAAATGAAACAATCCAGAATTATATGTCTATGTTGAAAAATAACTAAACAAATATTAAAATAATTAAACACTTCTTATGCATAAAAAAATTGAAGTCAGAATTTTAATAAGATTTAACTGTCAGAAATCTTAATTATCATGCAGTCATCAACAATATATTCATTTACATAAATGTTGATGGGAATCCATCTCCTGTTAGGTCTTATAGCAATAAGGAAGTGATGGTTTGCAGTCAGAGAATTCCTTCTCTTAGATTTGGATGAAACATCATTTAACTTACATGTCTGATTTAGTTTTTCTGATATTAGATGTTTTTTAAATAATTATTAGCCCAAGATTCAATAAGTAATTTCTTTATTCAGCAGTGTTTACTCACAACCATTATCAAAAGTATTGATGAATCAAATTAAATTTCTAAAATAGCTTCTTAGATAATAGAAAAACATAGTCTGATAATTAAACAGATAATTTTACTGAATTAAAAAATATGAAGAAATAAAGGCATTAGGTCAAAGTTAATGCGTCAACTCTAGAATCTAACTCACTTGCATCTCTAAAAGTATGTTTATGTTGTAGTTTTTATCAATCATGAACTTTTTATACTTAATTGCATTTCTTGACCACAAAACCTTTCTTGTTTTGTCACTTATACTTGACACCAATAAATAACTTTCACTGTTTTTAAAGTTACACATTAAACATTAAAAGATAAGTTTTAAAAAATAATGATAATCAGAGTAAATAAAAAACATACTAGTTAATAAGTGAATGTTTAGTTTTGGCAATGAAGTTTATATAATCTCAAAACAACCAACTCAAATGAAAATAACATGCTAGTTTCAGAAATTGGATGCTGAATATCAAAGTTTTAAATATCTAGACTTCTTAAAGTTATTCATTATGTACATAAAGACATAAAATCTATTAAAAAAACAACATATAGACATTAACAAAAATATATAAACAAATAGTGGTAAAATTCATTTAACATGATAATAGAGGGGAAAAGTTGCATAGAAAAATAACAGAAAATAAATGTTAGGTGAGTTAATTTAACATACTGTATACCATTTGAATGGTTAATAATGGGTATCATTATTCATGTTTTTATGCTTCAATTACATCATTTAAAAATTTGGAAAGATTAAATAACTTATGGTAGGTAATATCAGAAAAGTAATAGAGTAAGGGAGTGGCGTTCACTCAATATATTTATCAAATGTATTATCATTCTATTGATTATTTTTATAACATTTATATTTTACTATCAAATGTAGAATATTAATAGTATTTCTGAAAAATTTAAAGAAAGTAAATATTTTATAAATAAACCTGAAATGAACAGCACTCTTTTCTCACCTTCTCTAAAACTTTCTGATGCAAGATTCTCACGAACTAGAGTGTTGTTCTTTTCATGTCCATGACTTTTCTTTCCAAAATTAGGCAAGGAAGAAGTCCTTCCCAAATAGAATAAAAAACAGTTGTTACTCCTTCATGACAGAAATAATTTTATAATACTACTGCATGACTTCTGTTTAAAATCTAAATTTATGGTTAAAACATTTTTCTCTCTTACAGTGATTAGAGCATTTTAAATAATGTATTCATTCATTTCATGCTTTGCTGTATTCAAAGAATAGGAAATTCAAAAAGCTTTATTTTGACGATTGCTAATATCTTACTGTGCAATGGTATATAGCCCAAATTAGTCATTTCAAAAATGGCTCATAGATTGGCTATCAAACAAAATAAATATTTATCGGTATCCATTATCTATACAAAGTGTAGTTAAATTATGTTATACAACAGGTAATGAAAACAATTAATTACTAATGTCACAAATATATAAAACCCACCTAAGGCTTATACTAATTTTTTGTTCAATGGGAATTCAATAAATAAATATTCGGAGAAACTTTAATTATATTTATCCCAAAGAATCTTTTAAGAATGAGTCAAATGATGATGAGGTAAGACACGACTTCATTACCTAGCAAAAGGTGGTTCAGTTCTGCGTATGCTCTCACTAGCCTCATATGCTTCATTTTGGCATCGCCCGCTGGCAAAGACAACAATGCAGGCTGTTAGTTACATTGACATGCCATATAGAAGACAAGAACCTAATTAAAGTTCTTTATTCAAGAATTTTATTTGAAATTTAAGAATCTGGTTTGAGAAATCATTGGAGGTCTTTTGCTCACCAGTTACTATGTATTATTTTTGCACAACTGTATGCTTTAAAAAAATTTGAACCCTTACAAGTCTTTTACATTTTAATTTAGAAAATATTTTACTAATAAAAAAGTACATAGGCAACGTTAAAAACCTGAATCGAAATTTGGATCCCCTTGAAAAGAGACTTCCGCCAGATCTTATTTTAGGAGCAGTAGCTGATGAAGATAATCTATAAAAACAAAATTAAAAAAAGGTCTGCATAAGCAAAATAAATAATATAATAGTCCAAGTCACTCACTCATAGGGTTGCCAGGTCCGGTTTTTAACCGGACTGTCCGGTATTTAACCGGACTGTCCGGTATTATCGTTATTTGTCCAGTTAAAAAATTGAAGCAATACCGGACATGCATGTGTCCGGTATTTTCAATGTTCTTAGTATTTTCTTTAATTCAATACACTAGTAGGCTTTTTAAAGCAATCTTAAAATCTTCTGATTACAGAATCGACCGTTTGACCTAATTACGCATCGAAATTTGTGCAATGCGGATTGAAATAATCAGCTGTTTCGTGTCCTTAAAGAGAGAGAATTGTCATGGGCAAATGTGTCTGCATATGGAGCAGACAGTGCTTCAGTTAACTACGGCATCAACAATTCCGTTTTCCAAAAAATAATCAGCCAAGAAAACAAAAATGTTATTGAAGCTCACTGCAACGATCACATTTTACACAATTGTGCTAAAAATGCTTTAAAAGTTATATCTTTTGACATAGAAAATCTGGTGCTCAAAGTTTTTGCTGAATTTTCCAACTCGGCTAAAAAATGAGAAGGGTTAAAAGAATGCTTTGAATTTTGTGAGGCAGAATTTCATGATCATGAAGTGATCAGGCATGTGCCAACTCGCTGGCTTAATATGTTCAAGTCAGTTGACAGTTTGCTAAAAAGTTGGAGGCCACTAAAAGCATACTTCCTTGCTCTAGGTGCTGATAATTGTCCTGCAGCAATGGAAATTTCTGTCAGATCAGGAAGACGAAATGGCAAGTGATGAGCAGCCTACCATTCAGGAACTGTATTTGTATTTTAAAAACTTTTTCATGTCATCATTTAAAGAAGCAATGCTCAAGTGGAGAGCCGGTCAACAGTCTCCTGTGACCTTTACTTGATCATTGAGAAGTTTCGAGATTGGTTGAAGAAAAAGAGTGACATGAAGTTTTTTGGCATGAAGGTAAAACTGGCATTGCGAAAAGATTATTTGCCAACTCGTCATGTTGACAAATTCATTGCAGAAGCTTTGCGAGTTTACACAAGAGCTCTCAATTACTTGGAGAAATGGTTTCTTAAAAAAAATTCACCATATCGTCATTTCACGCCTTTTGGCCTTGGTACTGCAAACAAATCACCATCTCTTGACAAAATCCTTGAAGTATGGATGATGTCGCCTTGGGAAAATGAACTTCCCCCAGATGCTTTACATGATGAGGTTGGTGCCCTGGATACGGTATTCACGTTTCTTCAAGGAACGTCTCTTGAAAAGTGGTGTTTGTTTTTCAGCAAGGAATCTGCTCTAATTTTGTTGAAACTTGTGCAATACATTATGTCAATACATTATGTCAATACATTATGTCAATACATTATGTCAATACATTATGTCAATACATTATGTCAATTCCTGTGTCAAATGCAAGCGTGGAGAGGATTTTCAGTGTCATGAGAAATGTGTGGACGGATGAACATAATCGGATGTGCGTTGAATCTGTGAGAAGTGAACTCTGTGTGGGTTTTTAATATACCGTATACCTGCACATAATTTAAGGAGACAATTTCTAAGAACAAGAAATTACTGAAAGCAGCCGAGTCTAGTGATAAATATAAAGTCAATTAGCGTTTTATTATTTCAAAATGCTGATGATTATTGTGCAGTGTAGTTACAGTACTGTACTTAGTCAAAGTCTTCAAAAATACAAAAATAGAATGTTCGAACTTAAATACTAGTTAGGAGATGTTTAACAGCCCCTAACATGAACAAAAATTTATTTTTAGTGACATAATCTTGCTATATTTTGATATTTGCAATACTGTAATTTTCTCCAGAAAACATGGCACAAGCAGACATATTACCAGACAGAAGAAAAACAATATACTAATGTTGCAACGCATCATTTTTATCTTGATTTGATCATATGAATATTAATGACATTTACAGACTACAGCACTTTTTGAATTCACACAGTTCACTAAACCTATTCAATGATCCCAAAACCGCAAATTATTCATGTTGCTACTTTGGCTTTTTGTGCCATCGGCAGTCGACACTAGTGTCCGGTATTTTTGAGACATCCATCTGGCAACCCTACTCACTCATTGGATGTGGAACGCTGAGGAACGGTGTACAACAGTCTATAGCAGTTAAAAAATCGTGTGGTGATTAGCACTGTAAAAAATTTTTATATGACATCATTATTTTGATCTTATATTTTAAAATACAAGGTGTGCATTGTTGCGCAAAATGATTATAAATTAAAGATGCCCTGTACAAAAATATTATATGGCGTCATTGTTTTAGCTCATATTTTAATTTTGGAAAAGGGAACAATGTAAAAAGAGGATTTGATTATGGTTAATTATAAAATACTTTGTGTAGATTCCAGGAAGTTTAATATTTTGTATTTATCAAACAAGGATAAGTTACTTGGGCTTTTGACAAAAAATAAAGTGGGCGCCGTAGGCGCCATGCAACCCCTATTATAAAATACTTTGTGTACATTTCAGAAAGTTTAATATTTCGGATTAAGGACAAGTTAGTTGCGCTTTTGAAAAACGTGGGCGCCGGAGGCGCCCTAAAAAAAGTGGGCACCACAGGCGCCGCAGCACAAACTAGTTATAAATAAAAGCTTTAAGAAATAAATGTTAATCATAAATCTGTTGTCCCATCCCATGTTAGTAAATAATAAAAATGATAACATTTTGAACACAAATAAGTTATAAGAAAAACCAAATGAGATAAATTTGTCAAATGTCTTAAAGCATAAGTTGAAATAAGTTTCTAACATAAAGACACAGAAAATTAACACACAATGAAATTTAAAAACCTTACACGAACAATATATAAGCTATATAAGTGTACTAACACAATTCTAAGTTGATGGAAAATATGTACTTGAACTATTTCTGCAAGCTATTGATGGGCTCTATTTAGAATGCCATGGAAGTTTGCCAGGCATTAATTTTCTCAAATTGTTTCTAAGGGACTCTCTCTGATTGTAGTGGAATACAACCAATATTAATTTTATTTTAGCTTGGTTACATGTAACTCAACGTCATCCCCAGAAGCTGGTAAGAACCCCTGTTAATCAAGAGTATGGATTCTAACAAGGCAGGTAAATGAAGGAAAACAAAAAAAAGAGAACTTTACTAGTACATTGCATAAATAAATAAATAGCACCACTTTGACTCATTGGAATATCTTCAATAATGTAAGTCCTTTCATAAATCATAAAGTAAAGAGAAAAAAAAAGAAA
The DNA here is from genome assembly GCA_944989445.1 of Ampullaceana balthica. Lineage (NCBI taxonomy): Eukaryota > Metazoa > Mollusca > Gastropoda > Lymnaeidae > Ampullaceana > Ampullaceana balthica. Next base: position 485,715 of record CALYLW010000069.1, on the reverse strand, counting down.
TCACACATTTTTGAAAAGGTGGAGGAGAGTGTTAAGTAAATAAAAATGAACTAAAATGGTGTAACCACAATAAGGGATGGGCTTAACATCTATTGAAGTGGAACTACTATGTTAACCACCCATTTAAAAATTTCACCATCTCATAAGAATTTAAATTATGGACTTAACAAACTTTGAAAAGCACTTTAAGTCTCTTTTGAGGATAAATTACTTAAGTGTTGGAAAGAAATGAAACTAAAGTTAACTTACGTGAAGAATAGCTGCTGTTCAACAGCACACCTCCACAAGTATTTGGCAGCTGCAGCTGTTAAGCATTTAAATCCAACTGCTTGGTGTTTCTGTTGGATACATTTTCAAACTCATAATTTAATCATGAAAATGCCTCTGTTCATTACATTTATTTTTTATTAACATGCTAGAATTCTAGAGATAATCACACAAAAATTAAAGAAAATTACTGTCATGTATGTAATTAATATTTTAATTTTGATAAAAAAAGTTTTTATTAAACATTAAATACAAAATACTTAATTTTATGAGAATAAGATAAAGTTTTTTTTAAATTTTAATTTAAAGAAGTTCTCTTTTCAAGTTCAATTTTTTTAAACTTAAATGATATGAACGTAAAGGACATACCATTACCAGCAAAAATATTCCTAAGGTTATATTTTCATATCATATAAATTTTAAGGAAACATCATTAAAACTTACTGCTTTTTTATTTTAAAAAAAACAACCCTAATAAATCACAACACACAATAATAAAATACTTATAATGACGTAATAGCATATTATTTCAAATTCAAATTTTTTTACTCAATCTTACATGGTGTGACAATGTTTTCATGTTTTAAATAATTCATATATTAGATTAATTACAATAAATAATATCAATAATCTATAAAAAAAAGGATTAGACAATATTAAAAATAAATATTTAAAATCTCTAATCACCTTCTTCCTCTAGAAACAAGGAAGCATTTAAGAAGAAAAATACAAAAGTTCAAAGTTCACAACAGATAAACATGCATTTAAACTTTATATACAAGATGTTTCAACATTTTTTATGCAAATCAACTTGCAGATGTCTAGTTCAAACATGCTAATTAATCTAAGACACACATCAACTGATTAATTTGAAAAAAAATTACACCAATACTAAGAACCTTTTAAGTTACTCTCTTAAGAATTATTACTTTATCAACTAAGGATGGTGATCATGGGTTTGTACATTCTCTAAAAATTAATTTTCCTAAAATTTTGTTTCCATAGCATTTAAATCAATGATCCTCAAACTTATTAGGGAAACCCTGAAATTAGGGGGGAGGGGGAATTACAGATGAAAAATGCATCCTTGTGTCCTATATAGGTCATATCATAAAGTGTAAGTTAGAGCAGTTCAGAGAAAACATCCAAGTCACTAGAAAGTACTAAAATGAAAATTGTTATGAAATGAGTGGTCTGAAAAATAATTTATGAGGCAAAAATGTCTTGAAAATAACATAAACCAGTGATTTGGATATGTAAAATAAAATAAACGTTAAAAAATTGAGTAGAATTTTTCTATTGCAAAAATAAATTTATCATCATCTTTGTGGGTCACTGCAATTTGGTAGAGGTTATTAAAGGTTGAGAAATACTAATTTAAATAAACGAAGCAATAAAAAATAAACTGTGGTAAACCAGCAAAATGCCATGTAATCCTGAAGAGCCCAAAAAATTTTCTTGGAAAAATAATCTATTGAAAAACATGGTGTAAAAGAAAAATGTATTTCTTAAGATTTGTATATTAATTAATGTTAGAAAAGGGACCAAATAATAACAAATAATTGCTTATAGGAAAAAACTAAAAGAATAATATCAATTTCATTGGCTAACAAAATCTTTCATACACCCCTATATAATGCAAATAATATTCAATTGTGGGAGTTCAAATTAAAATAAAAAGCCATTTGTAGCTTTTAATATTTTATATCATGTGTTACTTTAACCGCCCTGAAGCACAAGTGAACCTGTAAAGATAGCATGACTCATTGCATTTAGTAGCTTTACACACTTTAAAGAGATGCCCTTAATTGTATTCTTAAAATAAGTTATTTTTTATTTTAAAAAATAACACCAAATGAAAATAAATTAAAACCAAATATAATAACCACACATCAAAAAGGAGTTGGTAATCATTTTTCAAATTGTAACAATTTTGTTTGGGTCAAGTAACCCAAATAAAAGATATGATCTACTAAATGTTTGATGATGCTAAAAGTAGTTATTACCCAAAGTGAATTTTAAGTATATAAAATATCCTTTTGTTTCTATTTCTTAGTTGACCGACTCCTATATCCAATGTATCAATTATATAAAACCAGAAAATAGTTGAATTTGTCACAGTGTAATTTTCATTATCTAAATAATATTGATGCTCGATTAAAAAATAAATGCCAACAATATATTTTTAAAGAAAACACAACTTTATTATATAAATAGTAAGGAAAATTAAAAGATTTGCATTTTGAAGCCAATGATCTTCAGTAGAAACATTCATATAGCTTCAGGATTATCTGCTGACGTTTAGCTTACTCTTACTTATTCTGTGTATGTCTGTAGAATTATTTCCTACATTTGACAATATGAACAGAATTACATATTTAGTTATTCTCAGCACATACCTAAAACAACAGAGTTACCCCAACCCTCCTGGAGAATTCTGAACATAAGATCAGCAAATTAGTGCTTCCCATTCTTCTATTATCAATAATTTCTTTTTTACTTATAGGAAGGACCAGGGATATCTCAAGGCTTTAAACATATAAATAACTATTGGCAGATTTTGCGTGTGTCAATCTGCTAAAATTGGAAATCATGCAACAAGACAAAACAAGTTACATTAAAAGTCAATAAAATTGATTTAATTTTGCATTTTTTGGACTACTTTTACCAAGTAATATGTTAATTTAATAAAGCTAACAAAATAACAAATATATTTATATGAAAAGATATTTTAACTGGTGCAGTAAAATTTTATACAATACATTAATTAATATGAATCAACTTTTTAAATTATCAAATCATGCAACAAAAAAAATGCAGATACATGCAAAATATTCACTGTTATACACCACATTAAAATAAGATTGTGGGGGATATTTTTCTTACCGCCGTGTTACTGATTTCCTGTGACAAACGTTGAAATAAATATGGGAAAGGAATTACATTTTCCCCAGGATGAAATTTTGTATTTATTAAAATGCAAACTAAGTGTTAATTCTGAAACAGGAGTTTTCTCTAAGAGTTCCTGCACCAAGAAAAAATAGAAACTTGGGGGACATTTGTAAAAATTACGTCTTAAGTCAGTAGTAGCTCAAATTTAAAAAAAAATTTTTTAGGTGAAATTATGTATATTTTCACCTCAATTTCAGAAATATTCAAATTTCTTGTTATTATAGCAAAAAAACTTGTATATAAGGAGTTTTACGGATATTTTTTGTAATTTAAAGAGAACACAAGGACAAACTGGAACTCTAGAGTTAGAGTTTAACAGGCAGAGTTTGTCAAGTCGGTTAAAAAATGATGTGCTTTAAATTTTTATCAACCTCCTACCTCATGAAATTTCAAAATTAAAGGATATTTCTCTCTATATAATTTAAGTCCCTTTCCCTCCCTACCATTCATACAATGTATTTCCCAAATGTGGACCTGGTGATTACAGGATTAATTACTGCAAAGGCATTGTATGCAGTAGCTTTAAACAAAGTGTAGCAATTTTATGTAGGTAAATGGAGTGTTATTGGGTATACAAGGAATTACATATAGGGAGAATAATGTCTTATAATGTATAGTTAAAAATAATAATTAAATAGTTATAAAAAAAAACTTAAGCTGAGCTGATAATAGAGGGTCTGCAGCTTCTGCTTACCTTTTCAGACAAAAATCTGTATATTAATTAAAAGTAGATGGCATTTGTTTTTATAATTTTGATATTCTCTTTAGCTTCTATTAAGCCACTCCTGTAGTAAATTAGTAGTTTTTACAACTCCCTAATTCCTGTATACCATTGCACAACACATCATTTTTCACCATTTGCTTTACTATACTCAAGGTGCTTTAAGTATTGATGAGAGTATTATTTATGATCTTAAAATTTAAGTAAAAACAGACCTAAACATATAGCTGGTAAATAGGAAGATGATTCTATATGTAAAAGGTGAGAGTGACCAAAAACAATGATGTGCTATGTACATGTGCTCTTAAACTCAATGTTTATAATCGACAGATTTTCTCTAAATTCATCTACGCTAAAAATTTTGTTATCAATTTGATGGGTCATTTATTTAAAAAAAAATAAATAAAAAAAAACAACATCAGTAGGTACCTTTCTATTTCGATTAAATTTCAAATAGCATTAATAGCTATTAAATATTGATACATAATTTATGATAATGTTAAACAAAACAAAAATAAATAAATTTAAAAGTATAGAGCAATTATAGTGCACAGCAAACCCACCACCACCATAAAAAAACAAAAAAAAACAAATTGGGGGAAGGGGAAAGCACACATTTTTTATACCCCGAGAGAAAAAAGAGATACAGAGGGGAAAAAAATCAAAATTACATTATTTTTTTACCCTAAGAAATTTAGAAATCAAATTTCAGTTTTCTTCTCACCTTTTTAGAACTAGTAGTATCTTCATCCTGAAAAAATGTCAAAAGAGATGTCTCCTCCACATATACAAATGACTAAGCTTATTTGATATTGAGGCCTGATATAGTGATGGGTCTTATTTTAGTTGTTAGTTATACCTAAAACTTAATTAGGATAAAGTAAAGTTTAAAATAAAAATGTTCCATATTCCAAATAAAAAAATGACTTTAGGATATAACAATGATATATTTATTAATTTAATTGAAAATATGTAGCAAAGATAAGAATATAAGTGCAAAATACTTTTAACGCTACACTTATGTAAATAATGCCATGATAGATACTCTCATAAATTTAGATAACAATAAAATAAAGCCATTAAGCTTACCTCTGAACCACTGTGATTAATAATGAACATCTTCCCTTCATATGCAATTCTTCTTATTTGGTTCCTGAAATAGTAACGTTGACAAAATCTTATAAAGTAATTAAAATTTGACAAATTATATATCTACATATATACTGTACTATTTATTTAATGTCTCAAGACATTCTGCAAACACATTTGTTGAAATTTTTAAAAATAATTTCTTTAATTTTCTTTTGAATTTTTTTTATAGTAACTTGATGACCAAGTATATTATAAAAAGCAGGTATGAAGATATTTGCACACACATTTCAGAAATATTAGACTTAGTGGCCCATTATTTTGTGTTGTATGCTATACCACAAAAATAATTCTAAGGGGTTCAATGGTTAAAGCTAATTAACCTGAATGACTCAGAGCAAATTATCAAATTATAGAAAAAATATCCCAAATACAGTCGAAACCGGTTAAGTCGACGGCGTTGGGGTATGACAAATGGCATCGAGATAACCGATGATCGAGTTAAAACGAAAACCAATATGGCGACAAAATATTCACATGTGCTTGAAATTTCTTTATATACGTGTTGTGCGTTAATTAGTGATGGGACGATTAATCAGAATCGTATCCGAATATACGAAATATCAATATAATGTTAAATTATGTGATATATTATATTATGCGAAATGGAACGTCCTTGCGAGTATGATTTATGTAAATGAATTAGTGACTCGGCTCTGACTGAGGCTCTAGTTCTAGTTCATTTGCTCGTTCGTCCTTGAACTTTATTATTTCATGCTATTTACTACTAATACTAATGATATAATTATAATTAAAGTCATAATCTTAGTGTAAGTTTATTACTAATAAATACCAAGGCATTTATTTGTATAAGGACCAAGGAAAACAATCAATATTCAAATAAATATATTTGTTAATAATTGACTACTATTACCGTAGTTACGACTATCGAACGGCCGCTTACACTCATCTTTAAAAATGTTTAGGCTTATTTATTTAAGTTTTCGGAATTTAAATAATTTATTCAGCTGCAAAACTAAGTGTAAAGAAATATTTTTTTTCAAAACAATTGCACCTAGAATTTAGAATATCGTTTTTAGTGAGATCAGAGTATCAAAATACACTGTTGTAATGAATCTTTCAGAAATGTTTGACCTGAATCTAAAAATAGCCCAATCACCGAATGAGTTATGACGTTTTCCGGTCTTAGAAATGACAAAGTCTATATGACTCATGACAAAGCGAACTCTTCTCTATAAAAACGTACTCAAATAAATTAGGATTTCCTTTTGAACCTTCAACTTTGACACATTTTAATTAATTCTAACCAATAGTTAAATGGCTTTTGCACACGACCACTTCTTATGAATGAAACAATGAGAACAAAGCAGTAGTAATTGAGTCAAAATGAGGTTGAAGGATGAATGGTTGCCAATGAAAACAAAGTCTGCACACGGTACATTTTGTTATTCCATACGATCCCCCCCCCAGCTTACAATGGACTTAGAGTGGGCGTGGGTAAACTGTCAGTTTTTTTGCCTTTATTTGTTTGATGAAGCTATCGGCATGCTATAAAAATGTACATACATGTTTGCTAACAACAAAAGGTATATGTGCACCAACTAACAGCAGAAATTTACAAATTTAAAATAAACACCAACGTCGATTATCGATACAAACTTTTATTATATTTTCTAACATTGCAAACACAAAATTCGCGAGTCATTTCACTCTGACACAGCTCTGAAAAGTATCTGAACGCAAGCGGGCTGTGACGTCACCAGCACACCTTGAAAGGCTGAAACTTTCTGCGTGGCCTTGTTGGCGTTGGTTATAAAATAACTAAGAAGAACCAAAAGCTGGTGATTGGCATAGTACCAGAAGCAACACAGGCCTTAACGCAAGCGGGCTGTGACGTCACCAGCACACCATGCAAGGCTGAAATTTGACGCGTGGCCTTGTTGGTTATAAAATAACTAAGAATTTCAAAAGCTGGTGATTGCCATAGTACCAGAAGCAACACAGCGCTGAGAGCTAAAAGCAAGCGGGCTGTGACGTCACCAGCAGACCCTGGTGAGGCAGAAAATTGGTCCCTTTCCTTGGTTATAAAAAAATCATAGCTAACATTTTCAAAAGATGGCGATTGGTCATGGGGATCGAGATAACCAACGTTAAGTGGCAAATATGACCCTTTTTTGTGCTCCTGTTATGTTTCGACAACTTTAAAAAATCGAATTAAACGACGAGAAAATGCTAAGATAAAGAGAGAATTTGGCGGTTCCAATAAAAAAACGTCGACATAATGGGGCGTGCGAGTTAACCGAGCTCGAGTTAAGTGGGTTCGACTGTATATTGATTATAAAAAATAAAAAAGTGTCATGAGTTTGTAGATATCTTCATCAAGTGATATATTAGAAAATCTTGTTGCTTAGTTCAGTCATAGTATAATATTCTTAAATAACCAAAATGACCATGATTGCTCCCTTGTATATAATAAGAAATATTTGGTGTTATGCACCGTAATTTAAACTAACACTGGCTTGTATTGTTTTATTTGCTTCTTAAAAACTTACATCATGATAACAATTTTTGTTAAATCAGCAAATTCTAAAAAAAACAACAACACATTTTAAGCTAACTTCTTAAAATGAATATAAAAAGCAGACTGGAAATGACCCTTACATTAACCTCTCTCGGGAAATACACTGAAACATTAATGTAAATCTTCAGTTGAAAAAAAAATGCAGATGTTACGTCCGCAAGGGTTATTGGCTCTCTAACTTACAATAAAGTTGAGAGAAATTACTAAATGGCTGATTAACACGGCACTTAACATAAAAAGAAAGATTAAACACAGTAACTGACTTTACAATTCTTATTTTAATACAATAAAACAATAACAAGTAAACACACGATACCTTGGGGTAAAAAGTAATGAGTATAAGTTGCTAACTCTTAATTTAATATAACAATATCGAATAATAACGTAAGTTAATAATGTAAAAATATAAACACTCACAATAATAGCCGATAGCGTTTACAGTAGAAGGTTAACAATGACATGTAACAACAATAGTGGCCAGCCTAGCTTGGTACTCTTCTCGTGCGATGAAGGCAATTGCTGTGTCTATCTCTCTTCTCTAGTTCCCTTCTCTCCATGCCCCTATATATATAAATACCAATCGAACTTTCTCGTTCTAGAACAGAAGCTTACTCGAAATTAAGTGGATTGAGAAAGTTCCAGGTAATACTTGTAAACAACCAAAGGGTCAGGTCAGTGGAGTCAAGCACACCATGGTCAGCGATGTACCCTTGACCTGTCAAGACGTGAATAGACAGGTGGGGCACGGTGATAAATTACTGGGACCCGTGGGCATCCCTACGCATTCATGGCAAGCGGGGAGAGAGGATAGGGGGGGGTAGTACCTAACAGAAGTATTTCTAATATTTAATACACAGAAGATCAATGGATATTCCATACAAGTTAGTTTGTTCTGTGTAATTAATCAGAAAGAAAAGATATACTGACCATTTGAAGAGTTGGGTTCTCCTGCTTCCTCTGAAGGTCATTATACCTAAATGTGTGACTCCTAGATAAAGAGGATCTCCTCTTTGATCCTAAAAATATATAAGATTATTTTTAACTCTTAATTACTGAATAAACATTTTCATACTTCATTTTAATAATCATAGAACAGGTATAGTTTGTTAATTATTTTACCTTAACTTGGTGTGGATCAACCCCATATGTATCCATACTTGAAGCCTTTCTGAGGAAGTTAGCCTCACATTCAGATGGAACTTCTCCCCTGAAGAAAAATGAATTTATATGCCACTTACTTACAAAAATGTAACTTCACTAATATGCGCTGTAAATGAATTTATTATTGATAAGACAGCAGGAGCTTTTTAAAGTCTGAAGTTTTAACTATAGTGACAGTATAACCAACATGAAATGTGCTGAAAGTTATTTTAGCTAAAATATGCAGAGCTGATAATTTAGTAAAAAGCTAGTAATAAGTTCCCTTAGTTATTATCTTCTGGTACAGACCCACTTTTAGTTATATATAGCCTCCGTACCAGCCATTATTTTGCTAATTGTTCCTAGAAATTATTTTGGAATTAGCAAAAATTTGATAGGATGCAAAATTTTATAATCTTTTTTTTGTGTTTTGAACAATAGATAATAACATGTAGAGAAAATTATTTGTTCAGAAATGGATGCGGGTGTTCTAATATAAAGATGTCATTTGTACACAGGTTTTATTGGCAGTGGCCTACTAGGGGATTTTGGTATGGGCACTACCACTGAACCATCTTGACTAAGGACCTTAGAGGCACTTGACAATCAGGACACCAATAGAAAGTCTGGATTCTCTTAACCCCTTTCTAGATTTCTTTTGTAAATTTCAGACAATTCAATCTCTCTGCCCATGTTTTCTCTTGGATTCCTCACCACTAAGGGGTATATAACTGGAGAAGTGCCATTCTACTAGGAGTGCTGGAATTTCATCAATACAGTCAGAAAATTACCTTCTTTGTACCACTCTTATTTCCTAAGTGGTGGCTAATGCCTTGACAGGCTGTATTCTAAATTGTGCATGAGAATTTCCTTCTAACAGGAGAGACTTTTTTGTACAAAATGTAGGCATTGTCTACAGAAATGTCCATTACAAAATAAGACTATTTTCCGCTACTATTTTAAACTCCTAATTATGTCATAGTATTGTGAAATTTGGTTGAGTAAATCAACACCACCCATTTTGCTTCAGTAATAAATTATGGCAACTGGTTTCAATGGATCTGGTTTGTTTGGCTTTTAAAAAATGTTATTTTGGCATTTTCAGAATGAATGCTGCACAGTTCTCTTGTCCTGAAATTTCAAGGCAAGCAAATGATTCTTTTTTCCTAGTAGTAACTTGCTGTTCCTTAAGTTTATTCTGACTGAAAATCTTTGGAAGCCCTCTTCTGTTGCATTTTACTGTGCCAATAGCAAAAGTATCTTTGGTTTCCAAAAATATTGTAGAGGTACAGATGAATAATAGTTATCCATATAAACGTGGTGTCCTTTTTCAGACAACCAGAAAAATTAATCAACCCTACCACAATTTTCTCAGTGGTTGTAGCCGCAACACTCAATCCAGCATAATAAGCATAAGCATCAAGGCATGGTGGTTATGCAGAGTAAATGTTGAATCCCATACAGTAGTCTTAATTTTATTCACACAAAGTATACAACTTGTTAGGCTTGTAGACTATCAAAGACAAATGGCCTTTGAATGGACGGGTAGCTCCATCTATAGCTAAATCTCTATCTGGTGAATACACAACTTTAAATCTCTCTAAACAGAGATTCTAAACAGTTGATGAATGACTAACGCTAAGAAAGTCCTCAGCTGACCTGGAGAGGGATGGGCGCCACCAAGGTCTACTAAACCAGAGAATGTTCTAATGGACACATTAGAACCCCCTACGATCTCGAAAAAGTTATGGAATACACACACACAAACAGAGATTCAACATGGGTCTTATTTTAAACAATTTGTCTTTCTCCTTACTGGGTTGCTAATATTGTACATAACGACCAAAAAAATTATTTCCTTTGCATAACAGTTGAAAACCATGGCGCCTCAACACCAGTAGTCCTTTATGGAATTTTTACTTCTAGCACTATACATAATAGAATATTTAAACAATCACTTTATTTTTACTTTTGTCACGGATTTCCAGTCTCCAAGGAATTTATTTTTCCCTTGATCATTTGACATAACTTTTACTTCAGCGACTGACTTGTTTTGCTTACAATAAAGTCTCAAAAATTTTCATCAATAAATAGAAAGAAGAAATCTAAAGGGGTTAGTGTTATGTTTATATGGACTAACAGTTCCAATTGCCCACTAAAAGTAGTTTTAGGAGATATTGGGCTTCTTAGGTCCACCCGTCCAGTCTGTCTTCATATAAATCAATATCTACGTTGGCACTCAGTCTAAAAAAAAATAAGCTTACAGGCTTCTGTAAGCGTAAATTTTGAGATATAGCTGGCCTACTTCCTTCAAAAATTTTCACCCCCCTCTTCCGCATTACTATCAGAATCATCCAATTCCAATAACGTCTCAGCTATATTATTAGAATAAAAGATTTCATTAAGTATGAAGTAAGCAAGTCTTTATCAACAACGTTGCTAGGCAGCATCATGTTTGAAACAACAAATACAGGGTGTCCACCCAAATCTGGTCCAAAAAAATCCTACCAGCCACCAAAAAATCCTACCATCCAACCGACAAGCAAAAGTTATTATTCGGACAAGTAAAAGTATATATTCGACAAGTAAAAATTTAACTTTCGGTATTGTATGTTAACATATGCTACCACGATGACTTGCACTGGCTCGCATGTGCTTTTGTGAAGACATATGGGTGTTCAAGGCTTTTATGCCTGACGATCCTATAAGGTAAGCTTGACCACAGTACTTGCACTTGAACTTTTCACTTAGTTGTTCAAGCCACTTAGAGTAAGAAGTGTATTTTAACCAGTCTGAATTAAAATAACATTTCCCCATGTTGATGGGATTGATAGTGTTTTTTGTAATAGTATACAAATTGTCAATATATGGATAGTGAAGTAAGGAACAAATTTAAACTGACAAAAAGTAAACTAGTCTATTAAGACTTTAGTCAAGAATTTGCCTACTGCAGCCTACCCTAAAAAAATGTAGTTAACAAACTTTAAATTGTAACCATTTAACTAGACTAGAATCTAGATTTCTATATGTTTAGCACATAATTTTCAACACTGAACAGGACTGATTTTTAATCTATTTAATCATAAAAAATAAGCTTTGATTTGAAACAGAATCTAGATCTAAACCTATTTAAATAGTTGCTTTAATAGTTGTGACTTTGGCATACCGTGACTGTTTAAGTATTTTAAAAGAAATTTTAGAAATTAACTGAACTAGATCTAGATTTTAGACGTGGCTAGGCTAAGCCTAAGGTTTTTTTCGTTTTTAATTTTCACAAAATACTAGATTAGAGAGATCTATTGACTTCAAGCAGACAAAATGGCGACTGCTGCTAAAGCAGCTAAACAATAAGCACAAAAATCGTAGTTAACACTGCTCCCATAAATATTTTGGAGATATAACAAAATTAAATTAATAACAGGAATGAATCTTCATACTTGTCTTGACGTGTTATGACCGTTTTTAAGAAAATATGTTGATTTATAAAGATACAGGGCCTTGTCAAAGTTTTGAATCGAATGGTCATTTTTTTTATCTCTTCCCCTTACTTAGAATCTAGACTAGCTATTTTGCTGTCAAACATAGATCTATATCTGCCTTAACTTAAAAGTATCCCCCATTAAAAACTTTTACAATACTTTAATAGTTGGGGATATATATCTATTATTTACTCAGATCATGATATATTTTTAACCAAAATCCTAATATGAATATCTAGATCTAGTATAATACACTAATTACTATTACGGCAATTACGCGACTAGATCTATACTATGGCTAAGCGTAAGTAATTACACAATTTCTATCTGTTTCAATCACAGTGCACTTAATGCTTACAATGCCATCTTTAACGAGAATTATTTTGTTTAATATCTGTAATTTGTTTGTATAAGTTTAGTTTTCGACTTTTGTTTTAAAACACACATTTTAAAAAAAATAAAACTATAGATATATACGATATGATATCGATATGGACAGGGGACTCTGTCATAGGTAAACAACAGTTTTTATACCGCTGCGAACTATTGGTATTTCCAAACCAAAACAATGTGCAACGTGAGCTTCGTCATTCATTTATTTATATCTTATCCGACCGAGGAACGTTTATCCTACTGAGATTTTGTTTATCCGACCGAGGATTGTTTATCCGACCAAAATCCGACTTATCCGACCACAAAATTTTTATCCGACTAAAATCCGACTTTCCGACTTCGGTGGACACCCTGAAATAAAAATCAGCACACAAAAAAACTCATTCATTGGTCAATTTTTTATAATTCAAAAAGCAAAACAAAATTCGACTATTCACCTAGCTGTTAAACATTCTGCCTAAAACTTCAGTGAGAGGTCATATCCTAGTTTTTGAGTTTATATTAGATGCCCCTCTATGTGGCAAATAGAGCGCGCTTGGGCCACAGGGCAAAAATTTGCTGGTGAAAAAAAAACACTTGGGCCACAGGGACAAATGTAGGCCACTGCAAAAAGACGCGCTCGGTACTAGTAGGGTTAATTTCAAATTTTGTTTATTTTTTATGGTGTGAAAATAATTTGTTTGGTAAGAAGCTAATAACAAATTATAATAATAAAATAGTTTATTAAGAAAAATTGAAACAATTCCAATGGGAAATGGATTGTTTATAATATAATTCTTACGCCAAGGCTCTATGTGCCTCCATTATTTTTTCCTCATGCTTAGGTGTTTGCTTAGGAAGCATCTTGAACTCTGAGACATAACCTGGTAAATGGTCTTGAGGGTCATAGTCACCAACCTCAGCTACAAGAGAGTTATATTTGTATTAACTTTAACAAAATTATTATTACTCATAAAGATCATGGTTAAAAGAGGAAGTTGGCAAGAGTTGAAATGTTACGGAGTGATTTGAATCACTTAATGTTTTGGGCATAATGAGAAGTGTATAGAAAATTTGGAGGAATAAATATGTGTGTGTGAAGGATTGGAAAGGGGGTGAATAATGTATAAAATGGGAGTGGTATGAAAAATATTCAAGACATAAAAATTAGTTAATGCTACTGGCAACAAAGAATTTTATATCATCATTATAAAGACAAATGTCTTTTTAAAAGTCTAAGCCAGATGCGTCACTAGGGTTGGTATCACCCAGAGCAGTAGCTCATGGTGTCACCCCTCATGAATTACCCTATAGTCTGCCAGTGCCAAATAACCGGAACAAACAGGCTTTAATGTTTTGATGTCATCCCTCGTAATGGTGTCACATGCTGCAGTCCACACCCCCTAGTGACACCTCTGGTCTTGGCAAATAGTTACAATTCACATATATCGGGTAGTAATTTTTAATGGCAAAGAAGGTATGAGGAAAGAAATTCATCACAGGAAAATAATGTTTGATTTAGACAAATGAGAAGTTTATGAGTACCAGAGATACAAATTCCTAATTGTTTTAAAGGTGAGTCTTTTATTGGACAAATTAAGCATGCTAGCTGTTTGTAGAAAATAGAGGTAAATCGAATTCAATTTTTTTAAAATCCGACTGGAGCCGGCTTTATGAAGTGAGATCCTGCCGGATGCCGAAGCCCGATTTACAAAAATAAAACACAAAAGAAAGTACTACATTCCTTTACTTAGGTGGAGTCACTGCCTGTTCATTACTATAAACATGACAATGATGACATAATATATACTCATATTAAATCATTGAAATGTAAAATAATTACATTAGAATAAGTAATATTAAGTTCCATAAGTTCAAGATGAAACTTAATACATAAGCACATAATGCTAATTTAGTAATTTTAATTTTTTGTTTCAGTTTTTAGTTGTCACATTGTTTTTAGTTGGCAGCTCAGTTACAACTCGGAAAAACAGTGACAATTTATAGTTATTGCGCGAATTGTTCACTGAATGGTAGCAACTGCCGTACTCACACACTTTAGTATCACGCTGTGTGAATTCATTAATACATGCTACGCCTGCGCGATCAATGTTCCCTCTAAGGTTCTTTGGTCCGTGTGCAAAGTAAAAAATCTCACGAACAAATTTGCACAGAAGACATCTGACACAGGGCAGCGGTTAAGAATTACAGCGCAGCGGTTTAGAATTACTGCGCAGCAAATTTGGAAAAATGGATGCTGTGCAACGAACCTTAGAGGGACAATTGAACTTAACTGGACTTTTGAATAAAGCTTGTGTGGTAAATACATATATAAAAGAACTATTATTATAGCATTAAAGCAGTGGTTTGAACTTATTCCAGGGAGCCACTCTTTATAAATGTAAATTCTGGAACTGGTCAAAGGACTACATGATCAAGAGTTACCTGTGTTAGAAATATGGCTAAAGACAGCTTGTATAGACTTTAAGGCAGAGGGAGATATACTTTTATGCTTGCATTTTAAATAGACAAGGTTATTTGTTGTTTCATGGTTATTACTATAATATTTAAGCCATGGAGTCATGTGGAAAAATTGGGGACAAATGGATTTACTCATATATTTTTTATAGATAATAGATCGTGACATTTCTTTAATGACTTACATTGTATAATATAGGCTGCCAATTGTATAGATTCATCATGTGGACAAAGCAGTCTGCCATGGTGAAGGTCTCGACGTAATTGAAGAAACAAATAGTACCTATTTTAAGAAGGCAATATTAGATAACTTAAAAAATGTATAATTGTTTGTTAGATATGACTGATACTGAACATAAGGGGCCGTCCATAAAGTACATCACGCTCCAGAGGGGGGGGAGGGGGTGTAAAAAAGTGTGACAGTTTGTGACAGGGGGGAGGTTCCGGCCATGTGTGACGTCACGGTGTTTTATATTAAATTTAAATTATTTTTGTTAATAAAAACAAACATTTTTGTTCGAAAGTGTGACATACTTGAATTTGTGACAGGGGGGAGTTAAAAATGGTCAAAAATAGCGTGACATACTTTATGGACGCCCCTAAGACTTTACTTTTTTATTAGTATATATTATAAATGTATTTTATTGCTCTTGTATATTAAATTGAATAATTTTTTTATAATAAAATGATAAAAGAACAAGTCAAATGAAAATAAAACTGATTTCCAGCACCAACCTTGTAATCTCTTCATGTAACTTCATTGGATCTTCAGGATAAAATTTGACACGAAAACATAGAACCATTTTGAGAAGTCCTGAAATAAATTTCATTAATAATTTATTTAGATGTCAGAACATGACAATGATTACTTATTTACATGTACTTGGAAATGGCATGATTGCAAATATACATTTTTTGTGTGGTTACTTCAAAAATAATTTTTGCATAACCATTCTTTAAAAAAAAGAAAAAAGAAACAGGACTTAATTAGTATATTGATACAGGGAAAAATAAGAAATAAATGAGTTTTCACATTTTCATAGACATTTCTCAAAAATATGTAATTATATAGCTGATTCCTGCACTGTGATTCTGTTTAAGATTGTTTAGACAGTCCGCAATAGAGGACCGGCTAACCAGGAAAAAAAAAGAAGAAAATAAAGGGACGATAACTGGTCAGTATCTGCTCCATGATTAGCCTTGGAGCAGGCCAAAACTCTAGTAACACTTGTCAATGACTTACATAAAAGCACAAAGTATATTAATAAAATTAATAAAACCATCAACAGAAAATAGTGGCAAGTACATGTAATTTGTTTTTATGTGTATTTTTTTAATAAACAAAAATGACATTAATTTTCAATTTGCTGGGATTTAATATAAATTGAACAATTGACTGTTTTTATGATTTAATTTTTTTTAAAAACCTGGCAAAGTGCTAATATGGGTGACTTAAAGTTAGTTAACCGGTCCAGACTGAACAGGACCGGTCATTGTTAAGACTGGTTAAATGCTAACAACCTTAATTTAGTTCAATACAATTTAATTAAAAAAAGCATATTTAAGGCTTTGGTGGCCACCAAAGGTTTTTAAATAGTACACCTTGCATAGGTCACACTACCTGATCAGTGATGTAGGATTAAAAAAGCCTAACTTGGTCATTATCTTACTGATAGGGAGTGAATGAGTGGTGCTTGAATGAAATGTAGTGATTACGTCAACATAAAGTTGTGTATTTTCAACAAGTATTTTAATCAAGTTCTGATTTACAAACTACACTGTAAACTGTAAACGCAATGGTACAAGAATGGTAACATTATTGTCCTTAGAAAAAAAAGAAGCAATAAGTTAACAAATGCAGTGTGGAGATTCCTCAGGCATTCATTCATAAGCATGCCTCTTATTCTTAAAGGTTTATCAAAATGAAAGAGCATGACAAACTTAATTATGTGACATCTTATACAAAATTAGTCGTTATTTAGCTCATTGAATTAACTTCAGGAAAACAGTGTTTAATTGAAACAGAGAGATCACCCTAATGAAACCACTCAAATAAGATGAGGAACATCTCATTTATTTGATAGTTTGAGTTAACTTTTATCCTGATATGAAAAGGACAACAAATTTTGAAGAAAAAAAAACTATTTAGAAGAAAAAAATTAAATGTATACATTTCAATTTTTAAAATAACATTTATTATACAAGATTAACTTGTGTTATGACATTAAATATAAGGGAGTTGCAGGTCAAAAAGTGAAACTCGGTTATAAATAGAGAAATTAATTACTTCTTTATTTTCAATCAATATCTAGGATGATTCATTTATAACTGGGAAAAAAATATTTTTGATGAGTAGTTCCAAATGAGTAATCACTACTTAACTTGGCCAACCATATATATTTTTTTGAAGTACAATATTCAAAAAGTTGATAGAAAAGGATTTATGACCAATAAGCAGTGGCGTCACTAGGGGGGTGCGGGCCGCCCCGGGTGACACCATCAGGGGGGTGACACCAAAATGTAAAATTCTGTATGTTCCCATTATTTGGCACTGGAAGACTCTGAGGAGTTCTATGGGTTAAGTCGTGAGGTGTGACACCATGAGCTACCGCCCCGGGTGACACCAACCCTAGTGACGCTTCTGCCAATAAGTATCTTTAATTAATTACCACAAATCAACGTTTAAATAATAAAATGATAAGAGAACATGTGAAATGAAAATAAAACTTATGTCGTCTCTAATTTTCACCATTAAAACTAAAGTTCTACCTAAGAAATGACTGTCCGCAAACATATCGGTTTTTAAGTTTTACTTGAAAGTTAGTTCCACAATGCTCAGCAATGTAATAATGATTAAAGCAAAGTATAAGTTGATAGAAAAAGTTCAAGTTTCAATGAAACCAAAAATATTTTAAAAACCTTTATAAATACTCTTACATTAACTAAATTAATGTAATTTTCAGATGAACCCTCTAATTGTGTAATTTGTTTCATTTAAATTATTAAAAATCAATATGAAACAGAATCTAACATTCTCAAATTGTCTTAAATAGAGAAGTTCTTTTTTTTGTCAATAGGTTGGATGAATCACCATTCATTTGACAGCTCACACTTATTGTGTCCTATTTTCTGCATTGGTCTTAAAAGCATCTGTGCACACTATGCAAAACAGCAGCTGTAAGGAGGACATATATTTTCCAATAGCTATGGCTTGATAAGTCTGTGTCACAATCTGTCTAGTTATAGATTGGCACTATAATTCATCTATAAAATATGCAATATTTTGTGTATCTACTGGATACAGATATCTTTATTAAAAAAAATTTTTTTATTAATCTATAATACAATTTTTAGAAATGATGGAAAATTAAATTAAGGGACTTAAATTAACAATGAAGTGACAAAGCTAAAGAGAACATTTTTTAAATTTAAGTTACATGTATTTATTTGTACCTTTAAGCTGCTTGTAAACAGGTTTTAAAGGATCAAGCCAGTGCTGAAAAATAAAACATTATTACACAATATTAATCAAATATATATATATTTTTTTTTCTCCATAAATTAAAAATCTACTTTTAATATTAAAATAAATTTTTTTTGCAATCCCTTAATTATTAATAATAAATTAATTACAAAAAGAAAATTGTCAAAACACACCCGTTGATTTTCTGCATCAACATATCGAAGTCCAAAATAGTCCTTTTCCACCAAATTTAACTTCTCACAGACCCTATCAAATAACCATTGACCCAAAGTGTCTTTCTGTAACAAAAATAAATTAAATTTTCACAAAAAAATACAAACAATAATATTAAGAAAAGGGAATTAATAAATATATAATCGCTGAATAAAAATTGTTCAAACACAATAGACTGAGAAACAAACCTCGTTTTTTAGCCACAGGACTTATTTTTTTTATTAA
This sequence comes from Ampullaceana balthica, assembly GCA_944989445.1. Lineage (NCBI taxonomy): Eukaryota > Metazoa > Mollusca > Gastropoda > Lymnaeidae > Ampullaceana > Ampullaceana balthica. The sequence goes on along the minus strand of CALYLW010000069.1, from coordinate 466,693 downwards.
AGGTATTTTAAACTTACAGGCAAACAGCAAATTTTACTAATGAGGATTGTTAATTTTTGTGATGATTACATTATCACTTTAGGGTAGTTATTTTGATTATATTATTGAAAAATTTAACTTATTAACATTAATAAATTAAAATCAAGAAATTATGAATATAATGTTGGCTGTTCTTAAGGATTCTACTTTCCAGCTTGATTTTTTAGTTTTATTTGCGATTTATTTTACTATTTGTTCCCAGGTTTGTTACACCTCTTTTCAGAGTCCTCCCACCTTGCTTGATTTATTTCTACCTAGCCTGGTTTCTGTCTTAACTCTATATTATATAAAATAAGACAACTATCCAAGGTTTAAGCATGCCAGAAAGTTTACCAGAAGCAATCTTAAATTCAGTCACAACCAAAATGTACTTATGGCTAAAAATAAAATGCAGTTAGAAGGCATTTCTTTCCAGAGCATGTTGTTATGAACATTTTCTAACTTATAAGATGAAGGTTTTGGAGAGGGTGTCTCCTTAAAACTCTGTTTCCATGACATAAATAAATGACAATTTATTCATTTCCATCAGGTGGCCAATTTATGCAACATTAGGACATACTGTTAGGTGGGAGGAAGGAGCCCTTAGATGAAAATTATTGGCACAGAGATAATCTTCTAATTAAGGACCCCCCCTCCCAAACCATTAACATTCAAGACAAAAAACTAATTTCAAATAAAAACAAAGCTAATAACCAACATTTTTTGAAAATGGATTTAAAGAATGCCAAATCAAAAATCATATCGGCATACATACAAACATGTTGGGAAAAAGTCTGCCCCCTTATCAGGGTGTCCACCCAAATCTGGTCCAAAAAAATCCTACCAGCCACCAAAAAATCCTACCATCCAACCGACAAGTAAAAGTTATTATTCGGACAAGTAAAAGTATATATTCGACAAGTAAAAATTTAACTTGCAGTATTGTATGTTTTTTTGTTAACATATTTTGTAAAAAATAACCTAAAAACTGACAAGAACACAACTACATACCTTCATTCTACTTCAGCAATGTATTCATTTAGACTAGAGGATCACATCTGTACTACGTACTTGATATCCGTATAGTCAAATTATTCATCCTTAAAGAACTTATCATTGTACTTAAATTGTTCATTGGTAAAGTTGATTTATAAAACAAATAATTTCAAATTATTTACACTATATATACAGTTTATAAACAATTTACAATAGACAGCTGCCTTTTAAAGCTTCAGCTCAGCCTCCCTCTCATTGATGAGAGCAGCTAGAGCCTTTACCTCCTCTTTCTTCTTTGTGGCATCACTCTTAAAAGCTAAGCTTTTTACAATTGAAGCATGTACATCTTTTCCTGTTTCCTTCACTGCCTTTTCTATAATTTCATCAGCAGATTTGATTAAAAGATCAATATCAAGCTCTATCTTCCTCTTCTTTGCTTTCATGTCTGTGATTTCTTCTGCCTTTCTCTTCCTTTTCCCAGTCTGCTCACTTTCTTCTTTATCTTTCTTCTTCTTATCTATAGCATCAATGTAGGTTTTGTGGGCCTTACTAGAGTAGTCTAACATTTTTTTGTTGATAGGAATCTCAGCCAAAGGCCCGTTGTCCTTGACATACTGACATATCAGTCTCTTAGCTACTAAACTTTCTTCCAACAGGTTCTCTACAGTTGCTTCTTTGTTGGTTGAGAAACCCCTCTCAACATCAGCATTGCCATGGCTTAGCAGCAGGACCATCTGGATTACCTTTTTCAATGCAGGTGAACTATCCAACTGACCATGTTCAATGAAGAACTCATCTAGGCGCTCACCATTGTACCTCACTGTTGATTGAGACAGCCTATCTACCAGGGTCTCAAAGTCATATAACACCTGATCCACCTCATCACCCTGGATCCATTTCGTAAGGCTGAGATGCTCTGTCACTTTCTTGAACAGTTTCTTGGCTTTGATGGGTTCAAGTGTGATAACAGTTGGGTCCAAACACTGTATGAAACTGACAATGTCATACTTAAGGGGTGACTTGCTAAGAATCTTGTTAACCATGCCCTTTATAAATTTGAGGAAGTTTTGTCTGAAATCTTTCAACTTAAGCTCTGAAACCTTCCCTGCTTCTTTCAGTTCTTTCAGAATGACTTCTGCCTGGTGACCTAAGCTGAAGTCTGCCTCCCGTTTGAAAGCATTGGATGGCAGGTCTTTGGGTATTTTAAGGTGTGAAGCTTTAGTCACTGTCATCACATATTCAGGAGTTAAGATAAGGCTGTAGAGTCTTTTGGTCATGGCGAAGAGGTCTGCACCAAGAAAGGGTGACAGTGGAGCATCGGCCTGAAACTTCTCAAGAAAGGGTTTTGCAATCTTGGCTACAAATATGAAGGTGTGAAGCTTAGCTTTGAACAGATAGTCCCCTTCCTTGTCTACCAGTGTTAAAAAACTCTTACACCCAGGCTTGTTGACTGTTCCCCTTTTTACTGCAGACAGGTAGCGTAAAATGGCTGGCCAGATTTGCAGTGCTCGTTCAGCAGCTGGAACATTCTCCAACCAACGATGTCCACAGAACTTGAGAGGAAGTTTGGAGGCCTCTGTTACTTTAAAAAAGTCCTCCCTTCTGGCTGGTGATTCCTTAAAGAGGTAATAAAGAGACTTTAAAACATCTTCCACACCCCAACCTGAATCCTCAACACCCTTTTTAAAGCTGTTGTGCACCGTGTGCAGGCCACAAGAGCCAATATTAATCAAACTCATTCCATTATCATCCTCCATTTCTTTGCACAATGTTTTAAACACTTTCCAGTTAACATTTGGTCCATCCATAGATAGCTGCAAAATCTTTTGACTTCCTGCTTTCTCAATGAAAGACCTCAAGTGAATCATGATATCATTTGCAGAAGCATGTCCAAGGAAATAGGAGTCTATATACTTTGATCTCACCATACCTTCAGAATCAATAAATCTCACGTGAACATCGAGCTGCTTTTTACCAAGGTCAGCGTTATGGCTCTCATCAAACATTATCACATAAGTAACACTGTCTCTCAAACTGTCTAGAATGGCATCTCTGATAGCAGGGGCTATGCCAAACGTAGCTAAGTAACCTACTTTGGTACGTCCACAGGTAAACTGTTTGGCTATATCCGAGTCAGGAAACATCTGTTGAAAAATGCTGCCTATGTCGTCTGAGCTTCGAGCACTGGAGTGGCTAGAAACTAGGTGCATTGTCCACCTAACCTCTGCTTTTAGAGTATCTGCAACTTTAAGAGTTGGCTGTTTAGTTGTAGTTGAAGTTGGATTAGATGTAGTTGAAGTGGCAGTCTGATTCAGAGATGATGGAGGTGTTGATTTTGTTGCAAAACTAAGCATTGAACTGCTACCACGATGACTTGCACTGGCCCGCATGTGCTTTTGTGAAGACATATGGGTGTTCAAGGCTTTTATGCCTGACGATCCTATAAGGTAAGCTTGACCACAGTACTTGCACTTGAACTTTTCACGATTTTCACTTAGTTGTTCAAGCCACTCAGAGTAAGAAGTGTCTTTTAACCAGTCTGAATTAAAATAACATTTCCCCATGTTGATGGGATTGATAGTGTTTTTTGTAATAGTATACAAATTGTCAATATCTGGATAGTGAAGTAAGGAACAAATTTAAACTGACAAAAAGTAAACTAGTCTTAAGACTTTAGTCAAGAATTTGCCTACTGCAGCCTACCCTAAAAACTGTTAGTTAACACACTTTAAATTGTAACCATTTAACTAGACTAGAATCTAGATTTCTATATGTTTAGCACATAATTTTCAACACTGAACAGGACTGATTTTTAATCAATTTAATCATAAAAAATAAGCTTTGATTTGAAACAGAATCTAGATCTAAACCTATTTAAATAGTTGCTTTAATAGTTGTGACTTTGGCATACCGTGACTGTTTAAATATTTTAAAAGAAATTAACTGAACTAGATCTAGATTTTAGACGTGGCTAGGCTAAGCCTAAGGTTTTTTTCGTTTTTAATTTTCACAAAATACTAGATTAGAGAGATCTATTGACTTCAAGCAGACAAAATGGCGACTGCTGCTAAAGCAGCTAAACAATAAGCACAAAAATCGTAGTTAACACTGCTCCCATAAATTTTTTGGAGATATAACAAAAGTAAATAGATATCTATTATTTACTCATACTCGGATCATGATATATTTTTAACCAAAATCCTAATATGAATATCTAGATCTAGTATATCACACTAATTACTATTACGCGGTTACTAGATCTATACTATGGGCACTATGGCTAAGCGTAAGCAATTTCACAATTTCTATCTGTTTCAATCACAGTGCACTTTATGTTTACAATGCCATCTTTAACGAGAATTATTTTGTTTAATATCTGTAATTTGTTTGTATAAGTTTAGTTTTCGACTTTTGTTTTAAAACACACATTTAAAAAAAAATAAAACTATAGATATATACGATATGATATCGATATGGACAGGGGACTCTGGACTCTGTCATAGGTAAACAACAGTTTTTATACTGCTGCGAACTATTGGTATTTCCAAACCAAAACAATGTGCAACGTGAGCTTCGTCATTCATTTATTTCTATCTTTTATCCGACCGAGGAACGTTTATCCTACCGAGATTTTGTTTATCCGACCGAGGATCGTTTATCCGACCAAAATCCGACTTATCCGACCACAAAATTTTTATCCGACTAAATTCCGACTTATCCGACCACAAAATTTTTATCCGACTAAAATCCGACTTTCCGACTTCGGTGGACACCCTGTAGAACAATTCCCTTCCATCTTCATCTGCGCTCTTTTGTTGTGTGCTATTTTACGGGTCACCGTCACGAAATTAATTAGTGAGTTACACTAAGACAACAATTTAAAGAAGACAAATTACAAAATGTGCGCATTTACAGTGGCGTCACTAGGGGAATGCGAGGGGTGCAGACCACACCGGTTGACATCATCAGAAGGGGTGACACCAAAATGTATAATTATGTATGTTCCCATCATTTGGCACTGGAAGACTCTGAGGAGTTCTATGGGTTAAGTCGTGAGGGGTGACACCATGAGCTACAGCCCAGGGTGAAACCAACCCTAGTGACGCCTCTGCAGCAAGGTCTGTGGATTCTTATAAGAATGGAGGACACAAAAATCTTCTGCACAGAAGGAGCGTCTGTATTGTTATATATATAATTTTTTTTTAATTTTAAACTACAGCACAATACTGGGGATACAGCAGTAAGTTAGTTAAGTCACAGCTAATCCAAACACAGACAATTTTAACTAAAAATGAGATGAAAACTGATAAAGATATAGTCTGAGGTTGATGTAGGCTATTAAATTCCTTGGTGGATTCAATTCAATTAATTTTCCTATTCCTAGTCAAATGCCAAAATCTTTTTATAGTGAAAATATAATATTAGGCCAATTCATTTTTCAGTTCACAAGAGTCTCAATAACTTCAAGAGATTTTGCAGGTAAATTGATTTTCAAAAGGCTCTATCTAGGTACCTGGATGAAGGTTGCGTACCACTGATCTAACTTTTAATTATGTAGGTTTCCTATTAAATTAATAGTTTAGTTAAGTATTATTGATCACTTCACTGATACTAACTTAAAGTCAAACTCAATCAATCACTGAAAGTTAAGTACAAAGTAAGAGTGGGTATTAGTTGTGTGGTAAATAAAAATAATAATAATGGTTATTATTATTAACATTACTTCATTGAAACAGTTTAAGAAGCTGAGCACTATACTGCCTAAGAAGGCTTTGCTCTTTTATTACGATCCCACTCAGTTATTGGGCTCGCCCTGCACATGACTCAACTCAACTCAGTTGAAGTACTCAAAATTTAAAGACACTCTTCCGACAACGTGTTTTTAGTTTTTACCTTGAATGTTAGCTGGATGGTCTCGGTATCATCTAGAAAGCGTATATTACATGTATACTCAGTTTGAGCGTCACTTTTGCTTCGTTTACGGAAAACAGACATTTTGGGGCAACCTGTTAATTCCAACACAAAATAGAACTATGCCACTTGTACGGTTCTGACGCCTTGGCTTTGGAAGACGGCATCCACCCGAATCACAGTAACGAAGTGCTGCAAGATGGCGCTTTAAAGTCACGTGACACAAATACAAGCTTGGTTTTAAATGAATAGTATAAGGATAAGATCTTCAAATGCAAAGATGTACATATATTTTTAAAGAATATGTTTAATATTAATATAAAGCATGCTTTGTTGTTTTTTCAATGTTTTGAATAGCACAAAAATGTTTAAATTTAAGGTAGATTTATTAGAAATGCCTGCGCTAACACATTCCAATGAGTAATGTAAACATGCTCAATTAAACTATGTATATGGGTCGGGTCATAGGTTATAGTTCAAAGTTCTTGTATACATTTTGATGGCGCCTAAATGACAGTACATGTGCAGTAGACGAGATGTAACTAATAAAATCATAAATCCCGGTCATTGAAGGCATGAAAGAGTATTCACCATGAAAATCATCATCGTCATGGGGGTCTGTGGCAGTGGAAAGTAAGTATCACCCCCACTGTTTTATGTCTGTGCCTAACACTCGTCACTAGTTAGGGAAATAAAGGCGACTGGGTAATGCGTGGACGTGGAAAATATTACTTATAATTTATAGTTATACTAGCCGTGGCCTGTGATAAAGTCTGTGAACGCTGCATCACTTGCCAACAGACCGGCATGGTCTGTGGACGCTTTAAATTAAACTTTAATCTTCTGTATAGAAGGGGCGTCTGTATAGTTAAGACAAGATATTAGAAACATAAGTAGTGTAGTCAGTTAAGTCAAGTCAGTGTAGTTGTAGTAGGCTTGCGGCTTAGACTAAGTTCACTAAGACTAAGTTCACTAAGACTTAGAGTCTTAGTAAGACTAAGTTAACTAAGACTTAATAAATTTAATAAATACTAGACGCCCGTGGCGTAGCATAAAGTACGTCACGCTATTTTTGACCATTTTACCCCCCCCTCCCCCCGTCACAAACTGTCACAAATCTGGGACACTAAAGTACGTCACACTTTCGAACAAAAATTGTGTTGTGTTTTTTATTAACAAAATAATTAAAAATTAATATAAAACACCGTGACATCACACATCGCCGGACCCCCCCCCCAGTGGCGTAGCGAGGGGGGGGGGCAGGGGGGACATATGTCCCCGGGCGCCACGTTAGGGGGCGCCAAAATGAGTATTAAAACTCATTATTTAATTTTATTTTGATATAAACTAATGTATCCCAAATACGCTTGCAAGATTGAATTTAGGAGCTCCGAAAATATCTTCATTACAAATCAGTTGGCAAGCATGATTTTGGGGCCCCCATTGAGCGTTTAGGGGCGCCATTCTGCTCATAAATAAATGACACATCCACAATGAAGGATTGCATATGGCAATTTTAAAAAAAAACTGTGAGTTGCTGGGAGTGAAACTAGGGGAGCAGTAAGAGACAAATGTGATTTTTTAAATAGAACAGACAGAGGCGACACTAAAAGCAACCAAAATGACCAAGACAAGAAAACGAAGTGACTTAAAGCAGTGGTTCTCAACCACTGAACAAGTGATCCGCGAAGATGTGCCTGGTTGTCCGCGAGCAAAGCATGAAATTTACGCACTGTATGATTCATCGAGAAAGACTAGCAAGTAAAAGAATTAAAGCAGACTTAAAATATATGTTTGATCTGGCCTAAATAGTTTTTAAATTTTATCAAGGCTCGTCCATTAAATTCTCGTTTCTTTGATTTCTTATGTTCGAATATTAATCTTGAACATGAACAGTTACTGATGAATACTGAAATTCGCTGGTTATCAGACTGTTTGAATTACGTGATGACTTAAGAGAGTTTCTTGAAAAAAAAATTCAAAGCTTGTTGATCATTTGAACCATAGCTTATGGGTTGCTTACTTGGCTGAAACTTTTGAAGAACTCAATAAACTTAATTCAACTCGGCAAGGAAAGCAGACACATTATGTTACTCTCAGTGAAAAAGTGTCTGCTTTTACGAAAAAGCTCGATCTTTGGAAAAGAAGATTATTTCAAGGTAACTTTGAGATGTTTGATCAATTATACGAAATCACCGAGAAACCAGAAAAAATGTTGAAATAAATAAAGAAATGTTGATAAATTTGGCTGGTCATATTCAATCAATGCAGGGCCAATTTTAATTCTACTTTGGTGATTTTTAACATTTAGTGGTTTTTCGTGGGTTTCCAGTCCTAATCTCGCACACATTGACTCATCAAATAAAATAACCAACATCGTAATTAAACCAATTCATTGAACTGACTAGCGATACCACTTTGAATATGTTGCATCAGAAAGTGGGCTTAATGAAATTTTGGAGTGCTCCGAACTGTCTCAGATGGCTTTTAAAATACTTTTACCCTTTGAAACTTTGTGAAAGTGGATTTTCTGCATTGCTTACAATAAAAACAAAACATCATTCGTACTAAATAAACTAATATAGCAATCTTTTAATACAAACTACTGTTTATGAATTGAAGTTTTTTTTATAGTTAGCAATTAGAATTAAATAAGAAGACTATGAGACTAATATAAATGAAATTTGTTCTTTACAAAAGAAAGCCATACAATATTGTTTTTGGAGCACGCAAAACGTAGCATATTAGTATAGTTATACTAACTAACATGTATACTACTTATAGCTAACAATAATCTTCTGCATAGAAGGAGCGTCTGCAACAGATAAGATATACACACTATAATTATATTTAGCTAAGTGGTCCTTGAATCTCCAACGTTTAAGAACCACTGGCTTACAGAAAGGTTAATTCACGTCCCTTTGCTGCATGCTGTGACTCTTTTTAAAAAGAAAAATCGTATTTCCCCAATTCCACTGTGGAGGAAGTAGAGTGGGGGAGGAAGGGAAGGTCTCTCCTCTCACGGGCTTGTGTCGGTATGTCAAATCAAGTTGGACTCCTTTTATATGAAACATCAGACACTGCCTCTCTTTTCTGTCTCTCTGTGATCAAACTTGATCAGTATGATCCACTGTTAGAAAAACACTTACAACGTGCCCGAGAAAATCCAGGAAATCCAAAATTAATTTATCCACCTACTTTCATTGACAGTCAGGAAACAGCTGTTGGGTGAAATCAGAATAAACAAGTACTACGGTATCTTACTTGACTCAACACCCGATCTAAGACACCGAGAAAAGCTTTCTCAAGTCATCGGATTTATTTATGTGGATTTTCAAAGTAAAAAAGAAACCATCAACGAATAATTTTTAAGTTTTATCCAGATACATTCCAAAGACGCAACAAGCCTTGAAAGAGTTATCGTAAAGAAACTGTAATCTAATAATATACCTCTAGCCGACTATCGGTCACAATGTTATGACAATGCTGCTGTAATGACTGGACATAGATCCGCCCTTCAACACCGAATATGTGCCAGAAATCACAGAGCATTGTTCATCAACTGTGACAACCACAGCTTAAACTTAGCAAGAGTATACTCAGCTAAACAGGATCCAGTTGTTATCACGTTTTTTGGAACAGTTGAAAGTATTTTTTTTCGCTCTTTCAAAAACTAGTTGGGAAGAATTAAAAAGAGTTGTGCCAATCACAATGAAGAGGGAGTCTGAAACACGTTGGAGTGCACGATCAGAAGCTATTACAGCTATTTATGAAGGACTAGATGTTGGAAAAAATATCAGAACATACAAATATGACGCCTGACACCAGAAGTAATGCAGAAACTTTGCTGGCAGGTATATTAAACTTTAAATTCCTAGTTTTGTTAAATTTCTGAAACATCATACTTGGGAAAATTGATCGAGTCCAGAAACGGATGTAGAATCCTACTGTGAATTTCAAGGAAGCAGCATGTGATCTTGAATCGCTTGAGCAAGAAATTGTCAATATTTGTGATAATTTGAGCGAGGTTGCGGTAGATAATGGAAAGGAAGATGCACAACTTGGGGAATCGAGGTTGACAGAAGGATTAGACGACATCGGAGGATGCCTGAAGAATTAACAAGAGATGCAGGACTTTCTGCAGAAGAAGAAATTGCACGTGATATGAACAGCGTGATTGATAGCCTCCAACAGGACATATCAATGCAGTTTTTACGTCTAAAAATCTAAACAACAAATTTGGATTTTTACTAGACGTCAAAACTATTCTCGCTGAGACAAATGTCAATACACTTCGTCAAAATTGCTTAGATTTTGAAAATTTCTTCGATACTGGCGTCAATGGTCACGAATTGTGTACATAAATCAGAGACTGAAAAATGTTGCTTAGTACCCGGACTGAAGTTCTACCGGAAACTCCTTTGGATCTTCTTGGTTTTATTGTTTTATATAGAGATGACGTATTTCCGATTCTGCACATTTCACTTCAAATACTTCTAACAATTGCTGTTTCAACTGAAAGCTGTGAGCGGTCCTTCAGCAAACTGAAGCTTATTTTGTCTTATTTACCTGCTTCAATGGGATGAGATCGTCTGAGTGATCTTGCACTCCTTAGCATCGAAAGAGATAAACTTGAGAATATTAATTTTGACAACGCGATTGACGAATTTGCGACATTCAAATCAAGGAGAATCAATTTTTTGTAGACTATGTCTAATTGTATAATTAGTAGAGTATTTTTGTTTTCAAATAAATTGTTTACAATCGTATAGAGAATTATTAGTCTGTATTCTATTTCATTAAAATACCAGAAGCTTCGAAAATGAACCATATAAATTATTATAAACCGTAAAATTTCAAATTTTTGTTGGGGGCTCAATGAGCCCCCAGAATTTTTCGGTCAGGCAAGGGGCGCTAATTTTGTGTCATGTCCCCGGGCGCACAGGACCCTAGCTACGCCACTGCCCCCCCTATCACAAACTTCACACTTTCTTACACCCCCTCCCCCCTCTGGAGCGTGACGTACTTTATGGACGGCCCCATAAGCCGCAGACTTGCTCACGGAGAGTGCAAAGAAAGTGGAGAAAGAATGGACACAAACTACATCACGAAGAAATCAAAACAACGCGGGTGAACGTCGGTTGAAACTGCCAACTCATTGTTGGTTTCGAGACATTTGAAGGCGAAATTCGTTACACCCTTAACTTCTATGAAGTCTGCTATAAAACGATAATCGCTTTAAAATCGAAGTTACATAATCGATAATCGGTTTTTTAAAATAAAACAAACCCGTAAAAACAAAGTTTTTGACTATAAATCCCTTATATATGAGACATAACTAACAGTATTTATTATTTTAAAACATTTACAGACTGAATCTGTCTTAACTCAACTTTGCATCATAACCCTAGTGGGGGGGGGGAGGGGTGGGTGGGGGGGGGGAGAGGGGAAAAGTCTGGTCACCGATTCGCTTGACCGAGCTCAGAGTGACACGTAAAATGTAAACAAAAGCGCCTGTCGCTTCGTTGGGTCGCCACAATGCGTCAGCTCAAAATTTCACGTGGCAAAAAAACAATAACCGTGAATTCGAATTACATACCTCTTATAAGGATAAACTAAAAATTCATTAATTTAATTACGGTACGTTCGATCGATCTGAAATTTTGATACGATGCATTGTTAGGTCAGACGGGTCCGTGTGCCAAATTTCAGTTCGATCGGATCATGGGAAGTGGGTCATTTTTTACTTCTGTTTTTCCGCCCGCCCGCCCGCCGAGCCCAAGACAGAGAGAGAGAGAGAGAGACGGCCGCGAAGTTAATATAAGGGATTTAAAAAACAAACCCGTAAAAACAAAGTTTTTGACTATAAATCCCTTATATATGAGACATAACTAACAGTAGTGATTATTTTTAAACATTTACAGACTGACACTGAGTGATGTCCCTTGTCTTTAATAAATGGGGGTGGGATGTGAGGGGGTGTCGGCACGACGGTCGTCGTCAACACGACGGTCGGCGTCAACTCAAACTCACGTGGAACCTGAATTAAAAAATAAAACAAACCCGTAAAAACAAAGTTTTTGACTATAAATCCCTTATATATGAGACATAACTAACAGTATTGATTATTTTCAAACATTTACAGACTGAATCTGTCTTAACACAAGTTTGCTTCATAACCCTAGGGGGGGGGGAGGGGTGGGTGGGAGGGGGAGAGGGGAAAAGTCTGGTCACCGATTCGCTTGACCGAGCTCAGAGTGACACGTAAAATGTAAACAAAAGCGCACCGTCGTTTCGTTGGGTCGCCTCAATGCTCAAACTTTCACGTGGCACAAATCGTGAATTTAAATTACATACCTCATATAAGGATAAACTAAAAATGCATTAATTTAATTACGGTACGTTCGATCGATCTGAAATTTTGATACGATGCATTGTTAGGTCAGATGGGTCCGTGTGCCAAATTTCAGTTCGATCGGATCATGGAAAGTGGTTCATTTTTTACTTCTGTTTTTCCGCCCGCCCGCCCGCCGAGCCCAAGACAGAGAGAGACGGCCGCGAAGTTAATATAAGGGATTTAATAAAACAAACCCGTAAAAACAAAGTTTTTGACTATAAATCCCTTATATATGAGACATAACTAACAGTATTGATTATTTTCAAACATTTACAGACTGACATCGAGTGATGTCCCTTGTCTTTAATACATGGGGGTGGGATGTGAGGGGGTGTCGGCACGATGGTCGGCGTCAACACGACGGTCGGCGTCAACTCAAACTCACGTGAAACTGGCAGAAGAAAAACAATAACAAACAGTGAATTTTGAATTACATACCTCATATTAGGATAAACTTAAAATGCATTAATTTAATTACGGTACGTTTGATCGATCTGAAATTTTGATACGATGCATTGTTAGGTCAGACGGGGCCGTGTGCCAAATTTCAGTTCGATCGGATCATGGGAAGTGGGTCATTTTTGACTTCTGTTTTTCCGCCCGCCCGCCCGCCGAGCCCAAGACAGAGAGAGACGGCCGCGAAGTTAATATAAGGGATTTAAAAATATAACAACAACACGCAATTAATAACCCTAAATATGACTAACCCTCGTAGTAATAAATGGGAGGCGCGTAACAACCACCTCAGTGTGCATGTGTTCACGTCTACTCGCTATTCTGTCGTCATCTCTCTCTGTCTGTCTTGAGCGGGCAGAAAAACAAAAGTAAAAAATGACCCACTTCCCGTGATCCGATCGAGCTGAAATTTGGCACACGGACGCGTCTCACATAATAATGCATCGTATCAAAATTTCAGATAGATCGAACGTACCGTAATTAAATTAATGCATTTTTAGTTTATCCTTATATGATGTATGTAATTCAAATTCACGGTTTGTTATTGTTTTTTTCCCCGTGAGAGTTTGAGTTGACGCGTTGACGCGACCCATCGAAGTACCCGCGTGCTTTTGTTTACATTTTACGTGTCACGCTGAGCTCGGTCCAGCGATAGGTGACCAGATCTTTCCCCTCTCCCACCCGCCCCGCAAGGGTTATAAAGCAAAGGAAAGTTAAGACAGATTCAGGCTGTAAATGTTTGTCGCGTTGGAACATAATCAATACTTTCAGTTCTGTCGCATACATAAGGGATTTATAGTCAAAAACTTTGTTTTTACGGGTTTGTTTTATTAAATCCCTTATATTAACTTCACCGCCGTCTCTGTCTTGGGCGGGCAGGTGGAAAAACAAAAGTAAAAATGACCCACTTCTAGTGATGCCATCAAGCTGAAATTTGGCACATGGACTTGTGTTACCTAACAATGCATCGTATCAAATTTTCAGATCGATCAAACGTACCGTAATGAAATTAATGCATTTTTAGTTTATCTATATAAACTATATATAGCGGTCGCTATTGTTTACATTTTACGGGTCACTTGACTTCACGCCAGCCAATGGTGAACACGTGTCGTGTTTTAACCAGGTGGTTTACACCAGGAGTTGAGTTAACGCGCTGACGCCACCCGTCCATATCCACACCCCTGCCCCTTCCCCCAGTTTTTAAAGCCAAGGGAGATAATTTCGGTTTCAGTTTGAACATAATCAATACTTTTAGTTATGTCTCATATAGAAGGGATTTATAGTCAAAAACTTTGTTTTTAAATCCTTTATATTAACTTCACCGCCGTCTCTGTCTTGCTGTCGTTCTGTCGTCATCTCTCTCTGTCTGTCTTGGGCGGGCGGAAAAACAAAAGTAAAAAATGACCCACTTTCCGTAATCCGATCGAGCTGAAATTTGGCACAAGAACCCGTCTCACCTAACAATGCATCGTATCAAAATTTCAGATCGATCGAACGTACCGTTATTAAATTAATGAATTTTTAGTTTATCCTTATATATAGTATGTAATTCAAATTCACTGTTTGTTATTGTTTTTTTTCCACGTGAGAGTTTGAGTTGACGCGTTGACACGACCCATCGAGGTACCGGCGTGCTTTTGTTTACATTTTACGTGTCACGCTGAGCTCGGTCCAGCGATCGGTGACGACCTTTCCCCTCTCCCACCCCCCGGGTTAAAAGCAAAGGGGAGTTAAGACAGATTCAGTCTGTAAAAATGTGTCGCGTTTGAACATCATCATCATCATTTGTCCTTTTAGTTCCTTTTGAAACATAGGGCCTCTGTCAAAGCTACACGGTCCCTTTCCAGTCGCTTCAATTCTTCCCAGCTCTTCCAAGTCCTTCCAGCCTCGTCCAACAGGCTCCGTCTCCATGTACGCTTGGGTCTTCCTCGTTGTCGTTTGCCCTGGGGGTTCCAATCTAAGGCCTGCCTAACCCTGCTGTTATCTTTCCTGAGGGTGTGTCCAATCCATCTCCAATTTCTTTCCATGATTTGTTGTTCTACTGTTCTTTGTCCACACCTCTCCCACAGCTTGGAGTTTTCGACCTTATCGAACCATTTTATTTTCAGAATATTTCTTAGGCATCTGTTAACAAAGGTCTGGAGTCTATTTTTTGTTGTCTCTGTCGTCCGCCATGTTTCGGATCCATAAAGTAGGACCGTTTTAACATTGGTGTTAAAGATCCTTCCTTTTGTTTTGGCAGAGATGTGTGTAGATCTCCAGACCAGTTTCAGATTGGCAAAAGCCTGTCGCGCCAAATTTATTCTTCGTTCGAAGCCAGGGGAGATAATTTCGGTTTCAGTTTCAACATAATAAATACTTTTACAATTCGGTGACAAGACCTTTCCCCTCTCCCACCCCACCCCCGGGTTAAAAGCAAAGGGGAGTTAAGACAGATTCAGTCTGTAAATATTTGTCACGTTTGAACATAATCAATACTTTTAGTTATGTCTCATATATAAGGGATTTATAGTAAAAAACTTTGACAGAACCGTTCTTTGCACTTTCTATGATGAACAAGCCTGTGGGGAATGCTACGCTGCGGGTCTCTCCAGAGTTCCTTCTTTTCATTCACTCACAGTTGTTGGTACTTGTCTGTTATCCGACCACCAAAAAGTTTTTAATTTTTTTGATGGGTATTAACTGCTTGAAACCCCGCTATTACAATTCACAAATTACTACTAAATAAATGTTAATATAATTTTATATGCATAATATGACGCGGAGTCCCGTTGTGGTGTTTATTTGGCTTCTTTACTGATTTCCATGGCTGCTCGATTAGTTGGGTGTTACTTTTGGGTTGGGGGCCCCAAATCGTGTTTTCTTAAACGTTCAAGGCTTATTCCCATTCGATTGTACACGACCTTGACAACTTAACACACATCTCCAACATGATCCATATAAAAATCTACAGTTTTTTAAAAACTTTACATCTTGCATCTATTTGGGCCGGTAGCCCTTTATGTCGTTTTTAATGCTTGTATAAGGGGTCGCCCATAAATGACGTCACGCGCCTAGGGAGGGGGAGGGGGTCACGCATTTGTGACAATGTGTGACGAGGGGGAGGGGGTTGTTTAAGAAATTTTACGTCACTTCAAAACGCGCAACTTAAAATAAAAGTTCCACTGAAATATTTGATTGTTTGCAATTAATTTAATGACGTTTTAGGTGGCTTCACACGTGTTACCATATTATTAGAGTGCATCCTCACACTAAATACATACTGAAATGACAAAAATGTAATTTGAGACATGCTTATTTTCATCTAGAATCTAGAAAAATACGGCTTTTATTGGGGGGGGGGTGTCAAATATTTGTGACGTCATATTGGAGGGGGTCTAAGTTTTTGTAACGAAGTTTGACAAGGGTGTGGGGGAGGGAATGAAAAATCGGCCAGAATCGCGTGACGTCATTTATGGACGGCCCCTAAGGTGTAAAATATTATATCATTTATCCGATCGCCATGAAACTTTGGGGAGTTGTTGAGTACATTTCCGCGAAGGGTTCTGGCTGGTGTGGATGGTTCTTGATACACATATCCACCATGATCCAGACTGCATTATAAACGGATTTTGAAATTTACATCTCGCACCATTTGGGCGTGGGGGCCCTTAATGTTATAATTTTTTAAATTGATTTAAGCTTTATAAATATTATATTATTCAACCGATCGCCATGATTATTTGGATATTTGTAGAGTACAAATGCAATATAGATTTTTAAATTATCACTCACTGGGGACCGGGTGGGGGGACCATGATACCGTTTTTAAATCCCTTATATTAACTTCGCGGCCGTCTCTGTCGTCATCTCATGGGCTGGGCGGGCGGGCGGAAAAACAAAAGTCAAAAATGACCCACTTCCCGTGATCGGATTGAGCTGAAATTTGGCAACATGGACCCGTCTAACCTAACAATGCATCGTATCAAAATTTCAGATCGATCGAAAGTACCGTAATTGAATTAATGCATTTTTAGTTTATCCTTATATGAGGTATGTAATTCAAATTCACTGTTTGTTATTGTTTTTTTTTCACGTGAAAGTTTGAGTTGAGGCGATCCGTCGACGTACTCGCGTGCTTTTGTTTACAATTTATGTGTAACGCTGAGCTCGGTCAAGCGAATCGGTGACCAGACTTTTCCCCCTCTACCACCCCCCCCCCAGGGTTATGAAGCAAAGTTGAGTTACGACAGATTCAGTCTGTAAATATTTGTAAATACTTTTAGTTATGTCTCATATATAAGGGATTTATAGTCAAAAACTTTGTTTTTACGGGTTTGTTTTTAAATCCCTTATATTAACTTCGCGGCCGTCTCTGTCGTCATCTCATGGGCTGGGCGGGCGGGCAAACAAAAGTCGAAAATGACACACTTCCCGTGATCGGATCGAGCTGAAATTTGGCACACGGACCCGTCTAACCTAACAATGCATCGTATCAAAATTTCAGATCGATCGAACGTACCGTAATTAAATTAATGCATTTTTAGTTTATCCTTATATGAGGTATGTAATTCAAATTCACGGTTTGTTATTGTTTTTTTCATCCACTTCTAAGTGAGTTTGAGTTGACGCCGACCGTCGTGCCGACACCCCCTCACGTCCCACCCCCATTTATTAAAGACAAGGGACATCACTCGGTGTCAGTCTGTCAATGTTTGTAGCGTTTGAAAATAATCAATACTGTTAGTTATGTCTCATATATAAGGGATTTATAGTCAAAAACTTTGTTTTTACGGGTTTGTTTTATTTTAAATCCCTTATATTAACTTCGCGGCCGTCTCTGTCGTCATCTCATGGGCTGGGCGGGCGGGCGAAAAAAAAGTCAAAAATGACCCACTTCCCGTATTCCGTTCGAGCTGAAATTTGGCACACGGACCCGTCTAACCTAACAATGCATCGTATCAAAATTTCAGATCGATCGACCGTACCGTAATTAAATTAATGCATTTTTAGTTTATCCTTATATGAGGTATGTAATTCAAATTCACGGTTTGTTATTGTTTTTTTCTTCCACTTCCACGTGAGTTTGAGTTGACACCGACCGTCGTGCCGACACCCCCTGACGTCCCACCCCCATTTATTAAAGACAAGGGACATCACTCGGTGTCAGTCTGTCAATGTTTGTAACGTTTGAAAATAATCAATACTGTTAGTTATGTCTCATATATAAGGGATTTATAGTCAAAAACTTTGTTTTTACGGGTTTTTCTTTCTTATTTAAATATTATTGTATTGATCCGATCGCCATTAAACTTTGTGAGGTTGTTTTGTACACTTAGCGAAATATGCTGTCATAATATTTTTAAACATTTCCACTGATTGGTTTCTTTGAATTTCCTTTATACTGAGATCGTTTCAACGCGCAACCGGGAACCTAGTATACTTATAAAAATAAATTAAGATAAAGTTAAAAGTCTAAATTTTTAGACAGCTATGATGGCCAGATTTAAAAAGAAGAAGAAAAGGTGGGGTTGGTGGGCTTAAAAGTAACCTGTATTATTGATTGTTTTTAAAACCTATTTTTAACATTTCTATGATAAGTGTAAATGTTCCCCCAATTGTAACGCATAATTATGATTTTCTTCACTGGTTCACCTAGCACCAAGCAATTGCACTATTAATTTCTATTGAAGAAAAAATCATTTTGATCATAATGTAATTAGTTATTTAGTTAGGTAAAAAATTAAATAAATAAAATAATGTTTAAAATTCCGTATTCAGAACCATTCATATTATTCATTATTATATTTGAGTATACCACTTCTTTCGACTTATAAAAATGTTACTTGTGTCAGACAACATGGCGGTGATTGCCAGTGATCCATATTGATTAGCTCCTGCTTATCGACAATAAAACAGTCTAGACTACTCATTGGTGCTTACATGTTGAATTAATTATTTATTAATTATTAATCCTATTCTTTTATGATGATAATCACAATCCCGCAATATGATGTAACCCCGTGCTGTCCAACCTGCGACCCGCGGGCCGCATGGCGGACAGGTTTTAAATGGCCCGTCAGAGTTTGATAGAATTTTTGCAATTGTTTTGTATGAAATAAACATCTTTAAAAGAACAAACAATATATATATATATATATATATAATATATATATATATATATATATATATATATATATATATATATATATATATATATATTATTTTGAAGGGTTCAAAATTTAGTTGAGAGAGCTAAAGAATTGTTGCATTTAAAAAACGAAAGGACACGGCAAAGAAATGGGATGCTGTGAAAGATTTATGTCTAGTGCCTGGCAGATCAACAATGTGGAAATGTTGGGTAACATGAAATCGGATACTAACTTTTTCTCTTTTCTGGTGCTTCGGCCTCGGCAGGGTCTGTGTGTACTGCACGGCTATAATTAGGGGATGACCGGATATGTCTTTTACTATTTTCCGGATCCGGATATATCCAGATTTAAGTGTAAGAGCTAAGGGGGTGTACTTTACTACTTTCTATTTAGTATTTAATACTATTTATTAAAGTATTTATTATCCAACATGTGGAGAGTGTCTGCTATCTACAATGACAGTCTGTGACACCATCAACGTCAGATGAACATTTTACAATTAATTGAATGAACGAACTTGAACGACTTCAACGAACTGTGTAGTGTGTACAAAGCAAATGGGGTCGTCCATAAAGTACTTAACGCTGTTTTAAACCATTTTACCCCCTCCCCACTGTCACAAACCTTCACAAATCTCGGACCCCCCCCCCAAAGTACGTCACACTTTCGATCAAATTTTCTTTAAATTCACAAAATAATAAAAATTTAATATAAAACACCGTGACGTCATACATGGCCGGAACCCCCCCTCTCCCTGTCACAAACTGTCACACTTTCTTACACCCCCTTCCCCTCTGGCACGTACTTTATGGACGGCCCAACTGTGTTGTACTGAGTGTGTAGTGTTGTGTATTAAGCTTCGGCAACTAAGCGAATAAAAAAAAACACGTAAAAATTAATTGTTGACTATGTGTCCCTTATATATGAGACAAAAATAAAAGTATTGGTTACGTTCAATATAATACGCACCGCGCGACACACTTGCATACACATTTACAGACTGAACGTGACTGAACTTGTTGTAAAACACGGGGATGTGGTCATCAATGGCTGGAGTGAACTCCAGAGACCCGTGGAGGTCAACTATAGCAGACGGCTACATAGAGATACATAGAGACAGTGGCGTAGCAAGGGGGCAGGGGAGCGAATGCCCCGGGCGTCACTTTGCAAGGGCGGCAAATTTCTAGTAGTTTTTATATGGTTTCTAACAATAAAAATGTGTAAGAAAGTTGAGTTTTTAATCGAAATAAAAGAAAAGCCAAATAAGAAATTAATAAAAGAAAGAAAGGGACTATCATAAAGCATGTGAACGTTTCAACTGCCAAAACTTCTTAAATTCTTCTGATACTAATGCTACTGTTCTGAAAAACCAGTGCCTGAACGAATAGAATTCTCCAAGCGGCACATTGTTGGAGGGCGGCAAATTCTCTTTGTTAATTAGCTTGTAAAATAAATAAAAAACGTTATAATAAATTTTAATAAAAGAATAGAAAGGCAAAGATAACATTTTTTGAAAAGGAAGACACTATATTAAAATACGTGGACGTTTTTAATGCCAAAATTTAAACTCCTATTCTTTTATTAATCCAAAGACTTCTGATACTAATGCCACTACGCTGAAAAACATATGGGCTGAAGTAGTGTACGAACATGACAATTATCTGCTGGTACATTTAATCGATTTTAAAGTAGGTTAACTACTGGAACAAAATTGTTGACGTACTTATATGCTTTATTCTATCAAAGCATACTTATTTTAATATCTATATTTTGTGGAATAAATAAAAATTATGAATAAAATTGCTTATCTAATGGAATTAAAACATGGCACACAATTACAAAAGTAGCCACTCATGAAGAAGTGCTCAACATTACCAAAGTTTTTTGCAATTGGAAAGAATCATAAATTGTATAAAATGAATAAACTATTAATAAATAACAAAACCAAGGGGCAAGAGGTTCTTAAGAAATTTCTGAAATAATTTTAAATAAATGATGATCTTAAAATAATGGACTGCAGAGGCCCAACGTGCGTTAATATTTATTGAAATTATGCAGGAGTTCAAGAAATGCGCAATAAATTAAATGTCAATGTAAAATCTCGCTCAAAAAGTTCATTTAACCGAATTTGTTTACATGATACTGAAACGAACTCTCTAACTATTTTAGTACACTAGAACCTTATTGCGCATTCTTTTTCCATGTTCATACACCGTTTGGAATATCTAATTGCTTCGACAACCTAGGCATTAAAAAGACTTCAGGATACAAAATAGTGACTATACCATGACGCCATTTTGAGGTTATTTTTAAAGCTATTGAAGAACTGATAGATGCAGACAAAAAGCTCAACACACGAACAGACGCAGGAACTTTGATAGACACAATGAAATATTTTTATTTTCTTATTTAAGTCAAAGATTGCCGAAATTATTTACAAATGTATAGTGTTCAAAATGCTTAGCAGAGACTTCTCACAGAGAAACTGTTCGTTCGTCCGTCGATACGACGAGGACCACTCTAGTCATCCGAGGGTTTTCTGTGCGTGCGCAGATGGCTGATTAGGCCGATCCTTGCACGAAAGGTTCGGGAACAGAAGGGACAGGGGGCGAGTGCGACATCTCCTGGAGGGTTGACAGCATGGGCCTTTCGGGCTTGCCTCTTCTTTTCTGCGGCGGTAATCCGGTTTGCCTCACATGACCTGGCACCTTCGTGGATGGAAGAGCGCCAGGTGGATCGGTCCATTGCAGCTCGTTCCCACGTGTCTGGATTTATGGCAAACGCTTTCATTGAGGCTTTCAGTGTGTCTTTGAAGCGTTTCTTTTGCCCACCGTGGGACCGCTGGCCATACTGGAGCTCACCATAGAAGATTCTCTTTGGCAGTCTCTCGTCTGGCATTCGGACAACGTGCCCTGCCCAGCGAAGCTGGGACTGCATCAGGAGGGTGAAGATGCTGGGGAGACCTGCCTTGGTCAGTACCACTGTGTCTGGAATTTTGTTCTGCCACTTTATGCCGAGAATCTTCCTGAGGCTTGTTATATGAAAGTGGTTCAGCTTTCTTGCATGGCGCTGATAAACAGTCCAAGTTTCACAAGCATAAAGCAGTGTGGGGAGCACCACTGCCCTGTACACTTTCAGCTTGGTCTGGATGGTAATGCCTCTTCTGTTCCAGACATTAGGGTACAACCTGCCAAAAGTGGAGCTGGCTCTGGCAATTCTGACGTTCACTTCGTCATCGATGGTGACATTTTGAGACAGTGTGCTGCCTAGGTATGTGAACCGGTGCACTGTATTGAGTCTCTGGCCGTTGACAGTGATGTTGGGCTCTACGTAGGGTCTTCCAGGCGCAGGCTGATGGAGGACCTCAGTCTTCTTGGTGTTGATTGACAGACCAAAGTTTGTGCAGGCACTGGAGAACAGGTTTACACTGCGTTGCATGTCGGCTTCTGAGACAGCGTTGAGGGCACAGTCATCAGCGAACAGCAGGTCTCTGATGATGTCTGTCATAACCTTGGTTTTTGCCTGGAGCCTCCGAAGGTTGAACAGCTTGCCATCTGTGCGGTATTTCAGGTTGACACCAACATCCTCGTCTCTGAAGGCCTCTGTCAGCATGGCGGAAAACATGAGGCTAAACAGTGTTGGTGCCAGGACGCAGCCCTGCTTGACTCCGTTTGTGACTGGGAAAGGATCAGAAAACTCCCCGCTGTCCTGGACTCTGGCCTGCATGCCTTCATGGAATTGTTGCACCAAGACGATGAATTTCCTTGGGCAACCGTACTTGGCCATGATCTTCCACAGACCCTCTCTGCCAACAGTGTCAAAGGCCTTGGTCAGGTCGACATAGGTGGAGAACAGATCAGAGTTCTGCTCCTGACATTTCTCCAGCAGCTGCCTGGCAGCGAACACCATGTCGATGGTTCCTCGCTCTTTTCGGAATCCACACTGACTTTCAGGCAGGAGTCCTTGGTCAAGGTGCAATGTGAGGCGGTTGAGCAGGATTCTGGCGAGGATCTTTCCTGCAATAGAAAGCAGGGATATGCCTCTGTGGTTGTCACAAGCCTGTCTACTTCCTTTTCGCTTATATAGATGTATGATGGTGGCATCTTTGAAGTCCTGCGGGATCGTCTCTTGCTGCCATATTAAGAGAAACAGCTCATGGAGCCTTTCAGTCAGGGCTGTTCCCCCCTCCTTGTAGACCTCAGCTGGTATGGCGTCAGAGCCAGGTGCTTTGCCACTGGAGATAAGATAGATTGCTTTCTGGGTCTCGAGCAAGGTTGGTAGGTCATCCAGTGCTTTGTTTGTGGGCACTTGGGGTAGACGATTGATGGCTTCGTCGTTGATTGTCGAAGGGCGATTTAGGACGTCATCGAAATGTTCGACCCATCTCTCCAAGATCTTCTCTTTGTCTGTGATTAGAGTGTTACCGTCTGCGCTGAGGAGGGGGCTTGATCCTGAGGGCGTGGGGCCATATACTTCTTTCAAGGCGTCGTAGAAGTTTTTATAGTCACGCCTGTCTGCATAGCCTTGGATCTCGTCAGCTTTGTTGCCGAGCCAATCGTCCTGCATCTGACGGAGCTTCTGCTGAACAGTCTTGCGTATGTTGTTGAGTGCATCTCTCCTTGCCGTGGACTTGGGGTTATTGATGTATGCTTGGTGAAGGTGGTGTTTCTCATTCAATAACTGCTTGATGTCTTCGGAGTTCTCATCGAACCAGTCCTTATGTTTCCTGGTCTGGGGCCCCAGGGTCTCTGTAGCTGTGGAGTAAATCAGCTCTCTGAGTGATGCCCAGTCTGCCTCCACGCTCTGGTTTCCCGGAGAGGTGGATTTCAAGCACTTTTCCAGAGCATCTACAAAGGACTGTTTGCAGCTGTCGGTATTCAGTTTGGCAACATTAAGCCGTTTCGGGGCCTTCTTCCCTTGCGGGCGTCGTTTAGGCTGAATGCGGATGTTGAGCTTGGTGATGATGAGGCGGTGGTCTGTCCAGCATTCAGCGCCGCACATGGATTTGGTAACTCGTACATCCTGCCTGTCCCTCTTCCTCACGATGACGTAGTCAATAAGATGCCAGTGCTTCGATCGGGGGTGCATCCATGACGTCCGGTTACGAGTGGGGAGGCGGAAGATCGTGTTGGTGATCAGCAGTTCAAGTTCAGCGCAGGTCTGGAGTAAAAGAAGACCGTTGCTGTTGCATTGACCCACTCCATGGTGTCCAAGGACTCCTTCCCAGGCAACGTTGTCCTTGCCAACTCTTGCGTTGAAGTCACCTAGCAAGATGAGTTTGTCCGCCTTTGGAACGTCGGCAATGACAGTGTGAAGTTCTTCGTAAAACTTTGCCTTTACGTCATCTGGATTAGTCATGGTTGGAGCGTAGGCACTGATGATGGTGAGGTGCTTCTTTCCAGCCAGTGGGAGTTTCATGGTCATGAGCCTGTCGTTCACTCCCTTGGGAAGTCCAGCCAGCTTTCCGACAAGAGTTGTCTTAACTGCAAACCCAACGCCTGCCTCACGTCGCTCCTCGCTGGGTCTGCCACTCCAGTAAAATGTGTAACCAGATCCTCTTTCACAGAGCTCTCCTTCTCCCGCGAGCCTGGTCTCGCTCAGGGCTGCGACGTCGATGCCATATCTAGCAAGTTCTTTACCAATCAGGGCTGTTCTCCTCTGAGGTCTGTCTGCATCGTCTCTGTCCAGGAGTGTGCGCACATTCCATGCGCCCAATATGAGAGGAAATATCCTCGTTTTCTTCTTTTTGTTTCGACCGCTGGTATGGGATGGATGACAAAAGTGACTTGCGCGGTGACTTGGATTTAAGTGAGAAGGAGTTGCGCAGTTCGTCGATCTCACTCTCTCGCCCGAGGCCATCTTATCCAGCGGCAGGACTAAGTCGAGACGGCTGGTGATGGAGACGGGTGCAGTGGATGGCCATGACGTCCTGTGTGTCTTGTCATGCCCTTAGCGTTCCACAACGCTTTGCTGAGATTCGCCTTTTTGACCGTTGACCAACTAGTGGTTCCTCCGCTCTGTCCACCGAATCCAGTCTTCACGTGCATAGATAGACATATCTAGATCACCGAGGGTTTGAGACCCGTCGGCTACCCACACCAGGTATAGCCAGCCATTCAAAGCCGTTGCCCGGGGTGTGGCCACTGCGCACGTTGCAGTTTCTATGAGCCACTGGTGATAGCTGTGAGACAACTTCCGGATTAATATTAATAGTATTAACAGCCACAAAATGACAATTCCAAGTAAAATACAACCAGAAGAGCATAGCGGGAATTCAATTTGAAGATCAGTTCCTTCATATCTTTAATTTTCCTCAATTTACATTTGTATGTTGTATATTTCTCCAGCGCTTGATTATTTTTGTCTTTTAATGACAGCAGAGAAATTTAGGTTCCGCCATTTTGAACAACCGGAAGTTACCTCTTCCAGAAAGAGAAAGTTACAGAGAAACTAATGGAATACTAAAAGGATGCTTTGGCATTTACTAAAATTTTTAGGGCTGTTATCGATTAATTTACATTTAATCGTTAACTTTTGAAAAATTATCGATTAATTAATCGATAATTTCGATTAAAACCAAAAATAGAAATTTATGACGTCATTAAACTGAACATTTCTCACGGACATTGAAAATTAAGAATATTTTGAACTAAATTTCATGACAATGTGTTGATACTTGATTTGTGATGGAGGTGGTACGTCAGCGATGTATTTGATCCTTTAAAAGAGAATTGTTTATGGCAGTGGACACAGAAAATGTTTTCACCATCTTCGACTTTGCCATCCGCAGTTAGCTTAAAAACAACATATTTGCTCAACTTTCTAGTTATATGTTTAAATTTAACTGCGCTGATGCTGTCAGCAGCGCCGTCTTAACGCATAGGCCCGTTGGGCATTTTCCCGGGGGCCCACGAGCATATGGGCCCCATGGGAATATGTTTATTTATATATATTATGTATATTCATTTTTTATTCCTGCGGGGGAAAGGGCCCAACACTATATTTTTGCCCGGGGGACCCAAAATGGTGTAAAGACGGCTCTGGCTGTCAGACATTTTATAATTGACGTCTGCCGGTCAACGTACATTAATAAAATAAATTTTAATATTACGCGGGAGATGTTTGTACGTAAAAAAATATATATAAATTATTATTAATTATTAATAATTTATTTATTACTAAAATTTTAAAAAAATATTATAAATATTTTCTTAAATTTTAATCGAATTTTTATCGATTAAAATTATTTTAATCGATATTTAGTCGATAAAATTTTTAACGATTAATCTAGAGATTAATCGATCATTTCCGCAGCCCTAAAAATTTTATGTGGAGAAATCATACTTTTAATCGTATCTTCTACTTCTAATTTTAAAAAAAATGAGAGAGCAAATGTTTGGTGATCGAAGTGAATATAATCGATGCTGTGAAGGAAAACAGTTGAGAAGAAAGTTGTATTCTTCATAACATGAGATTACTTTAGAAATTCGTGTGAGTTTTGGCAGTTATATAAGTTATATCGAATTTAGATAACAGATTTCCGTACACCAGCTAATATACTGGACTTTTAAATTTTGCCTTAAAATTAGAGTATACAAAATATCTTACGTGCCATTGTCAAACAAGGAATATTTTAACCCACCGGGGAAAAAAGAAGAATTAATGAATTCAAGGCAAGTTAATTTATTCAATTTTTAAAAAGATATTGAGGCTTGATGTTAACCTGCCTAAAATAATATCATTAATTTGAACATTGTCTTAAATAATGCAATGTGTTAAAATAGCTTCTCTAAAATCAAGTTAATAAAAAAATTAATCAAGATAAATAACGAATACACCAAGATTATCAATTCAATCAATTCTAATCTATAGCTATTTTGGCTATTAAGCATGGTATAACTGAAAACATTGATTCCTGAAAGATTGAGAATTGTCCATAAATTACTTCACGCACCTATGGGGGAGGGGGTCACGCGTTTGTGACAATGTATGACGAGGGGGAGGTGGTGGTTAACAAATGTGAGATGACATCAAAACGCGCAACTTTAAATAAAAATTTTACTTAAATATTTGATTGCTTATAATTTTTTTAATGACATTTCAAATGACTTTCCACGTGTTAGAGTGCAACCTATGCAAAGTTCATGCTTAAATAACAAAAAAATGATTTGAAAAATGCTCATTTTCAAATAGAAAATACGGCTTTTACGGGGGGTGGGGGGTGGCGTCACTAGGGGGGGGGGCGGGCCGCCCCGGGTGACACCCATCAGGGGGTGACACCCAAGCCTAAAATTTTACTGTGTACGATTTTATGTCAGAAAACAAAAGATGACAATTTTTTTAATCTAGAAAGAAATTAAGAAATACAATGAAATACGTTAAACGCGAAATTTCTAATTAAAAAAATATCAGTTAACTTGCAATAATAAAACAGTCCCAACACACGAACAACATTAAAACAAATTAGGAAATAAAACAAACCCGTAAAAACAAAATTTTTGACTATAAATCCCTTATATATGAGACATAACTAACAGTATTGATTATTTTCAAACATTTACAGACTGAATCTGTCTTAACTCAACTTTGCATCATAACCCTAGTGGGGGGGGGAGGGGTGGGTGGGGGGGAGGGGTGGGTAGGGGAGAGGGGAAAAGTCTGGTCAACGATTCGCTTGACCGAGCTCAGAGTGACACGTAAATGTAAACAAAAGCGCCCGTCGCTTCGTTGGGTCGCCTCAATGCGTCAGCTCAAAATTTCACGTGGCAAAAAAACAATAACAAATGTGAATTTAAATTACATACCTCATATAAGGATAAACTAAAAATGCATTAATTTAATTACGGTACGTTCGATCGATCTGAAATTTTGATACGATGCATTGTTAGGTTAGACGGGTCCGTGTGCCAAATTTCAGTTCGATCGGATCATGGGAAGTGGTTCAATTTTGACTTCTGTTTTTCCGCCCGCCGAGCCCAAGACAGAGAGAGAGAGATGATGAGAGAGACGGCCGCGAAGTTAATATAAGGGATTTAATAAAACAAACCCGTAAAAACAAAGTTTTTGACTATAAATCCCTTATATATGAGACATAACTAACAGTATTGATTATTTTCAAACATTTACAGACTGAATCTGTCTTAACTCAACTTTGCATCATAACCCTAGTGGGGGGGGGTGGGTGGGGGGGGGGAGAGGGGAAAAGTTGGTCACCGATTCGCTTGACCGAGCTCAGAGTGACACGTAAAATGTAAACAAAAGCGCCCGTCGCTTCGTTGGGTCGCCTCAATGCGTCAGCTCAAAATTTCACGTGGGAAAAAAACAATAACAAACCGTGAATTTAAATTACATACCTCATATAAGGATAAACTAAAAATGCATTAATTTAATTACGGTACGTTCGATCGATCTGAAATTGTGATACGATGCATTGTTAGGTTAGACGGGTCCGTGTGCCAAATTTCAGTTCGATCGGATCATGGCAAGTGGGTCATTTTTGACTTCTGTTTTTCCGCCCGCCGAGCCCAAGACAGACAGAGATGACGACAGAGACGGCCGCGAAGTTAATATAAGGGATTTAAAAAGGCTGGAATGAAAGAAGCAGTGTCTTCTGTTTTAAAAGATATAAAGCCATTTGGGCTTGGACACAACGACAGCATGAACGAATCCCACCTCACGACTCCCTCCACCACAGTGGGGTGGGGGGGGGGAATACGATTTTTATCACCACTTTGGCCCCCCCCCCAAAGAAAAAAATCAAAAGATGGGTTTTCTCTGTTGATGTTTTTCTTGAGAAAAATTATGATTTCAATGTCTTTGAGTTAATATTTTTTATATATCTATTTATTAAACGCGTGAAAGCATAGATATGCATGTTTATATACAGGTAGTCCTCCGGTTACGACGGTCCCATCCCGACTTACGCTGTTTAGTGCTTTCGAACGCGCCCCCGTAAAGAATATTATTACGCGTTATTCCGTATTTTTTAAAAACAAATTACATTAGGTAACGAATTCTTTTCTCTATTTGAAAAAACAAAAATTATTTTAAAATATGTTTGATTATTATTTCAACCTACAACTTTCGTTTGCGAATTTTTCAAATGGCAAAGTTTTCAATCAAGTCAATAAAGCTGAGTAAGCTTACAAGTTCTTTTTCAATGCTAATTAGAGAGAGCATATTCAGCCTTTTTCGTCCCATGAAAATTCTAACTCATTATATATTCTTTTCAAATTTGAAAAGGATCGCTCTCAGCTGCAGTTTGATGTCATCATTGAAAGATAGATGCGAAGTGCGATGTGTACATTTATAAAGGACTGTGTGAAATATAGCTCATTCAAAAGCAGCAAAATTTTTAGCTCTGTGCAAGTTTTTTGAGTTTCGCTTTGTGCTAATTCCTTTTTCTTACCCTGAGCCTGGGGCTGGACAATAACTTTTTTAAGAGATCTGAAATTTGGACTAATTCTGAAGGTAAGCAGTCTTCGAAATCACTCGTGAACCTACATGTGGAAGAAAACAAGAAGCCCCGAGCCTAGTGCTCTTTATGGGTCTTCCCGGAAGACCCCCTTAGCCACCTGGCCACCAAAAAGACGTAACAGCTGAGGACCCCCCACCCCCCAAAAGCGGTCGCTTCTGAAGCGGCCACCTAGGCATCCAGTCGAAGATGCCTCCCACTAAGTTGCCCTCACAAGGAGGTGGTTGAATTTCCTACTACGACCCGCTACCACTTTGGCGCCATCCTGGCAAAGCACACGGGTCTCCATGGTTAGGACCGCCGCAGACTGGGGGATCATCAAAGACCTACCTAGGGTGCAACCCCCACTGGAAGATTTCCTCAGAGCTGGCGTCCAATGCGTTCTTCGCGGCACTTTTTGCTAATCCGTAATTGCGCTCCTGGTCCTAAACCGGCACCGCTCGATGGCGTTGCTAATAAATTGAGGGGGACGAAACGGTTGCTTCGGATTTACCCGACCCCTTCTTCGAAATCACTTGAATGTTCTTCTATTAACTTGGCTGCTGCCCATCGGGTGGCGAAAGTGCTGAGCTCAGTTAGGTTTATAAGAAAGCCAAATTTCTCATGGATGTATTTATATGCACCTAACCAATGTTGTAGGGCTTAAGAAAGTTTGTCAATGATAGTAGAAATACCTCAATCTTGAATTTTTTTCTCCAAGAGAATACTGTTTTGTTGATGTCCCTTTATCAAACTGACGCTTTCTTTTTTGTTTGATAGTATTGAAGATTGTTTACACTGTTTTTACCACGGACTTCTCCTTTCCTTTGTCTTCATAGGAATAAAATTAATAATTCAATTTTTTAACAAACTCAATGAGAGACTTCCTTTCTAAAAAATTTTCCCAAATTTCAAGTAAAATAGCGACTTCCAGTTGTTCAATTTCCTTTAGAAATCCTTCTTTTTCAAGTCGGCAGTCACTTGGCTGATTTTCATTCGTTGCTATTTCTTCCAGTGCTGCGATATTCTCATGATATGAGCTTATATTAACAGACCTTACAGCATAATGTCAGGCTGACCATCTTGTGTCAGACAAGGCTTTGTTAGCATCTATCAATTTCATATGTTTTTGAAGTACCTGTCAACGATGAGTAGATGCAACAAGTCGGGTATAAAGATTTTGCAGAAGACAAAAAAATCGGACTGCAGTAGGACAACCTGCTGCTCTTTTCCCAACCAAATTAAAGGAATGAGCTGTGCACGGCACATAATGAGCTACAATGCACTTCTCACGAAGAATAGCTTGGTTTCCTTTATACTTCCCACTCATTTGCAGCATTGCCGTATGACTGTCCAAGGCATTTTCGGGGATTCGTACAAACATAATGGCCTGCATCTTTATTATACACTATAATTCATAAAAAGTTTGGGGGCCCTTAAATTATTGGGGGCTTTAGTCCATTCAGCACCCCCCTTTTAATCCGCCATAGGCCATAGGGGGGGGGGTCCACGCATCTGTGACGATGTGGTAATAGGAGGGGGTGTTTAAGAAATGTGACGTCACATCAAAAACGCGAAACTTTAAATAAAAGTTCCACTTAAATATTTGATTGTTTACCATTTATTTAATTACGTTTTTAATGACTTCACGCGTGTTACGATATTACAGTGCAGACTTACCCTAAATACATATTTAAATAACAAAAAATAATTTGCAACATGCTAATTTTTATTGAGAAAATACGGCTTGGGGGAGGGGTGTCAAAGCTTTGTGACGTCATATTGTAAAAAAGGGGTGGGGTCTAAGTTTTTGTGACAAAGTATGACGCTTGGGGAGGGTGGGGTAAAAATCAGCAACCTCGCGTGACGTCATTTATAGGCGGCCCCTTCAGGTGTGAAGGGGTGACACCATGAGCTACCGCCCCGGGTGACACCAATCCTAGTGACGCCTCTGGGGGGGCAATGCTTTTGTGATGTCATATTGGAGGGGGTTTATGTTTTTGTGACGACGTGTGATGATGGGGGGAGGAGGGTAAAAAAAATCGACCAAAATCGCGTGACGTCATTTTTTGACGGCCTCTTGTGCAATGAGGAAAAACATAACTACAATTTTTTTCAAGAAATGAAACATTTCTTTTTATTTCTAACATAAAAATATATTGTGTCCTTATTACTTTTCTTATAAAGACAAGCTTTACTTTATAGCATTAAGATATTTTTCGGGGGGCGGGGGGCGGCAAAATTGGGTTCTTCCCCGAGCGGCACATACCCACGCTACGCCGCTGCATAGAGATAAACTAAAAGTTAATTCATTAATGTAATTATGGTACATTCGATCGATCTCAAATGTTGATACAATGTATTGTTAGGTGACACAAGTCTATGTTCAAAATTTCAGCTCGTTAGGATCACGAGAAGTGGGCCATTTTTAAACTTTTGTTTTTCCGCGGTTCCACGACAGAAAGAGAGAGAGAGAGAGCGCGACACGGCAGTGAAGTTAATATGAGGGATAAAAAAAATCGTATTATGACGAACTCCTCTAATAGTGATGACGTGTATACCACTTATATACCGGAATAGTCAGAAGGCGCTTTGATATCGCTCGCGTTTTTCTCTCGTATGTTGCCGTAACACAACAAAAATTGAACTCCAGGTAATAAGTTTATACCGACTAATTGAAGTTACGGTTAACCGGCCCTGATAAAACAGAACCGGTCCCAATCTCGGGACCTGTTAATCGTTAACAGCCTTAACAAAAATTGTTTTGTTATTCAATTAATTTATTTTGATTTCAAATAATTCTTAACTACATTGATATACGGATCCGACCCGGATCTGCCATAAGTATTTGGCAAATCCGGATAGTGAAGGAAATCCAGATATCCGGCCAGGGTATCTGGCATGCCGGAAATCCGGCCACCCCTATCTATAATTACTAACGGCGTTTGGAAGTATGAATGGGGAATCTAAAGAATAGTCACCTGATTTGTAGCTACCTGGTCATCGTAAAATGTCAATGTACATGGGATTCGTTTTTATTAAAAAGAAAAGATAGACGACCACCACAAGTTAACGCGTATTCTCAATGTGATGATAATAATTGGAAAAGATTAATGAAAATGACATCTGGAGTACTAAAATAATCGCACTAGGTGTTGAGACGGTTAAACTTTGTCTTTAAGGAAGTTCAGATTCATTCATTATTTTCTGAATTGAAAAACAATGAAGATATAAAGAAACACATATCTTATCTTCAGTTTTCACTCCAGACTGTTGCAAGATGTAATGAAAGTATGTTCGGGAATAAATTGGAGCAGTTACTTAATGCTTTAAATTAATATTTTAAAAAACGTAAAAAACCAAGTTTTTTACTATAAATCCTTTATGTACGAGACATAACTAAAAGAATGTTCATTATAATACGCAGCGCAAGACCATCCAAAAATACAAAATTGTAGTTGTGTCGTAAAACATGTTTAATATAATGCGCACCGATCAGGAATATGTTTATAAAAAGTGTTGTCAATAAAATACGCACCTTATTGCGCGACAGAAACGTTGTTCAATATAATGCGCACCCTTACACTCTATCTCAAAAAATAACATGATACATAGGAATAAATAAAATAATCTAAAAAATCAATAATTCAATTACGGTACATGTGATAGATCTGAAATTTTGATACATTGTTTTGTATCATCGGTACGAAACTGCTTGCAAAATTTCATCTCGCTAGCTTACGAGGAAGTTGGTTAAAAATTGATCCAAAGTTTTGGCGACAAGCAAGGGTGCAAGCAAGCAACCAGACACCACGAGTTAATATAAAGGATTTAAAAACGCTTGGGATGACTGGCATTATGAATGTTTGGGGATACATTTTGATTCATTAGTAACCAAGCTTGTTTTCACTTTTCAGAACAAGTGTCGCTGAAGAGCTGTCAAGACAGGTAATAACTATGCGGCGTCTATCTATTCTGACATGTAGCTGCCACAACAGGTAAGCACTCTCTGGCATTAACATATTGTGACATGCAGCTGTCAGGGCAGGTAAGAACTATGCAGCTTATACTTGTTCTGACGTGCAATTGTCATGACAGGTAAGAACTATGTGGCGTATTGTCTATTGTGGCATGCAGCTGCCACAACAGGTAAGCACTCTCCGGTGTTAACTTACTGTGACATGCAACTGTCACGAGTTCTCTCTGTACTGAGTACTGATATCGTACTTAAACTGCCCTTATTCAAACATCGCATATCGTCATCAACTCTATGAAATTGACATTCAACAAAAGCTTACGATAAAATTCACGATAAGCCTTATCAATTGAGTTTTATTTTGACAATGATGATAATTTTCCCCCTTCAACAGCTCCACTGTAGCTTTAGAGACGCGGACGAGTTT
The DNA here is from genome assembly GCA_944989445.1 of Ampullaceana balthica. Lineage (NCBI taxonomy): Eukaryota > Metazoa > Mollusca > Gastropoda > Lymnaeidae > Ampullaceana > Ampullaceana balthica. The sequence continues at coordinate 432,925 of CALYLW010000069.1, read as the reverse complement.
CACAGCGTAGAAAACAAACAGAAGATGTCTAAAGGCATCCCACTGACAGATGAGGTACATTAGATTGTTTGGTTGTCTTGTGCTTAAACAAAAAAAATTGAATGCACGAAATTATGTTTCGCGATATCAATCTGTCGTCCTGGCGTGGCCAAAATTGAGAAAAATTATACTGATTGTAAACAGCAACACGGTAAACATGTGTTTTGCTTACGATACGGATAAAACTGGCTTCAGTGTGAGATGTAAAACATTTTTTTTCCATGTCGTTAAAAAAATTCAACTTTACTTGTACGGATAATTATAAAGCCTATCCAAAACGCGACTCACTTTTCTTTTGATTATGGCCGATTCAACCGTGCAACAGCAAAGATTTTTTACTTATTTACTACTAGCAAAATACCCGCTCTGTGCAGCGGTGAAATAGGATTCAGTTAGATTGGGGAATTCGTGCACCAAATTTCATGAAGATGGGCCCATAATTGACAAAGACCGTTTTTGAAAAGTTCGATATGGCGACCGAAATCGGCGTCATATCAGTTTTCGGTTAGCGCTGTGAAGCCGCCTACAAAATTTTGTGAAAATGATGACATAAATGTGATAGTTTAACATGGTGAATGAACGTTGTCGACCGTTATGACCATTACGCGTAGAGTTTCTAAATGAAACCTGCTTAACTTTTGGACATCAGGGTTGCAATATCCTATCAGCCATCAAGTTCTTATGTACCAAGTTTGAATAAGAATTACACATTTTATCCAGAACCGTTCGGGGGAATGTACACGTAATTAGTAAATTCTCAAAGTTTCATGACGATCGGATGAATAAAATAATATCTAAAGCTTATATAAGAGATAAAACGACATTAAGGGCCCTCGGGCCCAATTTTTGCAAGATGTCAAGTGCAAAACATCTGTTGATTTCCATCAGGATCTTGATGGATAAATTTGTCAAGATCTTGTAAAAATCGAATGGGGAATAAAGTATTACACTTTCACGAAATAAAATAGTTTGAGCCCACGGCCACGTAGTAATGGACATTCGGAGTAATATGGGCACATCAAGTTTTTATGTAACAACTTTGGTCAATATCCATCCGTTTATACAGAAGCCAAAATTTTAAAAATCATTTTTACGTAGCTCATAGTCATATTAGGGGGAAAACCCCATTCGCCCCTATGAGTGGTAATTAAAAAAAATTGCCGGGTAACATTGCGGGTCTGTACTCAACAACTTCCCAAAGTTTCATGCTTCTACCTACACTGGAAGTTGGAGCATTAGTGTGCTGAGTGAGTGAGGGCCTTGCCTTTTATTAGTATAGATACGTAAATTTAATGATTTGATTTTTCTGGTTTCAGGACAGACTTCCTTGGTTATTAGCGATACATTACTACATTAAAAGGTAATTTCACAAAATAAGGTGACTTATACACAACTATTTATGAGATGGCGCGATAAAATTGTTGCCACACTCACGGAAACAAGTTAGCCAAATGTTTAAATTATAATTCTAAACAGTAGTGGAAATTTTTAAAAAAATGACATTGCTATTATACTGTAACTGCTGTAGAAAAATAAATAAAACATGACATTGTAACTATGTTCCCACGGTTTGACAATGTCTCATGTAGCGGGACTCCAATCAACCCGAGGAGAAACTTCGTCCAATCTTGGCCTGCTGCACTTAGGGCTTAGGGTACCCCCCCCCCACCTTTTAAAAAAAGTGTCGCATTCAGTAAATTAATTTTTAACAGAACAGTAAAAATGTGTCTTTGTTTTCTACCGCTTTGACATGCCTAGACGTTCCCAGAAATTATACCGCGGCACTCTGGTTGCCAATTTGCCCTTTGGTGGGGTGGGGTTGGGTGGTGCATGAGGGAAGCCCCTCTGGTCACCAAATCGTTATCAGCTATAACGTTAGTGGTGCATTCAACTGTAAAATCTCCATATGCAAAGACAAGAGGCCACACTAATAGTTTAGCTCAGAGTGGATTCGGCTTAAATTCCCCACTGGGGCATTTATCATTTTAATACCGGACACGTTTTGATTAGTTTACTTCCATTTTTAATCCAATGTGCATTTAGCAGTAACTGTAACCGGATCCACTGTTTCTAGTTATACAAGATGCCTTTAAACTATCTTACATTTGTGAAGTTTTGTTATTGTTCTCTACCATACCCTTTATTTTTATTAAATGATCTATTCGATTTTTTCTAAGTAAATTTTGGAGAATTTAACACATAATGATTGGGAAAAACCTAAATTTGGAATTTGTATAATGTTGTTTACCTGTAGACTTCGTGGCGCCGAATTATTCCTATACAATCAAGACAATTTTGTATGGTACTGCCAAGCAGATGAAGCGGGTTGCCCTGGTGTTAGAAAAAAAGCTTCACGAAAAAAATCTTAAGCTTTCCAGAACATGTACATGATTGAGCAACTTGCATAGACGAACCAAATACTGGGATTTCAAACACACGTAGGATAATGTATAACTACTGTAATAGTGCTTTTGAATTTTATTAACGATATCTTGAATGTTCACTCGTGAAATTATAATATGCAAGGCAACTGGCAACATTATTACTTTAATTCAATTAATCCCTACAAAACAAAGTGTGGTAATTTTTTAAATACAACCATTCGATGTATATTTATGAATACTAGCAGATTTTCATGATGACTCTTGTCAGTTATCTCAAATGAATGAACGCAGGCCGCTGGACGACCTTTCCCCCCCACCCTGCTATATGCAGTGGCGGATTTAGGTTTGTCTGCGTGGGGGGGGCCAGGAGAATTTCAGGGGGCGCCGAAATTTTTTTAAAAATTCATTCACTTAGTGCAAATATTTCTAGGGGCTGAAATAAAATTCATTTGTCTTAATTGCTGGTTCTGCAATGAAGATTAGAAATTTGATATGAGATTCACTCTTATTGACTTATTGCTATATTTTATGTTGAAAAAAACATTTCTGCTCACTTTAAATGTGAGATATACTTTAATAAGTTTTCTTTTTAAGAGACTGCCTTAGTCTCAAATAAAAAGGCTAAACAAAAAGAAACATCTATTCTTAAGTAGATACGGTTAATCAATTGAATTTATGAAAATGGTGTTTAATTTGGGAGCTGTTATTTGTGACAAAATCTAGATTTCTCATAATCCTTTGTGTTCACTTTCAATTGCTGAATATCCTAGCAGACTTAATCATAGAAAACTCAGCAAAATAAGTTTATAGTCTTTGGGCTAAATAAAACATCTAAAATATTTTGATAATGAGGTAGAGTTTGATTAATTTTTTTATAGACCTCCAATAGTTTGTTGTACTATCTGCAAGATGACTCATCAGTTTGTTCAGCTTGCCATAAATAGCAGTGACAGTAGCTCAAACAAGTAACTAAGTGTTAATTAATAAATGCTGCGTTGATCATTCAAAGTACACTATTTAATATTATTTTTGTTTACATCAAACTAAACCCTTGCAATGAATCTCTTTAATATACAAACAATTGATTTATATTCAGGATAGTAATAGGTCACAAATGCAAACAAAATAAAATGTAATTTAAAAATGTTAATAATTAATAAAAGGCCTAAGTAATTAAAGAAATCATTTATCATATACATATTATATGCATATATCATATGTAGGATAATAAGATGACGGTAAATTATGAACTTAGTTTCAAAGAGAACAACTTATTTTTTACTAAAATTTTAAGAGCTACTGTTTTTAGTTCTTGTAATAGTTTTCTATCTGAAAGAATGAAATGAGAATTTTAGCTGGCAAAATATTTCAGTTTAAGACCAGGTAATCTGATGCTACCAATAATGAAAAACACAGAGACTTTGGTGGAGCGGATTGGTCAGGATTAGTAACACACACACACAAAGAGTGCCAATAATATTATACTTATAAATGAACTAAACAATTTACATCACAATTTTTTCAAAATAATTTATCACTGGAAGTTTGAGCATCAAACTTTGGGAAAATCAATGAACTTTACACAAACAATGATTGTAAGTTCCTTAAATAAACATTTAAAACTCTAATAACAATGCAGGACTAAACACAAACCATGGATAAGCATAGGACGCAATATTCTTCTGTATAGAAGGAGCGTCTGTAACAGATAAGATAAGAAAGAGCCCTTAGCCCTATATAAATTGCTTTCTACGTGATTTCATTGAAGCAAAACGATTTATCGTTGATTCAAAGTCAACGTTCTCAGCTAGATCACGTTCAATTGAAATGAATGCCGAACCAGACAGACGTTTATTTGTCATTGTTAAGCGCAAATAAATTTTGATGAGTTTAAATCTACTGAAACTTCTTTCAACAGTAACACTACTAACAGGAAGAATCAAGTAAATTTTATAGAGTATTGACAAATTAGGGATACCTGATGCCATTTGTTTTTCAGTCAAGGACGGTTGAACCTTTTAAAGTTGTAGTTCACTAACTAATGATTCATATATTAATGCATACAAATCTTTAAATGTATCATATTCTACGATTGCTTCTTCAAGGTTAATTTCGTGTTTGTAAATTTTGCATAAACTTTGAAAATAATCTTTATTTCCTTTGGACATTTGTGATGGATCAAAACAATAGAAATAAGTAACTGTGCCCCAAAAGTCATTAAATCGATCATCTATTTGTGTTACAAGTGTATCCAAGATAGTGAAGTACGTTTCAGATTTAAAGCGTGTTGTTGGATCATCAGCCATTTTATCTCTGCTAAGTTCGCCTGCCATGCTTTTCTTTTTTGCAATTCACTTTTCTTTAAATTATGTTTTAACATCTAGTTTGGAACCATTTTCGTTTACAAATTATTTGACATCTACATTCAGACTTTCAAGAGCTTCATCGTTTCTCATTTCAACAAACTTATTTCTTCCAACATCCATCAATTGCAAAGGCGTTGCAAGTAGTTTGTTGACACGAAGATAACTTTTGTACAAATAGCATCAGAAAAACAAAAGAATATTTTGTTATTAAAACAGATAGTCCAATAGTTTCTGCTCTGACACTTCCTTTATATTCTGTTGATTCCCCTGAATCAACTGTGGCTAGAATAGCAGAGAATGATCCAACAACTGCATGCTTACTTCTTGAACATCTTGTATCAGAAAGTCGTTTCAGAGTATCTACTGTTGATTCATATTGAGATTTCTTGTGTTCTTTAAGAGTTTGTAGACGTGGTAAACTAGACGTAAGGAATGCATACAACCTTAAATCTGTGCCAAAAAATAACTGTACATCACTGTTTATAGACATTGCTTCGATAGTAACCAAGTTCAAAACATGGGCACAACAATTGGGTGAAAGTTTCTTTATCGGAGTTTGAAGGCTACTCTTAATTCCAGAGTATGCCTGTCCTTGACAGAGTGTGAAATCAATGTTTCGCTTTTTTAGTTCCTTTAAAACAGTGTTGCTTAATTATTTTCTGTCGCGCCCCCCTCCCAGAGCCGTCTTTACACCATTTTGGGCCCCCGGTCAAAGAAATAGTGTTGGGCCCCTGGGCAAAGAAAGAGTGAGGCCCCCCCCCGCAGGAATAAAAAATAAATATACATAATATATATAAATAAACATATTAACATGGGGCCCCTATGCTCGTGGGGCCTTTGCGTTAAGACGGCACTGCCCCCTCCTAGGAAGAAGAAAACATTTCGCGCCCCCCCGCGCGACAGTAAATAGTATCATTTGTCTATAAAATTGTTATAAGTACACCATTTCGCGCCCCCTATTAGGGAGCCTCGACCCCCCTGGGGGGCGCGCCCCACTATTTGAGAAACACTGCTTTAAAATCTTCTCAGCAAATGCAGCAGCATTTTTTATTTTTTATTAATTTTTTTATTTAATTTTTAAAGTCCCATAAACGGTGGTCGTAGGGGGTCCTAATGTTTACGTTAGAACCTACTATGGGCGATGCTTGGTAGACCTTGATGGGCGCCCCATCTCCCAGGTCAGCGGAGGACTTTCTTAGCATACGTCATTCCCCATTTTTATTGTTGTTTTAGCGTGGGCTAGATCCCACGCCCCTCAGCTTGTGAGGCGAGCGCACTATTCGCTATCCAGCCACTGTTTACCAAAGTATAAAAGCCTATACATCTTTCCACAACATGTCCTGATTTTTTGAAAAATTAATGTAAAGAAACTGACATCTGATCAATTCTAGATATATCAATGGTTGAATCAATAATTAAAGAAAAGAATTTTGTAGACTTAACTTCATTTACAATTGTCGCCGATAATTCAGATGCGAGTGATTAATTTAAACCAGATAGTACAGTTTCGTCATTGGAAATACGATATTTAGAAAGCAGTTTGGTGTTGATTAGAAGTTTCGTGTTTAGCAATCTTTTTTTCTGCTCTTGGGACACGTTTTTAGTGTTCATCGAGGGCGTCTTTAGGGGGCGCCATTTTAGACCCAACAGGGGCGTGGGGGGGCAAGCCGCCCCCCCTGCCCTATAGCTAAATCCGCCACTGGCTATATGCACACGCATTTGAAAATATCTCTAGGCTCTAACAGAGTATATCCTGCATTTGAAAAATATGCATGTACGTTAATAAAAAAGTTAAGTAAAATAATTTTATAGTGTTTATAAATATTATAACCGTCACCCACTCCCTAATGCTTAAATATTATTTTAAAAGTCAAATTTTTTGTGTCACAAAAATATGGCATTCTAGTTGTGAATAATGTGAAAGAATTATATAATGTGTGAATAAACATTTTAAAGTTCTTTTTTTTTCCCTTCCGTTTTTTCCAGTTTATTTACTAATCAAACATCTGGAATTGTAACCTGTTCGGCCTTGAAGAGGCGCTACCGTTCTATTTTGGTATCAGGGGACTCAACCCAGGGGGCTCCCTCTTTGGACAACACCATCACGTTCGTTTATCTGAAGGGCAGTTTCGATTTACTTCTAAGGCGGTTAGTTCAGCGAAGGGATCACTTCATGCCTCCGTCCTTACTGCAGTCGCAGATGGATGCGTTGGAAGAACTAGACGACACTGAGCATCACATCACGGTCAACGTTGACCAGTCGGTGGCCGATGTAGTCCAGTTCATTCTTGGTCATTTAAGCACGTGAGGCCCGTAGCCGACATTCCTGGGCAAAGTAGCAGATGTAGAAACTTGGAAGCAGAAGTCTTCTGCTTGAAGCTAGTTTGCAAGACACATTCCGCAATCTCCAAACACACGGGAATACATTGTTATCTAGATACTACAGCACGTAACAGTTAAATATAATTATTCAATTTGTTTAAAAATATGCAGCATGAGTTGCACTGACTGTATCATGACTGTACACCAGTATAGAGATTCATTATCCAGCGAAATGTCATTCAGTTTTCATTCACCTTTTAAAGTTCAATATTGCCTGTCATCTATATTATACATATGAGATCAATATTTTTCTTGGCTTATTGGTTATTTACTGTTCTTGGTTTGCCATTGGGTCTGCTCCCACCACAAGACACTAGAATCCACTCTCACTAAATAACGATTGAAAATGACCGAGAAGTAGAGGGATTAGTTGAGTAATAAGAAGACACTATTGTGTAAACATATTTTGACAAGAGTTGTCATCTTAAACCATTGCTCTTTGAAATGCTATATTAAATTTTTATTACGAAGACTCATTGAGACCAATTAAAGTTATAAGTTGTGAACAAAAAATAATAATGACAATGTTTGTATTAATAAAATTTGATATGATGACAGGTGCGTGTAACAATTTTAATATTGAAATACTGAACAGAGAAAATTCAAACTGTTGATATTGTGAATAGTCTTTAAATTCATCAAATGTTTTGAGGTCTTAAAAACCTGAGCTGCATAATCTTTTTTTTTACCAAACCCATCTCCCATCACCTCAGCCCATAGATTATAGATACGCAAATGAATAGTGAAAATTTTATTGAATAACACGAAAGACGGTTTACCAACTAAATATCCAACCTTCCTCACATCCCATCCCCCCAAAATATATATAAATAAATAAAAACGCCCCGCCACCCCAGCTGAAATATTTTATTTGCAATCTGGAGCAAAGAACAGCAACGGCGGTAAATGCATCTTTACCAACTAGGGCGTAATGCCTACGTGTCATTTGGCTTAGATTTTTGGACAAGAGCTGACGATACTTTATTTATGTCTAGATTATAGATACAACCCTCAGATAGACATAAGGATAAAAACACCTTTCTTATTCCGTATGCAAGAACAAACATACAAGTTTTCCTTCTTCCCGTCCGGAATTCGGGCGTGGAATGGGTTGCCTGAAGAATCCAGGAAAACCAACACTTTATCAACATTTAAATCTCTAATAAAAATGCAGGACTAAACACAAACCATAGATAAGCGTAGGACGCAATAATCTTCTGTATAGAAGGAGCGTCTGTAAACAGATAAGATAAGATAAAGTAAGCTGTTGTCTAGGAATATCATGGTGAATGGGGTGAGCTGATAAGTACAAGTACAGTTGTACAAGTTAAAACAGTTAAACTGGTAGTTAGAGAGTATCTTATCTTTTTAACACATTTATTGCAGTTTCTCAGTATGTTAAAAAAAATCGATGACGAAAAAGGTGGGGCTGGGGGAAGAGTGATGATTTGATTTTTTGTGGAGAAAACACATTTTACTACAAAATAAACTATGGAAATATAATAAGGGAGGTAAGTCATATTTTTAAAACTTTATTTTCCGCATAACAAGATCAGGGTAATATCTCTTGAAACTACCTGTAAAATAGGAAATTTTATATAGAATAAACTCGTTTTTTTCCGCCATACCTTGAAATGAAGAATTATCAATGTCTTAATAAATTTTGAAAAAAAACCAACATTTTTCCACCTAAATTATCATCAATTTAAACCCTTTTAAAGTTTCGCATGTTTTCTTGAATCAGCGATTTGAACATGCCTTTCAATAACCAGATGAAAAAACAACACGCCATTGGATTGCATCAATGCTATAAAGAGAATGAAGAAATATTACAATTGATAAAAAATCTAGACGCATTTAATCAAAAGGCAAGCAAACACCGCTGAACAATAGAATTAAATGGACACAAGTTTATGGAATCACAAACACTAAGGAGACGCTTTAAAAATACACATACATGTAATAATAATAGTGAAATGCCAAATCAAGAAAAAGAAATATACTGACTAATTTACAATACAACACCAGTCTCATCAAGACAGTATAAAGACAGAGGGTCAAGAATATCCTGTCACCTTTCCACTTGGAAGGTTAGGGGTGGATGATGGATGAGACTGAACTACATTTACATCAAGACAATTTTACAAACTAACTCCACACTCAAACAATCCATACAAGCAGGCAAAATACACAATGTAGATATAGAATAGACAGATCAATAACACTAAAAATAATAGCAGACTACATAAACAATAAGCTTAAAAAATACTTTCACAATACAGAAAACACTTAAGGCATCACATACTTAAAGCATTTTTCAACTGTCAATTTTACACCAACATAACATTACAATTACAACACATGTTTAGACCAAAAATGCAAAACATAATAAAAAACATGAATTATATAACAAAATAATAATAGTTTAAGGAAAATGTATGCTGTACATGAAATGTATGTCAGATGATATATTTTTAAAAAATGGATTTGAGCCTCACCCCCCCCCACCCCGACAGCAACAACGGTGGGTAGCACCAAATCACCATTGAAACAAAGGTGTTATGAAAGACAGCATATGAAATATTATTAAATAAACTAATTTAAACATGAATAAACAGTTTGTCAATCGTGATAGGTTTCAGAAAACTACAATGCCTCATTCAGTACAAAAAAATTATATAAAATACTTTAAAATGTATTTATTCTCCGGCGATAAAACAACAACAGTTCATTATTTTAAAAATTAGCCTAAATTCAAAATGGGGTTCACAAATGCTGTATATGAACTATATGCATGTCATTCATTAACAGCTATTGTGTCTGTACATATTTGTACTGTTAGATATCCACATATAAGTGAATTATATCTTTGCTCTCAACATTAATAAACATCCAACCGCTCCTGACCCCATCACATATGAATGCTGAAGCAGATGCACATTAAAGATTAGCTGTCATATTCAAGGATTGAGACCGTCTCTTGGGATCGATAGCTCATTACTAACTTTAATGTTCGTCCTACTAGGAAGTTTTACCGCAGTATTAAAGTAAGTGCGGAGTAATTAGAAGCTTTAACCCTATGCCATAAAGACGACCGCGGGCATTATGGGTTGAACAGTGAACAACGATCTGAGAATGTCGTCAAGATATTTACGACCACATGGACCGATCTATCTCCTTTAGTTTCGGAAAATTATTTTCTAAAGTGCATGTATAAGGTGTTCTGCAGTTTGATGTAACCGAGAAAAAACGCAGATCTCAAATGTCGTCATAGGAAAAAAGGAGAATAATGCTCTTTTATTTTTTAAACACGATTTTATTGTCTCGCTTTCGTTCCTGTGGCATTGTTTGTTGATTTGTCTGTCCACAATTTTTCAAACCTGCCAACGTAAAATTAAACCACTTCTGATGGTCCTAGAGATCTCAAAATTTTACCACAGACAGATCTTGGATGAGAATGCATTTTATTAAAATTTCAGATCGATCGAATGTACCGCAATTAAATTAATGCATTTCTTAGTTTATCTTTATATAAGCATCACTACCCGCCTGCCGTAGTGTAATTTTGCGTGGCGAGTTCATGCCGTGACCTCATCGCTTTGTTATTAAACGTTGGGCGTGCGCTGATGAGGTGTTTGGTAAAAAATAAAATATTAAAAAAAAACCCGTAAAAACAAAGTTTTTGACTATAAATCCCTTATATATGAGTCATAACTAACAGTATTGATTATCTTCAAACGCGACAAGCATTTACAGACTGAATCTGTCTTAACTCAACTTTGCTTCATAACCCTAAGCCGAGTTCAGCATGACACGTAAAATGTAAACAAAAGTACGCAGGTACTCGATGGGTCGACGTCAAAGCGTCATCTCAAACTCTCACGTGGGGAAAAAACCAATAACAAACCGTGAATTTGAATTACATACGTTATATAAGGATAAAGTAATAATGCATTAATTTATTTACGGTACGTTCGATCGATCTGAAATTTTGATACAATGCATTGTTAGGTGAGACGGGTCCGTGTGCCAAATTTCAGCTCGATCGAATCACGGGAAGTGGGTCATTTTCGACTTTTGTTTTTCCGCCCGCCCAAGACAGAGATGACGACAGAGACGCCGGTGAAGTTAATATAAGGGATTTAAAAATCTTTTTTTTAAAAGTACACGCTTTTATGTACATATAGAAATTGCACTAAAAAGAAGAAAATAAAAATTTTCGATCCGTGAACCTATCGCCTGCACATAAAAGCGTGACTAAAAATAAATAGAGGTAAAAAAATATTTTTGAAAACCACGTTTTTATTAGTGGACTAAAAAGAATAAAATAAATAAAGGTAAAAAATGATTTTAAGAAATACGTCTTTATAAGTGGACTAACAAGAAGAAAATAATTTAAAACTTATTAGTTCAAGTACTTCGATTAAATATGACTAAAAACGTGGGGCGGGTGTTTGGTATACAAATTAAATATTTCTAATTTAGAAGGCAAAAGAGAGATCTATAAGTGAGAGAATGAGTGAACCGCATATGTTAAACCTCATAAGCGCCCGCCCCACGTTTTTAGTCATATTAAATCGAAGTACTTGAACTTATAAGTTTTAAATTATTTTCTTCTTTTTAGTCCACTTATAAAAACGTGGTTTTTAAAAATCATTTTTTTACCTTTATTTATTAAACTAGCAACAAAGCCCGTCCAAGGACGGGAATAAGTGTAGGGTGACCTGTGAAGTTCATGGTAGAACATCACAATATTACCCACCACCGTCTGTCCAGAGACACTACCCTCCCCACACCGCGGTCTGTCCAGAGACCCTACCTCCCCCACACCGCGATCTGTCCATAGACCCTACCTCCCCGAACACCGCGGTCTGTCCAGAGACCCTACCTCCCCCCACACCGCGATCTGTCCATAGACCCTACCTCCCCGAACACCGCGGTCTTTCCAGAGACCCTACCCCTCACACCGCGGTATGTCAAGAGACCCTCCCTCCCCACCCCAACACCGCGGTCTGTTTAGAGCTCCACGGTTTGTCGAGAGACCCACCGTCTCGACCGGCCATACATGTGTATCACGTCGAAAATACTATACATTATAGTTTTAACAACATTACCCACCCCAGCCTGTCCAGAGACCCTACCCCCCACACCGCGGTCTATCCAGAGTTATAATAAATAACCTGTAAAAACAAAGTTTTTGACTACAAATCCCAACGCGCACCGCTTAAAATAAACTCTTGGGAAAAAAACTGCACCAAAAATAACCCATTTTGAACGACGTTCAATTTGTAAATGAGATTTAATTTTTCTCCGCCAGTATTTGGCTGTAGGAGTCTGTAGGAGTTTGAGGGACCAATCAATATCGATGGCCGGACAGAACATTGCCTTTTATTATATAGGATAGGATGATCAAAATATATACTTTTCTTGGTAAATGACAAAGTCATACTGCTATAAATAACTCCGAAAAAATTCCCACTATCTACGCTAAATGAGATTCTCAGCAATCAATTTAGTGCGTTTGGTGTGAATTATGTTTTGGTTTTACTGGATTTTAAATGTTTCTTAAATAAATCTACGCTGTTTTAAAGTGATGGAATAAACAATATAATAGCCCAAGTCACTGGAAGGAAGGAAGGATCCGTAGCGCTATGGCGTAATTTTTTTAGCTTATATTTAAATATATATACAAGTACAAGGCGCGCATCAGGAGGTGTGCAAAATTCTAAAAATTCTAAAAGATTCTAAAAAAATATTATATGACGTCATAGTTTTAGCTTATATTTTAATTTTGGAAAAGAGACCGATGTAAAAAGAGGATTTGAGGATTTATAATCAATATACATAACTAGTGTATTACCCGTAAAAAATGACGGAAGTTAAGTTTTAAGCTGAAATCTATATATTTTGAAAAAATGCACTTTTTAGGGCGCCTACAGCGCCCACCTTTTTCAAAAGCCCAACTAACTTGTCCTTGTTTGATAAATACGAAATATTAAACTTTCTGAAATGTACACAAAGTATTTTATAATAGGGGTTGTAGGGCGCCTATGGCGCCCCCTTTGTTTTTTTATTTTATAAATAACCATCATCAAATGCTCTTTTTACATTGTTCCTTTTTCCAAAATTAAAATATGAGCTAAAACAATGAGGTCATATAATATTTTTTTACAGCGCATCTTTAATTTTCACACATTTTGATGCACACCTTGTATTAAATATAAGATCAAACAATGACGTCATATAATACATTACATCCATACATACATACAGACAACGGGAATTATGAATATTGATTCCCGTTGTCTGTATGTATGGATGTAATTATAGTTAGGTGGCGCTGCGATCGATTTTGTTGTAATGCTGCTAGGTGGCGCTGCGATCGATTTTGTTTTATAGTGCCGCACCAAAAATAACACTTTTCGAACGTTCCGCATAACATTGTTCAATATGATAATAAATGAATCAAATAAAAATACATGTAAATAAAATTAATGAAAGTTCTGTATTACGTTATTTTTTAATCTAATGTGTATTTATTTTGAAAACTTTCGTCATTTTTGACGGGTGATACACTAGTTATGAAATACGTTGTGTACATCTCAGGAAGTTTAATATTTCTTATTTATCAAACAAGGATACGTTACTTGGGCTTTTTACCAAAAAACAAGTTGGCGCCCTACAGCCCAAGTGGGCGCCTTAGGCGCCCTAAAACCACTAGTATTAAAATATTAGTAAAGCAATTGTTCAGGGGCATGAACAAAGTGTGCCTTGGGCAATCTGGTGTGTAGGTGGGCTAACACTCAAAAAGGATTCTTATCAAGAGCATATCTTAATAACTTAAACAGATTTGCAATTTTCGTTGTTTGGCTATAAATATTTCTAGCTCAGCTAATAATACTAGCGAAGTTCACCTAACGTTGTCACAGCCGCATTAAAGTTGTATTATATATGTGAGTTGGCTTGTCTTCATCTGGTTTATTGAGTTAGTTACCTGTTAAGTTACAATCATCCAGCCACGCGCTATACTCAACTACACAACAGTGTCTTGGTCAACTCGTTAATTTTAAATTATTTTTTTAATCCGCCCGATCTAGGAATCAATTAAAATATCTCAGCTCAAAGATTCTCAGAATGTGAACTGAGGCCCCATATTACGTTATAAAGTATGCTGCTGGGGCGCCGGGAATGTCAAAATACGTGGTGTCTCGCTGACTCGGCACAAATCAACAACTAAAAAATATATAAATGTTTTGCGGAAAATGTTGCATGCGTTCGATTGAACTCCACAATAACGTTTATAATTCAAAGTTTGTCAGTCACTCACTAAGTTTTGTTGTTGTTGTTGTTTGTTTTTTTTAAATTGTCAGCCCAACGCGGCTCAAGGTTCATCGAAGTTCAGCAATCACTTTTTTTTTGAATGGGGTCAAGGGAGGTTATCGTACTACATGTACTACTTTTCGTCAAGATTTTCAAAATAAATTGAGGGATTTATTTCGGTATAAGCACAAAGAATATATCTAAAATAAATTGCACATGTTTTAAGTTTTAAGACTTTATATCTTTATATCACAGATAAAAAGATAACGGAAAAAATTAGAGAAACAAATAATTATTTTGTTTTTACAAAGCACCATGATTGAAACATTGAATAAACTAATGTAAATGAAGTTCGAAAAGTGTTGAACGGGTAGTCTCCGGTACATTAACAAAAAGGTTGTATAAATCATTTCAAAAAACGGTTGTACATGATATAACTAATATGAAACAAATCCCTTACATTATCATTTGCTATTAAAAAGAGATTACTGTCAAAGATTCGTTTATTCCTTAGCTTATTTATTTAAAATAAATATAATGTATCAAATACTGTATCTAGAAAATCCAGTGTTCTTTTAAATTCCCTAAGGCCTGGGGTAAAGCGCTGCTCATTTATTATTATAACAAAATAACTCTCTAATATTCCAAAGAACCCCTAGAGAGGATCAGTGAATTTACCTATTTGGTAAACAAGTTATAGCTTAGGGCCCCCACCTTCTTGAGGCCCCCCCCCGGAATTTTATTTTCATATTTGGCACTGACATAGAATATCTGGACTTCAAAAGGGACACCATATCTGAAATAGCTTACGTCCACATCAAGTCTAAATCCGGCCCTGGAGAGAGGTGGTAAAAGTGTGGATCTAAGAAAGTACTTTTCAGACATCTTTCATGAATTATGAAGGTAGCGAAAAGTTCTGAGGAGGTGAAACCTTACAATATGCATTCATAACAGTTAATATTTTAAATATTTTTAAAACTAACACTATTTTAATTGATGAGATAATGGGAGAATTGGCTTGATGTGGCTCTGGTTTGTGATCATCTCGGAAATACGAGCTCGCTCTCACATACAAGCTAACTCTCACATACGAGCTGACTATCACATACGATCTAACTCTAACTTTAAAATAAACCAACAATTAAATATCGATATGTTTCGCACTTTGTACAGCTAGCAACATTTCTCTTAATTCCAGTATACGTATGTCAAAAGGGCTGTTAAATACTATTTTCTGTTACATAGATTAGGGAATGAAATAGGGCTTCAGCAGCCAAAAAGTTTTTTTTATTTTTCATTCAAGTGTTTTCAATATCCGAGCAAGGATAATAAAAGGCTGGTTTAGTCAGTTTTGTCAGTTTTGTCAATATCAGAATCTATCAACCCATGCTATACACAGGGCCGGATTTAGACTTGATAAGGCCCTAACTTATTTGTGATATGGGGCACTTTAAAAATCCATATAATTTATGTCAGAGCCAAATATGATTTTTAAATATTTTCCCCCCTTCTTATTTAAGCTTACTTGCGGACCAGGAAAATCCACTTGGTGGGCATCATTGCGGTCAGCGGAATACGTGTTTGAGACCACTGCTTTAAATGTTCCATTTCTATTATAAATTGCGAATGAATTATTATTATTTTTTTTTAAATTAATGAACTTGCCGGCAATAGTTGTCGAAATTGATCAGTAATTTCGTTAGTCATAAATACCGGTCAACCGAATATCATTAATTCAAACACTTGCACAATAGCAATTTGTTCTTCGAAAAGACGTGCTAAAAATTGGTTGAAGAGTATAGGACGTCCCGGATGTGCGGCATTGGGACTAATAATACTGCAGTATCTTTAAGACTATATGACAATTGCTCACTCGAACAACTTTTTTAGGGGCCCCTAAGAAAGTGGGTGCCCTCACCTATAGCTTGTGTAACTCATAGGTAAATCAAGCACTGGCTATAAATAGGTCATATAAAAATGTGAACTTAGAGCCCCCGGACCAGAGGCGTAACAACGCCTTGGCATCGGGGCAGTTGCCAAGGGCACTGAGGGCTAATCGTTCAATAATTTATTCTGTATAATTTAGTATTTTCCCTATTTCTCAAGGGCGCCAAACATGAATTAGGCAAGGGGGCGGAAAACCCAGTTACGCTTCTGCCCCGGACAAAAGCATTATATTTCGTAAATTCATAAAACCCCTTTGTATTAAAAAAAAAGAATATTGAAGGCTTTATTTGCTCAGTGTTGTCAAGAAACATTACTCTGTATGAAATGATATGCGAAGCAAAGACTTAATTTTTTTAAACCAAAATGGATTAGGGGCCGTCCATAAAGTACGTCACGCTATTTTTTTGGACCCCCCCCCCGAGAGTACGTCACACTTTGAACAAAAATGTTGTTTTTTATTAACAAAATAATTAAAATTTATTATAAAACAACGTGACGTCACACATGGCCGGGCCCCCCCAATCCCCCCTGTCACAAAGTGTCACACTTTCTTACACCCACTCTCCCCGTCTGGAGCGTGACGTACTTTATGGACGGCCCCTTAGGTTCTCTCGACCTCGAAGGATGAGTCATCAAGTTTTTGCGTAATAAGCTTGTTCTAGATTTATCCACTCGGTAGCCAGCGTTTTAATTTATATATCTCATAAAATCATAAAAGATGAAAATGGCACAATGCGCCGTTGGCCCAAAAGGTATATTTGGTAAAGTTGAAAATCGTTTATATTTTAATGGATACTAGACGCCCCGCAGCCTAGCAAACGCCGCAGACTTGTTCATGGAGAGTTCTTTTACCCCTTTAATGCACTTTTTTACGGTGCCGACCTTTTTCAAAAGCCCAACTAACTTGTCCTTGTTTGATCAATACGAAATATTAAACTTTCTGAAATGCACACAAAGTATTTTATAATAGGGGTTGTAGGGCGCCTATGGCGCCCACTTTGTTTTTTGATGTTATAATTAACCATCATCAAATCCTCTTTTTTACATAGTTCCCTTTTCCAAAATTTAAATATCAGCGAAAACAATGACGTCATATAATATTTTTTTTACAGCGCTATTTAATTTGCACACCTTTTGATGCATTGGTGCAGTAATTTGGTGCGCTGCTTTCTAAAATTAGTATCTGTTGCACATGCAGCTTCTTGTTGCCTCGCAGGGTCCGACCACGAAGAGAATTATATTTATATATATATAGATGTGCGACAAGTTTGTTCAAAATCCATCAATCCTTGTAGAAACATATGCTGAGCAAACCCATATTCTTTGTCTTTTATACGTATGATTCATTGTGATTTTTTTTCCTGTTACTTTTTTCCATATACATTTTTACAATAGACTACCCCACCACTTCCTTGACCAATTATACCGCAGCCCGAGTCTAACTGCTGCATACCCTGCCCATAAGCCTTTAGGAACAGTCATTCCTCTGCCAACCTCACTCCCATTGTTCACAGTGACAGAGAAATTATTGAGCGATACTCACATTCGTCATCAACAACAAAAGCACAAATTGACACAACGGATGAAAATGGGGCTAGAAATGAATTATTTAATGCCAAATTCTTTTGAAATCCTTTTTTTTAAATTTCACAGTAACATGATATAAACTGAGCATCATTAATTTAGTCACCA
The DNA here is from genome assembly GCA_944989445.1 of Ampullaceana balthica. NCBI lineage: Eukaryota > Metazoa > Mollusca > Gastropoda > Lymnaeidae > Ampullaceana > Ampullaceana balthica. The sequence continues at coordinate 414,795 of CALYLW010000069.1, read as the reverse complement.
TGATACTAGATGTTTCGTCAGTTAATAAAGAAACCTCAAGTGACAGCTTATGGGGTAATATGACATAATATTATTATGGAGTTGTTGAAAGTAGGAGAAATATATATATATATATATATATATATATATATATATATATAATTAGGTTTGCGGAAATTAACGATTAATTTATCGATTAATCGTTAAAGAATTTATCGATTAAATATCGATTAAAATAATATTAATCGATAAAAATTCAATTAAAATTTAAGAAAATATTTATAATATTTTTTTTTCAATTTATTAAAAATAATTATTAATAATAATTAATATATTTTTTAACTTACAAACTTCTCCCGCGTATTATTATAATTTATGTAGACGTTCAGATGTACACAAAAAATGGCGACAAGTGACAGCTTCACCAAAATTAAATTTAAGAATATAAAGGGAAAGTTGAGCAAACATGTTGTTTTTAAGCTAACTGTAGAAGATGGTGAAAAAGTTTACTGTGTTCACTGCCGTAAACAATTCGCTTTTAGGGGATCAAATACATCGCTGAGGTACCACCTTCAGCACAAGCATATTAGACAGAGGAAATAACTAAATAAAACAAAAAATGTCAATTACTTGTTTTTGTTCCTTCCCATGAGATGTTCAGTTTAATGACGTCATAAATTTTAATTTTTGGCTTTACTTTAATCGAAATTAACGATTAACTCTGAGTGCATGAAATTTACAGAAAACAATCCACGTTTTATAACAATTATAAATATATAATTACAGGATTTAATGCCTATGGAATTAACTATTATTTATAACAACCATAAACATATCAAATGCAACGAATCATATATTTAAATATATACATGTATGTTATTACCAAGCCCTACATAGGTCAGATTCCAATTGGTCAACGCAGCAGTGAATCGATGAACTAAAATGCGTGTGTGCGTGCGCATTTTCGATTCGGTCCAACGTCCTGAGGCGATCGGAAAGGTTTTGTAGTGATTTCACTGTAGGCAATTATAGGGGCAATATTTAGCCCTGGAAACTTGTTTGTTTAACCTTTGACCTTAGCATAACATTAATTGATGATAAAAATCTATATGTACTTCATTTAAATTAGTTTAGAAATCAATATCAACAATGGTAACTAGCCAAAACATAAAATAATAATACCACATTTCATGACTTGATCAAAAACAAATTATATCTATTTCTTGATATGAAATGACTTATTGAGTAATAGTAAATAGTGAGTACAATGGCAGAATACATAAATACATGAAAATCCGATAACTGCACTATATACACTTTAAAATACCGCAAGCGTATTTCTTGTATACAGTTTTCTATTTGTTTAGTAGAAATATTTTTGAATGAACACATTTAATATTTGAGTAATGCGATGTTGTTTGTATTCAACATAAGGTTTAAGGGTGAATTGTTGGTAACAATGAAGGACGTCTGTGTGTTCCTGAGTTTGTGAAGTGGAAGAAAACACGCAAATCGGACAAAGAAGAATGTCTGTATCTGCATAATTGTCTGGTTCATAGAAAATGTAGCGATGTCAAAGGAGTAGTCTAGTTCTAAAAGGAGATGACGCGTGTAATGTGCGTTCTGTCGGAAATTCACCTAGACACAGCTGACGTGCAAGTAGTCAGAAGTTGGTTTCACCTCCGTACCGTGCTGCGCGGGGCGTACTAGCGCAGCCAGTGAACGCCCATTCAGACAAGTGCCTGCTATTACAGAAGGGTAGTGGTCCTATGAGTAGATAATCCCAGGCGGATCTGGTGAGATCTTTGACACCCCACTTACCTAAATGCCGTCGAGTTATAGATCTGCGGGGTAAAAGGGGTGGGGGTGGGGGCGTTCAAATATTGAAATAATTCATTGACACATATAAAGTGTGCGGGGATATACCAGATTTTGGGTGAATAAATTGTGCTAGAGCAGTGCTCATCTAAGTGGTGGTCCGCGGACCGGTGCCGGCCCGTGGGCCATCCGCTGCCGGTCCGCAGATGTTCTAAAAAAAGGACAGAAAAAATTGTCAGTGTAGGGAAAATTTTGCACCGGTCTCTGGTGCAATGGCAAAAATTCCTGCCGGTCCGCCATACTAAAAAGTTTGAGAAGCACTGTGCTAGAGTATACCTGGCGGAAGGGGGAGGGGAGCACTAATTGGGATACTGAGAACGTTTCATGCCGCCATCGTTTGGGACGCTTTTAACTTGCGCTAAAATAAAAATGAATTTTAAAGAAATTAGCTTAAAAGATAAATAAATAATTAAATTAATAATGAATAAATAAAAATAATTAACTAAAAGAATTTAAAAAAGACAAAGAAACAAATGATCTTATCCTGTGATATTATTGAAATAATTTATGTCATGTCATTTGCAGGCACTTCGTCATCGCGCACATAGAGCCATAGACTGCAGAACCAGTCATTAGCCAAGTTATTTTGGAAAAACATAAAATAACATCATTAAATTGAACAACGTTCTCATTAAATAATATTTCTCGTGTTAAAGGGCGATAGTTTGAAATTAAGAAAAAAAAATAAAAACAATGAACATTAAAACACGATTGAAGGGATTTTTGTTGTTCAAATTATTATTTAAAAAAAAAGAAAAAGGTAAACGCGGAACAGCTGTACTACTGCAAATTAAAAAAAAACAACAACAAAAAAAAACAATACAAATGAGGTACACGTTGGGGGGAATCTTGAAACATAAAAAAATTATAAATTAAAAAAAAACTCAAATAAATTTGCTAATTATGTTTTTCTATGTAGTTAATTTGGAAAGTAAATAATTATTGGAAGATTTATTTGAATTGTGATCTAAGTTATCTGAATTTTAAAACTTGACAACAAATAAGCACGAAAAACTATTAAAGTTATTTTAAAAAAACACGAAAATATTGTCAATGAGAAATTTTATATATACGGCTTTTGTACACACAAAATACCTCTATTGGAAACAGAGGCTTCACTAGTGTTAGTGTCACCTAGTGCGGTAGCTCGTGGTGTCTCCCCCTTACGACTTACCCCATAGAGTCTATGGCATAGACCTCCGAGTCTGCCAGTGCCAAATAAGTGGAACATACAGAATTTTACATTTGGTGTCACCCGGCGCGATCCGCACCAAGTGACGCATCTGATTGAAAATGGGATATATCATATTACCGGTAATATAGTCCATAAGTGAAATATATAAAATTCATCAACATTTTTAAAGTGCTCAAACGATTTGTTTGAAAAAAAAAGACAATTCAGAAGTTAACATAAAAAGGGATTTGATAGAAATACAATGAGTCTATTTACATCTTTATTTCTTGAATTTAACTAAAGAGTTAACACATTGATAGTGTTGTATCCAATGTACAGTTATATGAGAACCATGAATATGTACAGCGATGAGCTTATGAGAAATAGACAAATATTGGCGAAATAACACTGTAACCTAGGGCAGTTGGCTATCGTTAAGAAAACAAGAACGTGCTGTTTCTGGACAGTCGCTGGTCAATTTTGTTGGTCTCGCAGTTGAAATACAAAGACATGTTGTGTCTGTTTATAACGGCCCCGGAGTTCGGGGACCGCGGGTCACGTGGCATTATTTTGACGGCGTCTCTCGAGGCCAAGGAAGGGTCCTCGCTGAAGTAGTTGAACGGCACCAGGAAGAAAGACTGAGTCGTCCCCACAGTCCCGGTGGTCGGCACATTCTCGGTCTGAGGAATGTGGTAACTGCCCAGTGTGATCCACGCTACAATGTCCTGCAGGATGAGAGAATAGAAACGAGGTGTCAGTATTTACATGATTAGTGGAATACGTTTTAAATGCAATAGCGTTATGATTAACGCAAAGTTACCGAGGTAACAGTTGGTCGGTTAATCACCTAACAAATGATACCCGATATACGTGCTAAAATCAGAAGCTAAAAAAAATGCAATGAACGCTGTTGTGCGTATTGTTTAATTTTTTTTTAACGGAAATTGAAATATCAATTTAATGGACCCCGCGGTTTAAAAAGACGAGTTAAAATAAAATTAGATTAATCAAGTTATATCTTGACATTAGATTAAACGAACAGCCATCATTTAAGTAAACTGTTTCTTTTTAAAAATTAGATACTTTAGCAAAAGGCCTTGGAGTTAGCCCCCATTAACAAACAAAAAAAACACAAAAAAATAAAGATAAAAAAAATATTTAAAAAATCAACAACAACAAAACAAACAGCGCCACCATGTGTGTAATTCTAATTGCTACTTCCCTGTTGAGTGAAATACATTAAATTTAAGAAAGAGGATGGGAAAAGACGTTCTATTAATTATGGGCTGTTATGTTGCGTACAATTTTCTGGACACAGAATCTTGATAATAATGAATCGTTTGCTTCAGATGTTCCACTACTCATATCTTGTTGTTGTTCATGATTTTATAATCTTTAATATAAAACAATTTCGGGATTGCCTGACTGGCAATGCAGTAAATGGAACATAAATAACGGTGCCGAGACGCAGTTCACTCACTCTCTCTCTCTCTCTCTCTCTCTCTCTCTCTCTATATATATATATATATATATATATATATATATATATATATATATATATATCAAAGTTGGGATTCTGTAGATTGGCACGTACAGATGTAACTTCCAAAAATAAGAACTCCGTGAACTCTCCGACAATCCCTAAACCACAATCTATTGCGTCATTCTAAGTTGCCCGAGTGCGGCCAAACTTGATTTTTTCCCCCCTTCAAATTATAATTTAATTTTTTTTCTTTTGTGTATGGGAATTTGTTCAAGATTAAAACCTACGTGACCTGACGTTCAAAACATGTTTTAGTTGTGCTTGTTTTGTTGTTGTTTTTTTGTTGTTTTTTTTCTTCTTTCTTTTTTTTTGTGGAGTGGGTGGTATGTAAGGAAATGTGATAGCCTCAAAACTAGTCAGGAATCGAGAACATTCTTTGTTTTATCAAAAGCGGTGAATGGTGTTTCAAATTTTATTGTGAGAAAAGTGAGGGGCGTAGGAAGAATGAAAGCTGAAAGGTCGGGGTATCCTGGGTCGTTTTGTGGGAAGAGCAATAAGAATGTAAGACAAACAGAAACATAAAATTATTTGATACAATATCAGAATATTGAAAGAAAAACCAATTTCTTCTCGTGTTCAATTTTTCCCGTAAGTACAATAACGTAATTCAGTATTCTTGGAAAAAAAGGTATAAATTATGTTTGTGAAATAGTATGAAATAAACTTTTCGATTACTAACAAAATATAGAGCAGCTGAAATGTATAAACATTCAAGTGCTGCAGCCATTAGCGTAAATGAAAGCCCGAGGCAATGTTAAGGTAAATAAAACTATCGAGAGATATTTGTTTGTTTGCTTTAAGCAGCTGGTAATGTCAACCTGCCCCTGGCAAGATGATAGTTCCATTTGGTTGTAGTTACAGGTAGCATGGTTGGCTGTTGTTGGGCAGGTGGCATGCTTGGTTGTGGTCGTTAAAAATTAATTTAAACACATTATTTTGGGTTAAATTAAACACTTTTCAGAGATCTTTTTAAAAAAAAACGTTAACATCTATTGTAACTAAGAATAAAAATGTGTGCAAAATTTCAAACTATTTGATCACCAAGAAGTATGAGTGAATTTCAATTTTAAGTTTCGGCACTGGTAAACAGAAAGATTGACATGGTTATGAAGTTATATAAAATCGTTCGAAAAGAATAACAATGCAGTTTTTAACGCAATTTCCCTTGGGAGTAGCGTTTATACATTTGAAATGTCGGTGCACTGTTCGAGCTTGCACATGCAACTCCTCCTGAACCATATGAGATAGAGGGTTCGGGTCTTTTGCAAATTTGTTAAGGAGGTCCCAAGGATGTGCAACGGCCAAACCAATACCGAAAAGGTTTACTGGATTTCCTGGAAAATAAAAAAAACCCGAAAAATATCATTATTTTGTCAATTTCTCACCCACCATAACAACGCCAGACAATAGCTTATAATATTTAGAACAATGTTGGAGAAGGAATCTTTGAAAGAATCTCTTTTCGTTCGACTCCCGTAATTTTAGCAGTAATTTGTAGAAAGCAATTGTTTTGTTTACTTTCAGAATTATTTATTTGAAATGACTTTTAATGTCATCTAGAATGATAGTTAATGGGGTTTTCCAGCTTTGTGAATGCTAATGTCAGACTGTTGTGTTGTGCGCGTTATATTGACACATTCTTGGTGTGACGCACCGTGAGGGGATATGACGTCATATTGTGTTTATTGTTTCAGAAATACTTATTTGAATCGACTTTTAATGTAATCTAGAATGATTTCCCTTGAATAAAAAAAAATCAGAAATTTTTTGTTGGAAATTGCGTTTAAATACTCATTCGAGTTTTTATTACTTGTTTTTTTAAATGTTATTCTTGTTTTTGTTTTTCCTTTCCCCACGTGATTCATAACCCAAAAACACTGAAGAGAGAATTTTAGAATAAATAATGCTAAAGCTTTGTACTGTCGGCATGTATGGAGCAAGGCCAACGTGGTGTCTACACCTCAGTTCAATCAAACACTTTGGAAGTAATTCCCCACTGATTATATTTTAAGTATGTGGTACATAATTGCAACTTGTGTGGTTCTTAATCGCAACTTTCATCATCTCAAGAATCATCACCATTCCAAAAATGCAATGGGGATAAAACATGTAATAATTTAAGTCTATTTATTAGTTAAGCAGTTATATTCCTTTTTAAATACTAATTAAAAATATATAACATTATAAAAAGTCATTATTTTAAAACGAAAAGTCACTAAGTGAAAGTCATTACAGTGTGTGTGGATGGCTAGTATATATCATAATTTATGAACCCCTGCCTAACAATGAATAAGTCACTAGGAGGGAGTATCATAGATTCGGTGCGGCATGGGGCCAAGAGATATGTTTACGTCTGGCTCCTTTCTGCCTTTCTTTTTGTTTGGCTGGCTGGTAATAAATTCCGACAGGGTGGAGCCGGCTAGCACAGGAATCACGTGCGACCTTCATAAAATATGCCTCGAGGACAGCCTTAACACTTTCAGGAAACGCACAGATGAAAAAAAACAAAACAAATGAATTTTGATGATGCAATGTATGTCATTGGAGCCAACGCTACGATTTACAGGAGTTCTTAGAATGTTCAACTTGTCAATGGAAAGATTTTCAACAGCCTCGGAAAAATAATATGGCATTCTGAAAGTACTACAAAGTAAATTGGGACATCGTTAATGTTAAGTAACTAAGTTAATTTAGATTTCTAAAGGATTCTTTAATTTATTTTAATCTTTTCAAAGCCCTTATAAACTTTTAAAACTTTAGTTTAAGTGTACACGAAGTAAAATTCATGTGGAAAAAATGAACTATAATTAAGTGCACGAGTAAATTCCACGGGATTAAAGTAGCAAGAAATAAATTGAGACAGTAAAATGCGGGAGATTATAGTCTGCTTGCATACATTGCATCAGAAAAAGTGCATCTTGCACTACAACATAATACATTTCGTTAGAAAAGAATAAAAAGCAATTAGCCCGGCAATTAAGTTATCAAATATAAAACACAATAATAACTTGCAACAGACACAGTTGCGATTGGCATATGTTAGTCGCTTTGTTTGATCATACTTAGAGTGTGGACTACATATTGGCCAGTACGTACACATGTTGAACATAAAGCAAGCTATCGATACAATGTTCGGGTTTTGATTGGTCAGCTCTCAAACGGTTTTAGGCCTATCGCGTGACTAAAAGTAGACCATTGACTTAGGAATGTCCAAGAATAAATCCGACATTTAAAAAAATCGCGGACAACATAAAAGTGAACCTGACTTAACATATTGTCCATGAGTAAAACAACGGGGCCTAATCCAGGAATTTTTTGACTTCTAAATTATGTGTCTGTCAGATGGCAGAATAATAGAGAGCGTAGGACAGAATTCTTTTGTGACTCTTTTATGACTTAGCAGATTTGTACAGTGTCCCTTAACTATGTGGATCATGGCAACGTATTCTAGACCCTCCGCGCCCACCCCCACACCTATATTACAAAGATCTTAAACTGCACCTGCCAGAGCGGTTCAGACAAGAACATTTATAATAAAATAAAAGATAATTACTTCAAAATCTTAGTGCTCGAAAATGTTATGTGTTGAATTCTAAAAGTAATTTTATAATTTTTATTTTGAATGCGAGTCTGTAGTGTTTAAAAAAAAAGAGTAAACACAACTTTAAAATAAAAATGTGACTTAGCTGATCTTGCTGATTATCCTGAACTGCCACCTAATTAATATTTAATACTGTTTATTTTTGACCTACCTTATCCAAGATATCTTCATCGTCTTCCCAGTATTTTTTGAAACTGACCACCGGATCCTTAGCGTCCCACATGGCGAACATGGAACTGCTGGACATCTCGTCATCCTTCTGCCTGGTTACCGCCATCTGGTGTCGCCCCCAGCTGACGGACGGTTCGAATCCTACGCCCTCGGGGAGAATGGCCTTTGTCATGCCCTTGTGGATTAGCCTGTACGACCGAGTGTGGCCCAATTCCGAGGCTTTGTTTCCGGAAAAGAGGAGATACTTCGGGTGCTGGAAATCAAAGTTGTAAAGGGCCTCCTTCTCCGTCCGCTTGTCTTCCCCGTGGAAATAGTTCTGCGTGTGGCTGCGCGTAGGATCCTCGGCCCATACGTTGGTCTTCCTCTCGGTGCCAATGTTCAACGTCTGAAACCGGTTGTCCACGCCGTCAATATCTAAGTCGGCCTTAAAGTGAAAGAGGTGATGGTGAAGTCCTGCGATAACATTCTTACTTATGCGGGTACCAAACTTTTCCTCTTCAGGATAGTAGAAACTCGTTGCTAAGTAACCCGTGGCGCTGACCTTGACCTCGATAGCCCCGTTGTTGTGGAAGACGAAGTCAATCACGTAATCGTAGTTAATGATACATATATACATACGGACTACTAAAACGTAGTCGATTAGACCGCTGTAGAACGCCCCTGACATCCCGTAGGCCCTGTGCCGACGCAGAGGCGTCTCCGGGCTGTGTTCAAATATGCACATGGAGTTTTCGAACCGCCGGGTCCCCTTGTCGTTGGAAGTGTAGATGACGGCATCGAGCATGGTGGCATAATCCGGGCAGTCGAGACCCGGCATCATGCCCCTCATCCGGGTACCAAACAGCCCGGCGCTGTCTGCGTAGTACAGCATGCTGGCAGCAGGGGAATGGCCCGAGTAGAGCACAGCGATCTCCTGCATGCTGAGTTCGTAAATGATCCTATCGCCCTTGTATCGTATATCGAAGAACTGGGTGCCGAACGTCGGGGAAACCCGCAAATTGAACCTCCAGTCCATGTACTGGACAAGGTTGCCGCTCACTGTGTAGCGTGGCCCTGCGGGCTGGACTTGTTGTGGGGGAGGCCGAGTTTCATGGGGAACCGGGACACCGCGGAGGTAGACTGCACTGTACTGGTCCTCTGTGGGCAGAACGGGGAACGTTGTCCTGGTTTTATTGATGACGTTGCCGGAGTACTTCTCTAGTAACTCGTCAATACTTTGAAAATGCTGGTTGGCGTAAAATATCTTTTGGATCTCCCACTGTCCAGGATCGGAATCTGTTGTATCAACAAGGAACTGAAAGTCCAACGGGTGCAGCGTGTAAAATTCTAAATCGTATGCGAACCAAAACCAAGATTTTCGACGCCCTGGTTCCAAAAAGCCGCTGGACACAGGAGTGATCATAAACCGGAGGCACTTTTTGGAGCAATTGTCCAGCGTGGCATTGTAGCTTTCTTTCAATAAGTGTTTAATTCTACCTAAAATCTTTGGCAGAACATGAACTCGGAACGCCTTGATTTCATATGCAGAGAAAGGTCGAACATTGTATGGGATCGATGTCTTTCTAGAGTTTGTCTTCATTAGAGTCATACTTTTTGGATTTGGCAAAGGACCTACAAGATATTCCTCCACCACGGGCTCTTTCAACCCGCCCCTGAATATAAAAGCACGCGCCATTCGCCGAGGTTTGGGCCCCTTGTTATCGAGGTACTGCAGAACCTCTTGTTTCGAAGGAGTAATCATCTCAACGAGGTGGATGTAATTGCTGTTGAGGCTGGCCTTCTCGGGAAGAGTTAGGTTTAAATGTGTTTGCCCGTGGATAAAGTCTACGACGGTCTTAATCTCGTAATCGTGGAGGTCTGAGAATACGCTGGCCCGGCCGTTGTAAAGTTCCAAGCTGTCGATTCTCTCTTGAACGAGGCAGGTGTCCTCGACGTGCACCTCACCATTGGACACTTTGAGCAGCACCGTTAGAATGACCACTGTCAGCGTGAGTAGCAGGCAGACCAGGGTCAAGATGGCTGTTAATATTTTCAGTGAGCCTTTCGGAGAATTTGATTTCAGGAGTGAATAGCTGAAAATAAAAGAAACAAGTCTCATTGTGATCGGTGCACGGTGAAACAAGTCTCACTGCGATTGGTGCACGGTGAAACAAGTCTCACTGCGATTGGTGCACGGTGAAACAAGTCTCACTGCGATTGGTGCACGGTGAAACAAGTCTCATTGTGATTGGTGCACGGTGAAACAAGTCTCATTGTGATTGGTGCACGGTGAAACAAGTCTCACTGCGATTGGTGCACGGTGAAACAAGTCTCACTGCGATTGGTGCACGGTGAAACAAGTCTCACTGCGATTGGTGCACGGTGAAACAAGTCTCACTGCGATTGGTGCACGGTGAAACAAGTCTCACTGCGATTGGTGCACGGTGAAACAAGTCTCACTGCGATTGGTGCACGGTGAAACAAGTCTCACTGCGATTGATGCGCGTTAAACAAGTCTCACTGCGATTGGTGCGCGGTGAAATTAAATCAAGCATAACGCTGAGCGGATTTTTGAAATCTGTTTTGTGATGAAATTTTAATTTTATGATATGGGTGATGTATTTTTTCTTAAATTTTATACCCTAAGTAAAACCTTTGAAAATACTGAAATGGTCACCTTCAACACCACTCAAGTTTAGTCTTCTTTAAAATGTTGATTTTACAAAAACAACATCAACAAGAGAAGAAAATAAACATAACAATAATCAAAAGAGTCTTTATGCCTTCCACCAAACTTCTCTAACCTTACCCCTAAAACGTCATAGCGACTAACAAATTCAACGGAATGTTTCCCGTTTCTTTCGTTACGGATGGAAAGTTTTGAATGTAACCTCCATCACGAGATCTCACCACCTGACAGGATGTCCCTTTAAGATCATTGGACGACAGAAATCCGGCTTGTGCCTCAGTTATATGTTTCATGTCAACACAAATATCCATCTCTGTTACGCGCGTCTATCGTGGATAACGGAACTACAAGGATTGCATTTGTTTGAAAGATATGAATGACATTTTCCATAATATCTTTTAGTGCTAACGTAATGATAAGGAAGTTGCGAGCAAGGAGATTGGTTCTTCAATACTTCAACCATTCATTACAACAAATCTGAGTCAGCAATTCTTTCTGTATATTGAGACTCAAAACCTGATTCCTATATTTACTTTAGTACAGTGGTGCATTAAGCTTGCACGGGGCCCCTGGCTGCAATTCCAGCTGGGGCCCGTCCAGCCACTTTTATTATATAATGTAATAAGTTTTTGGGCCCTTAATTTAGCCTTAAATTATTGGGGGCCCCTGACTATAGCCCAATCAACCCCCCCCCCTTTATCCGCCCCTGCTTTAGTAGCTCCTACTATGCGCTAGTGATATTTTTTTCTCATTAAAGTCAAATCGGGTGATCTAAGATTAAGAGACGCTCAACTTTAATTTGTAAAGTAAATTTAAGTAAATATACATCAGTAAATGTCAAAACGATCAATAATTGAGAAGTGATTATGGGACAGAATTAAATGTGTGGTTCTTACAGCTACTTGTACTATACCTCATTAAAAAATGATGATAACAAATTGTAGTGTCTCTAGGAACTAGTAGTAGGGACCCTGTGGTTTCTCTGACAAAATGGGCTACTAGGAGTAGGAGCCCTGTGGTTACTCTGACAAAATGGGGTACTAGGAATAGGGGCCCTGTGGTTACTCTGACAAAATGGGGTACTAGGAGTAGGGGCCCCGTGGTTACTCTGACTAAATGGGTGAGGGTGGGGTAGCGCCGTTCAAAGTTTTAATGTCCATCTCACATGGCGAATAATTTGTATTAAGGTCAAAAGTATAAGGTTCGTTCCTGTAATGGAACCTCGTGCAAAGTTCGTGCGTGTGATAGTAGTTTGTGTAAGGTTCGTGCGTGTAATGGTATTTCGTGTAAGGTTCGTGCGTGTAATGGAAGTTCGTGTAAGGTTCGTGCGTGTAAGGATTGGGCTTGTAAATATCCTGCTGGTTAGGTTGGGCACTTAAAGGTCCTAAGTGTAAGGTTGGGCATGTATTGGCTGGGTGCATTTCTGGTGCGTATGATGGACGTGCGCGTTGCTTTTACCTTACACAATTGGCGTTGATCCTCGTCAACCAAATAATATTGATGTGAACATGAAATTGAAGAGAACCAACGACTCGATAATCGATTGTCCAAGTCCCCAGCAATGACCTGGGCCATTGATAGCCATCAGAGCAGCCAAGTTTTGTCAAACTACAGGCAACACCTGTTACACCTGGCGGGGGCGAGAAAAAATCTTTAACCCTGACAACCACGACCTGGGATTGCTGATCGTCACGAGTGTTGACAGTTTGTCGGGCGCTGATTGGCTCAACCGAACACACCCTCGGAATGTGATGATGAAATCAGGATACAAGATGCAGTAGTTTCTAGTAAGTTAAGTAAGTAGCGTGTAGTCATCAAGGTTTGTAGAGTAACTTTAAGAAATTATTATAGAAGACGCGCAACCTTGACGACAATGGCGTGGTAGTTGGGCGGGTGTTTGAAGCTGGGTGGATATTGTTGGCTGGGTGGATGTTGGTAGCTGGGTGGATGTTGTTAGCTGGGTGGATGTTGGTAACTTAGTCGGTGGCATTCGAGCAAAACTATTGGTTTTTAAAGACTTTCTATCCACTAAAATGTCCACATCGCCCCGCCCCCCACACCGTTGACCTTCTTGTTTGGTCAATTCAGCCGACCTTGTACTGACCCGTGGTGATGACGTAGTTACAACACCAAAATGCTGGGTCGCGGAAAAGGTTTCAGAGGTAATTACAGAAGGTGATTTGATATTGTGTGTCGTCCACACCTCTCTCAATGACTATTGGTCCTGCTTGCTGAATTTTGGGATGCGCTTCTAGAGGGTGCATGCCTGAGTGGGGTGGGGCGCCAACCTTATTGCTAGTAGATACATTAATTTTAAATAATTCGATGAACGTTTTTTGGGTGTTCCTTCTTACTTAAGATTACATGTAATACTCGAAAATTGTCCCCTGCGACAGTCTGGACACACTTAGCGTCATATTGCCACCCCCTTTCACGGCATTCACGCTCAGATGCCCACTCTCACATTGCCACCTCTGGCATCAAGTCCCGTGATACCACGGCATTCACGCTCAGATGCCCACTCTCACATTGCCACCTCTGGCATCAAGTCCCGTGATACCAATGGTTAAAGTCCATATCTTAGAGCTCCGGTGACATCTATACTAAGATCAACAATTTCATTCAGCGTACCACCTGACCCGCTCCAATTATTTGAGCTATGTTTACCCCCCGCCCGTGTCCCCCGACTACAATGACATTCCACGACCTCTGGGCGGTGGTCCATTGTTTACTGACTACAGAAGTGGCGCGTTTTCCGCAAGGGGTTGACAGGACTCACTGAAAACGACTTGTTGGGGGATAAGGGATTAATTTATTCTGTCTGGTTCGGATATATCCCCATATTGTGTGAAATATTGATGTATCCATGTGTATATGTTTCAACATAGGGAGTGGCGTATTGCTGTTTATGCGTTTGTTTAGGCGATAAGGCCTTAAGAAATCTAGGTAACTTACATAAAGATATTTGTGTGGTCAATCCTAATGATTAACTGCAATTAATAAATCTATGTTCACTATCCTTTTTCTTGACATATCGCAGTTGTAATATTACAATATTTTAAGCAATTTTAAGCAATATTAACAATTTCAAACTTTTTCCCTTTACAAAGCGGGTGGAAAATATAAAAGTAAATCTAATGTCTATGGAAAGATCAGTATTGGTAATTTTCTCGGACCTTGCTTCTTACAGAGACAATAAATATTACGCTACTTTTGGTGTGTCTTGATCAGTTTATGCGTCTCGTGATAAGTTTTAATGCGTCGTGATCAGTTTTAGTGTGTTTTAGCGTGTCCTCATTAGTTGCAGTCTCACCCCCCATTATTTTTACCTCATTAGTTGTAATGTGTCTTTATTAGCCCTTCATCATTAATTTAGCGTTTTTTCAATATGTTTTAACGAGACGTCATTGGATGTCACGTGACATCGTTAGTTTATGTGTGTGATAACAGTGTGTTATTTAGTTTTGAAGTGATGAAAATAGTTCCTAGAACATCGTCAATATTCTTAGCGGTCGTTCATTGTTAAAATGAATTCAGAAGAAAAAAAATTAAATAAATTCTGTATTGACAAATTTTTTTTTAACAGTACACAAAATTATCTCCGAGATTTACTAGCACTAACTTTAGTGCGCCGAGTGGTTCCAAAAGTGGCAATTTCGTGTTCGTGAAGTACATTTGTACCAAAGTACACATTAAAAGCATTTCCAAAAGATAAATAAATTCCCTCTAACGGGAGAAGGGAGGGGTTAGCAAGGGTAACGCTTAAGTCATTACCACCTCAGTGCCATTAATGTTTACATTGTGTCGTCCCACACCCACTGCCTCCCCCTCCCCAAGTAGCTGTGTGGAGGGGCGAGGAGGTGGCCCTATGGGGTTAGCAGGTCAATGGGGTATCTCCCCCCCCCCAGAAGTGTAGTAAAGCTAACCACGCCACGGTGGGTGGAGGGTACTTTTTCTCGGGGCCCCCTGTTTATTTGGGCTTAACGCTTACATTTCAGTCTTTTTCATAGGCGGCGGCTAAGAGTTTTTTTTTCCACCCAAAAGGTGGAGTCAGCGTTAAGCTTGTACATCATAATAGTTTTTAAAAAATTTATTCTAATTTAAATTTGAATTTCAAAGATTTTTGAGGCACGGAATGGGGAAAAACATGGTTTTAAAAGGGGATGGACGGCAAATTTATTTTTAACTGCCTCCACTACGAACACATATTTTATTATTTATTTCGATATTAATGCTGATGAAATTGAACAACCTTCTTAAATTGAACTTATTTTACATACTAGTCGTTTAGAAATGTGCGAATATTGTTATTTTTACTCTAGGTGTCTGGATAGCTGTTAGAGAAACTACTTGTTAGAGAATCCATTTGTTAGGAATCCGTTTCAAATTGCACTTGAGTAATAATGAAAGCTGCTTTACCTTTTGGGTGCGTGGTAGGTCTTGCAGAGGGCACTCTCACCGGACGCACTGGACACAGTGGACATGATGCAGTATCCCGACTGGCTCGGTGGCACTAAGGGACAGCTGACTTGGCCGTTCCCGTTAAATGGCTGTATCATGTGCAAGAAACAAATTTTATAGCTGCAGTAGTCAAGTTATAGAACGAATTATAACGCTGGCCCCCCAAAAAACACAACTATAAAGTTTGTTTTTAATGTAATAGCTGTGATCGTCTCCGATATCCCCTCATTATTTCACACAAGTTCGCGTGATGCAATATTTATAAACGCTGTTTACATTGAAGGGGTATGTGAGGGGGGGGGGCGGTCCAATCATATCACTCTGGTGAAACCAGGTAAGTCACGTGGAGGTGGGGAAAGTAGGGGGTGGGGGTGGGTCAGCGATAAAGGACGTTGAGGGCTGCGGTGTTTCATCATCACTCGGAGCGGGAAAGGAGAGGTAAACACAGAGTTTGTGTCGAGACGCTTAGTAAACACAGCCTACAGGTCAAACTTACTTCAATGTTACACATCTCTAATACACGTTTCTAATGCAAATCTCTAATACGCATCTCTAATACCTATCTCTAATTAAAAAAAATTAAAAATTGATTGCATATATTAAATCTAACATCTCTAACTTAAATGTTTCGAACATTCATTTAACGTTCATATAAATAACCCATTTTCATTTCTACACCACATTTGCAATTCACAATTTTATAACACAGAAAAATGAAATTCAATAGGAATCAACGCCACAGCTTCATATCTTTTGTAAATAGTTTTGCTCATATAGATAATGTTTTTAAAAATCATCCATTGATTCCACACAGCCGTTTACATCACACAACCAGACATTCCGCCGATCCCCTTATTATTAAAAGGGATTTTTGTTTGTTTGGGGGTGTGGTGGCGGGTGGGGTGCTGAGGAATGTTGAATGTCTTATTTCTTACTTATATATATAAATCTAACATTTTAACAAAACGTTCGTAAACTTTTAGTACTGTGTGTCCCCACTTAAATTGTGTGTGTGTGGGGGGGGGTTGGGGGTTGACCCCGAATGTCTGCACTTGCGAATTTTTATTTTATAATTTAAAAATGCCAAGCGGTGCACCGCTCAACGACACTCATCCACGCATACACCACTGTGTACCCTGCCCTCACTAAACAACGTACATATGTTCATTTTAACGGTGTTATTAAAAACTGAGGACAATATTCATGTGGTCTCTTTTTGCATTTTCTCTCTCTCTCTTTCGCCCCCCTCTCTCTCTCTCTCTCTCTCTCTCTCTCTCTCTCTCTCTCTCTCTCTCTCTCTCTCTCTCTCTCTCTCTCTCTCTCTCAATATTACGCGTTACATAAATATGGGATTCCCACCGATTCCCGGGTTACGCTGTTGTGAATGAAAGTAACAGATGTTTCTGTTATTTACTGGAACGTATCAACGATTTTACAGATCAATTACTGTAACTACAAGAATCGAATCGCTTGTTTTGAATAATATGGTCATCGCAACTGCTAGCATTGAGAGTAAGTCATTCAATATGAGTTTTGAGGAGTCCAGTTCAGGAGCTTCATTGTTAATACATTAAAACAGGGGTGGGAAAACCACGGCCCGCGGGCCGCATGCGACCCCTTACGTTGTTCTGTGCGGCCCACAGAAGCCTGCAGCAATATGGGAAAAGTCAATAAATTTATGTTCCAGGTGGATGTGTGTGCTTGATCTGAGGCCGAATTAATTCTGTTCAGATGCAGCCCCTTGTTGCCCCATGTCTTACTAACGCTGCCCTCGCCCTGAAAAGTTTGCCCACCACTGCATTAGAAGTAATTCATATCGGCTCATCTTTTTTTTCAGGGAGTTTGTTATAATTATAATTTGAGGGCCGCGGTAGTCTAGTGGTAGCGCGCTGGACTGCCGAACCGAGGTATACGAGAGTCGCGGGTTCTATTCTCGGTGCTGGCATGGCCCCAGGGACATTGTGCTGGCCAAACAAGGGATTGGTAGTGGTGGCTAAATAAAACTTCTGAACTCTACTTCACCTGCCCCATAGTCCGTCATGGACTGGAAATGGGGTTATTTATATAATTAATTTAATAACGAATAGTTGAGCGTTATTTGTACATTAAATTGTTCTTCTAATTAATCGGGACTGGCAACTGATGTCATGAAGAATTTAGAAAAAGACAAGCCACTATTTTATTTATACCTGCGGCAAATAGTGGGAAGTTTTTCCTTTTTTTTAAAATATACTCGTTCTGAAGCCGAACTTTTTTGGACAAAATCTAGGGGGAAAAGTTGGGGGGGGGGTCGGCTCATGAACGAACGGGCTATAGAACGAGTATATACGGTAGTATTGACAAAGAAGAACCCCGTCATCGTCTCTCGACTAAAGAAAGAAGATAAATTTGATCCAGACCTGCAAACACGAATGTACACAATTTCTGACATTTTATGTGAGCCGGGAGAAATCAAACGTCTTTAACACGTCAGTTTAATTTTTTTTAAATATATCAAATGGGGGAGGGGGGAGTGCTAAGTTATTCAATAAAATCGGTTTGATGGGAGACTCTGACATTGGTGTTACTGATGTCACTGAGATGAAAGGCCCAATCCCTATACGGATATTTTTGCGCATCTCGCGGCGCGCCTTGTCAACATAGTTTCTACCAAGAACGCATTGATCCTATCAAATAAGAGCCAACAAAATTTTACAGGCAAGAGATTACAAAGCACTTTATCTAACATTGAGACACAAGCTTGGTTGGAATTTGTCAAAAGTAGTATAGCTAATATTGCCGGTCGAAGCCCTGGCAACTGGCAATAACAATAGTAATATACAAATAAAAGTCTTTCAAATGCAATTCCGTTGATCATTTAGGAAACACATCTCTATTAAAGATGTTATACTTTATTTCACAGGAAAAGTTCATCGTTGAATGTTTTGCGTTTTTTTCCATTTTCATATCTATATCAATGTCTTACGTATTCTAGCGGTATGTTCTTTCTCCGGCTTACAGGGATTTTTACATTGAAAACGATCAATTCATTGAAACAATTCTATTTGTTAACATTTCTGATATGCCATTAATTTTTGAGCGAAGAAACTTTGGGCCAACTTCACGTGGAGAGGGTTGCAGAAATCTCTACCCCAACCCTACCATTGCCACTGATTTAATAATGCTTTATTTTTTAGAGCACAACAATGTGAGGGAGTAGAGAACCCTTGGAGATATGATGGTTAACAACACTTTTAAAAAACGCTATCCTCTTAAAACTTGTGTCCCCCACAAAATTATCAGTCTAATCATAAATCTCATTCAACGTCACCCCCCCCCCTTTTTTTCCAACCATAATATCACCTTATACTCTGACCTACTGCACTTTAAAAAGCGCTCTCTGTGGAGCAGGAAAAAAAAAGCGTTTCTTGATGTGGTTGTTCCCCGTGTCCCACATAGTTTGACCTCGTTCTATCTCCATCAGAAAATAGCCTCCAGGATAAAACAAAAAACTTTCCTGTGCACTGACATTTTGGTTGCACATTTTGACCTATGTAGAACATTGGTAGAAATATATATATTTATTGCAATATTTGTATACATATTCCTGTATTTGTAAAATTATTTTTTCCTCTGGTGTTGGCGGGTGATATTTCTCAGCTTTAAAAGAAATTTCGGTTTGTGCAGGGAGCATCTAGATTTAATATATATATATATACATATATATATATATATATATATATATATATATATATATATATATATTTTTATATATATATATATATATATATATATATATATATATATATATATATATATATATATAATATGATTTAAATTAAATTAGAGACTTGAAGGTTATTTGAGGAAAATGTACCGGTTCCATTTCGTGCAATAATAGCACTACGGGCCACCAATTCAATCAACAAACATTCGGGTTTGTAAATAAAGTAATAAAATACAAATCGTCGACTAATGCACGTCATAAAATAAAGCACAAGCGTCTGAATCTGCATAAGCTCTTAGTTTAGAAGTCAGACAAGCTAAGCATATAATATTATCCTATAATCCTATACCCAATGAATTCATTAAATCGTTTAAAATTTAAAAAAAAACGCAATTTAAATGAAGAGAACAATCTCATATTAAGTCTCATTAAATTTAGAATAAATTCCACAAGTTTACCTTTCGCCTTTGTCTTTTAATCAAACAGCGATAAATACAATTCTTACTTCTCTTGAAATTGTCCAGGTTTGTTGTTTGTTTTGTGGGGGGGTGTTCCTCTGATAGGAAATAAACGTTTAGAACCGAGCTTTATATCCTTGGGGTGTATCAGAGGAACATGTAGATCAATTTCTATTAATAACAATAATGTTTACAGACATATGGAAAAAAAAGTTTACACATCTTCTGAATGTGAATAATCAATTTCAACTACGCATATGCACCTATCTGAAATTAAGAGTTCTTTATAAAAAATATTTTTAAAAAAAATACGTTGGTTATATAACTACTCACCCACACGCTTGGATCTCATTGTCATTCTCGGGTCATAGGCGTAGGTTATGAAGGTTAAGTCACGTTACTGATATAGCCATACATGACAGCGGCTGGTTTTTTTAAATAAAGTTTATCAATTCTGACTCTCTGTCACGGACAGTCAAATATTTAATCGAATCTGACCCTGATCCTTCTATACGACCTATTATCATTATTTATGTTATCTCACAGACGGCTTCATGGAACGCATGCCATCTTTACCCCCCTCACCACCCCACGCCCCATGCTAAAACAGTATAGCAACTACAACTGTCATCTCTGAGGTCTGACTTGCCGTCCTCGAGAGGTGATGGTTACGCTTATGTTAAGTGAAGTTTTATGACCAACCGGCAGTATTTAACAATGACCTGCTCACCAATCACCAATCATAATCTCCAATAACCCAGTCAGTGACCCCGAGATGACCGTTGAATTCCCACCAGAGGTCAAATCGATATCGATCTTCTCATCATAATTCTGTATTTAGCGAGACATAAGATATTGACCCGGATGTACTTGGGCACTGAAGGAAACAGTTAATGTAAATATATGAAGTGATTAATGGCGACTGTCAAGGTTTACCCATATGATTAATTCAGACTTTTGATCAAACGATGCATTAATTACCAGAGTAACATCAGTGAACACACTGCATTAATTACCAGAGTAACATCAGTGAACACACTGCATTAATTACCAGAGTAACATCAGTGAACACACTGCATTAATTACCAGAGTAACATCAGTGAACACACTGCATTAATTACCAGAGTAACATCAGTGAACACACTGCATTAATTACCAGAGTAACATCAGTGAACACACTGCATTAATTACCAGAGTAACATCAGTGAACACACTGCATTAATTACCAGAGTAACATCAGTGAACACACTGCATTAATTAAACAGACGACAGACTTCATACATCACTGAGAAGGGCGCAACAGTAGCCGAGGCGGCATTATTAAATAGACTGCACCAATTGCTCAGATTGTATGACTCGCTCAGACTGCTTCAACTGCTCAGACTGCATCATTAGATAGCATACATCAACTGCTCAGACTGCATCATTAGATAGCATTCATCAACTGTTCAGACTGCATCATTAGATAGCATACATCAACTGCTCAGACTGCATCATTAGATAGCATTCATCAACTGTTCAGACTGCATCATTAGATAGCATTCATCAACTGTTCAGACTGCATCATTAGATAGCATTCATCAACTGTTCAGACTGCATCATTAGATAGCATTCATGAACTGCTCAGACTGCATCATTAGATAGCATTCATCAACTGCTCAAACTGCATTATTAGATAGCATTCATCAACTGTTCAGACTGCATCATTAGATAGCATTCATGAACTGCTCAGACTGCATCATTAGATAGCATTCATCAACTGCTCAAACTGCATTATTAGATAGCATTCATCAACTGTTCAGACTGCATCATTAGATAGCATTGATCAACTGCTCAGACTGCATCATTAGATAGCATTCATCAACTACTCAGACTGCATCGTAGGATAGCATTCATCAACTGCTCAGACCGCATCATTAGATAGCATTCATCAAAACTGCTCAGACTGTATCATTAGATAGCATTCATCAAAACTGCTCAGACTGTATCATTAGATAGCATTCATCAAAACTGCTCAGACTGTATCATTAGATAGCATTCATCAAAACTGCTCAGACTGTATCATTAGATAGCATTCATCAAAACTGCTCAGACTGTATCATTAGATAGCATTCATCAAAACTGCTCAGACTGTATCATTAAATAGGCTGCTCGGACTTAACGTAATCCAAGTCATTTGTTATTGACAGTTAACAATAAGATAATAAAATTTCCACTGTTAAGACAATATTTAGAGAGATAGAGAGAGAGAGAGAGAGAGAGAGAGAGAGAGGGGGGGGGGAGAGAGAGAGAGAGAGAGGGGAGAGTGAGAGAGAGAGAGAGATAGAGGAAGAGAAAGGGAGAGGAAGAAAGAGAGAGCGAGTGAGAGAGAGAGAGAGAGAGAGAGAGAGAGATAAAGGGAGAGAGAGAAAGGGAGAGAGAGAAAGGGAGAGAGAGAGAAAGATGAGAAGAAATTTTTATACTATTTTTACCGTGACAAAATAAGCCCACGTGTGTATTCCTAAACTCATCATTAATAAAACAAACCCGTAAAAACAAAGTTTTTGACTATAAATCCCTTATATATGAGACATAACTAAAAGTATTGATTATGTTCAAACGCGACAAACATTTACAGACTGAATCTGTCTTAACTCTCCTTGCTAGCTCAGCGTGACACGTAAAATGTAAACAAAAGCACGCCGGTACATCGACGGACGGCGTCAAGGCGTGAACTGAACTGTCACGTGAAAAAAACCCAATAAGAAACCGTGCAATTGAATTACATACGTGGTATAGAGATAAAATAAAAATGCATTAATTTAATTACGGTAAGTTCGATCGATCTAAAATCTTGATACGATGCATTGTTAGGTGACACGAGTCTATGTGCCAAATTTCAGCTTGATGGCATCATGGGAAAAGGGTCATTTTTGACTTTTGTTTTTCCGCCCGACGTACGAAGAGATGACGACAGACAGAGAGAGAGAGACAAGATTTCGAAGTTAATATAAGGGATTTAAAATCTAAATATTTATTTTCAATTTTAAATAAGTAAAAATGTTCTTGCCCAGTTTTAAGCATGAGACGATGAAGGATTTGTAAATGCACAAGAAAAATTTCCCACATATTTTTTAAACCAAATTGTTGATATGGCAATCACGTCGATGGACAATCACTTTGAACAACTACGAATGCATCATGACTCGTTTGAATTTCGTTATAACTTTCATCAATCACATTAAAAAAAAATAAATAAATAAAAAATTGATCTACTGAATTGCAGTATGAATCTGGAGAAAAAGCTCACAGCCTGCGAAAGTAAGGACCTTGATGGTTTCATGCTTGCTGAAGAGTTGCGATCATTGAGTTACATAACTTCTGCAGTCATCTACAAATATCCTGTTATGATTTCACATTTGATTTCAGTAAACAAGCGCTATAGTGACTTTCCTAACACACACAGAGCACCTCGAATACTTCTATCTATTCCTGTCACTGTGACTTCCGGAGAAAAAGTTTTTTTTAAACTAAAACTTATCCCTATATATCAAATATATATTGCGTCTAAGCGCGTCCGTCCGTCAGTCAGTGAGTAGCCCCTATGCAGGGTAACTCCCGATAATAAAATAAATTATTGAAAATTAAGACATAAAAAATAATAAACATTGTGGTGTTGAGATTAACAAGAAGGCGTTTCTCGCCATAAAATATTGTGACGTGACGTAATAGTTTGAGCTCATATTAATTTGTAAAAGTGAAACAAGTAAAAAGAGCCGTGGTTAATTTAATGTGATTTTTTCTTATGTTAATATCCCTCTGTGTGTGTGTGTGTTTAAGTATGTGTGTGCACGTGTGTGAATCAGTGAGTGTGTGTGCTTTTGTTGTGAACTAAATGTGATGAAACGGTTTATTTTTATGTCTGGTAATGTTGCACCTCTAACAAGACTACGTATATCTGTTTTTAAAAAATTAAGGAATTAATATTTGTTTGCAAATTACATCTTTACACTGTTTCCTTAATGTATTTCCGAGATGTATTTTATCCAGCCGTTCGAAAAATTGCTTGCTGTAATCTTTCTCGAGATGTCTACATTTATGTTCAACGTTAATCAACCAAACGTTTTGTTTGCAAACCATTGACACTGTTTTCTTTAGCGTAATATTTTAACAATATTTATATATTATTATTTTCTTTATTATAAAATACACAGTATCATTTTACCACTATTCGTTATAGTATCCTTATATATGCTTTAATTTAAATACTTTATGTATTTGACATCTTAAAAGTTAGTTATAAATAATCAAATACTAATAATGTATTATATACGTTAGAGATAGAAGGCACATGAGTGAAACCAGATTCCAACCCAACACTATAGCTGATAGCTTAGCCACTGTTAATATTCTTTTTGCATAAATTAAGCTAAACAGGATAGGTAAATTAAATTTATAAATAGAAAAATGTACAGGAAACGCAGGGGTGGATTAAGACTGCACGGGGCCCCTGGCTGCAATTCAAAATGGGGCCCTATCCAGCCAGCGTCCCTTTAAATAAAATGATTGCTAGCAGCTAATATAAGATTTAACTTGTAATTAAATAGTTCTCAAACTTTGTCTGTACTACGGGATCGGCCTTCCCAGCCAAAAAGATTATTCATGAAAAAAAAACGAATACGAAGAAATAACTGTTTGCCGGTATTCTAAAATTGAGTGTAAAAACACAATTAAAAAAAAATAAATGAAAATGCAAATGAAAAAATTATTATCCCTAGCGGGAATCGATCGCGTCACCATTTGCACCGTAGGCCGAGTTTCTTCCACAGGACCACACGAACTTGACGAAATATGTAAATTAAAAAATATATAAACAATATTCTTTAATATTTTCACTTATTGAGCCTATAAAATCAGGTTTTTATAAAATCTGGTCCGAATAGCGATCAGATTAAGAGATAAGATTTTATTAATTTTTTAAATTTATGATATTTTCAGGAATACATGCAAACATTTCTCCACCTTTATTATAACATATACTAAATTTGGGGGCCCCTAAATCATCGGGGTCCCTGGCTTTAACCCGTTCAGCCCCCCCCCTTAATCCGCCATAGAGGGAACAGCATTTTAGGGATTAATTAAAGCAATGCCAATGTTTCTTAGCTGGGAGATTTATTTTCTTTCGGTGCTTCAATAGTTTACATTATTTTTTTCTGGAACGATTGCTTTATAAACTGCCCCAAAGAAATAGATTGATTGAAAAAAATCGGTACTGTTAAAGACAAAAATGGATTTTATAGAGGAGTTTTATGCACGCACCTAAGAATGTGGGTAATAAGTGGAACAGCTATTTTTATATTCAGTGGCAACTTGCTGACCTTTCGAAAGGTACCTTTTATTGGTCGGGGTATGAGTCAATAATATCGTCCAACCCTGGGTGGCACAAACACTATAGCTTAGCAACTGTTTTTATACTTTTGCATAAATTAAACTAAACCAGCAGGGTAAAGTTTAAGCCCAAACCTTGCGATTAAAATGTTTCTTTAAAACAAAAAAACCCCATACACACATTACTTAAGCATCAATATTCACATAAATAATATCTGGCTCATTAAAAAAAATATCCTATTCGTTTGACTATGGTCATACTTAGTCTTGAAATAGATATAATGTTTTGGAGAGCTTTTGCCATGAAAAAAGTAATACTAAGAAACGTATTTAAGAGCTAACGAAAGCTAAAACATTCATTAAAAAATAGTTAGATTTCTAGAACAATGCGGTTGCGTGGCACACACTTCGGGTATAAACTGTACTACTGTTCTTTAAGATGTACATTGTACATATATTTAGTGTAAAGACATATCGCGGGTATTACGACATATATATAGGTTCTAGCTTAAAAAATTGCGTGCTCTAGCGAAAAATTAATGTCATTTTATAAGCTAAAAAAAGCTACAATGAAAAAAATACTTACATATAAATACAAAGAAAAATAAAAGAATAATTCATTAGAAAATCAATCTGTTACAACTTAGAAAAAAAAACACAACTTTTTTGTTTTTGTGTTATTATTCATGTGAAAAGAAAATGTGTCTTTTAAACCAATAAACCCTATTTTCCACCCTCCCCATGGGCATACATATTCACATAAATATTATCTGGCTAAAAAAATGGCATATTCATCTTGAACTAATTTAATACTTAGACAATAAAATGGAATAGGTGTTTTGGGGAGCTTTTCCTAGAACCAAAAGAATCATATGGAAAGATATTATTTTCATGTTTTGATCCATGTGAAAAGAAAATAAGCCTTGCCCATTAAATTTTTGTAACTTTTCAGGACCTTTGTTATTCTGGTAGAGTGCAAAGAGAAAAGCCAGCGTTATTTAAGCAGAAATAAAAAAAATTGATGGGTAATATTTAAATTCATCATACTTTCTATTTTTTAGACACACATATCGTGATTTTTATAAAGAAGGGGTTTGATTTATCACTACCATAATTTCCTGATGCTTTTACACTCATTTTTAAGGGGAATTGTGACTCAAAACCAAATAAAGTTATTTTTATTGTGACTACCACGTAGCATCGCACGGGCATTGCTCTCGTTATACATATTGCGCCTAAGCGCGTCTGTCAGTCTGTGATCGCTATGCGATTGATGCGATTATTTTTTTACCACGTTTTTATTAACTCGCTTTCGTTCCTGTCTGTCCACAATTTTTCAAATCTGCCAACATAAAATTAAACCACTTCTGATAATCCTAGAGATCTCATAATTTTACCACAGATAGATCTTGGATGACAATGCATTGTATCAAAATTTCAGATCGATCGAATGTACCGTTATTAAATTATTGAACTTTTTAGTTTATCTATATATAAGCATATATATGTATTATCCGTCTGCTCTTGTTTACATTACATTCACATGCCGAGTTCACACCAACCCCGACCACATCAACCATGTTTAACATCAAGAGGAGATCAGTCATTTCCAGTCTGTAAATGTTTGTCGGGCAATGCGGATTATATTTGAACATAATCAATACTTCAAAACTCACCATAGCACATACTTAGACTAAAAAGAATAAAATAAATAGAAGTAAAAAAAAAGATTGTTAAAAACCATGTTTTTATTAGCGGACTAAAAAGAAGAAAACAATTTAAAACTTATAAGTTCAAGTAGTTTAGTATGACTAAAAACGTGGGGCGGGTGTTTGGTATAAAAATTAAAGATTTATAATTTAGAAGGCAAAAGAGAGATCTACATATATAAGTGAGAGAATGAATGAACTGCATATATTAAACTTCATAAGCGCCCGCCCCACGTTTTAGTCATATTAAATTAAATTACTTGAAATTATAAGTTTTAAATTATTTTCTTCATTTTAGTCGGCTTATAAAAACGTGTTTTTTTTAAAATCTTTTTTTTTACTTCTATTACTTCTATTTATTTAAATTGAAAATTTAGTCGTAAAATAATGCACATTTTGGTGTCGAGATTAAATGTGTGTATTGTGTTTCTCACCGTAAAATAATATATGACATGACATAATTGTTTGAGCTTATAATAATTTGTGAAAATACTGAAAAGGAAACGATGTAAATAAGATGAAATTTATGCACTGGGTTAAGATTGAGGCTAATTGGTGGCAATATTATTTTTATATAGAGGGGCACCTTTGTGAACTTTTAAAGGTTACTTTTCATTGGTAGTGGCAGGCATCAATAACAATATCATCACTCAACCTGGGTAAAAGGATAAAGTATTGATATTTTTTATCATGCCAACCCTGTAGCGTAGCACGGGTATTGCGCTTGTTAAAACATATATGCGCTGAACAATGATTCAAGATAAGTTCAGTAACCAAGCTATTTTGTCAATTCAGAATGATTTTGCTAAGGATCTTTACAATAACGAACTTTTTTCTGATTTTGCAGCCACCAAAACTCGCAAAATGTACCTGTAAGTTGTAAAAACAAGCAGGAAGTAGAAGGTAAAACGAAACCAACGCAAGTGTATATAGTTTATATATGTAACCGAGTGGTGGCAATGATCGTTGTATTATTGTTTATTCTATGCTATGCACACACTCTAACTGAACAGCTAATGATACAACTAACTAAATGCAGGTCGTGAGAATTATAGTTTGATTAACTGTTTATACGAATAACTTCTTTTCTTGGGTACACACAGTTAATGATATCTAAGTTTTTGAAACTAACACATGCAGGAAACAGAATATACAGTTTTTCTAAAGTCTATGCCCTACTAACGACTATCTCTTTCTAACGCTGCAGCACTGTCCTAAGTCTCGTACATGTCGCACCTAAATGTTCTCTCCAAATAAGCTCTCTCACTCTCTCTTATATAGTCGGTGAACCGGGAGAGGATGGTTCCGGTCTAGCAGTATTGTCATATACTCTAATCTGTCTAATTCATTTCCGGTCATTGTTAGCTGCTAGGTGCGTGGCGTCATTTATGGACGGCACCTTAGAGACCATAGACCAACAGAAACCAAGCTGAGCTCAACACATTTATCGCAACAAACTCATTCTAGTTTTATTTCAAGGCAACAGTATCCAGATGACCATCTAATGACTTAAAGTACTAACGATTGACACCGACTGAAGCTGTTAATTGCATTTTTAGTTTTTTGTGGAATGGTAAAGTGTCAATCATGAAGTTCCACACGCCAGTCACAGATGGTCACACCTGTCTAATGACTGCATCCCCGGAACTCAGTGATGCAATAGTTGATTACATAGCAATCACGTCAACCTTCTGAAAAATTCTTTGAATGTCATGTAAAATATTTCTTTTATTTGAACACCTAATAAAAATTATCATGTAATTAATTCGTTAAAGATTATTATTATTAACAATGAAAACAAAAACTAAAAACAACACACTTCACATAAATATACTAGTAATTAAACCCTCGCTTTTATATGGTAGTGTACTACCGTTTTGAAAATTTTATTACGTAGGTGAAAATATACCCATTCTTAATTGTTAAGAATCTCTTTGTATATGACGATTAAGTTCGGCCTTCTGGTTGCAATATAACTAAATTTTGAGCTGAGTTTACTCTTAAGAATGCAACTTATAGGTCAGAAATATACATGTGAAATATTTATTTCTATAATATTGTGACAATTTTACGCACGACAAAGAGCACTTCAGAACTTTAAATATAAATTTAATAAGTAATTAATTTAATATACAAGATGTATACCAGGGGCGTCCAAACTTTAAGAGAATAATAAAAATTGACATACCTTGAGTACAACCTTTTATATCTTTTGTTTGTCTTTTGTTTGTAATTTAATTTTTTAATAGTGATATCTTTAGGGAGGAAAAGTAGACAATACATGTTTGATTTTCGAGACTTTTTAAATGTCTTAATCCATCATTTGAATTATTAAAGTTGGATAAATAATGGCCAAATTATGGTATATTTTTGATTTTTTTTATACTAAGTATTTTAAATAAATAAAAATATGTTGAAATATAAGTAGAGCCGAAAATGTTGAGTCAAAGATATGATGAGTATAAAATGTTTTAAAATTCTAAGTACAAAACGCCACATTCATTTCCTTTTCTGAGTTAGCAAAAATACACAACATTATGACATCATATTTTGCCATCGAATGTCATCAAACTTTGTACACCTAACAGCACAGAATGGCATCTGTTTGCTGAAAAAGATATTATATTGTGTATCACTCGCCCCTTTTTTCTATCCCCGCCTCTTTGCAGTATTTGTTTCTGTATATTAGAACAATTACTTGCCAAGTTAAATTACGATTTACTTTATCTCTTTAAAAACGTATGTGAAACAGAGATATAACATTTTACGAAAAAATTGATTTTGGTACCCCGGACACGAAGGAGCGGACATATTTAGTTTAATTCGATGTATAATTTCATTTGGTTTATCAGGTTTATGTGTACTAAATTTGGTCTAGATCTATCGATTATTCCAGTAGCCAATGATTAAATTACATTGGTACCTCGAGATACAAATGCTTCAAGAAACAAAAGGCCGCGGAAGAACTTTTTGTTCCAAGATAAAAAAATAAAATAAATAAATAAATAAAAGATGCGAAAAGCTACTGGAAGAATTTTTTGTTCCTGGATATGAAAAAAATCCAAGATACGAAATAAACGCACAGCTCACAACATTAGAAATAGCGTCATTCAATGTCCCGCCAACAGTTCTGCTCTCCTATTGGTCAATTCCAACCCTATTGCTGTGTCGCCTCTGTGCTTTTCGTGCGCGTCATGCATGCTTTATTTAACGTAGCTGGCTTGGTGTTGGTGTCCTAAATTCGTGAATATTCGTGAAATTCTTGGAAAAGCGTATTTTATGGCTAAGGCTTCAAAGAAATTAATAATTAATAGGTTCAATCGAATGATAAACGTTCACATAATTTGTAAACCTATTAGTTTTTATTTATTTTATCCTGTTTTCATTGTTTTGTTATTTATTTTTTACATTAGTTTTATAATGTGTACTTTTAAGGATTGAAAAACACTACTTTGTTTTTCGTTAGTTTACCATGATATTTTCCTTTTTTAGTGTTGTTGCTGTGTGGCTTGGAACGGATTAGGTATTTTACATGTACATCTTTGTTCGATATACGAAGGATCCAAGATACGAAAGCCACCCCGGAACGGATTAATTTCGTATCTTAAGTTACAAATGTATATAAATTTAGCTAATATAAGAGAGAGTGATATTGCTGTATATTAATTTAATTTAAGTGGTGCTAAACTGTAGTAATGATTGGATATAAGCCTGCACAATTAAAGTCTTATATTCATTGCAAACTTCGTGATAAGTGAGTGAGGGATTAGGCTTTCATTAGTAAAGGAAAATAAACACAATTATGTGAATGAATCAAGAATATGTTAAATATATACCTAAGGAGATTTCCAATCACATATAAGCTTAAAATACTCTTGGTTTTAATTTTATAATTAAATATATAACTATATATTATATATATTACGACTGTTAACGATTAATTGAAATTTAATCGTTAACTTTTGAAAAATTAAAGATTAATTAATCGTTAATTTCGATTAAAGCCGAAAATTGAAATTATGGTGTCATAAGTAACATTTATTAAACGTACTTGTCGAAAATAGAAATAACACTGGAACGTCTTCTTTATATGCCATCTTTTAATCAACAACGCACACAGAAAAGTGTTTGATATAATTTGGTTGAAGTGATGAGCGGGTCTTATTGAAAATATAACCAGGCAAGCTGAACAATCGCTTACAAAGCTTTAGATTGTCTCTATTGAAGTTTCTGATACTGTAGGGCATGTTTGGTTTGCAGGGGATATGTAATCGAAGTGTTAGAACCATGGTAGCAATGTTACCTTTAAGCAGCGCGGCTGCGCAGATATTTGACCGACGCCACGCAGGAGTTTACAATCACCAGGCAGCAGATTTTGTAAAATATTGCACAAAAAATGGACGTTGTGCAACTTTGCACTCAAGTTCTTTTTTAAAAACTTTGCACACGGACCATCGAAGTTTAGAATTAGAGGGAACAATGCATGGTAGGCAAACGATTGCTCTCAATGGACACATAAACTTATCAACATTTTGAACCGTCACGCCAGTCAATAGTTTAAAATCAAAATGTTCGTGTAATCGTCCGGAAATTAGTTTATTTTTATCGGCCGTAATATTTTACTTTTTGACTTCAAGTACATTTATAAGTGGTGGGTCGATTAATCGTTTAAAAAAATTTAATCGATGAAATTTTTAACGATTAATCGAGAAATTAATCGTTAATTTCCGCAGCCCTTATATATATATATATATATATATATATATATATATATATATTAGGGCTGCGGAAATTATCGATTAATTTTTTCGATTAATCTTTAAAAATTTTATCGATTAAATATCGATTAAAATAATTTTAATCGATAAAATTTGATTAAAATTTAAGAAAATATTTATATTATTTTAATTTTTTTTAGTAATAAATAATTAATTATTAATAATAATTTATATATATTTTTTACGTACAAACATCTCCCGCGTAATATTAAAATTTATTTGATTAATCTATGTGGACCGGCAGAAACTAAAAAAAAATTGTGGACCGACAGGAACGAAAGCAAGTTAATAAAAACTTGGTAAAAATGGCTGACACCATCAGCGCAGGGAAACAGGGGAAATAACTCAATACAATTTTTTTAAAGTCAATTACCTCTTTTTGTTACTACCCTTGATATTTTCAGTTTAATGACGTCATAAATTTCTATTTTTGGTTTTAATCGAAATAATCGATTAATTAATCGATAATTTTTCAAAAGTTAACGATTAATTTTAAATTAATCGATAACAGCCCTAATATATATATATATATATATACAGTAGAAGTCCGATAATCCGGCACGTTCGGGACCGGCTCGGTCCCGGTTAATCGAAAATTCCGGTCTATCGGGCGGTGCCCCTTCTTTTTAGTGTAGGCTTTGCCGTAAAACAAATGTACTTTGTTTTTTAACTACATACATACATAAATCGTAATTATAAGAACAATTAGGTTAATAATTAAAATACAAATACAGTATGCAATTATTATTGCTGCAAATACATCAAAGTTTATTTTACATTTCATATAATATATGTACACGTACTATAAGACATATTTCACTTATATTTTAAAAAAAAGTCACGAATGTCTTTTTTGTTTTCTTGACTTTGGGTGTTAATTATAAAATTTATTTCTAATGATTTGGAAATCAATAATTTCTGAAGCACTGTAGCTAGTACCAGCCTCAGTAAAAGAGATAAACTTATTTAGTGATCCTGCAGCTTCTGCCCAGCTGATTATTTTCTTTTCTTCCGTTTCGGCATCTGAGTCACTTTCTTCACGATTTTGAGTAGGCTGAGGGTTTACAGAGCGCTTCCGGGTGATCCCGAACTACCCCAAAAACTTCCGAATAACTCTCGGGCGTTTTTAATTTTTATTTGCTTGAAAGACACACTTTTAGAGAATTTTTTTTTACAATTTTCCGGAGCGATACCGGACTATCGGGCTTTCCGGACTGTTGGATGCCGGACTAATGGACTTCTACTGTATATATATTATATATATTATATATATTATATATATTATATATATATATAAAGAATTTAAGAATAAAATAAAATAAATTAATTTTGAAAAAATGAAAAAAAATCTAATTTTTTTTATTTATCGTTCAAATTGTTTTCACTTAAAGTACTTAAAGCAGTGCCTTATAAGATTCCCTCTGTATTTAAGAGGTACTTTTTATATTTAATTATGAATTTTGAAGACCAGAAAAATTAAATTCACAATTTCATTCCGACATGAACCAAATTAACTTCATTGATGGTCTTTATATATAAACGACACTGCATCGTAACACAACTTTAAGTAATAAACTAATTGTAGCAGCGCCAATTAGATAAAGAACGTATGGCAATTACCCCTTAAAAGACAGTAGCTTCTTACACATAGCGCCAATAAACTAAATTATAAATGTTATAAATCAAATGAAGTTTATAAAAGACTTTAAAGAAACAAAAGCACTCGTATTGAAAAGGGTTCAAGAGAATCTGCTCACCTTATTTAGACAATAAAAGATTAAAGAAAGCGGGCCGCTTACAATAACGTCTTGTAACAAAGTACTGCACCAAAATTAACTCTCATTTTTGAACGTCTTTATAGATGTTCATTTCGCAATAAAAAAATAAATAAGTGTTTTCAGGTTGAATAGTATTAAATTTAATCTACTTCTGTTAATACGCCCGGTAGCCAAAGCTTAATGCGTATATTTGTATAGCTTGTGTAAAAAATGATAGTATTTGGTCCTAGAGCTATAAATGTTAAGATCATTGATGCTTAGCTTTAATACGTAAACTTAAAGGAAAGAGCAAGCTAAATTTAAGCTGGAGAAATCTTGATTAAGGATTTAGGGATTAGCCATTTATTGGTATAGAAAAAAGAATTAATCAAATATTATTAAAAGATAAATTATAAGGAGATATCTAACATTTTGTAAACTTGAAACAATATCGGTTTAATACACCCACACGGATAGTATGAAACTGTATACATGTATATATATATATATATATATATATATATATATATATATATATATATATATATATATATATATATATATATATATATATATATATATATATATATATAAATTTAGGGCTGTTAACGATTAATTTAAATTTAATCGTTAACTTTTGAAATTTTTAATTTAGATTAAAGCCAAAAATTTTAATTGATGATGTCACACTCACAAGTAACGTTTATTAAACGTTCTTGTTGAAAATCTAAATAACACTGGAATGTCTCCTTTGTATGTCATCTTTTAACCAACTACGCAAAAAGACAGGTGTGTTGACATCATTTGGTTCAAGTGATGAGTGAGTCTAATTTACAATATAACCGGCCAAGCTGAATAATCATTGACATGGAACTGTGGTAACTGGTATGCACAAAACGGTCTTGGCAAGGAATGACATTATTGGATATCGTTGTTCATTTAGTTTCCACCATTGTAGATGGTTAATGGATTCATGAACGTTCATCTCCATTTTATAACGCAGTAATTTCTCAGAAGAGCTGTCATTGTCTGTCTCTGAGTCAGACTCCATTACTGTCATTAGCTTAGTACGCTTTCATTTGGTTTGATAAGTAGGCGAAGTGTTAGAACCATGGTGGGCAAACGATTTCTCACAATGGATACAATAAACTTATCAACATTCTGAACATTCCCGTCAGTCAATAGTTTAAAACCAAAATGTTTGTGTAATCGTCAGGAAATTTATTATTTATCGGCCGCTATTTTTTTTTACTTTTTGACGTTCAATGATTTGTAAAATTAAAATTTAAAAATTTAAAATTTGTAACGATTACTCGAGAATTTAATCGTTAATTTCCGCAGCCCTGATAAATTAATAAATAAATATATGTATACATATATCAGACAATGTATCAGACAATATATATATATATATATATATATATATATATAATATATATATATATATATATATATATATATATATATATATATATATATATATATATATATATATATATATAACCTCCTTTCCAGTCCATGACGGACTGTGGGGCATGTGAAGTAGCGTTCACGGGTTTTATTTAGCCACCACTAACGAGCAAGGGATTGTGTGGCTAGCACAATGCCCAGGGGCCTTGCCAGCACCGAGAATGTATATATATACATTTTCTGATTAAAAAAAAATATGTGGCTTTCAGGCATTCAGGCAAAAGAAACAATTACAAAAACTATACTAAAACTATCTGCAGGTTAAAAGGAGCTACCCTGTCGAATTTTGTCGCTACCCATTGTTGGGTTTTCTCGTAATAGTGGGACCTATTGAGCTTTGCATATTAGTTTATAATAAGCTTCTACATGAATTATATGGTTACAAGCATGATTTGTGTCTTACAGCCTTGGATGAAAATTACAAATTGTACATTTGTATCATTTGTTAATGAAATACAGTTGTACCTCGAGACATGAAATTAATCCGTTCCGGGGTGACTTTCGTATCTTGGCTCTTTTGTATCTCGAACAAACATTTACATGTAAAATACCTAATCCGTTCCAAGCCACACAGAAACAACAATAAAAAAGGAAAATATCATGGTAAACGATAGAAAAACAAAGTAGGATCCTTCAATCCTTAAAAGTACACATTATAAAACAAATAAATAAATAATTGTAAAACAATGAAAACAGAATATGATAAATAAAAATAATATGTATACAAATGTGAACTTTTACTTTTCGAGTAAGGGCCGTCCATAAAGTATGTCACGCTCCAGAGGGGGGGGGGAAGGGGTGTAAGAAAGTGTGACACTTTGTGACAGGGGGAGGGGTGTCCGGCCATGTGTGACGTCACGGTGTTTTATATTAAATTTTAATTATTTTGTTAATAAAAAAACAACATTTTTGTTCAAAGTGTGACGTACTTAAAAGGGGGGGGGGTTCGTCCAATATTTGTGACAGTTTGTGACAAGGGGGAGGGGGGAATTTAAAATGGTGACGTATTTTATGGACGGTCCCTAAGGCGATTATTTTTTTAATTTCCTTGAAGCCATGGCCATAAAAATACACTTTTCCAAAGATTTCACGAATATCCACGAAACTTGCCCCAATGGCCGTCATGGCCTGAAAAGGGGTTATTATTATTATAGGACACCAACACCAAACCAACTACACAGTAAATAAAGCATGCATGACACACATGAAAACCACAGCAGCGACACAGCAATAGGGCTGGAATATACCAATAGGAGAGCAGAACTGTTCGTGGCAAGTTGAATGACGTTTTTTCGTATCTTGGCTTTTTTTCATATCTAGGAACAAAAATTTCTTCCAGTGGGCTTTCGTATCTTGGATCTTTCGTATCTTGAAGCATTCGTATTTAGAGGTACGACTGTATATTAAAAACAAATTTAGCCTTTGATATCAAATACATCCGTGTTAGCACGTCAAAAATATAATAATAATAATAATAATAGTTGTTGTAATAATAATAATAATAATAATAATAATAATAATAATATATATATATATATTTAATCGAGTGCAAGATACTTAAAAGATTCTGAAATAAATAGTACAGAAAATGTTTGCTTTGCCTGTGACGTAAATATGTCTGTTTGATGTGTTAATGACATTAATTTGTACATATTCAAATTGCATGTAAATAGTTATATTTATGAAAATTGTAGATATATTCTAAAAGAACTTATAAAAAATAACAACATTTAAATATATATCTTTGGTAAATTGAATCTGATTCAACCATTGTATTTCTTGGAATGTTATCATGCTCATGTTGTTGACTTCATTGACAAGTTCAGACTTTTAATGTCTATTTCATAAAATCAAGTTAATCCTTTAAAATACCTTAATTTTCGCCCCCTTTACTAAATTACGTCACAAGTATTACTTCTTAATGAAAATCTTCTTAAAAATAATTTCCTACCTCAACAAATGTTGGTAATCTAGATTAAAAATTCATTTTTGTCCAGCGTAATTAGTGGAGGAATGAACTTTATATTTTAATAAGAAATTAAAGGAAAAGTAATTGAAATCGATTATTTTAATTTTTTTTACACTAAATAGAAGAGTTTTGACATATCTTTTTTAAATAATCGTGTATTTCTGTATTTTAATTTTAAACAGCAGCTTGCGATGACTTGTATTTCACATATGTGGTCGCCTACAGGAAGTGTTCTCAGTCTAAACTTAAATAATTAATTATTCCCCAATTAGTAAAAAGTTTCTCCTAGTTAGTAAGGAATTTAACTTATTATTATTAATATTGTTTGTGTGTGTGTGTTGAAATATAGTTTATTTAATTACAACATTACATTCTTGTCAGACAACTCTTGATATGTCAAATTCTTTAATCCTTATCTCCCCCTAGAAAAGTTTATTTATAATAAAAATAAATGAAGGCTGATTATCATAAATTGAAACACGTTTCATACATGTTGGTCTTTTTATTAGAGATGTTTTTAAAACAATCTATCAGCTTAGCAATTAAAATTAAATGTTTAATAGATAGAGTTCATATTTTCGGAGTTTTCGTCTGACAACTAGCGTTGGGGAAGGGTACATTTTGATTTGCTCTCAAAGTATCGGGATCCGGGTACCCGTTGCCATGTGAATACCCGGGTAGTAAAATTCCGCTCGGGTACCCGTGAAAATGTGGCTTCAATGTCTATATTAACGGAGGCCAAACTTCCGGCTCCCATTCTGCTTTTTTGAGTTTACATTGTGGCTCGCGAAACAATGTATCAAATGAAAGTTTTTGTTTCAAATATATGCTGTGAAGTACATCTATAAGGAGAAATATCTGTCAACGGGAAATGTATCAACGGGAAATAAAATACAGTCCAAACAAACTAGAATGTATTTTGATACATCTTTTAGCTCTCAACTTGAAACAGAAATCGCAAACACAAAAGGTTTTTTATAAGGAAAATAAAAGTCCTCTTTCCAAAAATAAGGATTGACTTCTTAGAGATGAAAGAAGCCGTGTTTGTTAATAAAAAACACCCCTGCTTTGACACTAACTTTGCTTTGAAATACGCCGATTGATACTAGCCAATGTTGTCTATCTACCCCCTCTCTTCCCTTCACTCCTAAAACCCACACCTCTTGCATTCGCTTGTGTTTGGGCCTGTCCATAAATTAAGTCAACAATTTTTTTGGCGAGTTTATCCTCCCCCCTGTCAACTTGTCAAACTTCCAGAGACCCCCCCCCCTATAAAATTACCTCAACATTTGGTTACCCCCCCTTCCAAACCAAAATAATAATAAAATAATAAAAAGAAAAAGAAAAATGGTAAGAAAAACAAAGTTTAATAAACTTTTAACTTATGACATATTTCCAATTCATAACTACAAAGGCTTACTCTAAACAGAAAAAATATTAATGTTTACACATTACATCTTTAAATTATGAAATATTTCAAATTAATATAACATTTTAAATTTTAAAGACTATTTAAATATTTACAAAGACTTGTTCTAACTTCAAGCAGAAACGAGATTAAAAAGTGAAACTATCAGTGCTTTTTTATTAAAGGTTGGGCCACACTATCAAATGCCATCGAGCATTTGATCAAGCATTTGATCAAACACACGCACTAGAAATATTTTTGTATTAATGCGCAACCTCCATATCACATGGTAAATTATTACAAATTGAAGTTCAAAGTTCATCATCGGAGAGTTGTTTATGTTGACTACGATGTGCTATTAATTTAATAAAATTGCTCGTGATCAACCAAATTTTTATCAAATCATTATTATTTTAATAATGTCAAAACAACAACAATATACGATTTATTACGAAGTAGATATGCATTTTATTTAAATTAGGCTTTTAAAAACAGAGATTTTTTAAATTAAAAGAATGAAAATAAATAACAAAATAATAATAAAGACTTCAACTTTAAATTCAAAATATTCAAATGAATAATGAATGTGTAGAA
Source organism: Ampullaceana balthica (assembly GCA_944989445.1). Taxonomy (NCBI): domain Eukaryota; kingdom Metazoa; phylum Mollusca; class Gastropoda; family Lymnaeidae; genus Ampullaceana; species Ampullaceana balthica. The sequence goes on along the minus strand of CALYLW010000069.1, from coordinate 376,104 downwards.
TGAGTATAACTATGACTCATGTTTAAAAATGAGTTAATATGTTTAAATATTCATACTATCTACTACTGTGGCTAAGGAGTCTGCCATCGTTCGTAGAAATTACGCAAACAAAATTTCGTTATTTCGAATCTATGAAATAGAACTAATAATTAATAATTATGTTATAAGATAGATGAAGGTACGTTTAAAAAAATATTTTGCCCCTCCTTGGTCATAAACACAAGAAAAAATAAAAAGCTTGCCAAGAGTCTAGATCTATAACTATAACTCTAAATTATATTTCAATACTTTGTTAATCAAATTTAGTTCAGCCTAAGGCTAAGGCCTACGCCTAAGCTTAGGAGCCGTCCATAAAGTAAGTCACGCACCAGAGGGGGGAGGGGGTGTAAAAAAGTGTGACAGGGGAATACATTGTGTGACAGTTTGTGTTAATAAAAAATTAGTTTTGTTCGAAAGAGTGACGTACTTTAGGTGGATCCGAGATTTGTGACAGGGTGGAGGGGGGAGTTAAAAATAGCGTGGCATACTTTATGGACGGCCCCTTATTTTAGTTAGTTAATTGGGCCTATGCCTATATATATTTACATTAATTTATTTTATACATAATTACTTATTGGCAATTTTTTCCTATTTTATTACCCCCCCCTCCGGCCACAAAAAACTTAGACACCCTTCCAAGATGACGTCACAGAGCTTTGCCGCGCGGACACACACACAAAAACAAATAAAAAAACAAAACAACTCCTCCGCCAAACAACGGAACATACGGAATTTTACAGTTTGGTGTCACCTCTTGTGATGGTGTCACCCGGCAGTGGCGTAGCTAGGGGGTGCAGGGGGGGGACATATGTCCCCGGGCGCCACATTAGGGGGCGCCAAAATGAGTATTAAAATTAATTATTTAAATTAATTTTGATGAAAACTAATGTACTTCAAATACGTTTGCAAGATTGAATTTTGGAGCTCCACAAATATCTTCTTTACAAACCAGTTGGCAAGCATGATTTTGGCACCCCCATTGAGCATTAAGGGGCGCCATGTGGCTTTTCAAACTAAAAAAGTAACCATTAAAGAATCATTTTTAGGTTTTGTTCATATACATTCCAAAGACGCAGCAAGCCTTGAAAGGGTTATCGTAGAGAAACTGGAATATGTTAACATACCTCTAGCCGACTGTCGGTCACAATAACATAACAATGCTGATGCAATGACCAGTGGCGTAGCTAGGGTCATCTGCGCCCGTGGACATGACACAAATTTTGCGCCCCTTCCCGGACCGACAATGAGCCCCCTAGAAATTTTTTGAAATTTTGCGTTTTATATGGTTCATTTTCGAAGCATCTGGTATTTTAATGAATTACAATACAGACTAATAATTCTCTATGCGATTGCAAACAATTTCTTTTAAGGAAAAATCTGTCAGTCCGAGAAGGGGTGCAGAATTTGTGTAATGTCCCCAGGAGCAGATGACCCTGGCTATGCCACTGTCACCCGGTGCGGTCCACACACACCCCGACCTACATTAACATCTGATTACATTATGTCTGGCCAATACTTTCAACTTTGTTGAATGTATTTTTAATTGGTGCATGTACAAGAAAAACAACAATCCAAATCAAATAAAAAACCTATAGCTACTATGAATCATCTTTTTTAAATACCCATATTTAATAAGTTTAAAAAAAATTAATACATATAAAAAAAATTAAAAGCTAACCTACTATTACTATTAGACTTATCACCATCACTTGAAATATTATACAAACAATTTAATCATATTCTCTTGAAATATAACTAAGAAAATGTAACAGTCCTATAAATTACTTATTCCATAAAACTTCAATTCATTTGTTATTGTACTATACAAATATATTGTAAAATTCTCTGACCAATAAGAACCATATGCACTTACAATTTTATTTGAGGTGAGTGATGTGTATTATAAACAGGACTGAATACAAAAATTTCATCAAACATAAAATAAGAAATGTATAATTAAATAAAAAGTAGCAATTTATTACAGTTTAATTCAACATGGCCTAAACTATTTTATTTACTTATAAATAAATTATATGTAATAAAAACATAGCAGACACTAAGATGTAATCAGAAGGTGTATTCAGGTTATTTATAAATAAAAACCATATTATTTTTACTTGAAAAAAATGCAGGATATTAAGTTAATAATATTTTTCTTTTTAAACTTTAGAAAATGAAGATTGTTAAAATTTATTGCTAAAAGCCAAATCTGAAAATGAAAACATATATATACTTTTATGAAATATTGCACTCATTAGCTTTCACTTTCTTAATTTTTTTTTCAAGTCCCAAACACTTTTACTCTTTTATTTTTATGTAGAAACAAGATTATTCACTATAATTTATTGTCAAAATTTGAATGAAAGACACATTAAAAACCATAACTTTATTTTTGAATACATTTTGAAACTGCATGTGTGTATAGGTGCTCAAATCATGTAATTATCATTGTGTATATATATATTATTTTATATACATTATATTTATATTTATATATATACAATATATTAAAAATGTATGTAGCATTGAAAGGAACAAGTAATGTTTAGATTTAATTATTAGTTATAACTTGTATAAATCAAATTTAGATTTACAAACTTTTTAATTTTTCAAAAAACATTCACAACAACAGATTATTTAATAATAACTCCTATTTAAACAAACATTTATTTTAGTTTAATTTAAATGCATTACTTTTGATTAACGATTACTTGTTTTCCTTTCAAATTGTTTAGATTTATTAAAATTCTTATTTATTAGATATTCATCTTTTCTTTGGTCTTATTACTATTACTCTAACCAATTCTCTACAAATTGGAGAAAAAAATGTTAAATAGAGCCCAAATCTATTTTAGTACTTAAGCCTTTCAATCCTAATCTTTCAACTTCTCAATATCATTCTAGCAGTGATGGCTTTTAAATTTTTGTGTTTAGGCAAGGAACAAAATTGCCTCAACATAGAGTAATTTGATACAACTACAATTAAAACAGTAACCTAATTTTGGTTGTTTTAAAAACAAATATTTACAATACTATTAAACATTTATTGATATAAATTTCAGATGGTTGGTAACTAGTTTCTAATCATGATAACTACTGAAATGATCTGGTGATATTTCATGATTTTCAAAATAATTTGCTTATTTTACAAGTCTTGTGGTAGTATTGAATCTAAAACATATTAAAGTCTCTTAGCCTTGTAATAACAGAAAGAGGATAAAAATGAATTTAAATACATTTATGTAAGTAGTAAGAATAGTAATGAGGAATTTGTTTCATTCTTCATAATTAAATTAATTTTTTTTATATCTCTTGCTCCAATAACTTAGTAGAGTGACTTGGTATCGAATAGGATTCAAACATGCTGTCATCATCTAAATGAAAGTCGGTGCTATTGGATGTAGTCTATTCTTTCTGAAAAACAAATATGCATATTTTTAACTATCTTTAAAAAAAATATTTAAAACTCAATATATTAAAAAAAGGACATGTTGCTAAAATTTGGAAATTTACATTTTTTTTGGTAATTTAAATTATGTTTTACTCTTTCATTGCTATGCAAGAAATAAGGTAGAAAAACCTTTTTGTTTATGTATGCGCGTCTAAATAAATAAAAATAATACAAGGGAAAAGTATGCTAGTTACAAAAAATATACATTAAAAATAAATTGGAAAAAAAAATATTCAAAATATTTTCTTAAATTTTAATTAAATTTTATTTTTAATGATTAATCGATTAATTTATTGTTATTTTCCGCAGCCCTATTTTTAATATTAATATTTTAATAAAAGTTATTAGTATTATAATATAAATAAGCAAATTCATTCGATAATACTATTACTATTAATAATAATAAATAATATGACAATTATGTTTTGTTATTGTTATTAAGTTATTATTAATTAATTCAAAGTGATTCATACATTCCAGGTCTATGGTACATATTGATAATATTAAATTTAGATATTAATAATAAATATATTAATATTTTTTATTAATAATATAAATATAATATTTATGTGCTTTCCTTAAAAACTAAGCTATACTATAATATAAAAAAAATAAATAATAACTGAACTTACCATTATGATTTTGAAGTTTCTTGAACTTGATAACTTATCAGTGATCAGTAACAGTAGACTATTTCTAGTAGTAGTAGTAGTAGTTGTAGTAGTAAGTTAGAAGTACAAGTAGCACTATTACTATTATTAGGCCTATTACGTCACGAAGTATGATCAGAGTATTTGTTCGATTCAAATTTTGTTCTTTAAAGTGAAGACGTCGCGTAGATATTATTAGATTTTAAAGACCATTTGGTATGCTGAGGATTTGTTTTCATTGTGAATATTAGCGTATTATCCTTGTTTTCATTACGATTTTGTAGAGCTGATATATAATAATTAGACTAGAATCAAAGAAAGTGGCAGCCATTAAAATTAAGATCAGCTGTAAAGTCAAGTCACGTGATTAATGTTTACTTCTATTACATCTGCATTCGCCAATAAAATAGTGCGTTTGATCAAATGCTCGCGCGAGCATTTGATAGTCTGGCCCAACCTTTAATGTATATATTCAACATATTTTTACAAACAAATCCAATTCCTATATCCTAGCCTCTATATCTTCCCATGTAGATGTCAAATGTTCCTCAATTGTTGTTATTGGCATAGGTTCTGGCTGAATAATTTCTTGTGCAACCAAAACACCAGACAAGTCACCATTTTCTTCATCTAGTCATTCTGCACTGAACATCTCTCCATAAGCAATAATTGCAATGAACTCTCTCTCTGTCTTTTGGCTGCCACTGGCATTGGACGAATTCTTTGCTGTTGGGGTGCATGTAATATTTGACTGGGCCCAGGCATACAGTGTTGGTGCTGTTGAACGTGCATCTTTAACATGGCTTGCGAAGCAACACGAAGGGTACAGATTTTACAGATACGTTCAAACATTAGCAACTGAAAAGATGGACAATATATATGATATGGACGAATTTTGAATTCTTTTGCTGATCTAGGTAGTATGTTTCCAACTTTCACAGACTGATTGAAGAAAAGAAATGGAAATCTATGTGAGTTTATATCAGATATCTCTGGTATTTTAAGGCCCTCATTAGTTTGGCAGATTGGAATTGGTTTTGATAAATCGATGAGCAGTAATATCAAAGAAGAGCTTCTAATCGGTTGGTAACAATTGGTTAAATCACAACATTTGACTATTTGTAGAAAGTACTGACTTGTCCTTACATGTTTTTGGCACCAAACTGGATCTTTGATTATTAAATTTTCAACTTCAAGATCAGACTTTTCAGGCACAATTTATTCTTCCACTGTTGGAAAATTTTCTATGCTTACTTGCTTCCATATTTCTGACAATTTTTCGCCAGTATTTTTGAAGTTTAATTTTTCCAACTCTTCATCAATTGTTCGACCTTATGTGTCGAGGTGGCTTCCAAAATGTTCATGTGGCAAAATTAGTCCCGACAGTTCTCGACTAAGAAAAGCCATTCGCCTCTCTACTCGATTAAACGCACTTCTACCAGGCGCATTCGTTGCTACAAATATTGCATCAATGTTCTGCTTCACAAAATGATGGATGGCCACATCAATAACTTTTTGATACCTTGGATTTTCATCAAGTCCACCCTCCACACACACAATAAGAATCGGTTTGATCATCTTGTTGTTTGGATCCTTTGTAACAATGTCAAACTCTTCCACTTCAAGTAGCCTTTCATAGTCCAATCCCTGGCTATAAGCTGATGATGAGCAATGTTCGCCTGATTTGATGGCTATGTAAGTTGGGCCTACATATGTTACTGTTACAGCTTCGGGTTTACCTAAGCCGTCTTATTTGGATTTCAATGCCAGCATAAACAGATGGTATGAGTATGTGTCTAGATGCTACTACCCAGTCGTGATCAGGCAATGTAACGCGGTATTCGACAAGCATTAAAAGTGGAGCTTGCTTGTTAGCTGCTGTCCATCCAATGGGGACTCTGGCTTTGTCATCTTGACTGATGAAGCTTACTTCTTTAGGTCCCAACAAAGAAGCCACTTCTTCTAGGTGATTCAAAGTAGCTGCACAAAACCTACCATCAATGTGTTTTGAGTGTAAATCATTTTGTGCTCGAATTAACTTCTCTGGTACAGTTGTTACATGGCGTTTGCCTTCCGATGATAAACTTTGTTTTGGCAAAAGCCGATTATAAACAGCGCTTCTCCTTATTTGTAAACCTTTAAAAGTTCTGTCAAATCATCGAGATTTCTAGCACTACGATAAATAGCACTCTGTCTTTTGTCGTGAGGAGCAGATCCATACAATGCAATGTCAACAATGATTTTAAAAGGAGCGGCTGATCTTCTTCAATTGTTGGTCGACCAGCTTTCTGTCGGATCTTCAATTTTTTGCCGACGTCAGAATTTTCAGCACAAATTTGCGCTAAGTTTTTTTTTCTTTTTTCGCAATAGATTCTGTTTTTCTTGCTCATGTTTCTTTCTTTTCAGTTTTTTTCCCCTAAAATCAACCATATTTTTTCCCTTTTAGTTCCTTTTCCTGATCTGAGCTTAAAACACCACTTTTTTCCGTTTATACAAGGCAATCAAATCGGTCTTGAAGATGCTTATCTGACTCAGTAATTCATCTTGTACTTTTACTTTGTATTTTACATATTTTTAATCACAAGTAGTACTGGATGGACAAGCTTCTAAATCGATTTCTATGTGGTCTTGTTGAATGGTTTGTGTTTGATGTTTCACAACTTTGTTTTCAATTTTTACAGGAAGGGCATCTACACTCTTCATAGACTGGTCTGCACAGAAGCTCATTAATGTTGCCTTATTTTTCCGTGCTAAGGCGGCATAACTATTCAATTACGAATCTACTCCTGTTGGCAAATCATCCTCTCTTTACACACTTTTATTTCAATTTATTCCACATTTCAGTTACTCTAACTTATTGCCGCCGCTTGTTGGGAAATGCCTTCAAATATACTTCATACAACAACTTGTGAAAATTTGGTTTCTCCATTGTAAATAAAATTTAAAAAAAATTTGAAATATTAAAGTTTTTAATACAATTGTTAATAAATTTGTTATTTAAAACAAAAACAAAAAAGAAAACAGGGATGAACAAACAATTAGATCTAGGCCTATTTAACAATATTTCATAATTCTGAACATTCTTGACATGCACTGTATTTTTAAGATTTCAAATAAGGGCGGGGTAAGCCTGCAGTTTTGGCACGTATATTATTTGGCTGCGATTTTATTTTCTCCTGAGAACTTTCATTTTAAATGTATTAAATGCATTAATATAATATATTATTATGTTATATTTTAGCTATTACAGCGCTAATTATTTAGTTGTCAAAATTTTAAGGCCTTTCTTTGGTTCTTGTAAATACATTCATTTTGTTTATCTAGCACTTTGCTAGCCAGAGTTTTTAACCCATGCTAGAATCAATTTACTTACTGAAGAAGTTTTTTTTTAAAAAAATTATCCAGAAACCATTCATCTACTTTATTGTTCGTACAAGATCAATAAATATTTTACAGAATATTAAATTTTTTATTTCGTTACTAGACGTTTGATTTTTATTTTGTTTGTTTGTACTTGAGAAAATTTTGTTTGGCATCTTATTGTGACAACCCAGCAAGTAGGATGATAAAAAAAATATTTGTAGTTGTATCGTTCGTATCGTGTTAGGACTATGTATTGTTTAGAGCCGAAAAATGCCTTAGAAATTCAAAACAACTAAAAAAAAATTAGTGCTTTAATAGCAAAAATATAATATGTATTGGTGCATGTAAATGTAATAAATTTTTTAAAAAACGAATGTTCTCACGAGAAAATTAGAATTCGATGCGAAATAATATAGGAATATAGGTGACAAAACTGCAGGATTACCCTTTAATTATTTATCATTTAATCTTTAACTTTAGACCTAATCCAATTTCACATTGAAAGCCAATGATTTCTAATAGAGTCTAGTATAACCAATAGTGCATTTTATAAGTTATATATAGACATTTAAATATTATAATGTAGACTGTGTACATAAATCTTAACAGCAGACCAACAAACAACAACTTTGAAAAAAGTGTCACCGGTAAACATCTCGTGTGTCTATATTTTTATTTTGTTGGGTCTCTAAAGCAAGGCACGTTTTTTTGAAATTAGGAATAAGGTTAGTTCAATAAAAATACTGAAGGTTGGGCAAGTGTGTAACACAGGACTACAAACGCTGTCTAATTTTCCTTTGTTAAGTAATTAATTTTTTAAAAAGTAACATTGTTGACGTCAACTTTTCTTGGCCTCCCCCCTCCCCCTTGTCAACAATTGTTAAACATTTTCAGACCCCCCCCCTATTTGGTTGGTCGTAATTTATGGACAGCCCTTTCCAGTGGCGTAGCTAGAACTTTTGCCGCCCGGGGCGGTCTTCAATATGCCGCCCTTTTTAGGGACCGTCCATAAATGACGTCACGTACCTGCGGCAGAGAGGGGAGTCATACACTTGTGACGATGTGTGACGAGGGGGTATGTTTGCGAAATGTGACGTCACGTCAAAACGCGCAACTTTAAATAAAATTTCCACTTAAATATTGATTACTGAAACTTTATTTAATGACGTTTACGTAAAACGCAATTACGATATTAGAGTGCAGCCTTGCACTAAAAACATACTTAAATGACAAAAATTTGATTTGAACATGCTTATTTTCAAATAGAAAATACGGCTTTTATGGTGGGGGGGGGGTCAAAACCTTATGGAGTCATATTTAAGAAGGGGTCTAGTTTTTGTGATACGTGTGACGAGGGCGGAAAGGGGGGGGGGAGGGGAAATCAGCCAAAATCGCGTGACGTCATTTATGGACGGCAAATTAGTCGATTATATGATGGTTTTTATAAATTAATAAACATGAATAAATTATTGTATCATGTTTACCATTGCATGCCATATTTATGTAAGCAGTAATTAAAGAGGCCGCATAAGATGATATACCTATAAATACACATTTATAAAAAAAAACACTATACTCTTTTTAAAAGCCACAAGAAAGTGACTGAGGTCGCAGGATAACCCCCCTGTCACGTGTGATTAACATGATTTGTGACGTAAAGGTCACGTGAATAATAAACGCGGGAAGAAAGGAGCATTCCTATTGGTTGAAAGGGTTGGGCGATCAGTTGTCAGTGGAGTTCCGTAGTGAAAGGACGGAATGTGTGTGTGCCTCAAGATTTCCATGTTGTACAACCTCAAGATACTTATTGTACAAAGTATAAATATTAAAGTTGTTTAATTGAAACAAGTTCTTCAGTGGATTATTGTGCACAAGATTCTGTATTGTGAGAACGCCTACAAAAAGAGTTACATATAAAATATAGCTAACAGTTACAATGGTGTCGAAGTAAAAGTGATTGCCATTAGACATAAGTTCTAAGTGAACACAGTACAAGAGATTTTAGAAAGGAGGTTTCGTGGAAATAACAAGTATTGGATATTTCAAAAAGGAAAGTATTCATTAAAAGAAGTATATAGATTTTTTTGGATATAGAATAGGAGGTGGTGCAGTCACTCCTACTGCAGAAAATGAAAACAAGATATTTAATCTGTCAGTCCCAAAATCTAAGAAACAAGTGCAAGCCCTGCTGGGACTATGCAACTTTTACAGACCTTTTATTGCAAATTATGCAGAAATTGTTCATCCACTAACAGAAGTTACAAAAACCAAAGATATTAGAAAATTTCAGTTTCCAGGAGATTGCCTCAACGCATTAGAGAACATTCAGGAAGCATTTAGGAAGAAACCCATCTTAGTTACACCTCAATGGGACAAACCTTTCATTGTTTCTACTGATGCATCGTCCATTGCATTAGGAGCGTGCCTCATGCAAGAACATGATGGTATCCTACATCCTATACAGTATCTTAGCAGAAATTTGACCAAAACAGAGTGTAACTACAGCACCATAGAGAGAGAATGTCTAGCCATAGTGTGGGCTCTACAAAAACTTCAAAAATACCTTCTAGGTAGAACATTCACTCTTCTAACAGACCACAAACCACTTGTAGCATTCAACAAGAAGAAGATCAGCAACGCAAAAGTGAATAGATGTGCTATGCTATTAGCCGACTACAAATTTGACATTAAACCTTTGAAGGGAAAGGACAATGTGGTTGCAGACATATTAAGTAGAATGACAATAAATAAAGACATTCTGTGAATTCCTCAATGATAAAACCAGAGACTATATTAAAAAGACATTCTGTGAATCACTAAATGATAAAACCAGAGAGTGTATTAATATTAGTCTGTGAATTCCTAAATGATACAACCAGAGACTGTAATTATATTAATATTTTTATTCTTTGAACAATGGACAAGGAACAGTGTTTAAATTCCACTGGATTATTAGTTAATTTTAATAATATGATTGTTAAAAATATTTTAGTTACATAAAATTACAGATGTGTTAAAAATTTCAGTTTCATTTTTTCAGCACAGGTAGACGGTTACAGTCCTACAGATTTTTTTCTTATTGATTTTAAAACCAGATGTTGTGTGTAAGGCAATGAATGTTCATTGATGATAAATATTCGAAATTTGAATATAGATATAGATTAATTTGATTTTATGAAGACCAAAAATGTTGTATTTCATAAACATTTTTTTTTGAAGGATGGGGGTGAATGTCACGTGTGATTAACATGATTTGTGACGTAGAGGTCACGTGAATAATAAACGCGGGAAGTAAGGAGCATTCCCTATTGGTTGAAAGGGTTGGGCGATCAGTTGTCAGTGGAGTTCCGTAGTGAAAGGACGGAATGTGTGTGTGCCTCAAGATTTCCATGTTGTATAACCTCAAGATACTTATTGTACAAAGTATAAATATTAAAGTTGTTTAATTGAAACAAGTTCTTCAGTGGATTATTGTGCACAAGATTCTGTATTGTGAGAACGCCTACAAAAAGAGTTACATATAAAATATAGCTAACAGTTACACCCCCCCCCCTTCAGAGACCAAACATATTCCAAATTTACACGCAAAAATCATAACCAAATAAAGAAATTGTATACCTTAGTCTTAGTATGTAAACAATATTATAGTTATACATTTACTTTGCTATGTTTCATAATAGAAAAATCGTGTATTATGCTATCAAAATTTTAATTATTTGTAATATTTTGTTCTATGGACAATATTACAAGATTTTATTGTAAAAAAAGTAAAAAATGACCCACTTTCCGTGAAGCCATCGAGATGAAATTTGGCACTTGAACCCGTGTCACCTAACAATGCATTGTATCAAAATTTCAGATCGATCGAACGTACCGTAATTAAATTAATCCATTTTTAGTTTATCTATATACGACGTATGTAATTCAATTTCACGGTTTGTTATTGTTTTTTTCACGTGACAGCTCAGTTCGCGCGTTGACGCCACATGGTCGATGTACCGGCGTGCTTTTGTTTACATTGTACGTGTGCGATGAGCTCGGTCCAGCGATCAGTGACCAGACCTTTCCCCTCTTCCACCCCCCACCCCGGGTTATAAACCAAATCGGAGTTAAGACAGATTCAGTCTGTAAATGTTTGTCGCGTTTGAACATAATCAATACTGTTAGTTATGTCTCATTTATAAGTGATTTATAGTCAAAAACTTTGTTTTTACGGGTTTGTTTTATTAAAACCCTTATATTAACTTTCACCACCGTCTCTTGGGTTCGCGGTCGGTCGGTCAGGAGGGCGGAAATACAAAAGTAAAAAATGACCCCATTCCCGTGAAGGCATCGAGCTGAAATTTGGCAAATTTATGATATAAAAAAACAGGGTATTAGCCTGATTGCAGTCTCACCCCCATTACTTTGAAATTTGGCACACGGACCCGTGTCACCTAACAATGCATCGTGTCAAACATTCAGATCGATCGAACGTACAGTTATCAAATTAATGCATTATTAGTTTATCTATATAAACTATATGTAGCGGTCGCTATTGTTTACATTTTACGGGTCACTTGACTTGACGCCAGCTATCGTGAACATATCTCGTGTTTTAACCAGGTGTTGAGTTAACGCGTTGACGCCACCCGTCCATGTCCAAACCCCCTTCCCCCAGCTTTAAAGTCAGGGGAGATAATTTCGGTTTCAGTCTGTAAATGTTTGTTGCGTTTGAACATAATCAATACTTTTAGTTATGTCTCATATATAAGTGATTTATAGTCAAATACTTTGTTTTTACGGGGTTGTTTTATTTAGCGACTTCAGTTTGGAGAAGCTCCTTTCACAGCTAGCGACCCTGATAGCAATTGTTGAAAAAATTCATAGAAAATTACAATTTTGGGTACAGAATTTTCCAATCGATACTGTTGAATAAATTTTAATAGATCAAGGGGTCCTTTCCCCCCCCCCATTTTTCTAACATAATGCCTCTTCTTGTAGTGTATGTACAGCCATAAAAACAAGGATCCTTTTTCTTTCAATATTGAACTGTTCTTTATCAATGTCAATAAAGTAATTTATATGATGTTCAAAAATGCTTCATTTAGTAGGTTACATGGTATTATATACGAATATATTCTTGCAAGGACTTGCAACTCATCAAAGCGTTCTTTTATTTTCTGTTATAATTCCATCCATGGATAAAAACATTTCTCGTTGTACTTCTTGTTCGAAAGATAGAATCACATCTTCATAATTTTCCCCACTCTTATTTTTTCTCTTTCTAACTCATCGTTCAGTTGATATCTCCGACTCTTCACAAATTGTTTGACTGATATAACAGCGTTTTGTTTTAGTACATCTCTTTGTTTCGTGCAATGGGTTTGCATCAATTTAAAAAAATGACGGGTTCCCATAAATTGAGATAACACAGAAAAGAAAAAGATTGCATTTAATTGAGTAAAAATTTAAGTATCGTATCTAATTTTACTGGTTACTTCTTCAGATATAAATTTTTCGAAGACGCTTGAAATTTTAAAGTATGTCTTTTTCGAAATTATTTATGCATTTTGGGGTGTTTATTAACGGAGAAATTTGAATATTTTAATGTTCTTGCCATAAATCTTAATAATTTTCCATAAAATAGACGATTTCAAATTATTTACACATTACTTTAATTGGATAGTGTAACTTTAACTATATTTTATATGTAACTCTTTTGCGGGCGTTCTCTCAATACAGAATTTTGCACACAATAATCCACTGAAGAACTTGTTTCAACAAAACAACTTTAATATGTATACTTTGTACACAGAAATATTATTTGAGGTTATACAACGTGGAAATCTTGAGGCACACACACATTCCGCCCTTTCACTACGGAACTCCTCTGAAAACTGCTCGCCCAACCCTTTCAGCCAATGGGAGGCCTTCTCCCTTTTCGCGCCTATTACTTCACGTGACCTCTCCGTCAGACGATCACGCATTATACACATGGTACACCCATGGCATTCACATGTGACAGATAGGTGTAACATTTTTTTAAATGAATAACAGTATTTTAATGAAAAACACAAATTATTTGTGCTACTTTAATGCAATAAAAACAAAATAAATTTAATTTTTAATATCGTACCTTACAATAATTTTCTGAACACTCAAACAGTCATATAAATTACCCATATTTTATATAATAAATTACTAAGTGCAAATTAAACACAATATTTGAACCTCAATGAATTGTAGGTACATGTTCGCGCATCTTTCTGCGAAAGTGGAAATTCCACGCAAAAACCATCGTGGCGATATTAATAGCACATTAATGGGCCCAGCGGTGATGTGTTTTTTGTGAATTTTTCTTATAAAAGCGTCATCTGGTCGTACCGTATACTGCTTAATTTTCCAAACAAATCGATACCTTTTTTTTGAGTGATTTTAAATTTTTGAATGGTTTACGTTACTTATAATATCCAAACATCCAGTATGTAAGAAAAAAATGTTGTGGGAATCCGTTAATTAGTACTAGAAATTACGAATATTTTTGTTTCACCTTGGTTTTCCCCCTTCAAAAGAAAAACGGTGGTTGTCGGAATAGGTTGCACTTTTCAAATGCCCACAAATGCCGTCCCTAAATGCCTGACGCCCGGGGAGGACCGCCATCACCGCCCCCCAGCTACGCCACTGGCCCTTTCCTGTGTTCATTAACACGTGTTAACCTAGAAAAACTGATGTTAATAATGTGTACTAGGTTATCAGTATTTAAATTTAATAAATTAAATAGTTACTAACAGTGTAAGATGGGTAAACGTCGGCCGTGAGGATGGACTGCATAGAGATGAAAGAGGCCGTGTTTGTTTTTTGTTCATAAAAAAAACCCTGCTTTGACACTAACCTAACTATAAAATAGCCGACATTGAGTTATAGTGGGTTACCGATTGATACTAGCTAATGTTGTTTATCTACCCCCTCTCATAGCTTCACTCGCAGTGCTTCTCAAACGTTTTAGTGTGGCGGACCGGCAGGAATTTTTTCCATTGCACCAGGGACCGGTGCACTATTTTCCCTGTACTTAAATGGTAGTGAAATGTAATTTTTAAATTTCCTTTTACATCTTTCATTTATTCGCTTATTGTCAAAAATGACACATTCTATTGGGTTAGTATTATTGGTAACAATTGGAGGATTATAATCATATTTTTCTGTCCTTTCTTGATAACTTCCACGGACCACCACTTTGAGAAGCACTTCTATACCCCACACCCATGGGCGTAGGGAAGGGGGGCATTTGCCCCCCCCCCTACAATTGAGAAAAAAAATAATTTATTAAATGCATTAATAAATGTTGTATTTTAACTATTACAGCACTAATTTGTAAGTCTTATTAATTTCTAAGGCTTTTTTCAACCCTTATTTTATACTGAACTTGAATTTAATTGAAAATTGTACCTGTATGGCATTGCCAGTTAAAATATTAAAAAAGTGGGATTTTTTTGCCCCCCCCTGGAAAAATTCCTAGCGACGCCCATGCCCACACCCCTTGCATTCGCTTATTCGCTTGCGCTTCTTGTGTTTACTAACACGTGTTTGCCTAGCTCAATAATTGTCAGTTTTTACACGCTTTTTATTTAAGTCACACTGTTTGTATGTTGTATGTAGTATGTTGTATCCGTCAACGTACAATTAAGCCACTTTTGGTGGTCCTAGAGATCTTAAAATTTTACCACAGATAGATCGTGGATGACCATGCATTGTATAAAAATTTCAGATCGATCGAATGAACCGTAATTAAATAAATGCATTTTTAGTTTTTAGTTTACGTCTATAGTATCGCTCACCCAATGAACCACGCCTCAATTCGCCCTAGAGGGATACACTCAATTTCAATTTGTTGAGGCCAGAAGTGGATTGTAAAGAGTTTGTATTATAATTTTAAAAAAGAACGTATTTGTCAGAAATTGGTGGTCGAATTCTTAGTGATAGTGTAATAGAGCTGACCTGGAGGTGCGGGGTTCAATTTTCAGGTGGGGAAACTTTTTTTATTACATACATTTGTAATTAATAATCTATCTTTTTAAATCCCTTATATTAACTTCACCGCCGTCTCTGTCTCTCTGTCGTTCTGTCGTCATCTCTGTCTCTCTGTCTTGGGCGGGCGGAAAAACCAAAGTCAAAAATGACCCACTTTCCGTGATCCGATTGAGCTGAAATGTGGCACACGGACCCGTCTCACCTAACAATGCATCGTATCAAAATTTCAGATCGATCGGACGTACCGTAATTACATGAATGCATTTTTAGTTTATCCTTATATAACGTATGTAATTCAAATTCACGGTTTGTTGTTTTTTTCCACGTGAGAGTTTGAGTTCACGCGTTGACGCGACCCATCGAAGTACCGGCGTGCTTTTATTTAAATTTTACGTGCCACGCTGAGCTCGGTCAAGCGATCGGTGACCAGACGTTTCCCCTCTCCCCCCACCTTCCCCAGGGTTATGAAGCAAAGTTGAGTTAAGACAGGTTCAGTCTGTAAATGTTTGTCGAGTTTGAAAATAATCAATACTGTTAGTTATGTCTCAAATATAAGGGATTTATAGTCAAAAACTTTGTTTTTACGGGTTTGTTTTTTATTAAATCCCTTATATTAACTTCACCGCCGTCTCTCTCTGTCGTTCGTCGTCGGGCGGGCAGAAAAACAAAAGTAAAAAATGACCTACTTCCCGTGATGCCATCGAGCTGAAATTTGGCACATTGACTTGTGTCACCTAAAAATGCATCGTATCAAAATGTCAGATCGATCGAACGTACCGTAATTAAATTAATGCATTTTCAGTTTATCTATATAATAAAACAACCCCGTAAAAAAGTTTTTGACTGTAAACCCCTTATATATGAGACATAACTAAAAGTATTGATTATGTTCAAACGCGACAAACATTTACAGACTGAAACCGAAATTATCTCCCCTGGCTTTAAAACTGGGGGGAGGGGGTTTGGACATGGACGGGTGGCGTCAACGCGTTAACTCAACTCCAGGTGGTTTACCTAGTTAAAACACGAGATGAATTTTTATGCCCCTTTCAGTTCGACTTAGAAAGGTCCGACTGTATTAGCAACACGCCAATACGCCAGATAGCGGAAGTGCTGAGCTGTAGTCGGTGGAGTGTTACTTAATTTTACTTTTAATTGTGAGTTTCTAACGTTATGTATGAGATAATGAGTATGATAATATGACACTATTGTTTTTATTTATAATACACGTTACTTCAAGTTTTGCTGTATTCTTTATTAACGCAACAATATCCCATTTTATCCACCAATTTATTTGGAATATTATTTAGTAAATAATAAACTGCTAATTAGTATTGTTCATGTCTTATGCATTTTTTATAGTCACGTTGTATTACTGTCACTGTCACACTACGTAATTATTGTCATCAATAAAATAAGGTAAATTCAATTATTTTTTTTAACAAATGTAAAAATCGCAAAGCTGAAACTTTTTAATTTATCAGGGGCGCCAAAAATAAATTAGCCAAGGGCGCCAAAAACCTAGTTACGCCTCTGCGCGTTGGAACATAATCAATACATTAAGTTCTGTCTCATAGATAAGGGATTTATAGTCAAAAACTTTGTTTTTACGGGGTTGTTTTTATTAATCACATTTAAGTTATTGACAATGAAGTTTAACTAATTAAATTGAATTGATAATGTAAAAAAATCGGTTTAACAAATTTTGCTACTAAAAAGTAGAAAATAAAATATTAAAAAGATCTTTTTTTAAAAAAGGATTCGCTTTTATTTACATATAGAAAGTGCACTAAAAAGAAGAAAATAAAAATTTTCAATCCGTGAACCGATCGACTGAACATAAAAGCGTGGGGCCCTCATCACAACTCGCTATCATGTACAAGGCTGCGAAACATAAATACACATTTTTATGAATATTAATAAACATTAAAAGTTTCACAACTTTGATCATATACATGCTACTGTCATATTAATTAGAAAAGTTTATCTATATGCAAAAGAGTAGTTGCAAAAAGAAATGAGTTGTTATGGGCGCCCCACGCTTTTATATGCAGTTCACGGATTGAAAATTTTAATTTTCTTCTTTTTAGTGCACTTTCTATATGTAAATGAAAGCGTGTCCTTTAAAAAAAAAGATTTTTTAAATATAAAAGTTAATATAATTAAATACTTGCTAACAGTGTAAGATGTGTAAGACGTCGGAAGTGTGGAGACATGCCAAGCGAGTTGACAGCGACATGGCAAAATGCAACCGTTGTAATGAAATTGTGTCAGTGAAAGGTAGCAACACCAGTGCGATAAAAGGCAATCTGGCCGCTATTCATAAAGTTTATTTTAATAAACCAATTGCCGATCCACCCAATATCAGAAATATTTTGGTGTCAACAAAGGCAACACCACTGATCAAAGCCTGATCGATTGAGATTGACCGCACGTGGAGACATGCCAATCGAGTTGACAGCGACATGGCAAAATGCAACCGTTGTAATGAAATTGTGTCAGTGAAAGGTAGCAACACCAGTGCGATAAAAGGCAATCTGGCCGCTATTCATAAAGTTTATTTTAATAAACCAATTGCCGATCCACCCAATATCAGAAATATTTTGGTGTCAACAAAGGCAACACCACTGATCAAAGCCTGATCGATTGAGATTGACCGCAGTATTGCGTCCTTCATCGCACGTGGCGGCCGACCAATTAGCACAATAGAAGGAGATGGATTCCGAGAATTGCTAAAATCTGACATCCGTTTCGATCTGGCCGGTAGTCACGCTGCTACCCCTGCCAGTGAAAGCATAAGCTAAGCCAGTGGCGCCTCAGCTGGTTGGTCCACTGAGTAGCGCCGCCCTTAGCATCGCCTACCGACGCCAAGTGGATATTAACATTCAAGGTATAATATGACACTGAACGTAACGTCATTGTTGTTGACATTTTGTTTGCATGTTTAGTTTACTGTAGTTTTAGTTTATGAGTATGACGAATGCATTTACAATAGGAATTTAATAATAGTTTTTAGTGCATTACAGTTAATAGTAGTGCATTAGAAATAGTATGTTACTGGAAGCATGTCGTTGGCTACTCTGTGAAATGAGGTGCATGGATTGTGGCTAGGTTGCATGGTATAGCGGTCATGACGGGGTCAATTATGCGCGGCATTTCGAACGGGTAACCCGGGTACCCGTTCAAAATTTTCACGGGTACCCGGGCAGCTTTTTTCAACAATTTTGACAGCCCTAATCAGGAGGGTGTAAAACTTAAATGTACTTTTAGAATGTGCCAAATGTGTAATTAAAGAGGAGAAAGGGCTGGGAAATTAACAAACTAGCGTGATGTCATTTGTGACTAGCATGCGCTCTAAATATGGACTGAAGAGCAGCTTTTTAAAATGTCTCGGCTAAGAAAATATTCAATTAGCCACGGATAGAGGCTGAAGCCCCGATTAGAGGCTGATTAGGCATACTGTATTTTTTTACATTTAATGATAAATTTTTTAACAAGTGTGACAGCTATCCACAAACATGAAATATACAATTTGTCAAAGCTCACACCGTGTCCCAATTTACTAAAACTTTGCTATATGTTTAAATTTTTTAAAAATTTATTACAGCGTATTTATATATTTATTTTATTTTTATTATTAGTATTTTTCAAAGGCAAATGTTGATTCACAAATTTAGAGCCATTGGCTAATACAGTTATACAGACGTTACGAAAATAGTGGCTAGGCTGTTTGGATCAGTTGTGCTTGGTGTAAAACTGTTCAACTCAGCACATGTGTAGCCACAAAAGACCTAAGTAGATTGATGATGAAACAGCCCCAGGGGAGATAAGGTCAATGTCCTCCTCCTCGGAAACATGGCGAATGAAATGAATTACTTTAATTAAGTTTTAAACACAATCAAAAGGCTTCTTTATTTTGTTGTTGCTCTAAACCAGGGGTCTCCAAACTACGGCCCGCGGGCCAGAAGCGGCCCACGAGGTCTTCTCATCCGGCCCCTGGGGACCTTTTAATCTAAAAAAAAGATACTATTTTTACGTGTAGTTTACCACAAAACTGTGTGCAGTCGGCCCACAAACTGCTGTTTGACAGTTAATGCTGCCCCCCCCCCGACAGAAAAGTTTTGAAACCCCTACTCTAAACAAGGGATCACAAACTACGACCCGTGGGTCAGACCTGCCCACCATACCTGCTATGATTAATAGATACGTTAAGTACCTTGCACCAAATATGGAGTCGGACGTACGTGTTTTTAACTAAACAGAACCTAGAAATACATTTAACTTGACATTGGGTATACATCCCTCATATTCCAAATAAATTTATGTTGTTTACACGTTATTTCCCTCAACGATGGCTGAAGTATCCACAAATTTTAAAAGAAATATCCATACAGTGGCTCCGACTTTTGTCCTACAACAGTGATCGGGCCCTCTAAAAAATAATTGAGAATCCTTGATCTAGCCATAATATATCCGCTTTAAAAAATTATGTATTACTCGTTTGAAACCACGTATTTGTATCTCACACTTTAATGATCGTAGCGCTGCTGACGCCAATCTATTGATAGGATAACCGCGTTTTATTAAACATGGCGTCCTATTTGTACTCCTTTTCGGCTCACAACGAAACTTGAAAAAAACAATATTTGAAAAATGTGTTACTTAATTAAACCTTATCTGCTTACGCCACAAACTCTTTTATATTCTTTAAACCGAGAACGATTCTCGATTGTGACCTGTGGAGGGATCAAGGGATGAGGAACTGAGCTGGAGTGAGGAAGTTGTAGAGTGACTTAAAACCTTAGATAATTTGAAAGTTTACTCTCACAATAGTCATGGCATCAACAATTGAAGATAAACCAACGTACCAACAAGTTTAAAAACACGAGAGGAATAATTTTTAGAAGATTCATTACAATTTGAGATCTTCTATAGATTATAAATAAAACCATAACGTCGAGTGAACTTATCGTATAATCAAGTAATGGTGTTGGTTATTTTGTAGATGCATTCAATTTAAATGGGAAGCCTTTAAAAAAGACGTAAGGTAAATTGTGCCAATTTTGTTATTTGTCAATTTTTTTTTGAAACTTCACAATTCTGTCTGTTTGCCCGAGTGAAATCTTGTCATTGGAGTTAAACCCATTCCCCACTGTTCACAACTGCCATTGGAGTTAAACCCATTCCCCACTGTTCACAACTGTCATTGGAGTTAAACCCATTTCCCACTGTTCACAACTGTCATTGTAGTTAAACCCATTTCCCACTGTTCACAACTGTCATTGGAGTTAAACCCATTCCCCACTGTTCACAACTGTCATTGGAGTTAAACCCATTCCCCACTGTTCACAACTGTCATTGGAGTTAAACCCATTCCCCACTGTTCACAACTGTCATTGGAGTTAAACCCATTTCCCCACTGTTCACAACTGTCATTGGAGTTAAACCCATTCCCCACTGTTCACAACTGTCATTGGAGTTAAACCCATTCCCCACTGTTCACAACTGTCATTGGAGTTAAACCCATTCCCCACTGTTCACAACTGTCATTGGAGTTAAACCCATTCCCCACTGTTCACAACTGTCATTGGAGTTAAACCCATTTCCCACTGTTCACAACTGTCATTGGAGTTAAACCCATTCCCCACTGTTCACAACTGTCATTGGAGTTAAACCCATTTCCCACTGTTCACAACTGTCATTGTAGTTAAACCCATTTCCCACTGTTCACAACTGTCATTGGAGTTAAACCCATTCCCCACTGTTCACAACTGTCATTGGAGTTAAACCCATTCCCCACTGTTCACAACTGTCATTGGAGTTAAACCCATTCCCCACTGTTCACAACTGTCATTGGAGTTAAACCCATTTCCCCACTGTTCACAACTGTCATTGGAGTTAAACCCATTCCCCACTGTTCACAACTGTCATTGGAGTTAAACCCATTCCCCACTGTTCACAACTGTCATTGGAGTTAAACCCATTCCCCACTGTTCACAACTGTCATTGGAGTTAAACCCATTCCCCACTGTTCACAACTGTCATTGGAGTTAAACCCATTTCCCACTGTTCACAACTGTCATTGGAGTTAAACCCATTCCCCACTGTTCACAACTGTCATTGGAGTTAAACCCATTCCCCACTGTTCACAACTGTCATTGGAGTTAAACCCATTTCCCACTGTTCACAACTGTCATTGGAGTTAAACCCATTCCCCACTGTTCACAACTGCCATTGGAGTTAAACCCATTCACCACTGTTCACAACTGTCATTGGAGTTAAACCCATTCACCACTGTTCACAACTGTCATTGGAGTTAAACCCATTCCCCACTGTTCACAACTGTCATTGGAGTTAAACCCATTCCCCACTGTTCACAACTGTCATTGGAGTTAAACCCATTCCCCACTGTTCACAACTGTCATTGGAGTTAAACCCATTTCCCACTGTTCACAACTGTCATTGGAGTTAAACCCATTTCCCACTGTTCACAACTGTCATTGGAGTTAAACCCATTTCCCACTGTTCACAACTGCCATTGGAGTTAAACCCATTCCCCACTGTTCACAACTGCCTTTACATTTTTCACATCTTCGGTAACAATATATGTTAACATAAGAAAAATGATGTTATATCTTTAAAAAAATGATTTTTTATGTATGTTTAAAATTAAATTCCCTTTCCTCCCATTACTGTTATGGACAAAATATGGGTAAAACAGCAATTATGCTCTTAGATTTTAAAAAAATTGTAATTTAAACTGGGTAGGTATAGGCCTGACAGGACGTCACAAATTGCTCATTCTGGATTTGGATAACACCGCAGCTAAATTTTCATTTTATTTTTGTTATTGGTTATATTTGTCTTTGTTTTGTTCGTTTAGGAAGGCTTTCTGCCGATACGTTTGTTGTTTTGTGACGCCTATCAGGTCTATAATACTGTAGAGCTCCTTTGTACTTCTTGACTCTTCAACTCTTCTCTTTATTAGGCATCACTTCTGGCTATTACACTCGTTCTCTCTACGACTCTCTCTCTCTCACTGCCTGTCGTTTACCCTGTAGTGTGTCTCTGGTTGTCCGTCCTCTTAACCCTGGGGTGGGTGACTCTGTCCTGGTCTGTGGTGGGTGACTCTGTCCTGTC
The DNA here is from genome assembly GCA_944989445.1 of Ampullaceana balthica. Taxonomy (NCBI): domain Eukaryota; kingdom Metazoa; phylum Mollusca; class Gastropoda; family Lymnaeidae; genus Ampullaceana; species Ampullaceana balthica. Next base: position 353,451 of record CALYLW010000069.1, on the reverse strand, counting down.
TCCTACCGTCCTCTCTTTATATTGGTGGCCAAATGTATGTGGTTCACATTTAGAGTATGCCCCCTTGGTTTGAGCATTAACATTTTCAGTCTTTCATTCCCTTACCCATGTCCAAAGATTAGCTACTAGTGTTTTCCCCGTAGTTCTTAATGATCCTCCATCTTATAGCCCCGTCTAATTGCACTAAAAATTTGGCTTCCTGTTTTAACAATGCTGTCATTGTTCTACACCCCTACTTTACTACCCGACATTCCGTGGCTGGGGAGGGGGAGAAGAAGGCCGGAGTCTTTTCGTTTCCGGTCATTTTTCTGAGAGCACGGTACCCATTCCAGCTACCCTACCTATCGTCATCTCCCCTCTCAAATATTTCAACCAAAGTCTTCAATTATTTTAACCCAGGTCCTAAACAAAATAAATCCTGTTTGAATGACATATACTAGATCGGACCCGTGGCGTAGCATACGCCGCAGAATTGCTCATAGCTAGTGCAAAGAAAGTGTAGAAAGAAAGGGCACAAACAGCAGCACGAATAAAATCAGAACGTGGTTCAAAGAAGAGAGCAATGAGACACACCTAAATGCATTAAATTAAACAAACCCGTAAAAAACAAAGTTTTTGACTATAAATCCTATTATATGAGACATAACTAAAATTCTTGATTATGTTCAATATAATACGCACCACTAGACAGACTAGCATAAACATTTACAGATCGGGAGTATATTATAAAAAGTATGTTCAATGTAATAGGCACCGCAACCGCGCGACAGGAAAATATTAAAAAGGTTGTTTAATATAATACGCACCGCGCGAAAGTCTAGCACAAACATTTACATGCAACATAGTGATAATATAAAAATTGATTAATTTAATTACGGTACATTCGATCGATCTGAAATTTTGATAAAATGCATTGTTAGGTGACAAAGTTCTATGTGCAAAATATTTCAGCTCGATATAATGACGGAAAGTGTGTCATATTTTACTTTTCTTTTTCCACGGGACAACGACAAACAGAGATCAGACAAGACGGTGAAGTTAATATAAGGAATTTAAAAACAGCAAAAACAAACAAATAAATAAAACAAGTAATAAAAACTCGAATGAATATTTAAACCCAATTTCCAACAAAAAATTTCCGACTTTTTAATTCAAGGGAAATCATTCTAATTCTAGATTACATTGAAAGTCATTTCATATCAATCATTCTGAAAGGAAGCAAAACAACTGCTATCTACAAATTTCTGCTAAAATTACGGGAGTTGAACGAAAAGAGATTTTTGAAAAATTCCTTATCCAACATTGTTCTAAATATTATTAGCTATCGTTTTGCGCCTGTGTCAACCCGATAGCTGTTATGGGTGCCAAGAAATTGAAAAAATACTGGTTTTTTAATATTTTTTTATTTTCCAGGAAATCCAGTAAATCTATTAGGGATTATTTTTGGCCCGGGCACATCCTTGGGACCTTCTTAGCATATTTGCATATTTGGTATAGTTCAGGAGTAGTTGCTTGTGCAAGCTCGAACAGACAAGACAGACATTTCAAATATATAAACGCAATTTTTCCCTTGGGAATTTGCGTTAAAAATTTTGAGAGGGACTGAATTGATTGCACAACAATGAAAGACGCTTCTTCTTCTTTATTCACTTCCTTTACTTCCATATAGTGCGTCTCTGTGCGGTGCGTATAGCGCGGTGCACACTGATACATACATCTATTATAAAGACTGCGTCTTGTTTGCTCTAGTTTCTGGCGAATTATACATATAGATTTTTTATTACTGTCATGGGATGTTAGACTCCTGCCACTGACTGGCCACACCAGTTTGAAACCTTTCTATCCACTACTTTTCTTTGTGAACCTAAAAAAAACAACAGATGTCACGGATATTGAACTGTGTCAGAGAGTCCCTGACCTAGTACATTATAAAATAAGTTACCCCCCCCCCACCCGAGGTCAAGCGCCGATTTAACTGTGCTTCTCACTTTACGCGTGTAGTCTTTATTCTGTGACTACCGTCTCTACTATCCAATATCAACTTTCACGACTGTTAGTTAATTCACCCCGATTCGCCTTCTTTGTAATTTGATCGGACCTCACATACCGACACTGATTCTCACTGCCCCAACAACGGTCAACCTAGTTTAGGAAAATTAAATAATTATTAACCTTATGCTTTAAAGAGCAACGGTTAAAATTTGCGCATTTTAAAAATATTGTTCAGTGCAAAATATTTTAATTTAAAGATTATTCTTTTTTAATTTATTCGTAACGTCACATACCGCCCCCACCTCTTTTTTCTCCCTCATTGCATCAAAAGTTCATAATAAGTCCCCGCGCCACCCACCCCCCCACCCCTCACCAGTTTAGGCGTGTTACGTAAGTAATTGAAGTCCCCCATTTACATCCCTGTCTTAATAAGCAATTACATATGAATGTAAACGGAAGTTTACATAAGCTTAGAATGTACAAAGAAAAGGATTTGTTACTGACGCAGGAGCTACATGCAGATTTTTAAAAATCCCTGATATGTTATTAGATGTTTGAAACACTTTAGCTCAATACAGCGTAGTTACACCCTGGCAACACAAGGACAAGGGAACATTAACAATCAAATGAGAATATTATACTGGCATAACATCGCTGTAAACAGAGCTGAAGAGTTGATATCCCCCTCTCCCCCCCCCCTTTTCCATCTTTGTCTGGGTTTCCCGACCTGGGGGATTAGTCTTAACAAGGGTTATGAAGAACGCTTTCACGTGAGCAGTTCAATATAGTCTTTTAATGATAACAGCGTTGTTTTAAAATAAAATTAAAATAAAGTTAATAACATAACTAGAAATTTTGCTCCCTTTTTGGGGCTAGAATAAATAAATGTTTATGTATATATAAATTTAAATACATGTATATGTAAATTATCGTTTGTGCTTTAAAATTGGAAGAATATTAAATATTTCAATGATCACTTAAATATACCTAATATATATATATATGTGTGTGTGTGTGTGTATATATATATTAGGGCTGTTATCGATTAATTTAAATTTAATCATTAACTTTTGAAAAAGTATCGATTAATTAATCGATAATATCGATTAAAGCCAAAAATAGAAATTTATGACGTCATTAAACTGAACATTTCTCACGGACATTGAAAACTAATTATATTTGGAACTAAATTTTAAGACAATGTGTTGATACTTGATCGGATGTTTGTGCTGAAGAAGGTGGTACGTCAGCGATGTATTTGATCCTTTAAAAGAGAATTGTTTATGGGAGTGAACACAGTAAACTTTTTCACCATCTTCGACTTTGCCATCCCCAGTTAGCTTGAAAACAAATTTTTTGCTCAACTTTCTAGTTATATGTTTAAATTTAACTGCGTTGATGCTGTCAGCCATTTTTTAGTTGACGTCTGCCGGTCAACATAAGGTAATAAAATAAATTTTAATATTACGCTGGGGATGTTTGTACGTAAAAAAATATATAAATTATTATTAATTATTAATAATTTATTAATAAAATATTTTAAAAATATTATATATATTTTCTTTAATTTTAATCGAATTTTTATCGATTAAAATAATTTTAATCTATAAAATTTTGTAATGATTAATCGAGAAATTAATTGTTAATTTCCACAGCCCTAATATGTATTCGTGTGTGTGTGTATTTATATATATATATATATATATATAATATATATATATATATATATATATATATATATATATATATATATATATATATATATATATATATATATATTTAAACATTGTTGGGGACAATCCTTTTGAACAAATTTCTTAGAACCAGTTTTCTTCTACTTATTTCCAGCGATTCTTAAGTCATTTCAAAAATTAAATATTAAAGTTTTGCAATTGAAAAAGGGCCCTTGCATAATTCTTTAGACGGCAAACAATTCCAAATACCAACCTATATTTTCCACATGTTGTCAACTTCATTGAACTCCAATAATCCAACCAGGAACAATGCCGATTGTTGTGTTGAATCATACTGTAGTCTGCTGTAAGACAAAGTCTTTGTAAGTCTCAAGTCATGCTCAACACAACTACTTTGTCACGTGACTACTGCAACACGTCAGAGCTGATGGATTGTGCTTCTTTACAAATAGAATTTTAGAAAAAAAATTATAGAAAAAAGACTCCAAACATTCTTTAAAAGATTACGAAGGAATTTTACGGTTTAATTTAATCTAACCATTCATTTACTTTTCTATGTGTGCTCTGCTGACCCCCACCCGACTCCCGTCAAAAAAACAAAAACAAAACAAAACCGCACGCAAACATACTTGAAATTTTTTAGTTGAATAGAAAATGCGCAAGCAGCGATTTTGAGCATTAGGCAAAGATTAAGTTATAAATATCTTTATTGTGAAATGTAAGGTAAAAGTTGTGGGGGTTAGGGAGGGGGGGGGGATGCAACATTTCGTTGAGGTCGTTCACTCCAAAAGTCACACAGTTTGCAAATGGTGTATCTAAAATTATAAACGCTATCACGAATTTTGTTGTTTTTTTGTTTATTAAGCTAAGGATCAAAGCATGCACAAGACAACAAGATAAGAATGTTGAATTTAATTTGTGTTGTCGATGTTGGTAGTCTGGTTTATGTTGTGTGCAAATGAAAGGGGTTCTGACGTTATAATCTCAAAGTTAAAGAGTAACCGATTCTCAAAAGGTGGAGTTGTATTTTGCCAATCTAAAGTTAATGTCAATTATAATTGCATGTATATTTCTTTATTAAAAAGTATTTATTTTATTGATAAAAAGGGGTAACAGTGTCAACATGACTAATTAAGATATTTCAAAAGGATTTTAAAATAAATTTTTAACCCACGTGGTCAACGTCATTTTAAATTTTTTACAAATCACGATTAACATAACAAAACTTATTAACTTTAATTAATCAGTTAAAATCAGAGTGATATCCCCAGTCTTGCATAAATATAATCCAAGAGATTCTTCGAATCTAGCATACATCTTCTCACCATTATGACTCAAGTCTTGCACGTATTTGCCCTAAATGTTCACTCCAGTATTGGATAAATAGTAAATGGTTTGTGATTATCTGTCCAACCCTTAAACATAATACAAATTATTCAATGTAAACAGTGGCATAAATTGATAGGTAATGTTCACATTGGTGTAGAGTCTGGTATTGAAAGTGTCTCAGATTATGAAGATGACCAGAGCTGTTAGTGTTTAAATTTTAGTTGGGGGGAGGCAAAAAGTGGAAACCTGAAGTGTGCCCCCAAAAGACCCTACACTACTCAGGTTGATTTTCCCTAATTCAAAATAAGCGAATGTAAACATGCCTTTTGAAAATTAACATCAAACTTTTTTCATCTTATTCTTTCTTGAGCTATTATTTTTTCGCCATCACTTCTTGTTAAAATTATTTTAAAAAATTTATTTTTGCTTTTCCTTTTATGAAACCCAGGAGAAAAGGGGAGGGAACTTACTCGAATTTTTGGGAATCGGGCGAGAGTTTCAGTTTTTTAAAACTAAATATTATCGTTATCACACCAGAAAATTTAAATTAAATTTTTTTTTGTTTGCTTGCTCTAAAACACGACTTTTAGATAGAAGATTGAAATAGACGATTAACAAGACTCATGGCGTAAATATAAATTTTTCGTTTGAAACAAATAGATATCTTACTGTATATATTTAAATTTTAAAAGTCTATCATTTTAAGCTCTGTTATAAATATTTTCAGTGTAACGTGTTCATTATGTGTGACACACCTTTAAAATACCAATGAAGCAATAGACATTATTACTATTTAAATTCAAGTAATCATGTTTAGTACTAGTTATGTAGTATAAAGTGCTTTTCATTAAAATATTAGTTGTGATGTTCATAATTTAATATTCAAATTCACTCCTCGAATGTTTAATAAGGTTCATGTTTGATTATTAAATACATTTGTTATATTTCAATTTTTATAGTTTTCAAAAAGGAATACAAAGCAAATAATCTGTGTCCTGTTATTAAGTGGGATGCTATAAATATACCAATATATTTTTATTACTATAAAAACAAATAATAAGGCCTGGCTTTCAAAGCAGAGACTATAGAAAAAAAGGATGAAATATTTACTTTTTAAAACCAAATTAAATATTCCATATTTAAAACTAGCAGTCTGTTTTGTGTGCTAGTAATTAAGTTGGATACAACACAAGGGTCTAAAATGTCATTATTAGTTTTATCACATTCTTTTTTGGAGCCCACTTTGAACATAAAAGTTAAAAAAAATAATGGTAACTCTGATGAACTAAATTTAAGATCATGGGTAAAATAAAAATAAAAGAACGTTGTTGATTAAATATTTACCATAAATTTATTAAATTTCATTTATACAATAAATAAAAAAATTGTTTTAGGTTAATGTAACAGATTAAGTTTACCCAATAATATTTGAATTAATTTATTTTATACACACACTTGTAATTAGGCCAGGATCTAGTTAAGCTTAAGCTGTTGTTCAATGAACTTTGTTAAAATGTATAGTGGTAGAAAACTTCCCTGCAGTTCTTGGTGTCTTAAATGTAAAAAAGTAAAGATATCAGCTGCTAGTGCGGTGGTTTCATTATTATCTCAAGCTGATTAGTGTATTGGAGTATCATAAAGTCATTATTGCAGACACAATGAAGAATAAAAAATGTGGCATTTGTTTAAAATTCTTAAGTGAATTTCTAATAATTATTTTCATTGATAATTCTTTTTCCTTTTTTAATATGTGATATTGCAGCTGTACATCAAGCTAAGTTGCTGCAATATGAAACATATTTTGTATTTAATAATATGGTCATTAATGGACACACAAAATACAACGCACATAATTCAACATCCACAGATATTGCATGCTATAAATAATTAGCAACAATTATTCTGTACTCATATTTTTATAATATGTGACCCTCAGATCAGAAAGTATAGTCTAGTAATGGATAACTTAAGATTTTTTTATCAAGGTAAGAAGCAAACAAATAAAAGATTTGTTTTTAACAGGGAATGTTCACAAGTTTTTATCTTTTCAAAAGAATAGTGAGAATTGTGATGCTCTTTCATTTAATTCAGTGCTTTAAAACCTGCACTCCAGCATTTGAGGCCTGCCCCAGTAAAAAACACACTTCAAGATAATAAACCTTAAAACTAATCACTAGAGAATTTACATGTGGTCCTAAATTTCAAAAACAATAAATATAACAAGGGACCACAGCGGTTAATATGTTTCAAATTCATATTAAGAAAATATAATGAAGAAAATTAAATAATTTAATTAAGATTTAGCAAGATTAGTGTAAAACAATATGTCTTGTAAAATTACATTTTTTGATTTTATATTCTACTAAATATTTTGAATTTTTCCCATAAATGAATTTTTAAAGTGGGTAATTTATACAACTTAAATTAATCTTCCAAAAATCAGTAAATCAAAACATCAATAAATTGGATAATAAACCCACCATTGTAAAATTAAAGTTTCAGAAATAGAATTTACGCTCTTCACAATATAGGACATGGTTTTTAAATATTTTTTATCAGAAATGAATGTTTTTTTATTTTTACATGAACTTTTAATTGCCAATTAAAGTTTGATCCTTATAAAACCAAAAGAAGAACTTTACTTAGAAAACATTTTTCTTTTTTACTTACAGGATTTCAGGAATAACATAAATATAGGTAAATAGTAAATATGTAATTGAAATTATATACCTTTTAAACCTGACTTTGTGTGTCTGAGTGTATTACTATTTATACAGAACTAGCGTACACCCGTCAAAAATGACGGAAGTTTTCAACTGAAATCTATTTATTTTATAAATGCACTTTTTTTAGGGCGCCAACGGCGCCGAAATATTTCAAAAGCCCAACTAACTTGTCCTTGTTTTATAAATACGAAATATTAAACTTTCTGAAATGTACACAAAGTATTTTATAATAGGGGTTGCAGGGCGCCTACGGTGCCCTCTTTCTTTTTTTATTTTATAATTAACCATCATCAAATTCTCTTTTTACATTGTTCCCTTTTCCAAAATTACTATATGAACTAAATCAATGACTCATATATGTTTTACAGCGTATCTTTAATTTGCACGCCTTTTGATGCATTGGTGCAGTAATTTGGTTTTCCCTGCTTTCTAAAATTAGTAGCGCCAGGACAGACTGACTGACTTGCGTGACAATTGCAAATTATACAGTTTTATATAGAATAAAATATTATGTGACAAAAAGTAAATGTTTTACAATAGAAGACACGTGATCACAACTCTAAATCTGTGGCACTTAGTATTGTGACACAACATTTAACGTGCCAAGACATTTTATACAAGATGTACATGACATTTTATGTAAGCGGTACAAACCATTTTGTAATGAGATACTGACATTTTATACATGCAGTACATGGCATTTTATACATGGGTGCATTCAATTTTATACATGTGTTACGTGGCATTTTATTCATGGGCACATGACATTTTATTAATGAGTACATGACATTTTTTACAGGAGGTACATGAAAATTATTTGGGTTAAGTATCACTTTCAGGCTTAAATAGATACAAAGATAACAAGGCCTTCCCCAATCAAAGATATTGATAAAAAAAATAATTTATATTATATAAACAAATAGAGGCCTTCATAAGGCATATTACAGATATGACAATAATATATTGTACTGGTTATCTTGACAGATTCACAATTTTACAAAAGGGAATTTAACATAAGCTTTTTGCACACTACAGGCCAACACGATTGTGTAGCACTTGTGTTTATTTTTATAAAAACTTAATTGCAAGTTTGATACACTTTGTGTGCAAAATGTAAAAACCCTTCTCTTTTCAGATGTATGTTGAAGTTTATCTGGATTCATGGGTAATTTTTGCGTCTATTTCGTATACAAGACATTTACTTATAAAAATAATATATCTATTTAAATGACTCCTTTACATATTTCAATTTTCATGATAAATCACAGTTTGATTTGTGGAAGTTGACTAACTGTACTTAAATGAGAGCAAATTTTAAATTTATCTTCTATGGAACTTCTTTATAAAAACGTCTGTCCAGATGGAGATAATGTAAAATCAAGTATCAATAAAAGAAAAATTTATAAAACATTGATCTAAACTCTAGACAAATGAGGATAAATTATCAAAGAGGAAAAACTGTGTCAAAAAAATAAATGTGACTGGCTAATTAGAGATTATGTATAATTATGTTTAATTTTGTGGAATTATGGTGTATATGTGTGTGTGTGCAAGAATGATAAATAATTAAATTTATTAATTATTTTTGATGTAAGAATTGTGTGTGTGTGTGTGTGTGTGTGTGTGTAAAATAGTTAATTTTTTTGACATTGTTTTTGAAAATGTAATAATTACAATTAAAATTAAATACAAACTCTGAAATAAAGTTAGGGTGCATAACTCCTGTTTCAACTTTACTTTGGAATTTTACAAGAGATGAATCCTATTTGGTTTCCAAATGGTATACCGTCCCTTCTGTGGGAGAAGAACTGTTGATTGCACACAGTGCAAAGGGCATTACTTGTGTCAATGTTGTCGGCAGGTACTCCATCCATCTCCAGCATCTTAACATTGGCCTTCACAAGGTCAGCGTGGACCCAGTCTTGCTGGCTGTTTGAAGGCCATATAAAAGAAGGGTCAAGGTCATGCACGGGAGTTGCATCGCAAGCTGGCAAGTCAAAACATTTGCCATGGATAGTGGGTCCAATGGCTGCTTTGACATCCTTGGGGTCTGTGCCGAACTCTTCCACCATTGTGGCAAGCAGAGCTCTTACTGCCCCCAGAGTAGTCCCCCTCCATCCAGAATGGACAGCCCCACAGGCACCTGGAGATTTAATAAGCCAGAGAATACTTGCATTTTTATCATACAGCTTAAGTTATGTATTAATAAAACTATTTATGAAAGAAAATATAAAAATAAAATATAAATATTTAATTATTAAAATTGTGCATATTGATATGAATTTCTAAATTTAGTTACCAATACTCTCTAAATAAGTTTAAAATTACATATTATTGGATTATCTCTATATATATAAGCCGCATTTGTTGTCTGTCTGTTCCCTAATAACTCAAGATCCAGACAACCAAATAACGTGAAATTTGGTACACGTACACAAAATTATACCGGAAAGGTTATTAAACAGGTTTCGTTCCATATATATAAGATACTGGGGCCCGGGGGCCCAAAATGTAGTTTTTCCCTATATGAGCTATATAAAATAAAAATTATTGAAAATTAAGACGTAAAATAATGACGCAAATTAATAAACATTTTGGTGTCGAGATTAACAAGAAGGCGATTATCGCCATAAAATAATTTTTTTTGTTGTTGTTGCTTTGTTGTTGTTGCTTTTGTTGTTGTAGTTGTTGTTTTGTTGTTGTTGCTTTGTTGTTGTTGCTGTTGTTGTTGTAGTTGTTGTTTTGTTGTTGTTTTGTTGTTGATGTTTTTGTTGTTGTTTTGTTTTTGTTGTTGTTGCTGTTGTTGTTTTTGTTGTTGTTGCTGTTGTTGTTGCTGTTGTTGCTTTTGTGTTGTTTTTGCTGTTGTTGTTGTTGTCCACATCCCTTGCCCTGCGACGACAATGTCCTTCATGTTGTTGTTGCTTTGTTGTTGTTGCTGTTGTATTTGTTGTTTTGTTGTTGTTGCTTTGTTGTTGTTGCTGTTGTTGATGTAGTTGTTGTTTTGTTGTTGTTGTTGTAGTTGTTGTTTTGTTGTTGTTTTGTTTTTGTTTTGTTGTTGTTTTTGTTGTTGTTTTGTTTTTGTTGTTTTGTTGTTGTTTTTGTTGTTTTTGTTTTGTTTTTGTTGTTTTGTTGTTTTTGTTGTTGTTTTGTTTTTGTTGTTTTGTTGCTGTTGTTGTTAAACCCGGGCGGGAGCCGGGTACTTGCCCCTAGTATTACATAAGACTTAAACTCTGTGACAACATGAATGGTATAGTCACATAGAATATTATAGATCAAGCTAAAGTAAGAACAGTAGAAAAAAAAATCTCCAACCCCTGCCATGAATGTAGACAAATATCAACATTGATAGCTTCTAAATTGTTCAATAAAACTTATAAGAAAAAAAATAGCCTTACCAGTCTTTGTATCAGCCAATAGAATCATAGAACAGTCAGCACCTGGAGCAGCTAATGTAACACCTGGAATGTTGGTCGCCACGCCGTCAAATTTGGGGGGCTGGGGCTTGCCCACAACCCAGATGACTTTATCGTGCTCGACTTTGGCCACGTTCAATGACTTGAGTTCAAACCCTGCAGCCACAGCCAGCCGGCGCCTGTTCTCGTCAATGACTAAAATGGGGTCAGGTTTGCGGATGGTGTACAACATGTTTAGGGATGCAAGTGAAGACAACTGCGACACTCCCCCATGACGCTCATGAAAGCCTGCAACAAGGATCAAAAAGTCTTTAAGTATAAAATTAGAAGATATTGTCCGTTAAGATGATATTTATATCTCCATGAAAGGACATGCGTTGTGAATGTTAGGTTTAAAAAAGAAATTAATTAAAAAATGTAGTTTGTAAAAATTTTGTGAACATTCTTTTTTAAAAATGCGTATTTGAAATATGCATGACTGCCCACTTAGTGTAAGCAAAATTGTGAGAAAATTAATTATACCTACTATATCTGAAAGTTTTAGATTCATTCTAAATTTTAAACTTAAATTTGAAATTAAAAATTTGAATGTTAAATTAAATTTTTTCCCCCCTTAAATAAAGCAAAAAATGCAAATAGATTTCATTTGGTTTCCTGAGAGACCATCAAAACAAATCTTTCATTTTTTGTTTTCTGTTTTTGTTGAAATCTTTTTTTTATATAGTTGGCCTCAGTTTATGGATACAATCAAGTCAAATTATTTATTTTAAACTAATAATTTCTCACAGTTGTCTTTTTCATTTACACTGCTGTATTAAAGACTATGTATGTATAAAGAAAATTAAAAAAAACAAAACAACTTTAATACATTTTTAAAAAAAATGGTATTTTGATGTCTGATATTGGAGTGTGAATTAATTAGACAATGCTAAATACTTCACAGGTTTGAACATTAGCCCAAGTTCAAAATTTGAGAACTGTTAAAACCTTACCAGCGTTAAACATGGTCTCAGGGATTGTAGAACTTCTCAACACTCTAACCTGATCTGGCTGGCCAATGGTCTTCAGGTATTCTTTAAAACTGGCCTCAACCTGACCCAGATCCGGACTCTGAATGTCCACCGACTGATTTGGGACGTCCATCCCAGCCACTGACCAGTTGTGGACGGGTGAGAACATGTGGACGCACACAGTCTCCCAGTACTTCTTGAAAAACAGGGAAGTGATGAGCACGAAATCTGTGACCACCAGGTGGTCCATCTGAGTCTTGGCTTTAAACAGAAGGTCGAGGAAGCTCTCGGACACGATGGTCGTCTTACCTTCCGAGATGACCACGTCGTCGGTTCTGGACAAGGCGATGACCGGCTGCTTGTTGTTGCCGTTTAGCCTGTTCTGTAAAATGACCAACAACGCCTCCCTGACACATTGAGAGGTGTCCGTGGCCAAATCAAGAACGATGGTGAAGTTGTCGTTCATTGTCAGAGGGTCGATGCTGGTTCCGAAACTGTAGGGGGGAAAAAATGGTAACATTACAACATGAAATCAGAGCTGAAAATACTGTAGCCCTATTTCTTGATCCAGAATATCGATCTGTGCTAGTATCGCATTATCGTATGATTCTTGTTATCATCAAACTCTTATCGGTTACGATTGCTACATTGAGCCTTAACAACTGCACTTCAAAGATTTTTTTTAAAAAGCTGATAAAAATAGTACAAAATGGCATGGGAGCAAAGAAGTATATCATCTTAAATGCATCTTTTAAAAGCCATTACATTTAAAAAAAAATGAAAATAATTTTAAAAAAACGTGATATTCTAAGTAGCATGTAAAACTAAGGTAAGAAGTAGACAACGGAATGAGGGAGTTTTTGCGTAGGAGACCAAGTCATCATCAATCATAACTTGACTTTAACAGAGTCAGATTAAAGGGAAAATTCCCAAGTTCGCCAAACTTCTTGATTGTGTTAATTTACAACGCCAATATTATAAGAAAGCCGCATGGACGTTTGCTTTCTTTTAAAAACGTCTTTAAATTATTATTTTTTTTTAATGAATGCAGAAAACTAACAGGGAAAAAGGCAAGGCAGCCTGATGACCGTACACTAGCAAAGTAAGAAAGAAATCCTTTGATATAAAGCTTAGTGTTCAAGTAAACCTGAGGTCAACAGTTCATCTCTTTCAAACGTGAACTTAGCATGGTTGGCTGCCTTGAACCACGCATGACAGACTATGTTAAGAAAGTGACAAGACCTAACACCATATATATTAAAGCTAATGCCCTTTTTGAATGGGAACTTTAGAAACATTTTCATGACCTAAATAAATGATTCTAATGTCAACAACAGAGCAGGGCAGTTGAAAGATGACTCAGGTCTAGGATATAAACCTGAATCGATGTGCCCACTATAACCATGATGATGTGAATGTAAAATACATGGATATATAAACCTGAATCAATGTGCCCACTTAAACCATAATGATGTGAATGTAAATACATGAATATATAAACCTGAATCAATGTGCCCACTTAAACCATAATGATGTGAATGTAAATACATGAATATATAAACCTGAATCGATGTGCCCACTTAAACCATAATGATGTGAATGTAAATACTACATGGATACACCCAGTTCCTTGAGGGAATATCTTAGACTTTGACACCATCTGAAGATGGAGTTAAGATTGGATTCACCTCCTCTTCCCACACCGCATGAGCATAGTCACGACACTGGGTTCATGAACAAAACAAACCACCAGCCGGACTAAATGTAAATGATGTCATTGTACAGAATTGAACAGTGCAAAATAGCTTAAAAGAGAAGCGAACAGTTTATGTAAATGAAACAATACACGTTCAACTTTAATAATATAGAAACCACTTTTATATATCTTTTGTCTTCTTCATTTCCCCCACTTTATTACATTCTATTTTTAGGGTAGATATAATGTAACCTAATGTAATTTAAATATTTTTGTTAATTTGTCCGGATAAAGGCATTTTTCGAAACGTTTACACCTGTAAATCACCTATTATAAAAGCTTAAAATGTATTGTTCTGTTTACAAAGATCGTTCCTTTTGTAATTTATAGGCAAAGCTAGAACATGGGTGGGGGTTATAGAGATCTGGGGGATATAATCGATAATAAACACAAGTGCTGATGGAGTTCTCTTTCTTTTAAACAAGTATCCCAAGGAGGGTTAGGGGTCTGTTTCCCCCAAGGATCCTAGTTCTAATATTTTCATTACTTCCTGGTCTTATTTTTCACACATGTACAAGTTCCTGTAAGGGAACTATCCATTTGTTTGGTGGGCTCTGATTTTGGCCTTCCGCTAAATATCTGATATCCACCATTATGTCAGTCACTAAAGTGGAAGATCCACATGGTGAATGGGTGGATTGGTAAAAAATGGTAGTGGGAGCCCCCCATTTATGAGACATTTTTAGATGATTTTTTAAAATAACCTATTTATTTTTCCCCTGGGGGGGGGGAGGGGGTGGGGGTGTCTGGTCCAACAAAAATTCTATTTCAGTATAATGAATAACGTTTAATTTTCATGTTGTGTTTTTTTTTATTATAGTTATGGATGATAAACCAAAGGACTTTGACGGGCGTTAGAAATCCTAGTCTCTAGATAGGCTTGAAATGAGCACTGATATTTTTTTAAAATATATATTTTTAAAATTTAGATCTTTGAATGTTAAGCTTGAATTCGTTCCACAACTACCTCTCGAAAAGAATAGTGATTGAAACAGAATTTATATAGTCCTGGCATTAAAAAATACACTTTAATTATAAAAATACTATTGCTTTAAGAAAACTGATAAAGAATAATTCAAATAAAACACCAAAAAGAGGTTGACGGGTGGTTCAAAGTGATTCAATGGACAAGACGTCAGAGTAGTATAAAGGGAGACAACCCTTTTAAAACGTGTTAAGTACATGTACTTGCAGAATTATCCAAGACAAAACATTTCAATGGCTTTAATGGGAATCACTTAAATGTGCTAATGGTTCAATGGGATGTTTTATTATATTGTTAGTTTATCATTTTTTTCTCACTAAAACATGCATAAATTTCAGGTTCGAGTTAAAGTTGAACTTTTTTGCAATAGACCTTGTGTTAATGCAATGAATTAAATTGAACCTTGGTCTACTTTTAGAAAGCTAATTTCCTGTATGATTGCATAAAGATTATTAGAAAAAATAAATGAAAAATTAACAAATCATATATGTATAGTTTTATAGTTTTAACTTTTTGCTGGGTTTAACGATTAGATTAGAGATGTGTGTGTGTGTGCTGCATCATAAACCTGAAATGCGTTCGTTTTAACACAATAGGCTAAATACTTTTTGAACTTAAAGAGAAAAATTGTTGAAAGAGCAATCTGGCCTCTTCAAATAATAGAACTTGAGGCTAACGAAAAACGTATTTTACACTTTTATTTAAATATGTGCTGTTTGATATTTGGTCCATCAATGATCAAAGTGTACTTCTATCCCAAATATTAATGATTAATGTAAAATAATTAATATAAAATTAATAATTAATGAAGAAACAATAATTGATCATGGTAATCTAGATAAGTGGAGATTCTCTACATTTTCGTTAATAAAAAATGAAGTAAACATTATATATGAATATATAGAAAAAATACAAGTTACAAGTTTATCATTAATCATTAATATTATAATATTTTCAATTATTTTAAATTAGAAAATTATATTAAATTAAAAAATATGGCCAATATTATATAAATATGTACCTATTTAAAACTTATTATGTATAAAATGTTGAAGAGACAGAAGAAAGTATAATAATAAATCCTTCGTTTGTTTACATTTATTTTTATTTGAATCAACATACCACATTTACAATGCTGATGTAGGTTCACTTTAAAAAACAGGATAACGTAACTCCTTTCTCTGACTTTGTAAACAGCACTGAACTGGCAGTAGTAAACACACAACCACCAAGACTAATGACAAACACGAACTATATTAATGAATCCCACCAGATCGGATTCAAAGTTAGCAGTAGCGTATTGTTAGTTCCGTCATCTAGATTAGATGGTATCACACACGTAGGAAAATAACACCCACATCCCACAAGAAAATCACTTGATGACGAACAGAATAAGGAGCAAAGATCAATGAGTCGAAAATAAAAATAACGCAAGGGTAGGCCACCGCCATGACGGAATAAAATCGAAAGGAGACTAACACTGTTAGCCAAAAAAAAATCTTTATCGGGAAAACCCCAAACTACGGCGTAATGGCCCAGATCCGAAAGGGCGAACGTACGCAAATGGCTCAAATGCACTCAACAACTGACCATTTAGCGTCTATTCCAATATTATGACGACTAAAGGGAATAGAAAGGCGAAGACTAAGGCAATTAAAAAGGAGTGATGCTGAAGTTACATAAAATTTTCATTTCAGCATTTCTCCTGTTGATAAAGAATAAGATGACTTGCTGACATTTTAAGGGTTTGCATATTTAATATTATTTTATTCAATTAATAAACAGTGTAAAACAAGTTTAACTTTATAAAATTGAGAGTCAAGGTCTAGTTCTGTCAGTTTTAACCATAATTTACCTGTGTCCTAAGACCACTGATATTAAGTCAATGTAAGTTATATTATGTAACCATCTGATACCAGAAATTGACAGAAATGTAAATTTGATGAATCGGAATAAGAGTTATTTCACTTTCATATTAAAATAAAAATGATGTCCAGGATAGAATAGCGAACTAAAATGATGGGGGACTCATGCATGACTGAGAGAGAACCGTGACTCTTAAGGTCCTAGGGGCCGTCCATAAAGTACGTCACGCTCCAGAGGGGGGGGGGTGGGGGTGTAAGAAAGTGTGGCAGTTTGTGACAGGGGAAGGGGGGTCCGGCAATGTGTGACGTCACGGTGTTTTATATTAAATTTTAATTATTTTGTTAATAAAAAACAACATTTTGTTCGAAAGTGTGACGTACTTTAAGGGGGGGGGGTTCCAAGATTTGTGACAGTTTGTGACATGGGGGAGGGGGGGAGTTAAAATGGTCAAAAATAGCGTGACGTACTTTATGGACGGCCCCTTAGTCATCTCCGTCTTAGTCACAATCAAATTGCAGAAGAATAAGTTGTCTTGAGGTAGAAACAATATGAGCAGCAAAAGTGGCGAACCCCTTACAAACATCCAATACATTTTTCTATAATTTTTTTAGCACAGGGATTCTCGTATTGTTCTTTAACATTAAATTGTCAAGATACTCAACAGTTTTTAAATTATGAACTTTATAAAGTTGTGTGTGGGGGGGGGAGGTATGCAGGGAAGCGTTCGAAACTTGTGGCACTAATTAAAATGTAAAACGTAATATGTGTTATTAACTTAATTATCATATTGCGTGTATTTGTTGTTATGATAATTATTTTTTGTGTGTATATTCACTGATATTCGTCGAGCTGTGTGTATGTGTTGATCATCTCTTATTTCACTTGCATCTGTATTTCTAGGACACTGTAGAATCTGTAGAATGATTTCCCCTTTGTTTTTCTCAATGCCATCGCTTATTTACTTATCCATGGTGGCATGCGATCCTCCATTTTGATCTCCTTTTGCATTACGCGAGATACCGTTGTTTACAAGACTCATTTAAGATGTTTTCTCTGTGTGTGTGGGTAGATTAAAAAAAATCGTTCTCTAATTATAAGGGAATCACGTATTGTAAGACAGCAATATTCTTTAAATTTGACCCCCCCCCCTGGTTTTTACTTTTAAAAAAAAAGTTAGCTTACAAACATGCATTGTTTACTGTTTATAGCACTAGCTTCAGTATCGTTTATCTTTGTTTAATGGCTTTCAGCACATCATTTGGCAATGTTCCGCCGATGAGCCAAATATTCATCCCTTAATGAGCAAGGTATTGATCTCCTCCTTAGCCAAATATTGAAACAAATTACATTTGTTAAACCCTGAGGCGTATTGGTTTAGCTTTGCTCATAATATTTCCATAACAGGCCTCCTAACTTCGAAAATATTCACATATATTTTGATGATAAAACTTTTAAAAAATAAATAAATCTGCATCAAATTATTTTGGGTAAGATCTTATTTTGATGTCTTTCAATCATTCTCTAGAATCCCTGTAATGTCAGGTTATGTTATTCTCTAGAATCCCTGTAATGTCAGGTTATGATCACACTGAATAATGACAACCTTTTTATGTAGATGAATAATAATATGGCAGTTCAGAACTCCTTCTGTTGGGACGTTGAACGAGGAAGTGTGTGATCAAAGCGTCACAACGTGACAGAAAAACTAATTCAAAGGTGTGTGTGTGTGTGTGTGTGTGTGTGTGTGTGTGTGTGTGTGTGTGTGTGTGTGTGTGTGTGTGTGTGTAAGGGGGCGGGGACGGTACGGTGGAGGGGGGCGTGAAAAGTGGGTTAAGATCTGTAACGTGGAAAAAAAATATTGCCAGTTAGGATCAGGATTTCAAAACGATCCTTAATTAGTCCTTAAATTGTTTCGTCGAGATGCAATCCTGTTAAGAATTTTAATTTACTTGAAACATGTTCAAAATAAATTTCGAAATTTTCGCACTTAAAATTGTTGTCACAGTGTAATTTTAGTCTGTTTGTACTTGTACTCAGTAGACCCTATGAAATTTTACAGAGATTGCATGAAATAAATACAATAACAAGTCATTATTCTTTTGTTTCATAAAACTTTGCTATTTGTAAATAAGAATGTTTTCAGTAGCAACACCATATTATAGCTTAAATGCGTGTCATAACTTAGCTCTGTATGCCACACATTATTTTGGAATGTCATAAATTAGTTTTGAATGACGCACAACTTTGTTTTGATGTCATAACTTAGATTTGAACTGTCAATCTTAATTTTTTACAAGTTCATAGATAGTTGATTGATTACTGTGAAGGAAGGATTGAAGGAAGTGTGTGAACATAGGAAGGATTGAAGGAAGTGTGTGAACATAGGAAGGATTGAAGGAAGTTTGTGAACATAGGAAGGATTGAAGGAAGTTTGTGAACATAGGAAGGATTGAAGGAAGTGTGTGAACATAGGAAGGATTGAAGGAAGTGTGTGAACATAGGAAGGATTGAAGGAAGTTTGTGAACATAGGAAGGATTGAAGGAAGTGTGTGAACATAGGAAGGATTGAAGGAAGTGTGTGAACATAGGAAGGATTGAAGGAAGTGTGTGAACATAGGAAGGATTGAAGGAAGTGTGTGAACATAGGAAGGATTGAAGGAAGTGTGTGAACATAGGAAGGATTGAAGGAAGTGTGTGAACATAGGAAGGATTGAAGGAAGTGTGTGAACATAGGAAGGATTGAAGGAAGTGTGTGAACATAGGAAGGATTGAAGGAAGTGTGTGAACATAGGAAGGATTGAAGGAAGTGTGTGAACATAGGAAGGATTGAAGGAAGTGTGTGAACATAGGAAGGATTGAAGGAAGTGTGTGAACATAGGAAGGATTGACCCGAGGCTATTTACCTGTGCAGTGCATACCAGGTCTTGTTTGGTACGGTACGAATGACACACTGTGACTTAACGCCAAATTGACTAAACACCTCATTAGCACACTGACTTAACACCTCACTAGCACACTGACTCAAACCTCACTAGCACACTGACTTAACACCTCACTAGCACACTGACTTAACACCTCACTAGCACACTGACTTAACACCTCACTAGCACACTGACTTAACACCTCACTAGCACATTGTTAATGATCCCCGGGAACAACAACCGTCAATTTTTGTTATAAAAATTATGTTTCAAAGTTGTTTGAACTAGTTTTTCTTACGATTTTCACCCCCAAGACTTATATAAATATACGCATATGTGTATAGCGAATTGATAGCAATTTGATATATGTTTTTTTATGAAAAAAAAGTTTTTTGGAGTTTAATCATGCAGCAATATTTAATGTAGTTTCATGTGATTTAAAAAAAAGAGTATTTGTGTGTGTTTAAGGGGCATATCAATGATTATCAATGCGTATTTTAAGATGTTAAGTAAGGCTTTTGTCCAAAGTTTGTTATTACTATTAGACAACGCTAATCATACCATTAGCTAAGAAAGGCAATACAAAACAATACCAGAATTATAGAACAATACGCCTTATCAGCCACCCTAGCAGGAAAGTAATGCTAAAAATTATCCTCGGTCGGCTAAAGCCAATATCCGAGGAATTACTGGCAGAAGAACAGGCAGGTTTCAGGCCAGGTCGAAGCACAATCGAGCAGATCTTCAACTGTCGCTTGCTCATAGAAAACATCTACAGCACAAACGCGAACTCGATCACAACTTTATAGACTTCAAAAAAGCCTTTGATCGACTATGGCACGAGGGACTTTGGCAAGTGATGAGAAGTTTCAACATTGAAGAAGGGCTGGTAAAGGTGATCGAAGAACTCTACAAGCAGGCAAGTAGTGCAGTTTTATTTAAAGGCTGCATAGGGGACTTCTTCAAAATGACGATTGGAGTCCGCCAGGGCTGCATTCTCGCACCTGTCCTGTTCAATATATTCCTTGAAAAAATGATGCAAGAAACTCTCAGTGAGCACAACACATCCATCTCTATAGGCGGAAGACACTTATGCAACCTACGATTTGCTGATGACATAGATCTTTTGGCTGGGAGCAGTAAAGACCTACAGGAGCTCACTGACAAACTTGCAGACAGATCAGGTGCATATGCGATGGAAATTAGCTCAGAGAAAAGCAAGATATTGGTTCATACCTCAGCTGCCAGTATGGCCAAAATCGTAATGAACCAACAAAAGCTGGAGGAGGTACATAACTTTAAATATCGAGGAGCAATTATATCCAGAGATGGTACCTATGAAGCTGAAATTCGATCTAGAATTGGGTCGTCAATGGCCGCAATGACGAAGTTGACCAAAATATGGAACAGCAAAAACATTAGCCTGCCAACAAAGCTCAGGCTTTACAGAGCTCTCGTTAAAACCATTGTCCTTTACGGATGTGAGACCTGGACACTAATGGCAGCCGCTGAAAGCAAGCTGCAGGCATTTGAAAACAAATGCATGAGGAAAATTCTCCAGATCTCCTATTTAGAACATAAGACCAATGAATATGTCTGGGAAAGAATAAACTCTATTGCGGGGCATCAATAAACCATCATAACAACAATTAAGAGACGTAAGATGGCATGGTTCGGTCATGTACTGGGATATGTTATTCTGACAAAAATTATCCTTCAAGGCACTGTAGATGGGGGCCGGCGAAGAGGGCGACAACGGAAAAGCTGGCTGTACAACATAAAGGAATGGACAGGGATGAAATTGCATGAATTATTGGCCGCCGCTCAAAATAGGCATATATGGAGATCGTTATCTGTTGATGTGTCCATGCGCTCCCCCCAACGACCGCAAAGGTCACGGGACTGATGATGATGAATGTTGGTTGATTCATGCAACCAAAAATATAAAATATGCAAGCTATAAATTTATTAAAATAAAGTTCATCGCCCATTCCCGGAAAACAAAAGTTATATTTCTTCAAAACCGCCGCATATGTCAGCCTATTTTTCTTGAAACACAAGCTTGTCGGAAATATTAGAAACTTGAAGAAAAGATTCTGTTAATTGACTTAAGTACTAATGTCCCGTCTGTAGTAACATAGAAAAGAAGGTAGTTATTTTTTTTTACACATGCCTGCGCTGTCAGTAAATGCATGCTGTTCAAACGAATTTCAAGTGCAAAATTCATATCAATAGCTTTGACTTTGTCAAATTATGGTAAAGGTGATCGAAGAACTCTACAAGCAGGCAAGCAGTGCAGTTTTATTTAAAGGCTCAATGATATTTTTTTTAATGTCTAATCTAAAAATCTCTTTCAATGAAATACTTGATTTATGTAGTTGTTAACAAACTAAAAATAAAAGCCTGTACACTGAAAGACGGAAATTGGTGCTGTTATTTTTTAAAAATATAATGTCTCATTTTTCTGCAGTCTTCACCACGCTAGGACGGGATGTTTACAGTTTGTTGCCATGACAACTGAACGTTTTCTTTGCACTCTAACATAACGGTGTTCCAATATGTCAAGCGATATCAAAATGGGCTCAGCAAATCTGTAAAAGTTTCATGAACACATTGCAATATATTTTAAATTTTTTGAGAATTACACTTTACCTTTGAAACAGATATATTGTAAATGACCAAGACATTGGCACCAAAACTATATTAAAAAAGAGCCAAATGAGTGATATTTTATCACTAGAACCCTTGTGGAGTGGCCATATTTTTTTTATCCTTTACTCCGTATTTCTTGGCCTACATCCATTTCTTCGGCCTAGAGTAAGCTATCTGAGGAGAAGGGGTGGTGGGGCAGCACATAGAATACGCCTACTAAACATTGACGTACTGTTTATTATAGTCAATGAAGAGAGGGCTTTATATTGTGCTGGAATGACGTCATTCGCTGGCCTTAAAAAAATAGCATAGCAACAATATGGTCTCTCTAAAATTAAATACGAGAAATATAAGGCTTAAAAAAAATCTCGCCAGGGACTTATGAAAGTTATTGTGCCCTGCATGTGTTAATGTGTTAGTGTTAGGTTAGTACATTTGACCTAGTTCTTGATACCCGTATTTAGTCTTCCCCCATGGTGGAAGGCGTGGTCATTTAAAAAAAAAGAAGAAAAAAAAGCTCTCACCTAACACAGTCCAAGGTCTGTTGACAGTTGTTTATCCTGCATTTTCAAACTACATTTCTATCATGTTTATTTCGTTGTGGCTCTGAGCTGTGTTGGAAACCATTCATGAAAGTTATATTTCCCCTAGTTAGAAGCCACAAAACAATTAGGCTTATGCCGATGCGATAATATTTCACTTACAACAAACGACATCCAGGAAGTGATGTAGCAAGGGTTAGTGCCACCTGGAGAAGATCAAGTTCTTTATCCTACCCACCCACCGACAAAACATGCTGGCCTAAGTTGCCGATTCTAATGAAATAGAAGCAAAAGGTCCGTCAATCGCTGACAAGACGCCTCCGCCCCATCCCTTGTCATCCTACTCTATAGTGCATTTAGAGAATAGAAACGCCTAGAAAAGAATCGTATTTCATGCGATAGATTTAACAAAGGGGTATTCAACGTGTTATGTTAAAAGAACCAATCCAAACACAAGTAAATTATTAGATGTAATTGTGGTTCACACGTATATTGATCCACCGTTTAAGTTAAAGAACATTTATACGCATAAATACAATTACAACTTTAAACTAAACAGCTCTTAGTTCCGCACAGTTAATTGAAACAATATTTCGTGGTTGTCTTTTAAAAAAAAACAATACAGCACACTATACTGGGAAAAAGGCTTGCATAAAAAATACAACAATTGAACCTAGGTAAGTCAACTTACCTGTCTCACTCAACGTCACCTAGGTTAAAGTGATGCCTCGGTTCATCTCCTCACGTGTCATACAGGTAAGCAGTCACGGGGTTCGGACGTAGGTCTCAGTCTCATAGTGATGGTGTAGACGTTGTCAACTTTGTCCAAACGTCTTGTCGTATTTGATTATTTCGGATAAGGTCAAAGTACCGAGATTCCGTGATAACATTCTAAAGTATGTTCTTACAACAAAAAACAAAATGATATCATTAGTATTCATTGGTAATATTTGCACATGGAACTGGAGAGCCACAACTTGACATCGAAAGAGCCGCATGCGAGCCGCTGGTTGCCGACCCCTTACATATGGTAGTCTAAGCATTTAGGAAGGGAAGTTATCCCCAACCCTGGCAGCGCGTGTAGCAAATAAGGTGCGTATTACTGCGTATACATGGGCTCTCTCAGTCGTGTTGGGTGGGGGGAAAGTCTCATCCGACAAAATCTATCGAGACCAGTAATGCAGTCATGTGACCATTGTTTATCTTTAAGGGCCATTTTAAATTAACAAATATACATTTATTCCTCTGTCGATTTTTAATTTCAGAAATCACACGAAGGGTATTGATTAGACTTCCAAGCTCAATCCCCTGAATGGAAAAGTTTTGAATTTCTAATAAGACGAGCAAGGGAACCATTAAAATGAATCCAAATATAGGAAACTATGATCCTGAAAGAAAGTTTTTCACCGTTTACAATATTTTAAGTATCAAATCCTTATAGTTTCATATTATTTATACATGTTAAAATGTAAATAAACCGGGATTGAACTTAAACATAAAACACAATCGTGACATGCTTATTGGACGACTTCTACACCACAGGTTAAGAACCACTGGAAAGCACCATATGAAAACACTAGTAAATATTTCATATCTTTAGATTAGTATCAAAATTTGCAGCCTAATAACAAAAGTTTTAAGTGATACTTTTAAGAGGTTTCAGATGATAATGTCTGACTTTCATGTTTTTAAGAATCACACCGCAGTTGCAAATGGCTTATGCGTTATTGATTTGTATTTTGTCCCGTTTGATGTGTCTTGTATATAGTGTCATGTATGTTGTGTCTTGAATATTAGATCTTGAATGTTGCGTCTTGTATGTTGTTTTGTGTTTGGTATATTGTGTGTGGTTTCTATGAGCGATTTCTTGTGTGTATTGTATTGTATTCACCTGTACTGTAAATAAGCCTTGTCTTGTCTTAAGCAGTTTTGGAGATGATGACTTGGGAGAAATTTCATGTACATAATTTTTCTTTGATACAATTACCACTTCCTTCAAGATTTCAGACTCATTTCGTAATTGTCTACCAAACTTTGGGAAACAAATTTTAAGTTTACAGTGAACACAATTAAGTCCACACAATAACAACTTATTCAGACTTAACACCCCCCCCCTAAATTTTTTTTTAAAAATCCACACACGCACACTTCAGTGCACTTAACTGACAACTTAAAGAAGTGAGAGTTTTGTGTAGAACTCTAACTGGCCAGCTCAAGCTCTGTCAGCAAACACACACAGAGTTTTAGATTAAATCTTAACACACTTCTGACCGTGAGCTGCTGTGTCCTGTAAGTATTCTAGTATTCACCTCAACAGTTTTTTGTGTGTGGCCGTTTAGATCTACTCCAAATTTTGGATGATGGAAACATAAGAAAAAATAGATGACCGAACAGTTTAACAGTTTCTAACTTTAGATTCGTTACGAGGTTCATTGTTAGAATAGGATGATTTTTTAAAATGAAGAACGAAATCGACATGTGACCCGTTAAAACAGGTTAAGAGCTTATTTAAGTATTTTATGAAACTCCTCTCAGGTTTGTTTTAATGCATACATTAGTGAGCATGGATAATAATTTAAAAAAAAATAAGTTAACAGTCGAAATTGATGAATTTTAAAATTAATGTAACCTTTTAGCGAAATGCGTTTCTGTATTGACTTTATATTAAAACATCTCCATTAGAGAAAGGGAAGATTGTTGGTTATTCTTTTTAAAAGCTTCGTGTATAATTTCGATGTGTTATGCTTTATGATGACGATGTTTTAGGTAAATGCCCGAGTATTCGCAAAATATGCACCTTGGTACTTGGTAGGGATATATCTTATTAGCGCCATTTTAGTTTGTCACAAATGAAGTCTCTTGCCGAGTTGCTAATCTTCCACCGAGCACCAACGCAGGCGGGGGATAGGGGCAAAGACCACAAAATATCGAGAGTACGGGAAAGAAAAGATCAAAACATCTCGGGTGGCCAAAACAAAATCAGGTCTACTGCCTTATAGGAAGTCAGAAGATCTACAAAGGCTTGGGACCTGACTCAACCAAAGGCAGCTACCCAGAGTGTTGTGAGGGGCAATCCCCCACCCACAAACCTGGCTAACAACCCTGCCACGTAAACAAAAATCTTCACTACAATATACATATTGGTCCTGGGAGTGGATAGATTCCCTGCTGAGGAATAAGATGCTGGAGAGACTTTCCCAGGATAGAGATGCCTGTAAGACTCGTGTCCATGGAAGGATTGCAGATGTCGGCTATGATCTTTTTGAACGAGAATGCAGTACTAGAAGAATAAATAAAGTTTTTAAAAACAAACTTTTCAAATATAGCAAGAGTGGTTATAAAAACTGTATTCGTGTTTTTTCAAAGACAAATAAATGTCATCAAATAGGATCATCAACTTTAAATTTTATGTATAAGCCTTCTTTGATTTGGTGAATTTCTTAATTCTGTGACTAAACAGGAGATGAAGGGATTTGAATTCGAGTGAAGGGTAGTGAACCTTTTAGCCTGATATAAATTAACCCGATCTTTTATTAGTTCGTATTAGATGTCAGACATGTTATATGCAATCGTAATAATTCACCTTAATGTTCCTTTAAAATCGCTTTATTTTTCTACTCCCCAGATGTCAAGCCCCGCGCCATGTTTGATATTCTGGCAATTCTCGCGGTCACGGCCTTGACCTTAGTCGTCCTCTTCCGTCGTCAACTGAGAACATTATGGCGGGACGTGTACACGATCCGACTGGGTTACATGATCCACAAGGCCGTCACCGCCGCGATCAGGTCCAACACCCTGGTCATCGATCTGTTTGAACGTCAGGTCCGACGGAGGCCCAAGCAGCCTTTCATCCGGTTCAAGGACGACGTCTACACCTACGCCGATGCTGAGCTCCAGGCGTGCCGAGTGGCTCGGGCGTTGATGGACGTGGGAGTTGGCGCCGGCGACAACGTCGCCGTGGTGATGTCGAACGAACCGGCTTTTGTGTGGCTGTACCTGGGTAGGACAATGGCGCATTCTGTGATGGGGTTTCATGTGTGCGGTGTGATGAGGATTTATCAGATATAGCTGTCGAATTTATGTATGGTTTGTTTTATACACGTCCTTTTGATTTTTAGAATTCCCCTCGCAACTTTTTTTGTGTGAAGAAGTTAAGTTAAATCAATTAGGAAATTTATTGTAATTTGGATTTGGAATGGATGGTACCATCTGATAAGCACCCCCCCCCCTCAATTTAAGTTTGTTTTCATTATGCAACTGGAACTGTCCAATTATTTCAGCGCCATCGGTTTGATTTTCTCTCTAAGTAGTCTAAGTGGAGATTTTCATGAGACTTCAAATTACAATTAATTGTAAGATTAAATTTGCACGTCGATTTGCCTTCTCTGATTCACGGCGGTCAATGTCTATTTTGTATCGTTCTCCTCTCCCCCCTTCCCTCATTCAGGTGTCCAGAAGATTGGCGCAAAAATCACCCTGGTCAACCACCACTTGAGATACGATTCCCTGCGCTACAGTATCACCAGTACTTTCCCTAAGATCGTTATTGTTGGCGACGGTGAGTTATGGTAGTCACACACCACGATGTACGTGATCGTTGGTAAGAACATTATTTAGTCATGATGTCACCAGGCAATAGTAATCAAGACATCTAGACGGTAGGCAAACATTATAGTCTAGATAAAAGGATATCAAGTCACTGTAGTTCAGACAGCACGGTGTTGAGTGACATCATTGCATCTGCCCGCAGCTCTTGTCACGTGATCTCTAAGTCACGTGACATCAAAGACAAGTCTACTCTTACTGCAGTGACGTTGAGACCAACACAATAACCGGGATATAACAATGCCTGTACCAACATAGCCTTGTTAGTCAGGGGAATTCCTACATTTCTCATTGTCAGTACTGATAGTGTTACAAGTTCAAAGGTCGCACTGATAGTGTTACAAATTACAAGGTAGTGTTACAAGTAGGGCTGGTACTGATAGAGATTTTTTGTTCGTTTAATCGGGGGGGAGGGGGGTTAATTGATTAATCGATTAATTTTGATTAATTTTAACTTTATAATGCATACATAGATCCCGTTAAGTCGCGATTCAATATTTCGCGAAAACGGTTAAGTCGCAGTAATTCCATGGCTCCCAAATTTTGTGACGTAACACAGAAAATTCGTTCTCATATGCAAGAAATAAAGAAGAAAACCCATTTGTTTACGTATGCACGTCTAAATAAATAATAATAATACTAGGAAAAATTATGTAGGTAATATAAAATATAAATGATTAGTAAATTGGAAAAGAAAAATTGAAATATTTTCTTAAATTTTAATCGAAATTCAATCGATCAAATTACCGTAAATACTCGTTCTATAGCCCGTTGGTTTATGAGTGACCACTTTTTTTGGAAGAGAAAAGTATTAAAAGTGTATAACCCGCTCGCAAGTCAACCCCCAAAAAATAATAGGTCAGCGTAAACAAAATGGTACACATTTTTTTAAAACTACATGCTTAATTGGTCATTATGATTGTTTTAATTTGTACTGACTATCTTTGTCTTTGTGCTCTTTGTTAACCAAGAATTAACGGTATTTAAAAAAAAATTCTTTTTAAACAGTGCGTACATTACAATTGGTTGTTGAATTAAAAAAAAATGTATTAAAAAATTCACAAAAATAAACAGAATGATTAAATAAGTTCAGTGCAGATGTTTTATAATATATTATAGCTTCTGGTAGAGCAGTCGAATCTTGTAGAGTGTAGAAGAAGACCTTGATGATCTAAAATAACAACACCGATATTCAATATCCTCCATGCATAAATCAGCTATGACCCGCTCATAAGCCGACCCCCAGCTCCCCCCCCCCTAGATTTTGTCCTACAAAGGTCGGCTTTAGAACGAGTATATACGGTAATTTTAATCGATTAAAATTCTTAACGATTAATCGATTAATTAATCGTTAATTTCCGCAGCCCAATTTACAAGTTACAAGCACTCTCATTAAGTTTCCCAAATCTATTTTATCTTTGGTATCTCATCTTTTAAAGAAATTTAACTCCATGAATTTAACAGCCAGCTCTTCGGGGCGGGGCAAATACTGAGATTTGAGAAAAGTTGAAACTTGCGAGAAAATAAACTTCATTAAAATAATAATTTTCAGCAGCGATTCATATGCATCTCGTTAGAACTTTTCAAACTAAATTACACATGGGCAAGGTGGTGTAAAAATGGTGACGGTATCGTCCCGAAGATTGAACGCACACTGAGCTTAAAATATGTTTACTAACTTATTTCAGTTTTATTGGTACAAATGTTTCATTTTGAGATGTAAAAGTTGATTTTTTTTAGAATAAAAATATTTTATTCTTTTAAAACTGCTGGTCGGTTAGAATGTATTTGAACTATCTATTAAATTAACCAGATAGTTAATTACATTTACCAGTTGGTCTATTAACTCATGATATCATTCGTCCCTTGATGCTACTTTGA
Source organism: Ampullaceana balthica (assembly GCA_944989445.1). NCBI lineage: Eukaryota > Metazoa > Mollusca > Gastropoda > Lymnaeidae > Ampullaceana > Ampullaceana balthica. The sequence goes on along the minus strand of CALYLW010000069.1, from coordinate 324,079 downwards.
AAGACATCGCGGGGCTGTTTGAAGAATGTAGACAGTAATGAATGCAGTCATTGCATTTAATTAAACAAGGTTAAAACCTCTTCTTTTTTCTTTCGTCTTTCTCTCCCCACCCCTCATACCTCACACACTCCTCATACATCACACATCCCTTCAGTTCTTCACCACCTCATTAACTCCCCCATAAATACAGTCATCTCTGACCAATGTTTTCTGACGTCACAGGTCTTGACGACTACCTGCCGGCCCAAGTGTCCAGGCTGGTCCCACCACTTGACCGTCCGGTCTACTCCTACAACAAGTCTGACAGCTACCCCAGCTTTGCCGTGACGATGACGCAGGTCTCGGACGCCCCAATTGACCCAGCAATCAGAGCGGCCGTCAGACTGTCTGATCCGTCCGCCTTCATATTTACATCCGGGACGACGGGTGAGGGTCGCAGTAAAATCGATGGTCCTCATATCTTGTATGGGGCTTTTTACACTTCCTATTCCGGGTGTCTTATATCCAGACCTGCCCGTGGTTGTAATGCCGGGGGGTCATGCTTGAACTCCTGGTCCACGAAAACATGAGTGTCCGTTTATCACGAGGGTGTGGATACGTAATTGATATTATTCAGACCCCCACCCACCAAATTAGCATGCCTCCGTAGTCTAAAATTTTGGAATTACCCTAGCTTTGGGTCATAGGTCAAGTGATGTGATAATATGTTTTGGCATTTTAACAGGATATACTAGTGAAGAGTATCCAGAAAACTGTGACAGTTAAGTCATAGAAATCTAAAGTAAGGAAGATGAACTGATGAAGTAGATATTTTAACCCCCCCCCCAAAACAACCTTAGGTAGTGCCCTCACTAACCACACCACGGGAGAACCTGTCTCTAGTCGGACAACTATTGTCTGAATATTTTCTTCCAACCAACGCCAGGTGACCGAGCCTTACAATCAAGATAGAGAGATATTGAATGAGATAACACTAATTATTGGAGTTGGAGAGACCGCATTCTGTTTAAATAGAGCAAAACAAGTTAGGCAAAACCCTGAATATTAGACATCACAAAACAACTAACAGGGATAATGTTAGAAGCTAAATACAGTGGTAAATAAGCAGACAAGAAGAATTGAGCAAGATGAAATGTGCAACAAAGCCGTCATTCTGCCCAGTTAGCTGCTTTCATTTTGTTGTAACTTGAAAATAATGATAGAGATGCCCATTGAAAAACTAGGTAAATTTCCTTTGTCAACCCACCCTGTTAATTTTGAGCACAGGATCGTAACTATGGTGTGCCTTAAAACAGTGGTTCTCAACCTGTGGTCCACGGACCACTAGTGGTCCGCGGAGATGTGCATGGTGGTCCGGGAGCAAAGCATGACATTTTTATTTTAAAAAAATTAAGAACAGGAAAAGGTATACATGTTGTCACATTTTGAATGTACTGATTAATTTTAATCACACGATGGCGAGAGCATAGCGCCGAAAGCCAAAACAATCTGTTTGCATTCAATATTTTTTGGGAGCACGCAAATCGTAGCACATTAGTAAACGTTTTCTTACTAAACTAACATGTGTACTAGTAACTAGTTATATATAAAGTATAATTATATATAAATTTCCTGTACGGCAGTAGTACAATTTTCAGTCGTGGTCCATGGCTAAGACTTAAGACACACATTTTTCAAGTGGTCCTTGAACCTCAAAAGGTTGAGAACCACTGCCCTAGAGCAGTACTTCTTAAACTTTTTAGTTTGGCTGACCGGCATTAATTTTTCCATTGCTCCCGGAACCAGTGCCACTTTTTACCTGCACTTACGTGGTAGCGAAACGTAATTAGATGTATTTTACTTGTTTCATTTTATGCTTCTGGCCGAAAAATCGACATATTCTATAGCAGTTATGGCGAACCCGAAATTCAACCAAAACCACTTTTTTTATAAAACAAAGTGCCAAGACTCCAATGAAAACCGAAAATGGGGATTTGGCTTGGTTGGTTTGATTAAGGGGGGGTAATATTGTAGTCGCGTGCCAGCTGATGAGACTCTGCGTGCCGACTGTGGCACGCGTGCCACTCACACTATAGGGTTAGTACTAATGGTTGCAAATTGAGGATTATCATTATATTTTTCTGTCCTTTCTTTATAACTTCTGGGAACCGGCGGCAGATGGCCCACGGACCCCCCCCCCGAATAATTAATTAAGCTTGATTTTATACTTTTGCACCGTTCTATTGATGTACTGTTGTACTGATGTTGGGCAAACTAACCCCAATGTAGCCGACGCTGTTACATCCAGTGCCTGAACCCAGTTCTAACAAACACCATTAGACACCGGAAGTCCTATTTATCTATGAACCAGATTGTTGACAGTGACAACAAAGAGATGATGGTAGATAGCGAGGTTACAAGTAGCTCCATCACGACCAGGAAACGTGTGGCACTTCTCTGTCCGTGATTCACAGAAGTATGTGGCAATTCTCTGTCCGTGATTCACAGAAGTATGTCAACATTAAATGTACGTAGAGGCTCTTTTATACGAACTCACCATCATTTATTGCTGTTGTCATCAAATATAAATGCATCCCGAAGATCAAACCAAGAGCCTAGAATTATACCAACTGTGGTTAGGTTCAATATAGCGTTATTGGAAAAGTTGGTGATTAAAAAAGTGTGTGGGGAGTTGGAGGGGGGGGCGGGCAGAGTCGTCTTTACACCATTTTGGGCCACCGGGCAAAGAAATAGTGTTGGGCACCTGGGAAAAGAAAGAGTGCGCCCCCCCCCCAGGAATAAAAAAATCAATATACATAATATATATAAATAAACATATGCCCATGGGGCCCCTATGCTCGTGGGCCCCGGGAAAATGCCCAGCGGGCCTATGCGTTAAGACGGCCCTGTGGTATGCAAAGACAGAAAAGCTATTCAGTATTATTTTGAAAGGGCTCTCACAATACTTTGTTAGTAGTTTCGACTGAAATTAACAGATTTAATATTGACATAAAATTAGGTTTAAAAAATAACTTGTATTTATTGATAAGGAAGTTGCACAAATCTTTTTAAGTTGGGAGTATGGGATGACTCATAATTTTGTGCTTCGGTCCAGCGCGCATAAATGCCTTAACCCGACCCTGCATATTTTACTATGTCTATTGGTAGAGTTCTGGTTTCACGCGTTGGCTGTGGAACGCTGAGGAATGATGTATAAAAGTCTATAGCAGTTAGAAATCGTGTGTGTTGATTAGCACTGTAAAACAATTACATTACGTCATTGTTTGAGCTTATATTTAATGTAAGCTGTGCATCAAAAGGTGTGCAAAATAATTATAAATTAAAGACTCGCTGTAAATAAAATATAACATGACGTCATTGTTTTAGCTAATATTTATACTAGCGTATCACCCGTCAAAAATGACGGAAATTTTCAACTGAAATCTATTTATTTTGAAAAAATACACTTTTTTTAGGGCGCCTACGGCGCCGACCTTTTTCAGAAGCCCAACTAACTTGAGCTTGTTTGATAAATACGAAATATTAAACTTTCTTAAATGTACACAAATTATTATATAATAGGGGTTGTAGGGCGCCTACGGCGCCCCCTTTGTTTTTTGATTTTTATAATTAACCATCATCAAATCCTCTTTTTACATTGTTCCCTTTTCCAAAATTAAAATATCAGCGAAAACAATGACGTCATATAATATTTTTTTTACAGCGTATCTTTAATTTGCACACCTTTTGATGCATTGGTGAAGTAATTTGGTTTTCCCTGCTTTCTAAAATTAGTAGCGTCAGGACTGACAGACACTACTTGCGTGACAACTGCAAATTATATTGTTTAGTTTTAATTTTGGAAAAGGGAACGATGTAAAAATAGGATTTGAGGATTATTAATTATAAAATACTTTGTGTACATATCAGGAAGTTTAATACTTCGTATTTATCAAACAAGGATAAGTTACTTGGGCTTTTAAAAAGAGTTGGCGCCGTAGGCGCCACGGCACCCCAGTACAATCTAGTATGCAATATTTAGCCATTGACGCAATCAACCACAAATACAAGTTCACCTAAATAAATGTATAACATTCATTCCATCAACCAAAAATACAAGTTCACCTAAATCAATGTATAACATTCATTCCATCAACCACAAATACAAGTTCACCTAAATCAATGTATAACATTCATTCCATCAACCACAAATACACGTTCACCTAAATCAATGTATAACATTCATTCCATCAACCCCAAATACAAGTTCACCTAAATCAATGTATAACATTCATTCCATCAACCAAAAATACAAGTTCACCTAAATCAATGTATAACATTCATTCCATCAACCAAAAATACAAGTTCACCTAAATCAATGTATAACATTCATTCCATCAACCACAAATACAAGTTCACCTAAATCAATGTATAACATTCATTCCATCAACCACAAATACACGTTCACCTAAATCAATGTATAACATTCATTCCATCAACCCCAAATACAAGTTCACCTAAATCAATGTATAACATTCATTCCATCAACCAAAAATACAAGTTCACCTAAATCAATGTATAACATTCATTCCATCAACCACAAATACAAGTTCACCTAAATCAATGTATAACATTCATTCCATTTCCCACAAATACAAGTTCACCTAAATCAATGTATAACATTCATTCCATCAACCCCAAATACAAGTTCACCTAAATCAATGTATAACATTCATTCCATCAACCCCAAATACAAGTTCACCTAAAGCAATGTATAACATTCATTCCATCAACCACAAACAAATTTTCATCTCTTCCAACTGTTGACTTACAAAACTGTATTTAAACTTACCCAAACACCTGGCTCAGCTTTGAAAAACACACATCTAAACTGTAACTGAATACTCGTATGTTGCCATATTGTTTACTTGTATGTTGCCATATTGTTTACTTGTATGTTGCCATATTGTTTACTCGTATGTTGCCATATTGTTTACTTGTATGTTGCCATATTGTTTACTTGTATGTTGCCATATTGTTTACTTGTATGTTGCCATATTGTTTACTTGTATGTTGCCATATTGTTTACTTGTATGTTGCCATATTGTTTACTTGTATGTTGCCATATTGTTTACTTGTATGTTGCCATATTGTTTACTTGTATGTTGCCATATTGTTTACTTGTATGTTGCCATATTGTTTACTTGTATGTGCTACTGGATCATTAGGGAATTACGGCCTTGTTAAGCCGCAAACTTGTTTCACCTTCCATTTAAAAATAAAAAAAAGTAAAAACACAAATGATTAATAGCCCATCTTTAATATGAAGTTAATTAAAAGAAAGTTTTCAAAATATCATTAAAACAATGTTGTCAATGAAAGAATGTAATAATTATTCGATTTGTAGTTAGTAGCATTCTCTTATGGCCCGGCTTACAATTCCACCGGCGAGCCTCAACACAAGGGCATCACCATTGAAGTATTCTTCCGCAGTTCTAGTGCTTTCTGGCCTTTTCACACACTCAATCGCGGAAGAGCATTCGGCCAGCATGCGCGTCACCGTCTCCTCAGCCATTCCACATTCGCTGCAGCTGGGGTCCCTATGGACGTTTCGCATAAAGGCAGCCTATGTTGGACAATGCCCAGTCCCCATTTGCCTTATGAGTGACTGGCATCTACATGGTAGATCCTACCAAGGACACTTCTCGCTCCGTTCTGACATTGCCCAAGTAAGTGCCGTTGCCGCTGTACCATCAGCCAAGACTGTGAGCCATTTCTCAAGGTAATGGTCTTTGAGCCACAACTTAACTCACAGTTAAGTCATTTTTCGCTCTATTTAGGGGTTTGCTAATCCTTGTTTTTGCAAGCAGGTCTGTTCTTTCCTGTTGCGGTACCGTTGCGTTGCCTGTGATGTAGTTTAGGGACACATTGCCTCCACGTGCCACTATGTTGCGTAGTTTTTCCAGATAGTGAGTTAGTACTATTTTATATCTAATTAATATTTTTTTTTCCAAGACGCATTGCGACCTTGAGCAGTAGTGTGGAAAGGGTGGCACTCATTTATTTAAGCAGAGGAGTCGCCAATTTTTTGTAAAGGAATTGTTTTGTTTTTTTAAAAGGGGAAAAGAGAAAAGGGGTTAAAGAGAATCTTTTCAAGTCTCTGTCGGCTTTTATCAAAGCTACGCCACTGACCACGGCGTAAACTTGTGATAACGGTGACTTACTTTTGTCTCTTGTCTAAAGGTTTATTCTAACGACTTGTCTCTTGTCTAAAGGTTTATTCTAACGACTTGTCTCTTGTCTAAAGGTTTATTCTAACGACTTGTCTCTTGTCTAAAGGTTTATTCTAACGACTTGTCTTTTGTCTAAAGGTTTATTCTAACGATTTGTCTCTTGTCTAAAGGTTTATTCTAATGACTTGTCTCTTGCCTAAAGATTTATTCTAACGATTTGTCTCTTGTCTAAAGGTTTATTCTAACGACTTGTCTCTTGTCTAAAGGTTTATTCTAACGACTTGTCTCTTGTCTAAAGGTTTATTCTAACGACTTGTCTCTTGTCTAAAGGTTTATTCTAACGACTTGTCTTTTGTCTAAAGGTTTATTCTAACGACTTGTCTCTTGTCTAAAGGTTTATTCTAACGACTTGTCTCTTGTCTAAAGGTTTATTCTAACGACTTGTCTCTTGTCTAAAGGTTTATTCTAACGACTTGTCTTTTGTCTAAAGGTTTATTCTAACGACTTGTCTCTTGTCTAAAGGTTTATTCTAACGACTTGTCTCTTGTCTAAAGGTTTATTCTAACGACTTGTCTCTTGTCTAAAGGTTTATTCTAACGACTTGTCTCTTGTCTAAAGGTTTATTCTAACGACTTGTCTCTTGTCTAAAGGTTTATTCTAACGATTTGTCTCTTGTCTAAAGGTTTATTCTAACGACTTGTCTCTTGTCTAAAGGTTTATTCTAACGATTTGTCTCTTGTCTAAAGGTTTATTCTAACGACTTGTCTCTTGTCTAAAGGTCTTCCCAAGCCAGCCATCATCACTCACAGAAAAGCTTTGCTGCTCAGCTGCAGCTACGGGCCTTCTGGATTCACTGAGCGTGACATCATGTATCTCACACTTCCCTTATACCATTCGTCAGCCCTGAACTTGGCCTTGCTAAACGTTATCAATGTTGGTAAGTGATGTTATCCTCTGGGGTTATGTCTGCGTAAAGAACCAAAAGAATAAAATAATTATTTTACTCATTTTAAGCAAATGCTAAATGGAGTGAATTTGTAAAAACGCGAAAATATATTAATTTCGTATTTTTAAAAAAACAGAAAATTTTAAATTAAATTTATTCTGACGTTTAAAAAAAACTTCCCTGAACATATTGAATTTGTAATGGATTTTAGGTGCCACGGTGGTCCTCAGGGAGAAGTTCTCACCCAACCATTTCTGGTCGGACTGCTCAAAATACCAAGTGACGACCTTTCAGTACATTGGAGAGATGTTGAGATATTTGGTCAACACCCCACCGGTCAGTTCTCAAATTTGATTAACTGTGTCTCGCGGTAGAGGGTATCGTTGACAGGTGTCTCCAATAGGTTTTCTAGGGCGCCCCCTGAGACATGACTGTAGCCAATATTTCCTATTGGTTGTCTAGGGCACCCCCTGAGACATGACTGTAGCCAATATTTCCTATTGGTTGTCTAGGGCGCCCCCCGAGACATGACTGTAGCCAATATTCCAATTGGTTGTCTAGGGCGCCCTCTAAAACATGACTGTAGCCGTAGCCAATATTCCCGATTGGTTGTCTAGGGCGCCCCCTAACACATGACTGTAGCAAACAGGACAGCGTGAGCTTTTTATTGCGTATTTGATATAGTTGTCATATCGAAGTAACCTTAGTAAAGCAATGTCACCGCATTTCTAAAATTTCAAGAACCCCTCTTAAAGACTCATTTTCAATAACAGATTATAAATTTAATAAGGGATCAGAAGAATTTATCGCCATCTTTCGGGTTACTGCTAATCTTTAATTTATTTTATGCCCCTTATAAGCCATAAAGCAACGTAAAAATTAAGGGATTAGTGTCACTATTTCTTCATCAAGCCCGATTAAATTTTAAAATTAATTATATTTATTGTGATAAAAAATCTAAACAATTAAAAGCGTATAGTGAATATAATCTAGTTTACAAAATTCAAGTGAGATAGAACATATATATATATTTTCAGTTCATAAATAACAGAGTGTCTTATTTGAAACTTCTAAACATTAATAGTTCGTTTTAAATTAGATTAAGTTAAATTTGCACTGCACTACATGAAAGTCAAACAAAGAATAATGTTCTCTGTTATGACATTCTATTTTTTTTAAAAAGTCCACTTACAGTTAGAGTTATTATAAATAACGAACACGGCCATCTATTGTTATAAAAATATTTTAACCTCTTGTGTTAGATAAAAATCAAGTCATCTAATAACAAACACCAGAGGGGTGCAACTCTTAAAATTACTCCGGTTCTGAATCCCGTATAACTGGTGTCACTCTGACGATTAATACTGACGCTGTTAACCATTGAACCATTTTGAAAATCGCTAGTTATATTCAAACAAGTTGACTCACACATATATTATGTAATCAATAAATATTTGAATAACAAGACTGCAATATTAGAAAATTAGAAGCTCAACGAAAAGACATTTCCCTTAAAAGACTGTGATAGGTCAAGTTTAAACAACACTCCTCAATGATGACCTTAATGAGTGGACAGGGCATGACAGAACTTCCGGAAATCCTCTTAAGAGCTTGAAGTATTGTGACGGCTGAGGGCATACTTACAAAAGATAGTGGAAAAAAAAGTTTCCATTAATTTTAATAATAATCACAATTTTTTTTTAGTCAAGTTGCTTTATAAAAGAAAAATTTCCATTAAATTCGTTGACGCTAGTGAAGCGTCGTTTTGGGAAGAAATATCATCTTTTGGAATTAAACAATATAATTTGCAATTGTCACGCAAGTAGTGTCTGTCAGTCCTGACGCTACTAATTTTAGAAAGCAGGGAAAACCAAATTACTGCACCAATGCATCAAAAGGTGTGCAAATTATAGATGCGCTGTAAAAAAAAATATGACGTCATTGTTTTCGCTCATATTTTAATTTTGGAAAAGGGATCAATGTAAAAAGAGGATTTGATGATGGTTAACTATAAAATAAAAAAACAACCCCTATTATAAAATACTTTGTGTACATTTCAGAAAGTTTAATATTTCGTATTTATCAAACAAGGACAAGTTAGTTGGGCTTTTGAAAAAGGTCGGCGCCGTAGGCGCCCTAATAAAAGTGCATTTTTCATAAAATGAATAGATTTCAGTTGAAAATTTCCGTCATTTTTGACGGGTGATACGCTAGTATTATTATAAAAAGTCAGAATCGACTTCGTTGAAAATATTATTTGTTTTCGGTCAGGAAGTTCGCAGACCCATACCAAAAATCTATGAGGATTGCAGGGTTTCTCATCAAATGTATTATATTTAAAACAAAAATCTGAGTGAAAGTATACAAGAAATATTAGGTCATTGAGAATCTATATATATAATTCTCTTTATGGTGGGACCATGCGAGTCAAGCTGCAAGTATGTGCAACCGAGCATGACGAATGACCCTCGCTGGGGTCAACTAATCACTGTTGGCAAGCATGGTGGGATGAAAAGAAGAAAAAAGGGGTGGGGGTGGGAGTGGGTGGCAACAAAGCTCTTGCATTCACTTGCCGTTCACTTGCATTGTTCCTTCACAGAATGACGTGAGATTTGTAATGTACTGGATATCACGTCCGCCTCATACGGGGAAGATCCTGGGTTCAAGCCCCAGCGAAAACATTTTTTAAATTTTTTTTAAAAATGTCTGTTTGTGCCCGTTCTTTTACCCCTTTATTGCCAACACTAGCTAACCCGCGGCGTAGCATACGCCTCTGATGATAGAATGACGGGTGAAGACTTAATTAAAGACACAGTTGTCAAAATGGGGTGGGTTTGGGCAAACGACTGTGAGTGAATGAAAAGAAGGAACTCTGGAGAGACCCGCGGCGTAGCATACGCAGCAGACTTGCTCAACATAGACAGTGCAAAGAACGGATGGGGGGGGTGAGAGTACAGACACAAAAAGCAGCAATAAGTAAATAAAAAATAGCGAGTAAACGTGAAGACAAGCACACTGAGGTTGTTGTTACCCACCTCCCATTTAATACTACCCTCACTTAAACATAAACTGTGATTGGCCGAACATAGTGAGGGTTAGTCTCTTTTTTTTTGAAAACCGATTATCGATTATGTAACACCGATTTTAAACAGATTATCGTTTTATAGCTGACTTCATAGAAGTTAGGGGTGTACCGAGTTTCGCCTGCAAATGTCTCGACACCAACAATGAGTTGGCACAACCGACGTTCACTCGCGTTGTTTTGATTTCTTCGTGCTGTATTTTTTGTCCGTTCTTTCTCCACTTTCTTTGCACTCTAGTGTCCATGGGAAGTCTTGCTTGGTTGCTTACGTTTACAAGATATTTTGGATAATTTTTAGGCAACCGGCTGTGATAAAAACTTATTTCAATCCCTTATCAATACTCACTAGAATAAAACTTGATTCATCTTATTTGCACCTGACACAATTGCACTTTCCTAAACGCATCAGAAGCCAAGTGAGAAGTCCCACAAGGTCAACACGGCCGTCGGAAATGGCCTGCGAGCAGACGTATGGAAAGAATTCCAAGCCCGGTTCAAGGTCCCTCGAATCTTTGAATTCTACGGCTCAACAGAGCTACCAGCCACAGTGACGAATTTCTTTAACATACCTGGTAGTGTTGGCAGGTTATCCCCTCTTCTGGTAAGGAGAATTGTTTTGTGAAGTTAGAATAATCGTAGTGTTAAAGTATTGTACAAGACCCAACATGTGATTTGTTTTGTGGAGTTAGATGTATTGTATTTAAAAGCCCCGTCATATAAATTGTTAGAGTTGAGTTATGACCTGAAAAACGCATAGTTGAGAGCAAATAGTTAACCAAGCGAAAATAATATTTAATAAAATTGAGAGCAGTTAGAATCCACTGTAGTCTTCAGTGTTTGTAACCCTTCTTTGTAGTGTGTTGTTAGTAGCCAAGTGCAACTTTAGTGTAAACCATTGTTGATATTAATTTACTGATGTTAAGGGGATCTAACTTTTGAAATGAATTCAACGTAAAGAAGAAAACAAAGTTAAATGTTAACTGAGTATATACATCTCTAGAGCAATCAACTTGACAATAATTTGTTGTTCGTCCGTCGATTCGACGAGGACCATTCTAGTCATCCGAGGGTTGCTGGGACTGGCTCTGTCTGTGCGTGCGCAGGTGGCTGATGAGGCGATCCTTGCACGGAAGGTTCGGGAGCAGAAGGGACAAAGGACGAGTGGGACATCTCCAGGAGGCTTGAAAGCATGGGCCTTTCGGGCTTGCCTCTTCTTTTCTGCGGCTGTGATCCGGTTTGCCTTGCATGACTTGGCACCTTCGTGGATGGAAGAGCGCTAGGTGGATCGGTCCATTGCAGCTCATTAATACGTGTCTGGGTCAATGGCAAACGCTTTCAGTGAGGCTTTCAGTGTGCCTTTGAAGCGTTTCTTTTGCCCACCGTGGGACCGCTGGCCATGCTTGAGCTCGCCATAGAAGAGTCTCTTTAGCAGTCTCTCGTATGGCATTCGGCCTACGTTCCATGCCCAGCGAAGCTGGGACTGCATCAGGAGGGTGAAGATGCTGGGGAGACCTGCCTTGGTCAGTACCACTGTGTCTGGAATTTTGTCCCGCCACTTTATGCGGTTTGCCATCTGTGCGGTACCTCAGGTTGACACCAACATCCTCATCTCTAGAGAAGTCTATTGAATTATTATATACATCTAAATAAACTGTTATAAACATCTCTAGAGCAGTTAAATGAACTGTGATATACATCTCTAGAGCAGTTAAATGAACAATTATTTACATCTCTAGAGCAGTTAAATGAACAATTATATACATCTCTAGAGCAGTTAAATGAACTATTATATACATCTCTAGAGCAGTTAGATGAACTATTATATACATCTCTAGAGCAGTTAAATGAACTATTATATACATCTCTAGAGCAGTTAAATGAACTATTATATACATCTCTAGAGCAGTTAAATGAACTATTATATACATCTCTAGAGCAGGGTAACTCACATGATACTCGTAAACTTAGATGAGGAGGTCAAGAAGCCGTTTCGTGATATGACAGGGAGGTGTGTACTCACGAAGCCAGGTGAGTGTCAAGTTTAAAGTATTCAGTTACCGTATTGATTGATTATCGAACGATTTGATTATAAAATCTTTAATTTTTTTTATAAATACAAAATTTAAACAACTTCTTTTTTTTATAACCAAACAAATTTGGAAACAGATAATGGACGGGTTGTCAGACAATCTCCCTCTAATTAATGGGGTACTTTCAGGTGGATCTGGGGTTCTTTTGGCCAAACTTTCTGACAAAAGAACTTTCGACGGTTACCTGGGAGCCCCCTCTATTACCAACAGCCGTATCATAAAAGATGTCCTAGAAATTGGAGATTTCTATGTCAATACTGATGACGTGTTTATGATAGATGATGAGTACAACCTGTACTTCAAGGAAAGGATTGGGGACGGCTTCAGGTGAGTTTAATGATTGGTGAAATGACGGCTTCAGGTGAGTTTAATGATTGGTGAAATGACGGCTTCAGGTGAGTTTAATGATTGGTGAAATGACGGCTTCAGGTGAGTTTACGGATTGGTGAAGTGACGGCTTCAGGTGAGTTTAAGGATTGGTGAAGTGACGGTTTCAGGTGCGTTCAATGATTGGTGAAGTGACGGCTTCAGGTGCGTTCAATGATTGGTGAAGTGACGGCTTCAGGTGAGTTCATTGATTAGTAAAGTGACGGTTTCATGTGAGTTCATTGATTAGTAAAGTGACGGTTTCAGGTGCGTTCAATGATTGGTGAAGTGACGGGTTCAGGTGAGTTGAATGAATGCTGAAGGTTTCAGGTCAATAGATGGGAGGTGAGGTGATTGCTTCAGGTGAATTCAAGGACTGTTGACGGCTTCAGGTGCATTCAAAGAGAGGATCACTGACGCCAGCTGAGACGAAAGAATGGGTAACGAGTTCAGTGAAGTTTCAGAAATTGAGGTTATCCAAGGAAAATGTATGGCTTTAAGCGGAGTCACTTTCTATTAGGGGTGTACCGGATTTCGGCTCCGGCTCCGGTAAATTGGAATCCGACCATTTGCCGGCAAAATTTGGGCCGGATTTGGCAATAGCACATTAGCACTTCCAGTTTATTATTTCTCGCAGATGTAAATAAGAATTTAAAACAAAAAAGCCACTCTTTTCGAATTTTATTGGTGCATTACTTCATGAGTTTGTGGAACTTGAATACCGTGATACTTCGGTATACGTCTGCTTTGGTATAAGTCCAACTCGGTATACGTCCTGGTTGGACGCGAAATATTGTGCTTTGTATACGACCTTTGTTTGGAATTTGACCCGCGTGCTAAAACTGTTATGGGGTCGTCCATAAATGACGTCGCGCGATTTTGGCCCATTCCCCCCCTCGTCACACGTCGTCACAAAAAGTTAGCCCCCCCCCTTTCAAATACGACGTCATATTGTTTCGCCCATCCCCCACTCCTAATAAAAGCCATATTTCTTATTTTAAAATGAACAGGTCATTTAAGTATGTTTTTAGTTAAGCGTAAGGCTGCAGTCTAATGTCGTAATCCGCGAGAAACCTATTAAAACGTCACTCAATAAATTGTTAGCAATTAAAGATTTAAGTTGAACTTTTATTTAAAGTTGCGTGCTTTGATGTGACGTCACAGTTGTTAAAAACAACTGACGTCACATCAAAGACGTGCGTGACGTCATTTATGGATGGTCCGTATGATTCAAAATGGCACATCGCGCATGCGTAGCATGTATTAAGAAATGAACACCGCATGATACTAAAGTGTGTGTGAGTACGGGAGTCGCTATCATTCAGTGAACAATTCGCGCAATAGCTATAAACTGTCACTGTTGTTGCGAATTGTAACTAAAACTGAAAACAAAAAATTAAAATTACTAAATTAGCATAATGTGTTCATGTTTTATGTTTCATCTTGAACATATGGAACTTAATATTACTTATTCTAATGTAATTATTTTACATTTATATGATTTAGTATGAGTATAGGTCATCAGTGTAATGTCTAAAGTAATGAACTGCAGTAATAAACAGTCGAGTGACTCCACTCACCTAAGTCAAGTCATGTAGTACGTTATTTTGCTTTTTATTTTTAAATCCGGCTCCGGTTCTGGCCGCATCTCACTTCATAAATCCGGCAAATTTGGCTCTGGCCGGATTTTAAAAATTGAATCCGGTACACCCCTGCTTTTTATTAAAGAACGAAACAATTAAATAATGTTTTCCCATATCCATCGTAACTTCAAGCTCTCATTAACTGGCAAGTATTTAAATTTTTATAAAGACTGAATACGTTTGATTCCGTTATAGGTCTATCAACTCACAGCAACCAAAAAAAGGGGAAAAAATAAAAAAAACTTGTTAAACTACTGAGCTAAATTATTTGGTGTACATATACGTTTAACCTTTATATTTAAACACCCCTCATTTTCTCCAGGTGGAAAGGTGAAAATGTGTCAGCAGCAGAAGTAACTAACGTCCTAAGCTCAGTGGATTATGTGCTTGGCACAAATGTGTTTGGAGTTGAAATACCTGGTAATGTTTGGAGTTGAAATACCTGGTAATGTTTGGAGTTGAAATACCTGGTAATGTTGGGAGTTGAAATACCTGGTAATGTTGGGAGTTGAAATACCTGGTAATGTTGGGAGTTGAAATACCTGGTAATGTTGGGAGTTGAAATACCTGGTAATGTTGGGAGTTGAAATACCTGGTAATGTTGGGAGTTGAAATACCTGGTAATGTTGGGAGTTGAAATACCTGGTAATGTTGGGAGTTGAAATACCTGGTAATGTTGGGAGTTGAAATACCTGGTAATGTTGGGAGTTGAAATACCTGGTAATGTTGGGAGTTGAAATACCTGGTAATGTTGGGAGTTGAAATACCTGGTAATGTTGGGAGTTGAAATACCTGGTAATGTTGGGAGTTGAAATACCTGGTAATGTTGGGAGTTGAAATACCTGGTAATGTTGGGAGTTGAAATACCTGGTAATGTTGGGAGTTGAAATACCTGGTAATGTTGGGAGTTGAAATACCTGGTAATGTTGGGAGTTGAAATACCTGGTAATGTTGGGAGTTGAAATACCTGGTAATGTTGGGAGTTGAAATACCTGGTAATGTTGGGAGTTGAAATACCTGGTAATGTTGGGAGTTGAAATACCTGGTAATGTTGGGAGTTGAAATACCTGGTAATGTTGGGAGTTGAAATACCTGGTAATGTTGGGAGTTGAAATACCTGGTAATGTTGGGAGTTGAAATACCTGGTAATGTTGGGAGTTGAAATACCTGGTAATGTTGGGAGTTGAAATACCTGGTAATGTTGGGAGTTGAAATACCTGGTAATGTTGGGAGTTGAAATACCTGGTAATGTTGGGAGTTGAAATACCTGGTAATGTTGGGAGTTGAAATACCTGGTAATGTTGGGAGTTGAAATACCTGGTAATGTTGGGAGTTGAAATACCTGGTAATGTTGGGAGTTGAAATACCTGGTAATGTTGGGAGTTGAAATACCTGGTAATGTTGGGAGTTGAAATACCTGGTAATGTTGGGAGTTGAAATACCTGGTAATGTTGGGAGTTGAAATACCTGGTAATGTTGGGAGTTGAAATACCTGGTAATGTTGGGAGTTGAAATACCTGGTAATGTTGGGAGTTGAAATACCTGGTAATGTTGGGAGTTGAAATACCTGGTAATGTTGGGAGTTGAAATACCTGGTAATGTTGGGAGTTGAAATACCTGGTAATGTTAGGTGATTCATATGTTCAAAGAAAGGGCAATAAATGACTTTAAATATTTGTGTGTTACGAAAGCAAAAGACATTTTAGCTTTGAGATTACTTCAATGATTTTTGAGAGAAGTAATAAATATAAAGCTGTTAGCATTAAGTAGCAGTTCAATTATTTTTCTTCAAAAGGCTCAACATTAAAAAAGTAATACACAAAAAATGTAAGTTCCTAATTACACAAGAAAAAATTGAATGAAAAATAATTTTCAACAAATATTTGACATATTATGAAATTAAATGTAAAACTTCAGGCTGAAGTGTTGTTTTTATCCAATACTATTTCGCCTTCTGGCCCCACTCTTAGGTTTGGTGTTACATCTTGTTACAGGATGTGAAGGTAAAGCCGGGATGGTTGCCATCAACCTGAAAGACAGCGAAACTTTGGATGACAGAAAGATTCAAGAGTTGGGTTGTCTGTGTAGAGAAAAACTACCGAGTTACGCGAGGCCAAGGTAAGCTGGTTCATTTTGTTGATTTAAGTCAAGGTAAGCTGGTTCATTTGGTTGATTTAAGTCAAGGTAAGCTGGTTCATTTGGTTGATTTAAGTCAAGGTAAGCTGGTTAAGTTTGTTGGTTTAAGTCAAGGTAAGCTGGTTCATTTAGTTGACTTCAGTCAAGGTATCTGGTTAATTTCGTTGGTTTAAGTCAAGGTAAGCTGGTTCATTTCGTTGATTTAAGTCAAGGTAAGCTGGTTCATTTTGTTGATTTAAGTCAAGGTAAGCTGGTTCATTTTGTTGATTTAAGTCAAGGTAAGATGGTTCATTTTGTTGATTTAAGTCAAGGTAAGCTGGTTCATTTGGTTGATTTAAGTCAAGGTAAGCTGGTTCATTTGGTTGATTTAAGTCAAGGTAAACTGGTTAAGTTTGTTGGTTTAAGCCAAGGTATCTGGTTCATTTCGTTGGTTTAAGTCAAGGTAAGCTGGTTCATTTTGTTGATTTAAGTCAAGGTAAGCTGGTTCATTTGGTTGATTTAAGTCAAGGTAAGCTGGTTAAGTTTGTTGGTTTAAGCCAAGGTATCTGGTTCATTTCGTTGGTTTAAGTCAAGGTAAGCTGGTTCATTTCGTTGACTTAAGTCAAGGTATCTGGTTAATTTCGTTGGTTCAAGTCAAGGTAAGCTTGTTCATTTTGTTGATTTAAGTCAAGGTAAGCTGGTTCATTTTGTTGATTTAAGTCAAGGTAAGCTGGTTCATTTTGTGGATTTAAGTCAAGTTATCTGGTTCATTTCGTTGGTTTTATGTCAAGGTAAGCTGGTTAATTTTGTTGATTTAAGTCAAGGTATCTGGTTCATTTTGTTGATTTAAGTCAAGGTAAGTTGGTTCATTTTGTTGATTTAAGTCAAGGTAAGCTGGTTAATTTTTTTGAATTAAGTCAAGGTTCATTCACTCTTTTGTTTATTGTAGAGTTATTGTAAAAATAGCTTCATACAAGGAATTATAATTTTCAGATTGACTATCTTCGATTTGATTGAATAAATTGTTCAATGAAGATTGAAATCATGCTCTACAATCGCTGATTGTTGCTACTGTTATGTAATTCATGAATTGAGTTTATTAGTCATGATCTATGTTTACATTTGCTTTTTTTAAGTAGACTAAGTTATAATTTATCATGAAACACAAGATGAAAAACTATAAAATATTGACGTAGTTAAAGTTGTAATGACACGTAGACAGAACTTTTATTACTCCTCATCTCTAGATTTCCGCTATCAAACCTCCTTCCTTTCTTGACAGATTTATCAGATTCCAGCATCAGATGAGCCTGACATCAACATTCAAACAAGAGAAGACGGTTCTGGCCAGAGAAGGGTTTGACCCCCAAGTAGTCCAGGAACCGCTTTATTACCTTGACAGAACCAACGATGAGTATAAAGAACTTGACGATGAGGTCTACTCAGAGATTGTCAGCGGACAAATTGCCTTGTGATGATTCGTGTCAATGTCCCGTTGGGTCTTGGCGTTTACATACAAGGGACATAACTCCGGTTTTATTGTCGTTGAAAAACGAGCTTGAGTTATGTCTCGTATATTATGTTATGTTTTCAGAAAAGAGGAGAACATGAGGTTTATTGATTTAATTCAAATCATTTAAACCTTAATCAATTCAGCGTTTTATATTAGAAGAAGAAGGAAACATGAATAATTACTGGATGAAAATTTGAAGAAAAAAATTATGTGAACACAAAATGAGCTTAACTCTGGTGACAAAACTCCACAAATAAATTGCTGACCACAAAAAATTCCACTAGATGATTGCTGGCCACTAGAATTCTCTAGATGATTGCTGACCCTTAAGCTCTATCAGTAGATTGCTGACCACTAAATTCCACCACTAGATTGCTGACCATTAAACTCTGGCATCTGATTGCTGGCAACTTAATCAATTTCATAACATATTAACATTTTTGTCTAATCGGCTAAGCTGGCGATTCAATTGAGATTTTGTATCAGTGACACAAATCCTCATGAAGAAAAAGCTAGTCATTAAATTTAAACATTCTATCCCTGCTTTGCAAATCAAGGAACCAGATGCTGTGACTTATATTTAAGTTGACAGATAATTACCTTTAGTGTATTACTATTGATTATTCTAATTTTCTCCACTATGCTTTATATCTATTATTTACACTTGGTCACTTGTATATGGTAATTAAACATAACGCATCTATTCCTATAGAATTAATATAAGATTTTCGGTATGAAATGAAAACAAATCCATAAGAATAACGAAGAAGCTCTGTATTCTTTTTGGACATAAATGACAATTTATCAAACGTTTTCTTTTCCAATCTTACTTTGTGACATCATTTTCTAATTGATATCAATTTTGATATCGTTAGTTCTATGTTTTATGATAATATATCCTCCGCTTGTGTTTAAAGTACTATCGTACTAAATATCACATTTTTTTTATAATACTTGGCTTTTATATTATACCCCCTCCCCTATACGATACGTTTATACATTTTTATTAGGGCTGTTAACGATTAATTTAATCATTAACTTTTGAAAAATTAACGATTAATTAATCGTTAATTTCGATTAAAGCCAAAAATTAAAAATTATGATGTCGTAAGTAACACTTATTAAACGTTTTTTTTTAAAAATTAAATAACACTGGAATGTCTCCTTTATATGTCATCTTTTAACCAACTACGCAAAAAAAAAGACAAGTGTGATAACATTATTTGGTTCAAGTGATGAGCGGGTCTTATTGACAATATAACAAGCCGAGTTGAACAATCATTCATATAGAACTGAGGTAACTGGTATGCACAAAACGGTCTTGGCAAGGAATGACATTATCGGATATCGGTGTTCATTAAGTTTCCACCATTGTAGAGGGCTAATGGATTCAGGAACTTTCATTTCCATTTTGTAACGCAGTAATTAATCAGAAGAGCTGTCGTCATTTTCTGTCTCTGAGTTAGACTCCATTACTGCCATTAGCTTAATACGCTTTTCATTTGGTTCGATAAGTAGGCGAAGTGTTAGAGCCATGGTAGGCAAACTTTATAAACATTTTTAACATTCCCGTCAATCAATAGTTTAAAACCAAAATGTTCGTGTAATTGTCAGGAAATTTATTTTTTATCGGCCGGTAAGTTTTAATATTATTCTTTTTTTACTTTTTGACTTCAAATAATTTTTGACTGATGGGTCGATTAATCGTTAAAAAATAAATTAATCGTTAACAATTTTTTAACGATTAATCGAGAAATTAATCGTTAATTTCCGCAGCCCTAATTTTTATACAAAGCCTAGACTGTAATATCAATGTTTCATTTTCCAGATCCTGTATCTTCTATTTTTAAAAAGCAGCTGATGAATTTACAATAAACATACGTCACTGATCTCACTTAAATTGTTTATGATTTTTCCAGACGTGTGTGTATGTGTGTGTGTGTGTGTGTGTGCGTGAATAGACAAAAATTGTAATTGAAACATGTAAAACTCTCAAATATCAAATCGGGTTTAACTTTAAAACATCTCTTTCAACCTACTTCCCTTCTCTCAACATTTAAAAAAAATATATGAAGACTCCACTTGCAAAACTTACTAAGTCCCTTTTTTTATTTTTTGAGAAAAACGTATTTTGCTTGTGCGACTTAGCAGATTTTGCAAGTTTTTCACATTTTACACAATAAAATACAGCGTATTTAGTAGGTTTTAAATGACCAACCCAAAAAAATACTGTAGAGGCTTGCCATATAAACCAGGGGTCTCCAAACTACGGCCGCGGGCCAGATGCGGCCCGCGAGGCCCTCTCATTCGGCCCCTGGAGACCTTTTAATCTAAAAAAAGATAATATTTTTAACTGTAGTTTACCACAAAACTGTGTGTAGTCGGCCCCCAAACTGCTGTTTGACAGTTAATGCGGCCCTCCGACAGAAAAGTTTAGAGACCCCTGAATTTTTAAACGAAACAAATGGCAGTAACTGTTTTTCCCGCCAAAATCGACCTAGTGGGTTTTGCAAGTGGACTCCTTATATGTTCCTTACATTTAAATGTTAATTAAAATTTAAGAGATGAATGAAGAAGGTGGGCAGTCGAGAGTTTAAAAAAAATTCTCGACATCGTGTTTCAATGGGATATGAGATGTATTGAGAAGCGAATCATTTGAAATTCTTTGTACAGGAAATGAAAGATTATAGAACGCGACATTGGAACACACATTAAGGCTATCGGGATGGCCTTATCTTTGGCTACCGACAAGTTCAAACGAAATGTCAGCTGAGCCTTGTTGCAGCCATTAAAACGTAAGATGATCCCGGGACGTTTCAAACTCTTTAAAGTCCAACAACTATCAAGTAGATTTTAGTAGATGGGATCGTTAGATTGTTGGCGTAAAGGTCGCTGTCTGGGTCGGGCTATAAAGTTTGCAACGACAATCGGTGGTCATGCTTAGCGGCTGAAGTCGGTGTCAAGGTTATGACCATAACCGCGGCCTTATATTTTTGAAAATGTCGCTCTCCAAAAATAAAAATAATAAAAACAATAATAAAGTTTTATCAAATAAAATACTCCTCAATAAGTCCGAGATATAAGAGAGTATATAGTGAATGAGCTTTCTGTTAAGTTGTTAAAGAACAAAACATGGCATCAAAGAGTGTAAATAAAAATTCTAAGCGTTTAATTTTTAGAGGTGGCCTTTCTGTAGTACCAAAATACCAACTCATAATTCATTGTTATAAGAAACGAGCAGCTATTTCACAAGGAAACGGTGCCATAGAACAAACAAAATCAACTAAAGTAATGCCATCATAACACATTTCTTAATTCCATCTTTTAGCTGAATATGAAAATATTTCTGTTATGTTTTAAACGTGCGTCTTTAAAAAATTAACGTTTTGAGATGTTCGGATAATACTTACATGTGACCTTGAATTTGACATAATCCATCTGGCCCTCGGAGCATTTGATTTCTTAATGACTCTCACTAAATGCCAGCCGACTCGTGACCTTGAGTAGATTAACTGAACTCTGTCATCAAGTTCACACTGAACGGCTCCCACATCCCTGTAGCCCTATGTCGTAACAAGAGATATAACTCTTGCACGCACATACTCTTTCAATCGTTACCACCCCTCAACAAGAGCGAGTAACTCATAGTGACTAAAATCATTGAATCGGACAAAATGTAGGCATAAAGAGTCAAACAACGATGTCACGAGTGACAACAAATCAGAGAAACTTGAGCAACATAGACACAACCTGAGCTGATTTATCAAGATGAGAGCAGAACACCGTATAACCAAACATCAATATACAGTTGAAATATTTAAAATATTTGTATCTATTCAAATGTCTGCCATAATTATTTACATGTAACTATATTTTAGACCATGGGTCGGGAAACCATGGCTCGCGAGCCAGATGTGGCTCTGCTGTTGGTTGCATCTGGCTCTCAAAGAAATGTTCGATTATTAAAAAAAATGTTTATTCAGACTCCTTTGATCTCCATGTTAATAGCATGTAAAAAAAACAGCATAAAAATGTTATTAAAAAGAATTCAGAGACATAATTATTGTACTTTTATTGTTGAAATTACACAAAACGCACACGTGTACTTGAATTTTTATTTTTAAGCACAATGTATGGCTCTCACAGAATTACCACATTATGTGGTATTTATGGCTCTCTCATAAAAAAAGTTTCCCGACCCCTGTGTTAGACTAAACTAAAACCGATGGAACAGCTAAGAGACATTGACGGAAACAAAGACTTAAATGTATTTAAAAAGATGTTTAATGAATTGAGCATTATTCAAAAAAGTATTAAAAATCTCAGTAAAAGACCAACATTTCCCTGACATGATGAGACAGGGATGTAGGACTATTACCGAAAGACCTCAACTGAGCTTAACATACGCCGGATACACCGCACAATCGTCTGATCTTGTCCTACACTGACATCAATCCCGCTCTTCATTCGTTACTTTTGTTCACTTCAATATCTCTGACGGCGTGGCATCACTGGGGAGAGAGAAGGTGAAACTAAATAAGTTTAAGTCTACCATAAATTACACAACACACTGACATACTGACACACTGACATACTGACACACTGACATACTGACACACTGACATACTGACACATAAATCAAATGTCGAAATTTACACCAGAGACGTCAAAAAATAAATTAATTTTTAAAAATCTTAAAGACAATATAAGGGAAAATATAGATATATAATTTTTCAACATTACATGAACATCTTAAGTAGTCATGTCATCTTATCTTATCAAACTATATACTTTGGTGCTGCGTCGTTTATTTCATCTCTGTTAATTATTGTTAATTTAAAAATTAGTCGATTCATTAGGTTGAAAACTAAAAAAAAACGTACAGTAATTGTGGTTGCAGGTGCAGATCTTGAAGTCAAAGTAAGTGCCCTGGGGACAGTCCATCTCTTGACCTCCGAGGATAAACTTGTAGATGTTGTTTGGATGGGCATACCATCCGTTGGGACACGCTGAAGATTTAATGATAACGTTAAGTACATTTTTATTGAAAAATTAGACATAAGAGAATATTTATTAAATTTTTTATTTAGAAAATTGCGAGATACATTTTTATAGACTAACAATTTTTTTTAAAAAAGGAATACTGTTCTTAGAATCTATTGTTGACAAAACCGAATGTGAAATTATAAAATATTTTCTGAAGTTCAAAGGAATTTTATTCTTACTTCGGTTTAACATAATAACAACTTTAATTGGTTATAAGTTTTTATTTTATTTTAATTTTTTATTAATCAAATGCATAAGACGAAAAAGCCTATTCATCAAAAACCGTATTGAAGCTATTAAAATTAGTAGTAATTTTTCCCTCTTTGTTGTCAAAATGTGCGATTGCACCTATCACATAAAGTCAGCTAAAATAACTACTTAAAGTGCACACTCTAGATATGATTAGCAGGAGTAATTAAAATGAGGACAGCATGTATTGTGGATGAAGTTTATTAAATAGTCAGGTTTGTTTCCGACTTTCATTATTTATAATTAACCATTTTTTACTCAACAGTGTGTGTGTGTGTCCCATAACCTCTTTTCGAGGTCGTAGGGGTTCTAATGTTTCCATTAGAATATTTTCGGGCATAGTAGACCTTGGCGGCGCCCATCCCTCTCCAGGTCCGCGGAGGACTCTCTTAGCGTTAGTCATTCATCAACATTTTTTATAGTGGCTTTAACGTGGGCTCGATCCAACGCCCCTCAGCTTGTGAGGCGAGCGCTCTATTGACTCGCTATCCAGCCGCAGTATCACTCAGCAGTGATACTGGCCAAATATGACCCCGTAACTGCATACAATATCTGATTATACTTGGATTTCATAAACAATCTAATTTAATTCTTAGATTTCGCCTTACCACACAGAATGTGGAACATTTGCATACATAATTTTCAGGATACATTACAACAAAATATATAGTGTAGCATTAATAAGTATCGATTTTTACTTTAAAAAAATAAATTATTATTATTTTTTTTATTAATTAAAATATCAGATTTGCTTTTCAAGAGTGTCAGCATAATGTCAATGCTAGATTCATAGAAACATGTTTTTGCGCCATTTGTCAATATGTTTACCTGTGGTACATGACTTGTCGGCCACACACTTGCCAGACGACGAGTCAAACCTGTAGTTGTCGTTACACTGGCGGTACAACGACTGTCCACTGACGCACTCGAAGTAGGCGAAACAAACACCGTTGACGGAGTAGACTCTGCCGTTGTCGTTGTACCCACAGGGGTCTGAAATATAACCGGAGAACCCTTGATGATAAAACTGTATGTTTTATATTTTATATTAGCGGGTTTACCCGTGTAATAAAAATCAATGATAATGTGCTGAAGATTAACATTCACGACACTAGGATTCTATAAAGTTGAACAAAGCCCGTCCAAGGACGTTCCGCCACCGTTCGGTGGCATGTTGTAACTCCCCTCCAACAGCCGTCTCGACCGGCATACATATGCATCAAGTCAAAAATACTATTCATTATAGTTAAAATAAATAACTCGTAAAAACATGAGCTTTTGACTATAAATCCCAAAACGCATAACTCAAAATAAAGTCTTGGAAGAAATACTGCACCAAAAATAACTCGTTTTGAACGTCCACGTAAACGTGTTCAATATGATTGGCTGTAGGAGTCATATGTGTTTGGGGGACCAATTGCTATAGATGACCGGACAGAAACTTGCCTTTTATTATATAGGAGGATTTACCAAGAATCATCAAATGTTAATAATTAAATATTATCTTGTGGTTTTAAATTCAACAGTTTGATAAGCTATTCAATAATCATTGCATTATTTCGTTAACACACCATTAAGAAAATTTAAAGGAAATGCAAAATATGATTGATTTAAATATAGAAAATTCGGATTATTTAATAACATAAAGTGTTTCTTTTTCAAAGCCATTATTCTAATTAGAGCTCATTACTCAATTCTGTTAGATTAAAAGGACATTTATCATTGTTTCATATCAATAAAATTGTGTTGACATAACTATAACACAGCATTAGATGAA
The DNA here is from genome assembly GCA_944989445.1 of Ampullaceana balthica. Taxonomy (NCBI): domain Eukaryota; kingdom Metazoa; phylum Mollusca; class Gastropoda; family Lymnaeidae; genus Ampullaceana; species Ampullaceana balthica. The sequence goes on along the minus strand of CALYLW010000069.1, from coordinate 299,040 downwards.
ACACATCAAGACAGATTATCTATTCAGGATAGATAGAAAAGACTTATAGACAGGACATTCAATCAGGGCATTCAGACAGCACATTGACTAAATTAGACATAGCATTAGTAGTGAGAGCGTTTCGTAATTCTCTTTGGAATTATCTGTGGTTATATCGAAACAACACAAACGCGGTGCACAAAGAACCGTCCATCACGACTAATCAGGATTTGAACTTTAAAAAGTCACCGTAATTCACCGTAACATTTGATATAAGGAAAGAACCTAAGTTTGCTTAGCACTAAACATTTGATAACTATATCCAGCATACATGCAAATGTTATATTATCACAGAAGTTAATGTTTATAATGTCAAACTTACTTATGTTACTGTCATTCTGATTACTTACAAGCCCCGGGACTATATAGACCTAGATTTTTATAGTCGTAATTAGGATCGTATACGTTGTTGTCATCATCGTCATCATCATTTGAGTAGGAAGGTCCGTTAGAATAGGATGTCCCACTTGGATAAGACTGGCCTTTGGGATAGTTCTGGTCGTTGGGATATGAAGGTCCGTTTGGTCTGGAAGGCCCCGTGGAAGAGGATGATCCGCTGGGATAGACTTGTCCCTGAGGTACTGGTACACTGAGATATGATGGTCCACTAGGCCTAGAGGGTCCAGGTCGGTAGGTAGGTCCTTGGGGATAAGTAGGTCCGTTTGGATAAAAGCTTCCAGCGGGATAAGAAGACCCTATCGGATTAGATGGCTGACCATTGTCATAGCCAGGTGCCCCAGGGTTGTATCTCTCGTAAGGATATTCATAGGGTATACCAGGAGTACCAGGAGGTGGATAGCCGTACTGGGCACTGGCTACAGCCACCACGGCCAGGATCAGGTCAACACGAACCATTCTAGGATCTATCTGAACGGTCTGCAAACAAAATATGTGAAACCATTTATGTATTAACGCTAAAATAAATAGCATTTGAAAAACACATCAATTTTATAGACTCACCATATATCGCAAAAATTCATTTTATTGCCCTTTGATGCAAATATGAAATCTCAACTTGTATTAGCGCAAATAACATGTTGGACACATGACAATGCACACTACTTTGGGTTTTTAAAAACGCTACAAAATAACAGGAATTTTTCAATCTTTTATATTATCCGTATTTCGTTATTTAAAAAAAATTAAATGCAAATTTGTATATAATCGCTCGAACCCAAATAAAATCGTTTTGTTATAAAACGACAATGTCATTGACTTAATATGATGAAACCAATACAACTATCCATTACAGTGCTCCGAAACATAAAATTTCCAATGAGAAATTCGTCCAATTACGCATCATGAGCTTTGGGGGAAAAGTCTATATTTAAATACTTATATAGTTCGTCAATAAATAGCAGTATGAAGTACGCAAATAGAATAAATTTCCAGTCCAGTAATTTAGTTGGATTAGAAGTTCTCGGATTGCCGCCGCCGTGGTTTATAGGTTTATAACAAGTTTTAATAAAATAACTTTGTAATAACCTAAACCTATTTATAAGATATTTTGTTTTGTGAAAATAAAAAGCGTTTGACAATATCAAATAAGTCACTTTTTAAAATGTATTTTGTAAACTTTTCTTATTTTGATTCCACGGGCCTGGTTTGAATCTTAGTTTTTTGTGTGTCTTTGCTGCAACTAAAGTATGTCTACAATCGCATACAAGTAACAAATATTGTAAATTTCTACATAAACTTCATTGTATCATGCCCATAGTTTTAACGAACTTCATCTCAACACTTACCTCCACCAGACAGTTTCACCGACACGCCCAGGAGGACAGAGATTACCGTGTCAGACGACACCCTCTACCTTTTATAGATTCTCGGCTCAAATCAAAATCATTTACATTAATGAACTCATGGCAGCCTTTCCTTCAAATCCGGCTTTACCCTGGCTATTTTTAAATAAGCCCTTTAAATAGTTCAATTGATTTGCCCGAGGATGTCACGGAATCTTTTTTAAAAAAACAAAAAACAACAACAACGTATGATCAACTTTATATGAACTGGGTCAAATTTACATCAGGTAGAGGCCATAAATTGCTGACATCAATTTTAATTTTAAATTCGTTTGTTATCTGTAGATGGGTTAGGCTTGTCAAATTAATTTAATGCAGGTATGATCTCTTCTACCGATCATATAATAAAAAAAAGAACGATAAAACGAAAAAGCTTTGTTACTGCTAAGCGTCTATACTGCCAGATGTGATCCCCGAATCAAACCGATTTAAGGTGAATCGTAGTTCAACTATTTGTTGGTGGCGAACATTTGTTATTGTTTAGAAAATGAAGGAATAGCTAATTTATGTATCTGAAATGTCCATCTATTTGGTGCGTACGGAAGAAATAATTATCCGGGTGTGCCCACATGGTGACACGGAGCAGCACGAAGGGAGGGGGTTGTTTTATTTTTACGCGCTTTCTTGGGTTAGGTCTGTCGGATTAACAAAGCTGTGTCATGTGTGAGTGTTCAAATCCTTTAATTGATTTTCGCACCATACCTGTTCTCTTTTTTTAAATGAAACGATATAAACTTGAAAATTCGCGATGACAATCATAATTGTTAGGTCAACAAGGACCTCTTCGGAAAACGTTCACAAGAATTTGATTCCTTTCCCGGACTCTAATGTTGTTTGAAATGTTATACACTTACCTATTCCAGAGATTCGCACGTTCACCTCATCATCAATATTGGCCTTCTGACACATGTACGAAATCTCCAAAGCCAGTGCAGCATTGGGCAGACTGTACGACAGTGTCAGGAAACGAAGGGTAATCAACATCCAAACAAAACTAAAAGTATACAGAGATGTACTGCTCCCTACTTTGCTATACGCATGTGAAACATGGACCTCTACCAAAGCCATGCGAGGTTGCTGAGCAACTTTCAAACCAAAAGCCTGAGAAAAATTCTAAACATACAATTTTAGGAAAAAGTTCTACACACCGATGTATCCAAAGTATATACACAAGCCTCATGCAGTGCCATGAATGGCCCAGCAGTCTGTGATGCAAATAGACAGCAGGCTGCCAAGTCCAGACGTCAGGCCAAGAAGGATTATGTTCAGAACCATCCTGATGGCATCCCAACCATCTCTTGTCCGACATGCGGACACACTTTTCGTGCAAGACTGTGACTAATACGCCACAAAAGAACACACGTGGTTGCCTGAGCACATGACGATTATGATGTGAGTGGTCCTCGTCAAATCCGGCGGACAAATAATACACACGCAACACATATTTGCCATGTTCACACATACATATCTGTAGATCACCCAACTAATGCACTAAAATAAGGTTTATATCTAGTTTAGCATTATTATAAGAGATTTGAATATTGATAGTGTGTTGGTTTTCCTGGCTTTTTCAGGCAGAACAACAAACATCAAAGTGAAAAAATATGTGTGAAACGATTTTAAAATAGGGATGTAATTCTAATGCGAAAAATTTATCATAGTGGTTCCTGACCATTATCTTAGATTTAATATATACATTTTTTTCGGACAGGGTAAATATTTATATTTATGTAGTGACTTATTATTTTATTCCCTTAAGCTCAGTATTCCGAAAATCTTCTTTTCCCTTTCGACACACGAAGCGACGTTACCAAAGTTATTTTAATGATGATAAATGCTTAAAATTGAGAAATTTAAAAAAAATTATTAGAACTTTTTAAAAAGTAAATTTTGTCAACAAGTTATCACCGTATTCACCAATCGGATGAGAGATCGGATCTCGATGTCGTACCGCTGGAAGGAATGGTAGTCTGATTGTTTGTTAATTTAGTGATAATATATTACCCGTGGAGTGTTTCTATATAATGATTCATCTATCAACACTCAGCTCTACTTCTAAATTTTATGCAGCAAAAACTAACAATCATTAAGTGTCTGAGACATACTTTACTTACACTATGTTTCTAATTTGTCATATGAACCTACATGTGGAAGAAAGTCAGCAGCTTCGAGCCTAGTGCTCTTCATGGGTCTTCCAAGAAAGCCCCCCTCCCCAGCCACCCTGTACTCTACCCCAAGGAAACCTAACAGCTGAAAGAGAGAGACCCCCCCCCCGAACGGTCGCTTCTGAAGCGGACGCCTGGCCATCCAGGACATGGTCGTAAATGCCTCCCAATAAAAAGTGACCTCACAAGGAGGGGTGGAATTTCCCTACTTCGACTCGGTACAACCTCGGCGCCAACTCGGTTTGGCATACGAGTCTCTATGGTTAAGGATTGCCACTGGGCGGGGGATCATCAAGGGACTACCTATGGTGTTACCCCCACTGGAAAGTTTCCTCAGAGCTGGCGTCCTTTAAGTTCTTCGCGGCACCTTTTGCTTATCCTTACTCGCGTTCCGGGCCCTAGTTTCTTGACAACCTGCGATTATGCTGGCGAGTGACGGACAACATTGTTTTAACGTTGGACTCACTCCAGTACGAGGTATGAAGTCAACAGGTGCGCTGCTGGTTAAGGAGCTTGGCTGCAATGACAGAAGTTTGAGTTCCTGTTATCGCCTATCCTGTTGTTTAGGGCAACGCTCTATTGTCATGTGAGTCAACAGACTCTGGCTTTGGGGGCTCAGTTTCCAGCACTACTCTGTTTTTAGGATTGATAATGTTAGTGTTTACTCCCATTGCAACCGTTATGTCGGGCCATTCTTTTAACCACTTATTCCTGAAGTTTTCGCCAACCAGGTTTTGGCATCTAGAGTCTGATGAGGTATAAAAGTAGTTTGAAAATACGAAAACACGATCCATCCTTGGATTTCTTTTCTGGTTATTTGTCTATCTACACTTCATTTTCCTCACATCCTTCTGCATATAATTTCTTCTACTTCTACGGCATCCGTCCATCCTCATGGGATTATGGCGTTTCCTCCTGCTCCTCTACCCCCTTCCTCTTTCTCCTGGCACTTTTCTCCTCGCTCCTGGCTCTAAGGGAAGCTTCCGCGACTAGGATGACCTCGCGCACTTTTGCCCGCCAGGAGGTGCGCTCCACAGCAATGGTCTCCCACGTTTTATGGTCAATCTGCGCCAGAGTCATGTCTTTCTTGCAGACATCCTTGAAGCGCAAGCAGGGGCGTCCTCTCTTCCGCATACCAGTTGCCAGATCGCCGTAAAGCAAGGCTCTTGGAATGCGCTCCGAGCTCATCCTGCGGACATGTCCCAAAAACCGCATGCGCCTCTCGCTCAGGATTGAGTGCATGCTCAGCATATGACTCCTTCTGAGTACCTCGACATTCGTGATCTTGTCCTGCCTCTTGATGTGCAGAATCCTGCGCAAGCATCGTAAGTGGAAGCTTTTGAGTTGCTTTGTTTGTTTGGCATATGTCGTCCAGCACTCGCTGCCATAGAGGAGTGTGCTGAGCACGCAGGCCTGGTACACAGTGATTTTCGTCCTATCAGTGAGCTGTGCATTGTTCCACACTCTTTGATTCAGCCTGGCCATTAATGATGCAGCCTTGCTGATTCTGGTTTCAATTTCCTTTTCCAGGGAGAGTGTGCTTGTGATGTTACTGCCAAGGTAGGTAAAATCCTCGACGACATCCAAGGTGTTTCCCTCAATGGAGATTGCTGGGAAGCAGTCTGTTCCTTGTCTCATAATGTTGGTCTTTTTTAGGCCTATCGTTAGACCAAAATCATTGCATGCTTCTGAGAACTTATTGACCAAAAGTTGGAGACCTATCTCTGAATGTGAGGTATATAAGCATATAATTAATATGCTTTAAAGAATCAGACTAAACATGTGTGTTGGTGTTGCTTGTACTTTGAACCTGCTCAAGTTCTTTGTCAAAATATGCACGCACGCACGAACGCACGCACGCACGCGCGCGCACACACACAAAGCACTTTAACTTTATGATAATCCAAATTGGTGTAAATCTCTTATCTATTACAAACGCTCCTTCTATACCGGTGTTTCTCAATTATTTTCTGTCATGTCCCCCCCCCCAGGAAGAAAGAAAGATTTCATGCCCCCACCCACTGCGCGACTGTAAATAGTATCATTTGTCTATAAAATTGTTATAATTACACCTCTGCATAACGGTCAAACGAGCCCACCTTTACGGAGCCTCGCCCCCCCCCTCGGGGGGCACGCCCCACTTTTTGAGAAACACTGTTCTATACAGAAGATTACCGAATCTCTTGCCCTGCCACACCCACGGGTCACACAACAACCCACATGTGTTAAAGCCCTCAACTAAATTGTTCTTTTATGTGCTTCACCCTTTTAAACTAAATATTTATTACAATGATATTTAAATTTAAAATAATACTAAAGGAAATATTATGCACCAAAACAAGACACGGTGACTAAAAAAAAATTCCTTTAACGCAGATACTGTGCATTTTGTATGATTTATATATAGAAGCATTAGTTTGACTGTTGCACAAAGAGCTGTGCGTTTTTATGGTTGATTTAATGCAGATTATTTTCTTTGATTTGACTAAACCAGACTTTATCCCCGTAATCCTCATAGATAGGTACTCGAGTGGCCAAACCAACTTTTGAAATTAACGTGTACTTTAAATTGCTAAAGCGTTGTGTCATTTTCTTTCGTCATCCAGAAATCTGGTCTGTGTTAGGCATGGTGCAGTGACGAACTGTTGGAGGGGGGTGGGGAATATCATGAATATATTTGGATTTATTGTATCGGCTCAAACCGGGTTTTTAAGATTCTTTGGAATTAGATGATACAGTTACACTGGAGCTGTATTAGCAGTGGCGTAGCGAGAGGGGGCAAGGGGGGAAAATGCCCCGGGTGGCACTTTTTTAGGGGCGGCAAATTCCTCGTCATTACTTAAATGGAAATTTTTATCAAAATAAATTAAATACTAATATAATAAGTTCATAAAAGAAATAAAGTAACTATCCTAAGTTATGTTAACGTTTCTACTGCAAAAACTTTAAACTCCATACTGGATATAAATTATTCTAATAAATATGCTACTAAACTGAAAAAACCAAGATGCTTGCATAGTATGAGAACGTGACACTGATCCGCTGGTAACGTAATTGATTATTCAAATTTGCGAGCTACCCCTGTTTTAATAGCGAAAATTATTGTACCCGATAAATTACTTACATGAGCTAATCAAATGCTCCGGGTGGCATTTGTTTTGTGGGAGGGGGGGGGGTGGCAAATGTCTCATTTTTATGTATCTTCTAAAAATGAAAAACGTAAAAATAAATTTCATAATCTTAGATTCATTATGTGGTTTAAATTTTGGCATTAGATGTGTTCACATATTTTAATAACGTTCCTTCATTTCTTTAGATATTTTTTCCTTAGGCTTTTTAATTTTTTTTTACTATTGCTGATGTATTGATGGATTTGCTAACATATTACGATCCAGTGATTCGAGAACATCAAATGAAAAAGGGTTAAGAATTTGTCACCTCAAATTCAACATGAGCTCATTGCAGTTTTAAAATATACAGTTCATCAAAAATCCCCTTTCTGGTACAAGTTATCAAATATTATTCCATTGTATTCGATAGCTCTCCATACATTTCACAAAATGATAAAACATAAAATTCAAGTAGTGCGATGTGTAATGATTAAAATCAGAAAGTAAAGACTTTGTAGAATCTTTCAAAGATTTCAGTGGAAAAAAATTAATCTACTTACGACATCTCTACAATTATTTTTAAAATGTAATGGACTGCCAAGACCCAACTTCAGTTAATACGTCTTCGTGGCTGGAAAGTATACAGGGAGCTCAATAAAGTCTTGAAGACACCAATCTAAATTTTAATTAATGCTTTTCTCAAACATTTTTTGAACTTTATTTTTACGTGCTGCTCCAACTGAAACGAACTCTCAAACGCATTGTTTTCCATGTCCACGCACCATTGAAAAAAAAATTAATTGCTGCTACAGTCAAGAGCCAAGACATTAATTCAATAGACTTCCGGAATCAGGATACAAAATAGTGATTGCACCATGGAGCAATTTTAGGTTATTTTAAAAGCCATGTAGAAACTGACAGAGGCAGACGATCAACTTAACACACGAACAGACGCAGAAACTTTGTCACATTGAAATCTTGTCGTTTTTCATATAATATTTAAAATTACATATAATCTGGAAACATATACTTTATGAAGTCAATGATGTCCGAAATTATGGTGCTAAAAATGCTTTGCAAAGGATACTCACCTATTGAAATACTTTAAGGTTGCTTTGGCGTTTGCGAAACTTTTATGTGGGTACGTTATCATTTTAATTGAACATTCTAGTCAAAGAACGAGATGGCAAATTATTGGTAATCAAAGCGAATATGTAGCCGTGTTATCTAGAAAATAAAATTGAGAAGAAAGTTTAACCCGTCAGAAGATGACGTTGCTGTAGAATTTTAAGTGAGGCTTTGGCAGCTACAGAATTCGGAAAACAGGTATGATTTTTTATACACCAGCCAATCTAATGGACTTAAAAATATTGCCTTCAAATTAGAGCAATTATCACACATGACATTGTCGAACCAGGACTATTTTGCCTCACGGGTAAAAAATGAATTATTGAATTTAAGCCAGTATGATTTATTCAAGTTTATTAAGATATTTAGCCTCCAAATCACCGTACCTAATATAATACCACTTATTCGAATATTCCTTAAAACTGCCATCAGTAATGCCATCTGTAATAAAAGCTTATTTAAAATTAATTTTTATTTTTAAAAAATGATAAAGGACAATGATGAATACACCAAAATAGACTACTCTATAGCTTTCTTAACATTCACGACACTAGCTTTCTTGGCTAATAAGCTTCGCATGGTTGACAATATTTATACAGCAAATATCTTGCCATGAGGAAAAGCAGAAAACTTCAATTGTAATAGAAAAAAATGAAAGCTCTTCTATCTATATCTAACATAAAGAATGTTCTTATTACTTATAATAAAAAGTTATATGTTCTTTACAGCAACAATTTTTGCATACCTGGGTTTTGCCCCAGTGGCACATACCCAAGCTACGCTGCTGTGTATTAGTGGAGGGAATTAAATAATACAGTTACACTGGAGCTGTAATAGTAGAGAGAATTAAATGATACAGTTAAACTGGAGCTGTAATAGTAGAGAGAATTAAATAATACAGTTACACTGGAGCTGTAATAGTGGAGGGAATTAAATGATACAGTTACACTGGAGCTGTAATAGTGGAGAGAATTGAATCTACATTCTCTTTTGGGTTGAACCGCTAGGCTCTTACGACCCGGTTCAATTTATCGCATGCGAGCCTCATCAAGCGGGCATCGCCATAGAGGTACTCCTCTGCAGGTACCGTTACTTCTCCTTCTAAATCCCCGCACAGCTCGGGACAATCTTCGAGCACGTGGGCCACCGTCTCCTCCGGGTGGCCACACAGCCGACAGGCCAGTTCCCTTCTAGTGTTGAATTTGTACAAGTAGCTTCGTATGGGACAATGTTCAGTTCTCATTATGGTTATGAGCGTCTGATTGCTACGTCCAATTTCTCACCAGGAGTCGCTTTTGTTCGGTCGCGGCATGTACTGGAATACTTTTCTGGGCGTGCTTCCAGACGCCCAGCCCTGAAGCCATTTCTCTCGGAAATGGTCTTTAAGCCACGAGCTGACCCCCAGCTGGGTCATCGGGCGATCGGGTTGGGGCTGAGCTGAAGCTTCTCTCGCTAACTTATCGACCCTGTCTGAATGAGGCTCGCCACTGTGCCCAGTGATGTACTGAAGGACTACTTTTCCGCCTCGTGCTAGGATTTCATCTACTGTTTCCAAAATGACACTGACCATTTTCGTCTCCATTGAGGATCGACCCACAGTCTCGAGTGAAAACCGTGAGTCGGTGAAGACTATGACGGTCGGGAAAGCCTTTCTTCTTGCTAGACGTCGGCGCACTTCCTTCAAACCCCTGCAGATCGCCTCCAGTTCGGCATCGTGACTACTGTATGCGGCTCCGCACGGCCCTGACAGTTCAATACTGTCAGGTCCAGGTTGGGGGTATTGAATCAATACTCCGTATCCACTTCTACAACCCTTGAAACGTGAGCCGTCCGTGAAGACCACGCTGTCGCCATTAGCTTCCATTGTCTTCAGAGTCTCGAGAGAATTAAATGATACAGTTACACTGGAGCTGTAATAGTTGAGGGAATTAAATGATACAGTTGCACTGGAGCTGTAATAGTGGAGGGAATTAAATGATACAGTTACACTGGAGCTGTAATAGTGGAGGAAATTAAATGATACAGTTACACTGGAGCTGTAATAGTGGAGGAAATTAAATGATACAGTTACACTGGACTGTATTAGTGGGGGAGATATGTGGTTCAGTGAATCCAGCCTTTTATGGTTTGTTGGAAATATATGATTTAGTGAATCCAACCTTTTATGGCTTGTTGGAAATATATGGTCCAGCGAATCCAACCTTTTATGGCTTGTTGAAAATACGTTCAGTGAATCCAAAAATGCACAATTGAACAGTAAATTATGTATCATTTTAATTTTGATCAGTTCCCTTTTAATAATGATTTCCAAAATTAATTGTCAATTTTATTATTGTTGGATACAATACACTTTTCTATTATTTTATGATTGGTTGGAAAGTTTAATCATTTATTGCTTATACGAATTAATATTAAGGAACTACCAGCCCCATTTGACCGATGAAAACACTACTATCAATATCCGCTCTTTGTTGAGATTACATATGAGCATGAACTACGTTCAAAATAATATACATCAGATTTATATCAAAGTAAGAAACTTTTTCACTTTATAAATAGATAGAAACTTTTTAAATTTAAAATCTTACTTTCACTTTGCTGGGATGGACAAAAATAATTGTTTTTAATGTTGGATTGACTGAGATTGTTATCTCAAGTAGACTCAGCCATCGCTGTTGAAGCTGGTCATTTTTACACAATTCCAAGAGAACCTGACAATGATCTAATAGCCATCGTGAGTGTTTGTCACCTGTTAAATAGTTTAATACTTAATTATTTAATGGCTTTTTTGATAGCTAGGAAAAGTGCTTTGACATCTACTCTCAACTTTTCATGAAGTGAATATACAGGAAATCTTTGTCTATTGAACTTGCAGACTCTATATATTCTGCTAGAATGTGCTATATGTGCTAGAAACGTATGACTCACAGACCATAAATTATATGGTCAACTGTGACTATGACTGGTAAACGTAGGCAATTTTCAACTATGTTAGAGAAGCACTAAGATTTACACGCTATTCACTCGTATCCGCGTTTGAATATTTGTTTTTTTTTACCACGTTTTTATTAACTCGCTTTCGTTCCTGTGTGTCTGTCCATAATTTTTCAAATCTGCCAACGTAAAATTAAACCACTTCTGATGGTCCTAGAGATCTCAAAATTTTACCACAGATAGATCTTGGATGACAATGCATTGTATCAAAATTTCAGATCGATCGAATCTACCGTTATTAAATTATTGAACTTTTTAGTTTATCTATATATAAGCATTTGTATTATCCGCCTGTCCTTGTTTACATTGCATTCACGTGCGGAGTTCACACCAACCCCGACCACATCAACCATGTTTAACATCAAGAAGAGATCAGTCATTTCCAGTCTGTAGATGTTTGTCGGGCAATGCGTATTATATTTGAACATAATCAATACTTCAAAACTCACCATAACATACACTTAAGACTAAAAAGAATAAAATACATGTAAATAGAAGTTAAAAAAAAAGATTTTTTAAAACAACGTTTTTATAAGCGGACTAAAAAGAAGAAAATAATTTAAAACTTATAAGTTCAAGTGCTTTCATTTAATATGACTAAAAACGTGGGGCGGGTGCTTCAAAATCCCATTCTAATTTAGAAATACAACACAAAGATAGGTGTTTAGAAGGAAAAAGAGAGATCTATAAGTGAGCGAATGAGTGAACTGCTTATGTAAAACCTCATAAGCGCCCGCCCCACGTTTTTAGTCATATTAAATGAAGGTACTTGAACTTATAAGTTTTAAATTATTTTCTTCTTTTTAGTCCGCTTATAAAAACGTGGATTTTAAAAAATCTTTTTTTTATTTCTATTTATTTGTATTCCTGTACGTCAGTTGTTTTCTTCTTTTTTATTAGCTTGAATGTGCTTTTTATGCAAATATTGTAATTATTAATACATTGAATTTTGTTGAGATCCTAAAAACTATCTCTGATATCGAATATCTTTGTTTACAATCCTGTGTTACATAGTGTTTGAATTGTGAGCCAATTTTAAATCATGAGATACAAATTGTTTAAATGTTCAATGAAGATCTCAATAAATATACTTTGTTAATGATCTTGAAGTCAAAAGGCTTCCTCATTGTTTGTAAAAACCTCCCATGAGTTATTTTAACTGAACCATCATGTAAACGGTTTCAAGAAAATTTTAAAAATAAATAAATAAAAGAGCGAAAAGAATCTCCGAATGAAATATTACAGGTAGAGTCAGGTAGAGTAGTTCCACTGTGCATATGAAGCTTCAAGGCTCTCCATCTCATATAAGATGTATTTCTTCCTCATTCCAACGAATGCTTTGCATAATAAGTTCGAGTATTAACTTTATTTCGACAACAATGCTTAAGTATTATTGTTAGTTCATCTCCTAACCTCAAACCAAATGTAAAAATGAATCTAGTGCCCTTTTCAGCAAGTGGAACAGCGCCGGGGGCGTAAAAAAAACAACGACATTACCCTTTGCATTACCATATCCTATAGCTTTTAGCTTTGACTTGAGCATCTTGTTTCGGCTATGATTGTCTAAAGTATTCCTAATGCTACCGTATTTTGACACCGATCCGTGCCCGAGCCGTGAAATTAAATCCATCAGATAATACGGGATCTGCTTTGCTTACTTTAAATTCAGTACACTAGAGGACTGATCATAGCGGGAATGACTTGGAGCAAAACAGAGACATCTCGAGATCATATGATAGTTGATGTGATATGAAAATCAGAGTGCGAGTATTAACCAATATTATGTATCACTGTCGATGAATACATTGAAAAATGTGTATGCACTAAAATGAAACTTGTACAAAACATTTAGAATTAACAATTTTATAGATATTAGAAAAACAGAGGAAATGCTCGTCAAAAGGCATTAAAATAAAATTGGTACACTTTAAAAAAAACAATTTGTCAGAAAATAACTTATTGGATTATGCTTTGTCACAAATTGGAATTTCTTACCCCCAAAAGATTAGAACTGGGGGCGATAAATCATACCCTATTGCAAATCATTATCGTTTTGTCTTTACCAATAATCCAGTACATATGAGTGAAATTAATTATGGTTTAATATATAATAGTTATAAATACTCCGATAAATATGTAACATTTAATCCCTATTTTTTAAATAAAGTATGATTCTGGAAATATCAGTGAGTTCAGTCCCTACGTAGCTATCTGAGTAAATGACAGGTGATTCACTCATGGCCTCTCCCATTCCACCCCTCCCCCCACAAATCCCTGGGTTGGTCGTAGTATGGCAGTATATATATTTTTAAACATCTAATTTATTTATATTTCTAGCCAAACGTAGTAAACTTCCTGAAGGACAACTCAATAACATTGATCTGAACGAACCAGCCTCCAGGCCACAGCCAAACCTAAATTTGAGAGGTGCGTTTCTTTTATCGGAAGTGTACCACGGACGGCTGTCCTATCTGGGGCATGTACCTCACAAACCCGCCATCTCAATTCATCATCATGTACACACAGTCCTAAATTTACGTCCTGATATTTGGGGATTAATTATTTTTTAGGATTATTTTTTATAATAGATCTTTTTTTTTGTTTGTTGCGACTTTAAATTATGATAAAATTTGAATGACTGTCATGTTCATTTCGCCCTACCTTCATGGGCTGGGCAGTCGTGCGTTATGTGTTCAATGTTCTGAATGTTATTTGTTCTAGCTAAGAATACTATTGTTGACGGCTCAATCCTCTCCCGGCCCACACACAGCCTAAGGGTTTCTACTGATGAGTTGAAGATTGAACCTCCATCGATGGCTCGTCTACTTAACAATCCTTTCAACCCCGTCACGAGGTAGCTAAATGTGACGGGGTTTATGTTTGAGGTCACGAGGACCCATTACAACTTTAGAATTGAGGTACAACTTTAAATACTGTTGTTGACAGCTGTGGAAATAAGGAAGACTGTCATGTACTATTGCTTGTGTCTACAGAAGATTGTCATTTACTATTACTTGTGTCTATGGAATACTGTCATGTGAGTCATGTACTATTGCTTGTGTCTATGGAAGCCTGTCATGTACTATTGCTTGTGTCTACAGAAGATTGCCCTTTACGATTACTTGTGTCTATGGAATACTGTCATGTACTATTGCTTGTGTCTACACAGACGATTGTCATTTACTATTACTTGTGTCTATGGAATACTGTCATGTACTATTGCTTGTGTCTATGGAAGCCTGTCATGTACTATTGCTTGTGTCTACAGAAGATTGCCATTTACTATTACTTGTGTCTATGGAATACTGTCATGTACTATTGCTTGTGTCTACAGAAGATTGTCATTTACTATTGCTTATGTCTATGGAATACTGTCATGTACAATTGCTTCGGATCAGATTTACTAATGTTAATTTGCTGTGCAGCATTTTCAGTCAAAGGCATAAAGAAAGATGGGTTTTACAAATAGTGTTGTTTATAGTTATTAATATAGACTACGGCGTTTGATGTCATCAGTATGGATGTTTATAGCCAATAGAGCTTGATGTGTTGTTACAAATTGGGGGAACTGATGCTTATTAAAATTGATGAAATAAATTTAACTACGAATAGCTATAGTCCCCAGTATTGGGCTAACCAAACGGATTGGTTCTAGCCATTAGTATTAGGGTAGTCAATAAGTAATTTTAACTACGAATAGCTATAGTCCCCAAGATTGGGCTAACCAAATGGATTGGTTCTAGCCAGTAGTATTAGGGTAGTCAATAAGTAATTTTAACTACGAATAGCTATAGTCCCCAAGATTGGGCTAACCAAACGGATTGGTTCTAGCCAGTAGTACTAGGGTAGTCAATAAGTAATGTTAACAACTTGTACTGTAATATTTACGCGCAGCAGTTGGTGAAAATAGACAAATCAGCTTTCAACCAAATAAATCATCAATAAATTAATTATCAAATTTTTCTGCTTGAAACAATGATCTCACTATAGTGTTTGTTGTTGTTCGTCCGTCGTGGTCGACGATGACCACTCTCATCATATTTGCTGGGCCGCCACATGTGTCCTCTGGTGGCTTATTAACCCTATTCTGGCACGAAAAAGTCGTCCGCAAGTTGGACATGGGATGGATGTGGTCCTTTCAGGAGGGTTTTGGATACGGTCCTTTCTGACTTGACGCTTTAACTTAGCAGCCTGTTGTCTGTTTGCCTCACAGACAGCTGCGCCATTGCATATCATAGAGTGCCAGTGGGCTCGGTGTCTGGCTGCTGCTTCCCAGGAGTCATGTCCGATGTCGAAGGCCTTCAAAGCTGTTTTAAGTGCATCCTTGTAGCGTGCTCTATGCCCTTCTGTAAGCTCACCATAGAGGAGCCTCTTGGGGAGGCGATGGTCGGGCATGCGCACTACATGCCCCGCCCAGCGTAGTTGGCTTTGCATGAGGATAGTGTGGATGCTGGGGAGTCCTGACGTGGCTAATATTTCGGCGTCTGTAACTTTTTCCTGCCATTTTATATTGAGAATTTTTCTAAGGCTTTTGGTGTGGAAGTGGTTCAGCAACCTCGCATGGCGTTGGTATACAGTCCACTATAGTAGTCAGGCGGTGTATGTCATCCACCAAAAGATGATTAGATTTGAAATGACCGATGGATTATTTATGCTAATATTCATTTAACCCTATATGATTATGATCTACTTTTAGTTTTATTGGTAATTTATTGATTTGAACTATACATGGGTCGACACACTCAGACCCAGGACATTAGTCTGCTTAGATAAAGTTCTTTCTATATTGAATTGATGGAAGACTAATGGCTATGACATATTGTTATACAACTATTGAAGTCATTTGAAAAGAGTCAGAACTAAGGTTAACGCAAAGATGTAATTGATCTATGTTTAATTTCTTGCCATGTGATAAATTTTTCAATGTGAGGTATAATATGCTAGAACTAAATACCTTCGTCAATATATATTTATATGCAGTGTATATATATATATATATCTATAAATAAGAATGTTTGTTTTTGTGTGTTTCTTTGTGTCTTTGCATTTTGTCAATTATTTCTATTTCAATATGACAATATGACATTATCCTTAATTGCATCTCTATTTTGTAGTCAGGCATGGCGCCAGGGGCGGATTAAGACTGCACGGGGCCCCTGGCTGCAATTCAAAATGAGGCCCTATCCAGCCAGCGTCCCTTTAGATAAAATGATTGCTAGCAGCTAATATAAGGCTGTAATTTGTAAATAAATAGTCCATTGGTTCCTTGCTCATGCTTTGTCTGTACTACGGGATCGGCCTTCTCAGCCAAAACGATTACTCATGAAAAAAAAACCGAACAAGAAGAAATAACTCTTTGCCGCTATCCTAAAATTGAGTGTAAAAAGACAAATAAAAAAAAAGATCCACACTTGAAGACACACTTGTCTTGTTAGATGCGCAACATTAGCGGACATAGAAATAACCAAAAACACACGCGCCCACCTATTCCACACACACACTTGGACCAATAGACAACTTTATAACAGTTATTACCAGAGGCACGTACAATGCCTTATTATTCGCATTATCGCATTTAATCGCATTATTCTAGCAATATAACACATATTTTTGTGTGTGTGTGTAAGCTTTTATCATTTGTCTACCCGTTAATAGTTTTCCTTATGATTCGCTTGGTTCACGGAAAATGCACTCAAAACATCCATTCTGTTTCAAGTCTAGCATGATCTTTTTTCAGTATGAATATGATTTTTTAAAATTTACCTAGATAATATTTATGTGAATATTGATGCCTAAAGAAGGGGTAAAATATATTTTAATAGTTTAAAAGACACGTTTAATCGCAAGATTTGGGCTTAAAATTTACCTTGCAGGTTTAGCTTAAGCTATGCAAAAAGCATATTAACAGTGGCTAAGCTTTAGTTTTGGGTTGGGAAATATTTTTGATGATTTCCGTACCAATAAAATACCCTTCAAAAAGTAACTGAAGGTGATGTTTTTAAAAAAAAACAACAGTTTTTACATATATCCTAAACTACCAAGATGGTACAGATTATTTGTTTATAATCTGGTTTCACTCATGTGCCTTCTATCTCTATTGCATAGAAAATATTTGTTCTTAAAATTATTTTTAAGTAACTTTTAAAATGTCAAATACATGAAGTATTTATTTAAATATAAGCATCAAATTTTAAGGATATAACGAGAAGTGGTAAAATGAGACTGCTTATTTCGTATTAAACAAAATAATATTAAATAAATATTTTTAAAAGATTACACTAAAGACAACATGGACTATGCTTTTGAATTAAAACGGTAGGTAGTTTAACGTTGAACCTTAATGTAGACATCTAGAGAAAAAAGAAAAGCAAATAAATTTATTGAGCGGCTGGATAAAATACATCTCAAAAATACATAAAGAAATCATCGTAGAGATGCAATTTGCAAACCAATATTAAATATGCATAGCCTTGTTAGCGGCGCAACATTACCAAACAGAAAAATAACCCATTTCAGCTCACAACAAAAACAAACTCACATAAACACACACACACACACAACACACACACACACACACATACTGATACACACATACTTATACATACAGTATTTAAAAATCACATTAAAATAATCACATTTATTTTTATTTGGTTTCCTTTTTACAAATTATTAGAAGCTTCAATAATAACGTCAAGTCACAATATTTTATGGCGAGAAACACGCTCTGTTAATCTGGAAACCAAATCACATTAAAATAACCACGGGTCATTTTACATTGTTCCCTTTTCACAAATTAATATAAGCTCTGACAATGACGTAATGTCACAATATTTTATGGCGAAAACACGCCCTGTTAATCTCGACACCGAAATGTTTTTTATTCATTTTTATTTATTATCGGGAGTCACCTGGCATGGCGAGGACACAGACGCGCCTTAGAGCAATATATATTGCGAAATGCCCATGCTGTGCTATGGGGTAGGCACAATTGAAAAACAACTTTATTTCGTTTTGGGTCTCAAATTCCCCTTAAAATGAGTGTAAATGCATCATGGAATTATGGAATTAGAGTATTGATAAATCAAACCCCTTCTTTATAAAAATCACGATATGTGTGTCGAGAAAATAGAAAGTATGATGAATTTAAATATTACCCATCAATGTTGGGATTTCTGCTTTAATAATAACGCATGTTTTTCTCTATATGCTCCACCAGATATCATAGGTCCTTAACAGTTATAAAAATCTAATGGGCAATGCTCAATTTCTTTTCACATGAATAAAAGAAAATATTGTTCCATATGATCCCTTTGTTTGTGAGAAATGGCTCTCAAAAACACCAATTCCATTTTATAGTTTAAGCATGAAATTAGTGTACGATGAATAGGAAATTGTTTGAGCCAGATAATTATGTGAATATTTATACTTAGTGGAGGTTGGAAATAGGATTTATTGGGTTAAAAGACGCATTTTCTTTTCACATGAATAATAACATAAAACACAATGTTTGTTTTTTAAATTCTGAGAGCTTGATTTTCTAATAAACTATTACATCATTTTAAATGACTTCACATTCCTTTTCTTCTAGTATTAACAAAGCAATAAATTGGCAGATACTTGTTCCACTAAAATAACGGATTATTTTTCTTTGTATTTATTTTTAAGCCTTATTTCATTGAAGCTTTTTTTAGCTTATAAAATGACATACTTGGTAAGGCCTTAATATATAACATATATTTGTAGGTATTTGATATTAAATCAGAATAGTTTTTAAAAAAAACTGTATTTTCAAGAAAGAAAACTGTCATTTAGTAAACCACATGATCTGTCTTTGAAATCAGTCTGTATACAAAACTTTATCCTCGTTGCATAATATTGCTCAAATAAAATCAAGCTGTTATGTCACAATATCAGCTGCTGTTAGTGTATTTTTTCGCCAGAGCACGCACTTTCTGAAGCTAGAACCTATATATAAGTCTTAATACCCGCGATGTCTTTACACTAAATATATGTATACCTTAAAGAACCGTACAGTTTATACCCGAAGTGTGTGCCACGCAACCGCATTGTTCTGGAAATTCAACTAATTTTTTAAATGAATGTTTTAGCTTTCGTTAGCTCTTAAATACATTTCTTAGTAAACCTTTTTATGAGAAAAGCTGTCTAAAACCTTATTTATATTTTCAGGCATGACCTTAGTCAAGCGAAGGGGATATTTTTTAATGAGCCAGACATTATATTGTGAATTTTGATGCTTAAGTGTGCATGGGTTTTATTTTGTTTTAAAGAAATATTTTGAATCGCAAGGTCTGGGCTTAAAATCGACCCTGCTGGTTTAGTTTAATTTATGCAAAAAGTATAAAAACAGTTGCTAAGCTATATTGTTTATGTCACCCAGGGTTGGGCGATATTATTGACTCCTACACCCACCAATAAATGGTACATTTCAAAAGGTCAGAAAGTTGCCAGTCAATATAAAAATAACTGTTCCACTTATTACCAGAGGCGTAACTAGGTTTTTGGCGCCCTTGGCTAATCTATTTTTGGCGCCCTTGATAAATTGACAAAGTTTGCGATTTTTCATTTGTTAAAAAAAGGATTGTATTTCACTTATTTTATTTATGAAATTAATTACGTGGCCTGAAAGTGACAGTCATACAACGTATTAATTTTAAAAATGCATAAGACAGGAACAATACTAATTTGCAGTTTATTATTTACCAAATAATACTAAATAAATTGGTGTTCAAAACGGGATATTGTTGCGTGAATAAAGAATACAGCAAAACTTGAAGTAACATGTATTATAAATAAAAACAAGAGTGTCAATGTGTCATACTCACTATATAATGCATAACAATAGAAACTCACTATTAAAAATAAATTTAAGTAACACTCCACCGACTACAGCTCAGCACTTCAGTTAGCAGGCGTATTGGCGTGTTGCTAATACAGTCGGACCTCTCTAAGTCCAATTCAAGGGGGAAAAAATTCGGCTTACAGAGTTTTCGAGTTAGGGAAACTGGCATAATAGGCACAGATTAATCAAGGACAGCGTTTATATTGAGAGGGGGGACAGCCATAGCGTCTAGAAGGCTTGACTGGAAAGTGGGGCGATGATGTTTCATATGAAAGGACCCAACTTGCTTTGACATACCGTCACAAGCTTGTGAGAGGATACACCTCCCCTCCCCTCCCCAACTTTACTCCCTCGACAGTGGGATGGGGATCGTAAGATTTTTCTTTAAAAAAAAAGACTGTAAAATCATATTGATATTTGTATGATAAGAAGCCCCGCAAAGGTCACAGACATAATAAAAATATTATAATGGTTTAAATGAAATATATTTAAATATAATTAATTATTCACTTTTTTGTTACCAAGGATAAAAGTAAAATACAGTTGGACCTCGCTAAGTCGAACTTCCCTAAGTCGAAAACCTCCCTTTACCGAATTAATTGTTAGGTCCCTGCCAAATTCCATAAGACTAATATATTTTATAGCTCCTTAGCTCCAAGATTTTGGCTTTAAACCTCTCTTTGTCGAATTTTCCAAGGCGTTTGGGTTATTATTCTGGAGTGAAATTTCAGAAAACGTGTTCCGTAGAGCCACGTAAATGGACGTAAAATCTTATCTTAGTGAATTCAACGAGGGATTAAGCGACCTTTGCAAGTACAAAAAATGACAAAGCCAAGAAAAATGAGTGTTAAGTTGTAACTAATTCGAGTCCCTTTGCTGCATGCTGTGACTCTTTTTAAAAAGAAAAATCTTGCTCCCCCTATCCCACTGTGGAGGGAGTAAAGTAGGGGAGGGGAGGGAAGGTGTCTCTTCTCACGGGCAAGTGTCGGCATGTCAAAGCAAGTTGTCTTCCCTTCATATGAAACATAGACACCGCCTCCCTTTCCTGTCAAGCCTACTAGCCGGTATGGATGTCCCCCCAACCCTTAATATCTACATTCTCAATGATTAATTGTCGCCTATTACACCATTTTCCTTAACTCAAAAACTCCGTCAGTCGATTTTTTTTCGGGTCCTTTTCAGTTCGACTTAGAGAGGTTCGACTGTATTTATTTAAATAACACATTTAAAAATTAGAGATTTAGTGGCGCCCTTTTGAGCTGGCGCCCTTGACAACTCCCCCGATGCCAACCCGTTGCTACGCCACTGCTTATTACCCACACTATTAGGTCCGTGCATATATTTCAAAAATATAATCCAGTTTCGTCTACTGCGGTCCCGAACTTTTTTTTCAATCCTTCTATTTCCTTGGGGCAGTTTATGAAGCAATCGTTCCAGAAAATAAAAGTCACGTAAACTATTTAAGCACCGAAGGAAAATAAATCTCCCACCTAAGAATAATTGGTATTGCTATCATCAATAATCTCTTGCTTCATGCATTTTTCTATTTATAAATATAACGTACCTAGCATGTTTAACTTAATTTAGGCAAAAAGAATATTAACAGTGGCTAAGCTATAGTGTTTGGTATCTGGTTTCACTCATGTGCTTTCTTTCTCTGATGCATTGAATACATTATTAGTATTTGATTATTTATAACTAATTTTTGAAATGTCAAATACATAAAGTATTTACATTCAGCATATATCAGGATATAACGAAAAGTGGTAAAATGATACTGTGTATTTGAAAATAAAGAAAATAATAGTATATAAATATTGTTAAAATATTACGCTAAAAACAATGACTATGGTTTGTAATCAAAACGTTAGCTAGATCAACGTTGAACATAAATGTAGACATCTGGAGAAAGATCAACGCAAATAAATATTTCGAACGGCTGGTTAAAATACATCTTAAAAATACACAAAGAAGACAGTGTAAATATGTAATTTGCAAATTTTTTAAAAACATATATCCGTAGTCTTGTTAAAGGCGCAACATTATCAGACATAAAAATAAACCGTCTCATGACATCACAACAAAAACACACACACACACTGATTCACATATGTGCACACACATACATTAACACACACACATATGGATAGTACCATTAAAAAAATTATATTGAAATAACCGCGGCTCTTTTTACTCTTGTTTCCTTTTTACCAATTAATATGAGCCCAAACTATGACGTCACGTCACAATATTTTATGGCGAGAAACGCCGTCTTGTTCATCTCGACACCAAAATGTTTATTATTTTACGTCTTAAATTTCAATAATTTATTTTATTTTCTGGGACTTACCCCGCATAGCGATCACCTACACACAGACGTGCTTAGGCGCAATATATGTATAAGGATAACAATGATAATAACAACAATGCTTATTTCTAAAGCGCTGATATGCGTTTTTATAAATTGTTCACAACCTATAAAAGATACAAAAGAGGAAGAAAAAGACATGGGCGTAAGATAATTAAGAGACAACAATTGAGAGCGAGATAGTTTAGTGAAAGAGTATGGTAATGCTTGGTAATGCTTGGTAATGCTTGGTAATGCTTGGTAAAAAGCCAATTCATGCAAGCCAATCTGCATTGCACTGGTGAGCTTTCAGTCCATTTATGACAATGTATACCGTTTCCGATTATTTATTTATTTTAATGATGTTCTTTCAATAAATCCCAAATCTGTGGTGCTACATTTTTTCAAAGGTTAAAGCACCTTTTTTCAGAAGGAAAAGAAAATTGAGGTGGGAAGCTCGCATGGAGACAATGAGGCGGTTCTTTTCTTATCTATTAAAGACACTCCTATACAGAAGATTATTGCGTCCTACGCTTCTTAGTTCATGCGATATGTAATACAGAGCATTTTTAAGCGTGCAGTAAATGTTACTGAAATGTGTATTGTTAAACACAGTGATTAACAAGAAACGTATGCACTCTTATTAATTTAAACACGATTATCCTTTTCTATTTTTATTTTAAGAGTTGCACTCCCTGTTCTCTAATGACATTGTACAGATATAATTAATGTTTATTTTGGGGCATTTGACCTCCTCCGCCTACTGATAGATCAATGTAGCCAATGGCCCAAACGTTTGCCCCCCCTGTGATATATCATATGATAGCGCTATCCCCCTATGTGTAGTGGTGATGAGTACATACAACAGTATGTTTATCTCGAGATGGTGACGAAGTGGTAGCAGATCGAAGTAGGTTTAAATACTTCACTTCATTTGTGAGGTTTCTCTCGTGGACGACAACTTTGAATATTTTCCATGATGTCCAGATGGCCGGTCATAAGAGTAGGACCATCCCGGGTAATCCACGATGGCTGACGATGGTCAACCATTACAATTGGACCGTCCTGGGGTGTCGCAGTTGCCCGACTATTAGAATATGACCATCTCTTTGTGTCACTTAACGACGCTTCCTGGGGCTAGCGGGATGGTCACCTAGAGAATTTCCCGGGGGCCTTATTAGAGTATTTAACACATGTCATTCCAAAAGTAATGCATAAAAAATGAATCAGAATGTAGAAATACATATAAAAATCTATTATAGAACTGTAAATAATATTAAAAGACAACAAACATCACATAAATTAAAACACAAACGGAAATGCTCAGTGAATAGAAATTTGTTTAAAAATGTTTATTTCAAGAAAATATATTACGAATGATCTTGAAAATCCGTGATGACAAGCGTGTCACGTTTTAG
The DNA here is from genome assembly GCA_944989445.1 of Ampullaceana balthica. Lineage (NCBI taxonomy): Eukaryota > Metazoa > Mollusca > Gastropoda > Lymnaeidae > Ampullaceana > Ampullaceana balthica. Next base: position 275,177 of record CALYLW010000069.1, on the reverse strand, counting down.
TAGCATGGTTACCTGCAATGATCTCACTGCCGTTAATAGCCATAAGCACGGGGCATAACTGTAGGAGAAATTTAAATAAAATGTATAGTGTTGGTGAGTAAAATTATTTTTTCATTTGAATTTCTAAAAACGAATTATTATTTAAGACTGATACTTTTCATTGAAATTTCCTTTCGAATTGGTTAGTTTTGAATGAAAACAATCAGATCGCATAATCCATTTCTAAGTGTCGAAAAGGGGTGGCCTCTACGTGGCTCGGCAGACGAGTAGGGTTACGGAACTGACTGTAACCTGAAACCGACAACTCCTGGTAGGCAATGCTCAAGTCCGATATGTTAGGTGTTAGGTGCTAGTAACATATGATTACAGGCGCTGCACGGATCTTAAGCGGAGCATCAGATGCCATGCCGATGATGAAAACCACCGTACCCGTTGAGGGTCGCGTTATTCCGAAGCGACCGTTTCGTACCCCTCATTTTACTAGCAACGCCATCGAGCGGTGCCGGTTTAGGGCCAGGAGCGCCAGTGCGGATTAGCAAAAGGTATTGCGGAGAACGCAGCGGACGCCAGCTCTGAGGAAACCTTCCAGTGGGGGGGTTACACCCTAGGTAGGTCTTTGATGATCCACCGCTTAGCGGCGGTCCTAACCATGGAGAATCGTGTGCTTTGCCGGGGTGGCGATAAAGTGGTAGTGGGTCGAAATAGGGAATTCCACCCCTCTTTGTGAGGTAACTTTAGTCACTAGTGGGAGGCATTTTCGACTTTATGTCTTGGATGCCCAGGCGGCCGCTTCAGAAGCGACCGTTCGGGGCGGGGGATGTCTCTCTCTCAGTTGTTAGGTCCCTTAGGGGCCGCGAGAGCTGAGGGGGGGGGGTTCGGGAAGACCCATGAATGGATTGGTGCTGCTGATTTTCTTCCACGTGTAGGATCACTTCTAGGTGTTGATTTTTCCTAACGAGAGCAAATTTGTTCTAGTTGACAATTTCACATCTTGTTTACTCACAAAACCCAGACATTTATTTTCTTTAATCATTCAGTTGCTGATGACTTGATTATCACCGTTAAACTCTCTCATTTTAAAGGCCTATCGAGGGGAGGGCAGGGGTGCATGTGTTCCGGGCGCCAAGGTCAAGGGCACCAAAATAACGCGTACAACGTTAATTTTATACCTTAACAAGGGTAAAATATTCATTAAATTGGAGATGGCGTCAATTATATAGTTTTTCCCCCGGGCGCAAAATATCGTAGCCCAGCCTCTGAGGCCTAAGCACCATCTTATCCTTGATAATAATGGTCAAAAGAACAAAAAGTTATTTCTAAGTATGGAATGTGTTTGCTTCTATCACTTGTTATACTGAGCTGTACACGCCAGAGCACGATCAAACATTTTTTTGGTTCAAATTTTACAGATTTTACTTTAAAAATTAGTGATGTATTAAAATGTACTATTACTAGACATGCCCCAAGAGTTAGTAAAAAATACATCAGTTTATTTACACATTCAAGTGCTGAGAATGAAAAGCTCATGGGTAACTTTTCCCACCGTACTACTTACGATAGTTGTGCTGACAAGTGCAGATTTTGTAGTCGAAATAAGTTCCAGCTGGACATGACATTTCATATCCGTCCAGTAAAAACTTGTAGATATCACTTGGGTGAGGGGTCCATTCCTCATTACACGCTGCAGACAGGGACGGACAAAAATGTTGAAAAGTGAAAAACGTATTTTTAAATTGCAAACACTTTATGAAAAAAAGTCTCTATTTCATTGAAGTTAAATTCTTTGATAGTTCAAAATGTTTTGTCATTCTAAAAATGAAGTTAAAGTATATGTTATGTCAATGAAGTTAATGTCTATTTTACAATGAAGTTAAGGTTTATGATATTCCAATAAAGTTAATGTGTTAATGTTTCAAGGAAGTGGAAGTCTTCAGTAAAAAAATAATAAGTCCATATATTTAAGAAGTTAAAGTCGAAAGTAAAAAAAAATTGTAAGTCTTTACTCCGCTGAAATGAAAGTTTCTATTTACAATGAAGTGAAAGTGTATAGTTGTCGATGAATGCCCGTTACCTGTGGTACACGACTTGTCGGCCACGCACTTGCCGCTCTGGGCGTCGAATCTGTAGTTGTCGTTACACTGGCGGTACAAGACCTCCCCAGCAACACACTCCATATATGCGAAACAAACACCAGCGACAGCATAAGTCCTGCCACTGTCCTTGGGGCCACACTGGTCTAGAAAAGAAAACATATACACCATGTTGCAGTTATTTTAAGAATAGCTTTGCAAATGTTATACCAATAGTAAATATTATATTTCACTGTTAAATAATAAAAAGAAAAGAATAAAATGTTATTTCTAAACTCATATTTAGAATCTTCAAGCTGCGGCTGTGTCTATCAAACCTTATAAAACTAACCCAAAACCCGCTCTTCATAATATTTTATGTCTTTGCTTGCTACACAGTTTAATATTTAAAGAAAATTAAAATATTTCATATTCACGCTACCCTCATAATCATAGATCGCTCAAACAGGTGGCTACAAACACTATATAATAAAAGGCACGTTTTTGTCCGTTCTGTCCCGTCATCTACAGCGATTGGTCCCTCAAACGCATATGGCTCCTACAGCCAATCATCCTATATAATAAAAGGCAAGTTTCTGTCCTTTCTGTCCGTTCTGTCCCGTCATCTATAGCGATTGGTCCCTCAAACACATATGACTCCTACAGCCAATCATCCTATATAATAAAATACAAGTTTCTGTCCTTTCTGTCCGTTCTGTCCCGTCGTATATAGCGATTGGTCCCTCAAACACATATGACTCCTACAGCCGATCATATTGAACACGTTTACGCCATTTACGCGGACGTTCAAAACGAGTTATTTTTGGTGCAGTATTTCTTCCAAGACTTTATTTTGAGTTATGCGCGCTTGGATTTAAAGCAAAAAGCTCTGTTTTTACGAGTTATTTATTTTACCTATAATGAATAGTATTTTTGACGCGATGCACATGTAATGCCGGTCGAGACGGCTGTTGGAGGGGAGTTACAACATGCCACCGAAAGGTGGCAGAACGTCCTTGGACGGGCTTTGTTGCTCGTATCTAAATAATTTTTAATGCATTTTAGAATGCATCTAAATATAAAAGTTTTGTTTTCTGTAGTTCTTGCTTCATCAACGAATGATGATCATGCAACACAGCTCATCATCCTGTTGCCATCTACACCTAACAAAAGAACTTAATATCATAAGTGACCATAACAACCCAGCATGTTTAACAGTAAAACAAAAATTAACGCTTACATGATCCTGGGCTATAGGCGCCTTGTTTTTGGTAGTTATAGTCTTGGTTGTTACTAGACGACGGGTAGGTTGGGTTACTTGGATAGGTTGGCTGACTTGGGTAGGTTGGGTTACTTGGATAGGTTGGCTGACTTGGGTAGGTTGGGCTACTAGGATAAGTTGGCTGACTTGGGTAGGTTGGGTTACTTGGATAGGTTGGCTGACTTGGGTAGGTTGGCTGACTTGGTTGACTAGGATAGGTTGGTTGACTTGGGTAGGTTGGGTTACTTGGATAGGTTGGCTGACTTGGGTAGGTTGGGTTACTTGGATAGGTTGGCTGACTTGGGTAGGTTGGGTTGCTTGGATAGGTTGGCTGACTTGGGTAGGTTGGGTTACTTGGATAGGTTGGTTGACTTGGTTGACTAGGATAGGTTGGTTGACTTGGTTGACTAGGATAAGTTGGCTGACTTGGGTAGGTTGGGTTACTTGGATAGGTTGGCTGACTTGGGTAGGTTGGCTTACTAGGGTAGACAATAGTTGGGCTAGAAGACTGACTTGGAGAATTCTGCTGACTTGGATAGGTTGGTTGACTTGGTTGACTAGGATAGGTTGGTTGACTTGGTTGACTAGGATAGGTTGGTTGACTTGGTTGACTAGGATAGGTTGGCTGACTTGATTGACTAGGATAGGTTGGTTGACTTGGGTAGATTGGGTTACTTGGATAGGTTGGCTGACTTGGGTAGGTTGGGTTGCTTGGATAGGTTGGTTGACTTGGGTAGGTTTGGTTACTTGGATAGGTTGGTTGACTTGGTTGACTAGGATAGGTTGGTTGACTTGGTTGACTAGGATAGGTTGGTTGACTTGGGTAGGTTGGCTTACTAGGGTAGACAATAGTTGGGCTAGAAGACTGACTTGGAGAAATCTGCTGACTTGGATAGGTTGGTTGACTTGGTTGACTGGGATAGGTTGGTTGACTTGGTTGACTAGGATAGGTTGGTTGACTTGGTTGACTAGGATAGGTTGGTTGACTAGGATAGGTTGGTTGACTTGGGTAGGTTGGTCGACTAGGGTAGACTATAGTTGGGCTAGAAGACTGACTTGGATATGTTGGTTGGCTCGGATATGTTGGTTGACTTGGATAGCCAACAGGTACATAGTTACTTGCCGGAGAAGGGGAATAAGAAGCGCTAGGGGAAACAACTGGGTTATAATAGATGGGGGAATTACCGGCTTGGTACAGCGGCAAGTATGCGGCGTTGTAACCATAGCTGATATTCTTAGATGGTGTTGGAGATGGTGATGGGTAGTAGGAACTAGCTACTGGTGGTGATGGGTAGTAGGAACTAGCTACTGGTGGTGATGGGTAGTAGGAACTAGCTACTGGTGGGGATGGGTTGTATTGGCCTAAGGTCAAACCCAAAATTGACAGAGTGATGAACATCTTGAAGCTAGCCATCTTCTTGTGAATGTTTTATATCACCTGTTGGAAAATGCAAAAAATTGGTGACTCCATAATACTTTTAGCTATTAATATGTATTAATAGTATAAAACATGATCACATTCTTTAATTTGGATTTTAACATCGTTGCTATATTTTCCATTTTTGAATGATATAAGTATATAGGATTTACGTGCTTGTACATATGTTTTTGTTTAGTAATGATACGCGATTTACTTTTAATGTTAAAAATGATAATTGATATTAACTTGTAATTTTGTCCATGTCATATGTATTTTTTTCAAAGTTTCTTAAACAGAAAGCAAAAATTAATTTAATTATTTTCGTGTTACCAATGCCTCTGGTCCTTGCAATGTATATCTAAAAAATTTATTCTGCCTTTTAACAACTACGGTAAGTGTCATTTATCTGCAAAAAGTATCATATCGGTTAATTTTTAATAGGAATTTATTTCATGACTGTTTCATTATTTTCTACTTTTTCAATGTGGATAATTTTTTAAATTAATGGTTTGTTTTTAAGGAATGTTTGATTTGCTTTATTTAAAATAATTAAACTTTAAAAAAAAAGCAGTCCACCTGCTTCATTTAAAAAAAAGGCGTCGAATTTTGGAAATCATCCTTACTCTATATTTCTTACAATACTTTCCAGGCGCTCTTCTACAATTACTTTGAGAATTTTGAGTTGCACATTGTGTGCCTATTAATTTTTAACTAGGGGATTTTGGTTTAGAATTTTCAATATTAACTCATGCAAACAGCTAATTTAAAACCAAGGCAATGAGAACTTTAATTTCGTTAGCGAAATGATTCCTTGAAATAACTTATTCATTTATTTCTGTTACCTTAACTCGAGGATCACAAAACGACCATCTAAGCACGAGCAACTTTAACTCAAACTTCTAAACACGAGCAACTTTAACACCCAACATCTAAACACGAGCAACTTTAACACCAACATCTAAACACGAGCAACTTTAACACCAACATCTAAACACGAGCAACTTTAACACCAACATCTAAACACGAGCAACTTTAACACCAACATCTAAACACGAGCAACTTTAACACCCAACATCTAAACACGAGCAACTTTAACACCCACATCTAAACACGAGCAACTTAACAACAACATCTAAACACGAGCAACTTTAACACCCACCATCTAAACACGAGCAATTTTAACACCAACATCTAAACACGTGCAATTTTAACACCAACATCTAGACACGAGCAACTTTAACACAAACATCTAAACACGAGCAATTTTAACACCAACATCATAACACGAGCAACTTTAACACCAAACTTCTAAACACGAGCAACTTTAACACCCAACATCTAAACACGAGCAACTTTAACACCAACATCTAAACACGAGCAACTTTAACACCAAACTTCTAAACACGAGCAACTTTAACACCAAGATCTAAACAAGATCAACTTTAACACCAAACATCTAAACAAGATCAACTTTAACACCCAACATCTAAACACGAGCAGCTTTAACACCACCATCTAAACACGAGCAACTTTAACACCGGCCTTTTCCTAAAATTACATCTGAATGTGGAAACTAATGAAATTGATGTGACCTACCTCTAGCTTGGATCTTCCGCCCTGTAGCACTTTGTGTGAGTTATCAGTCAGAGCAGAGATGCGGCTATTATATAGTCCACACAAAACCTTACGTCATAAATTAAAACATATTTTTAGATCTTTAATGTTTTTATCTTTACATCGGCCAATGGGATGTCAGTAAAAAAAAATAATAAAAAAATATAGAGGGGGGAGGGGGGGATACACCTGAATCCTTAATAATCTCTGGACTTGATTGACATCAATTTTTGAATTCATTATAATCCTACGATTCGGGTCCAGATAAAATGGACTGGGGGCTGTCACTAAACAGTTATTAGTCATGGGAGGGATGGTCTGTGGTTCTTATCTTATCTTATATCTTATCTTATCTTATCTGTTTACAGACGCTCCTTCTATACAGAAGATTATTGCGTCCTACGCTTATCTATGGTTTGTGTTTAGTCCTGCATTTTTATTAGAGATTTAAATGTTGATAAAGTGTTGGTTTTCCTGGATTCTTCAGGCAACCCATTCCACGCCCGAATTCCGGACGGGAAGAAGGAAAACTTGTATGTGTTTGTTCTTGCATACGGAATAAGAAAGGTGTTTTTATCCTTATGTCTATCTGAGGGTTGTATTAAGTTATCTTTGTGTTGTATTTCTAAATTAGAATTAATTGCTTTATGTATGATTACTACTTTGCTCTTGGTTCTTCTATCCTCTAGTGTTTCAAGGTTTAATGATTTAACTAATGGTGTTACTCTTGTCAGTTTCGAATATTCTCCAGTAATGAATCTGGCAGCTCTTTTTTGAATTTGTTCTAGTTTATCAATGTTTTCTTTGGTGGATGGGTCCCATACAGAAGATGCATATTCTAGTGCAGGTCTCACCAAAGTGAGGTAGCATTTTAGTTTTATATCTCTATTACATTTGTTAAAGTTCCTTTTTATAAAGCCTAAGGTTTTGTTTGATTTTTTAATAACTTCATTGACATGGGGATTCCATGATAGTTTCTCATTTATTAAGACTCCTAAGTATTTTGCATCTTTAGTTTGGGTCAGTTCTTTTCCATGAATGTAATATTTTGAATTTATTTGTTTCTTTTTCTTTGTTACTCTTAACAGTTGACACTTTTCTGGATGGAAAGACATACTCCAGTTAGTTTCCCATTTTATCAATTCATCTAAGTCTTTTTGTAAAATTTTGCTATCTTGTTCTGATTTAATTGTTCTATAGATTATACAATCATCAGCAAATAGCCTAACTTTTGTACCTGTTGAGATGTTGTTGGGTAAATCATTTATATAAATTAAAAAGAGTAAGGGACCTAGCACAGTTCCTTGGGGAACTCCTGAGTTAACCTTTATTGGTGCAGATTTAGATCCATTAATTATTACAGTTTGCTCCCTGCCCAAAAGGAAGTCTTGGATCCAGTGATGTAAGGAACCTGAGATTCCAAAGTAGTTAAGTTTTTTAAGTAAACTAAGGTGGTGAACTTTGTCAAATGCTTTTGAGAAGTCTAGTAATATTGTATCTATTTGATCATTTTTGTCCAAGCCTTTTGATAGTTCATCTATTAAACCTATTAATTGTGTTTCACATGATCTGTTTTTTCTAAAGCCGTGTTGATGTGGGCATAGAGCATTATATTTGTCAAGGTGGTTAACTATTCTACTATATATTATGTGTTCTAGTAATTTACAGGTGATACTAGTAAGTGATACAGGCCTGTAATTACCAGGGTCTGATTTATCCCCTTTCTTAAAGAGTGGACTTACATTAGCTAATTTCCAATCCTGGGGCACTTTACCCTGGTTTAGAGAGGCTTGAAAGAGAACTACAAAGATTGGGGACAGTTCATTGCTTAGTTCTTTTAATAATCTTGCAGGCAAATCATCTGGGCCAGTAGCTTTGTTTATTTTTAAGTTTTTTAGGAGTGAATGTATACCTATCTCATCTACAGTTATGTTACCTATTTCCTCCATTTTATTTAAATTTATTAAAACTTCCTTGTCGCCTGAGGCAGAAAAAGATGATGCAAAATATGTGTTAAGGATATTAGCTTTAGTTTCATTATCATTATAGGTTTTATTATCTGAGCCTTTTAGTGTGGCTATTCCTGAAGGTTCCATTTTTTTAGATTTGATAAAGGACCATAAGTTTTTATTGTTATCTTTGGTAATTACATTGTTTATATATTCATTTTGGAGGTTCCGACTAAGTTTTTGTGTCAAGTGTTTAATCTTTAAGTATTTTTTGTGTATCCTATGTGAATTGGTAGCTTTATATTTCTTAAATAAGTTCTCTTTTAGTTTGCATAGCTTTTTCAATCTAGAATTGAACCAGCATTTGTTAATTTTATTTGATGTTAGTTTTGTTGGAACATTCTCATCCATTATAGTTTTTAGATTTGTTTTTATATCTTTCCAAATTTCTTCTACTGGGCTATTTGTGTTAAATTTACTTAGGAAAGTTTGTTGGAAGTTAGCCGCTGATTGGTGTAGTTTTATTGAATTACATTTATTCCAAAGATAGATTATTCTTCTAGGTATCTTATTAATTTTAGTTTTTATTGTATTGGTGACCCTAACAATATCATGGTCGGACAGTCCTGGAATTATTTTATAGTCTAACACTAGTCCTGGTCTATTTGTTAGGAATAAATCTAGTGTTTTATTTTTCCTTGTTGCTGTTTTTACTATCTGTTCTAGGTTTATGTTGTTTATAGTGTCTAGGAAGTGTTCATTAATTTCTTTGTTAGTTTGATGGTTATCAATTGTATAATTTTTCCAATTTATATCTGGAAGATTAAAGTCCCCCATAATCCATAGAACTGCATTTTTATTATTCTCTTTTATGAAAGTTAATTGACTACAAAGATTGTTCATGTATTCTGGGTTTGTATTCGGAGGTCTATATATACTGCCTACAATAAGTGGGGATGAGTTTGGTGTAATTATTTTACAATAAATAGACTCTATATTAAAATTTGGCTGTGTTCTTAAAATAAGTTCCTATTGTTTAAAAAAATTATATTGTAGGATTAATTTTACCAGACAATGGGATTAGCTAAATTAAATTTCATTGAATATTGCAGGCGTGATATTGATCTTATTTTATTTTTAAAATGTTATTACATGTCTTCACAACTTTTTTGGTAGACACTGCTCAAAATACAAGGGGACGCCCATAAATGACGTCGCCCGATTTTGGCCGATGTTTACCCCCCTCACCCCTGTGTGCGTGACGTCATTTATGAACACGCCCCCCCCTCCCCAAAAAAAAAGCAAGCCCAACTAGAACCTTGAGAAACTATGAAATTTGGAATGTGTTGTGATTATTTATCCTACTCTTTCATATTTTGTTGTTTATTCTAAGTTTTTTTCTCTTTTTGTTGACTTCAGAATATTTTTAATTCAGTGATACATGTGATGATTTGCCCCCCCCCCAAACTGTGTAAATAAACACAAAATATAAATTAGATATAACTAAAGGCGTGATTTCAGTGGGGGGGGGGTAGAAAAATATTAACCCCAACCCGAGAGGAATAACCTCCGCTACGGCTACGCCGTTGTATCCGTCCGGATTATCATTTTTTAAAATTTAGTCCAATGAGTTGAATACAAAGTTCAGAGGTGTTAATTCATCGTCTACCTTATCCTACTGTCCCGGGAAATATTTAGATTCAAATCTTATAGCTCAGAACCAGTAACGGATTTAGACTTTATAGGGCCCCAAAGTTCTTTGAGATATAAGTCCATATATTCCATGTCAGTGCAAAATATGAAGGAAAAAAATTCACAATGACATTTTTGTGAAGAAATTGGGGCCCTAAGCCATATCTTGTGTAGCTTATAAGTTAATCCGGTACTCCTCAGATCCCATGTGCAGTTGGGGTCATGACATTAATCTGATCCACCTGAAATAATCTCTACTCCCTTGCATTAATCTATCTCCGCACCCGTTTCATGACATTTTCTCCGATCAGTCGCACAAATCTACTGTCATCCCCCATCCATGTGCCCACCCCCCCCCCAAGCTCATCCCTTCCATCTGATTTAGACTTATCCAACCCGTCCTTAATATCGAGAAGTTACACCATCCCGCGTTCTCGTCTATATCGGGATCTGTCTTCGTGATCTTTGCAAGATCACATGAGCAACTTTCCCATGAGCGAATACTGCTATTTTTTTTAAAAGATCATGGTATGCGAGCTTTTATAAATAAAGGATCTGGCCCTGGGCAAGGCGTAGTATCTGTTATCAGGGATTTCAACTATGACCAGGTTTTTTCACGCTTGAGTGGCCATAGGGCAATGTTTCCCCAACTGTATTGTGCTCGGCTTTGTGTGGGAGCCTAGAAGTCACAGGACTTCATTATAAGCAAGTGATATTTACAACAACACCAAAAAGATATGGAGAAAAAAGAGGATGGTCAAAGTAAACAATAAATACAGTTAAACCTCTAATAACCAGATTAATTTGTTTCAGAGTCTTACTCGTTAAGCGAAACGCTCGTTATACGAAACAATTTTTCCCATACACACCAATGTAAAATACGATAATCCGTTCCATGCTGGAAAAACAAAATACTAATTTTTCAAAAAATTTTATTAACATTTTAATCAAATAAAATTAGTTATGAATTGATAAAGAGTGAAACAACTAGAATACAATTTAGATTTGAAACAAACAAAAAACGTAAACAAAAATAGGAATTTACGACTAATAATTATTCCTTTTTAACTAAAGAACTGTTAAAGACATTTGTTTTTGCCGACGCATCAGAATTTGACGAAAATGTGTCGTAACCGTTTCGTAGACATTCTTACAATCAATTTGAAGCATCTATATCCTCAATTGTTCTTGAGGATGGTATAGATCGTTGATGTTTGGCCAATTTTTAGTTGCGCGCTAGATTAGCCACCTTGTTCTCGCTTTTCAATGGTTTTCGTTTCATTCGAACAGTAATCTTTCCCCCTCTCTTATGATTGCCTTCTTGTGCTTTTTTTCGAAGATATTTTAGTACAGGTTATTACACTTTGCACATAAAAAAATTACGAATACTGTCTGAATACAAAATTTGTAAAAACTTTTGATCAAACATGAAAACAATACGCTAAAAGACCGAGGGCTTAACACAGAATATAACATCAGGACTGAAGTGCCGATTCACTAATAACTAATGAATTTCCAGGAAAAAGGGAGTTTCCCTTTCTGCGACACTCGTTATGCGAATCTTCGCTCGTTAAGGGAGAAACTTTTTCAAAATCAATTTGATCGTTATGCGAAAATCTCGTTATGAGAGGTGCTCGTTATGAGAGGTTTGACTGTATGTTGTTTTTTTTAAAACTTCTCCGGAAAATAGAATTTTGAGTGAAAACAATTTTCATTGTGAGCTAATGTAAATGTATATTTGAGAATGTAAAGAATTTGGAATATGAAAAATACGATTTTAATTACTTTTTTTTATTAAACGTAAGTCTAGTTTGACTAACTAGCGTTCAAACAGACGTTATTTCTTTAAAATATCGCTTCACATTAATTTAAGGGTAGGAAAAGTAATCAAAGCATAAACTATTTTCGAAAAAACTTTCATTTTTATTTTAATCGACCGGAAATAAACTTTTTTTTTAGCAACTTCCCTTGGGAATTGCGTTCATATATTTGAAATGTACGGCCTGTCTTTTCGAGCTTTGAACAGCAACTCCTCCTGAACCATACCAGATAGAGGGTTCGGTTTTTGAAAATATGTTAAAGAGGTCCCAAGGATGTGCACGGGCCAAAATAATTACCGAAAAGGTTTATTGGAGATCCTGGAAAATTTAAAGAACCCGAAAAATATCAGTATTTTGTCAATTTCTCGCCAACCACAACATCTATCGGGTTGAAACAAAGGCGAAACGATAGCTTATAATATTTAGAACAATGTTGCAGAAGGTTTTTTTGAAAAATCTCTTTTGGTTCGACTCGCGTAATTTTAGCAGCATTTTGTAGACAGCAATTATTTTGTTTAGTTTCACAATTATTGATTTAAATGACTTTTAATGTAATCTAGAATGATAGTTAATGGTGTTTTCCCGCTTTGTGAATGGTAATGTAGACTGTTGCGCAGTGCGCAATATATTGACACATTCTTGGTGTGACTCTAGAATGATTTCCCTTGAATTAAAAAATTCTTTGTTGGAAATTGCGTTAAATACTTATTCGAGTTTTTTATTGCTTGTTTTTCTGTGAAATAAAGAGTTAAATATACCCCATCTAATTTTTAACACATTTTTAAAAGGGTAATTATCTTCTGTATAGAAGAAGCTTCTGTTAAAGTTAAGATAAGATAAAAAGATTTTTGAAAGGTTATATTTTGTTGGGGGAGACATGCCTCGCCTAATTTAGAACCCCTTTTTCTTAATGTTTCTTTTATAGGATGAAAGTGCTCCAAACTATTGGGTACACTTGAAATTCTTATCGTGAAAAACAACAACATGTAAACATATTATGAATTAATTTTGAGCTATTGTGAGAAGAAACAAAGAGAAATCAGTTCATGTAAGACTTTATCGTATGTTAATGTCCTCAAGCGAACATATTTACATTTAGACGGGTGTTTCTCAACGTGGGTACCACGCCCAACAAAAAAATAAATAATTGATTGTTAAAAGGGCAATGACAATTTTACAGGAAGAATAAAAAGCTCACTCTGTGTCTCGTATATTACAGTGCAGTGACGGATTTAGGTTTGTCTGCGTGTGGGGGGGGGGCAGGAGAATTTCAAGGGGTGCCGCAAATTCTTTTTATTCATTCACTTAGTATAACTATTTCAAGGTGCTGAAATAAAATTCATTTGTCTAAATGGCTGGTTCTGCAATGAAGATTAGAAATTTGATATGAGATTCACTCTTATTGCTATAGTTTATGTTGAAAAAACATTTCTGCTCACTTTAAATATGAGATTTACTTTAATAAGTTTTCATCTTAAGAGACTGCTGCAGTCTCAAATATGAAATCTAAGGTGTGTTGTTTATGTTACATACATTTTCAGAGTTGCCCTTTGGCAACTTGCTAGACAAAAAGAGACATCTAGTCTTAAGTAGACATGGTTAATCAATTGAATTTATGAAATTGGAAGTTAATTTGGGAGCTGTTATTTGTAACACAATCTAAATATCTCATAATCCTTTGTGTTCACTTTCAATCGCTGAATATCCTAGCAGACTTTAACATATAAAACTCAGCATAATAAGTTTATAGTCTTTGGGCTAAATAAAACATCTAAAATGTTTTGATAATGAGGTAGAATTTGATTAAATTTTTAAAGGCCTCCAATAGTTTGTTGTACTATCTGCAAGATTCATCAGTTTGTTCAGCTTGCCAAAAATAGCAGTGACAGTAACTCAAACAAATAACTAAGTGTTAAATAATAAATGCTGCGTTGATAATTCAAAGTAAATTATTTAATATTCTTTTTATTTACATCATACCATTGCAATGAATCTCTTCAATATACAAACAATTGCTTTATATTCAGGAGAGTAATAGGTCATAAATGCAAACAAAATATAATGTATTTAAAAAAATGTTAATCCTTATATAATAAAAAGGCAATGTTCTGTCCGGTCATCGATAGCGATTGGTCCTTCAAACACATATGACTCATACAGCCAATCATATTGAAAACGTTTACGCGGACGTTCAAAACGAGTTATTTTTGGTGCAGTATTTCTTCCAAGACTGTATTTTATGCGCGTTGGGATTTATAGTAAAAAGCTCCGTTTTTACGAGTTATTTATTTTAACTATAATAGATAGTATTTTTGACGTGATGCACATGCACATGTAATGCCGATCGAGATGGCTGTTGGAGGGGAGTTACAACATGCCATCGAAAGGTGGCGGAACGTCCTTGGACGGGCTTTGTTGCTCGTAATTAATAAAAGTCCTAAGCAATTAAAGAAATCATTTATCATATACGTATTATATGCATATATCATATGTAGGATAAAAAGATGACAGTAAATTATGAACTTAGTTCCAAAGAGAACAACTTATTTTTACTAATACAATTTTAAGAGCTACTGTTTTTAGCTCTTGTAATAGTTTTCTATCTGAAAGAATGAAATGAGAATTTTAGCTGGCAAAATATTTCAGTTTAAAACAAGGTCATCTGATTCTACAAATAATGAAAAACACAGAGACTTTGGTGGAGCGGATGGGTCAGGATTAGTAACACACACACAAAGATGGCCAATAATATCATACTTATAAATAAACTAAACAATTTACTTCAGAATTTAAAAAAAAATAATCACTGGAAGTTTGAGCATCAAACTTTGGGAAAATCAATGAACTTTACACAAACAATGATTGTAATTTCCTTAAATAAACATTTAAAACTCTAATAAGAATGCAGGACTAAACACAAACCATGGATAAGCATAGGACTCAATATTCTTCAGTATAGAAGGAGCATCTGTAACAGATAAGATAAGATAAGATAAGATAAGATAAGATAAGATGAAGCCCTGAGTCCTATATAAATTGCTTTCTACGTGATTTCATTGAAGCAAAACGATTTATCGTTGACTCAAAGTCAACGTTCTCAGCTAGATCACGTTCAATTGAAATTAATGCCAATCCAGACAAACGTTCGTTTTTCATTGTTGAGCACAAATAATTTTTTATGAGTTTCAATCTACTGAAACTTCTTTCAGCAATAGCACTGCTAACAGGAAGAGTCAAATAAATTTTATATAGAATTGACAAATTCGGAAGACCTGATGCCATTTGTTTTTCAGTCAAGAATGGCTGAACCTTTTTAAGTTGTAGTTCACTAGATGATGATCGAGTCATTGTTGCGTACAAATCTTTGAAGGTATCATATTTCCTGATTGCTTCTTCAAGGTTAATGTCGTGTTTGTAAATTTTGCATAAACTTCGAAAAGAATCTTTATTTAATTTTCTTCCGACATTTGTGATGGATCAATACAATAGAAATAAGTAACTGTTCCCCAAAAGTCATTAAATCGATCATCTATTTGTGTTACAAGTGTATCCATGATAGTGAAGAACGTTTCAGATTTAAAGCGTTTGGTTGGATCATCAGCCATTTTATCTCTGCTAAGTTCGCCTGCCATGCTTTTTTTTGTTGTTGTTGTTTTTTTTGTTTTTTTTTCAATTCACTTTTCTTTAAATTCTGATTTAACATCTAGTTTTGAACCATTTTCGTTAATAAATGATAATTGTTGTACACATAGCATCAGAAAAACAAAAAAATATTTTGTTGTTAAAACAGATAGTCCCATCCATAGCTTCTGCTCTGACACTTCCTTTATATTCTGTTGATTCCCCTGTATCAAGTGTGGCTAGAATAGCAGAGAATGATCCAACAACTGCATGAACTGCATGCTTACGACTTGCACATTTTGTATCAGAAAGTCGTTTCAGAGTATCTACTGTTGATTCATATTGACTTTCTGGTGTTCTTTAAAAGTATGTAGACGTGGTAAACTAGACGTAAGGAATGCATACAACTTTAAATATGTGCCAAAAACAACTGTACATCACTATTTACAGACTTTGCTTCGATAGTAACCAAATTCAAAACATGGGCACAACAATTGGGTGAAAGTTTCTTTATCTGAGTTTGAAGGCCACTTTTAATTCCAGAGTATGCCTATCCTCGACAGAGTGTGATGTCAATGTTTCATTTTTTAAAAGTTCCGTTAAAATCTTCTCAGCAAATGCGGCAGCATTTTTTAATTTTTTAATTTACTTTTTAAAGTCCCATAAACGGTGGTCGTAGGGGGTCCTAATGTTACCATTAGAACCTACTGGGGCGGTGCTTGGTAGACCTTGGTGGGCGCCCCATCTCCCTTACAGGTCAGTGGAGGACTTTCTTAGCGTTAGTCATTCCATTTTTATTGTAGCTTTAACGTGGGCTAGATCCCATGCCCCTCAGCTTGTGAGGCGAGCGCACTATTCGCTATCCAGCGGCTGTTTACCAAAGCATAAAAGCCTATAAATCTTTCCACAACATGTTCTGATTTTAAAAAGTTAACGTAAAGAAACGGACATCTGATCAATTCTAGATATATATAAATGGGGAATCCATAATTAAAGAAAAGAATTGTGCAGACTTAACTTCATTATCAATTGTCGCCAATAATTCAGATGCGAGGGATTGATTTAAACCAGATATTACAGTTTCGTCATTTTAAATACGATATTTAGCAAGCAGTTTGTTGTTGATTAGAAGTTTCGTCTTTAGCAATCTTTTTTTCTGCTCTTGTGGCACCTTTTTAGTGTTAATCGAGGGCGTCTTTAGGGGCGCCATTTCAGACCCAACAGGGGCGTGGGGGGGGGGCGAGCCGCCCCCTGCCCTATAGCTAAATCCGCCACTGTTACAGTGTATATTTATCTGTTACGGAAACAAATTGTTGATTAAATCCGTACAAAACTTATCATTTTTTATTGGTCGATATGAAATGTTTTATTAATATTATGTTGCTAAAATATCAAATCGTTAAAAATCGAAATAGTTATTATTGCATTGACAATGACGAAATATGTTATTTTGCGCAGCGGTCAGTGAGTCATAAATGTACATTGGATTTTTATTCTGCTTTTCGTCATCTTTTCTTAGATTAGCATTAAATTAATTTGGACACGTTATTTATTTTTAGTTTTTGATTGTTCTGATATTTATTTCTATCAGAATAAAAACGAGTATTCAGAAGAATTCTTGAAATTGACTTAAAACCTGTTATCCACAATAAACCGTCAATTTTTTGCCTTGTATGCCAGCAATGCTTGACCAGCGAATCAATGAAACGAGCTCATCTTGAGACGCATTTGAAAAAGAATGCCAATGCAGATTTGATAACTTTGAAACTTTAAAGAGATTTAAAAAAAAAGCAACATTGTACCCAGGTTACCCGTTCGAAATGTCAAAAATTTCGCCGTCATGCCCGCTATTAGCCTTATACTTCTTTGCTTATTTTGGAAATGCAAATTTAGATTGAATGAATAAGCGATGTAAAACTGATGCCATTGAAATACAGTACTACTATACTACAGTGGTGTCAAAACAATGAGCAGAGGGCTGCCAAAGTAATTTCTTAAATTTTATTTTATTTTAAAGAGATAAAGATAAAGGGCGGTAATCGTATGATGACATGGCGGGTTATTTCTTGTTCACAGCTGAAAACTGTTGTCCAAAACTTTCCGGGACTTGCCCCTACTTATTGGACCCATCTCCCAGCATTTATTTTTGTTATTATAGTGAAAAACGTTCATCTATTGAACTTTTTTTAAACCCAAGAATATAGCAGGTGTTGTTTTAAAGCATGGTGGGTATATAAGTGGAGAAAGGAGCGAGTGTGTGTGTGGGGGGGGGAGGGGGGATTAGATAAACAACATTGGCTCGTCTCAATCGGTAACAAAGATGTGCGGCGTATTTCAAAGCACAAGCTGTGGTCCTTTCCTGCCCTTCCTAATTATCGGCGTTTTGCTCTATTTTCCTTACTTGAACAATTCAAAGAACCAAAACCTTTTGTTTTAAATGATTTTTGTTTCATGTTCCAAGGGAAAAAATATGTAACAAAATACATGGTAGTTTGTCGAGACCGTGTTTTATTCCCGTTTGACATTTATTTGTTTTAAAGCAGGGGTTCCTAACCAGTGGTGCATGCACCCCCAAGGGGTGCATGAGCAGGTTCCAGGGGATGCATGAACCATTCAGAGAAAAAAAAAGAAAAAGAGGGGGAAAAAAAAGAAGTAAAAAAAAAGAAAGAAAACTGATAATCTGAAAATGTAAACCATAAGCAAGGCATGCCGCGTTAAAGGGTGCCCATATACAACCATTTTTTTTACTCATTCGCACATCGTTCTGCGCATGTTGAAAATTGACGGAAAAACTTTAGCAAATAAAGGGTTCGCTCTACGTGTTCTTCGGAATTATGTATTTTACGTCACAGTTTTCTAAAAATAATTTAATTTTGTCATCAAATACGTCAGATAAATCTCTTCCGGTGACCCTCCAACTGTTTTGAGCGGATGTAAACGTCGGGATTTTTCCCCTCCACTTTTATTGCTCTGTACGCTGCAAAGGTCTTAAAAACGTTATTTTTACGCCATTATTCGTCATTGAAACCTAAAATCTTGAGTTGAGCATCCAATTCCGGTCATTAAAAACATCAACTTCGTCAGTTAAAAATTTGCCTGTGACTGGTACGACTTTCCGATTGTCATCACCCCCTCAAAATCGTTAATAAATAATAAAAAAAGGAGAGAGAGGTGGAACACAAAAGCCTCAGTGCTTCCACTGTGGAAAAATCTTGTGCAATGACAACATGAAGCCTGTTAGACTACGAGAGCACTTGGAGAAAGTCCATCCATACAATTCCAAGGACAGTGTTGAGGTCTTCAAGCAGAAGAGAGCTCGCTTCTTGACCTCAGGTACCTTGCCCAAGCTTGGATTTTTCTTTGTCACAGAAATCTGCACTAGAGGCATCATTCAAGGTTGCATATCTTATTGCAAAGAACAAGAAGCCCCACACCATTGGAGACCTTTGGTGAAGCCTTGTGCTCTGGAGATGGTGGAACTGATGTGTGGTCACCAGCAGAGGAAGCATGTTGAGAAAGTTCCTTTGTCCAATGACACTATTCATTCAAGGATTAGTGACATGGCTGCAGACATTCTGGATCAAGTCTTGTGCGAGATGAGAAGCAGTCCTTTTCCATTTAGCATGTAGCTGAATGAATCCACTGATGTATCACAATGCAGTCAGCTTATTGTATTTCTGAGATATGTTCACTGTGGATTGCCGAAGGAGGAATTTCTCTTTTGTAAACTTGGGCAACTTTCCACTCTTGGATGAAGTTGTAATATCTGGTGCAGAAGGAAGCACTGAGGGATCACTGCCTGACAAAATCAAAGGGGAAATTTCAGAGCACCTTTCAACATTGCAAAGGTCCTTTGATGGGTATTTCTGTCAAGAAATTGCTAGGAAAGATCTTTGGATTCGCAATCCTTTTCTCTATGACTTAGACAACATAGACAGTGACTTTGCTAAAGATGACCTGATTGATTTGAGAACCAGAGAAGTACTGAGGAGTGCCTTCAGTTGCAATACCTTGATTGAGTTTTGGTGCGCCCAGCTAGATTCCTACCCACATCTAGCCAAGAGAGCAGTACTGACTCTCCTTCCATTTGCCACAACCTATCTCTGTGAAGCAAGATTCTCCACACCTTAGACGATTAAAACCAATGAAAGGAATACGTTGAATGCTGATGATGACATGATTATGGCTTTGTCCAAAACAGTCTCCAAATTTAAATCACTGATTGATCATAAGAAGCAACAGATCTCTCACTAAATTCCCTGTTGCCTATTGTCAAAACTGTTGTGTTCCTAAAATAAACATAGTTTATTATGCAATTTCTGCAAGTTTCACGAGGGGGTGCATGAACTCTTTTGGGCATCTGAAGGGGTGCATGGACCCCAAAAGGTTAGGAACCACTGTTTTAAAGCGTTTTCATGTTAAGCTTATTTCACAGTATACCGTATGTACTCGTTCGCAAGCCAACCTTTTTTTGACAAACTTTAGGGGAAAAAGTTGGGGGGTCGGCTTATGAGCGGGTCATATGGATTTCTGCATGGATATTGAATATTGGTGTTGTTATTGTAGATTATTAATGTCCTTTTCTACATTCTACAAGATTCGACTGCTCTATCAGAAGCTATAATATATTACTAATAATCTGCACCTACATTATTTAATCATTTTATTTATTTTTGTGAACGTTTTAATAAATTGTTTTACAAATTTTGTTTTCAACAACGAATTTGAATAAATGCGCTTTCGTCACTGTTTACCAAATAACGTTTTAAATTTAAATACCGGTAACTCTTGCCTAACAAAGAGCACTACAAAGATAGGCAGTACAAAGTAAACTATCATAATGACCGATTTAGATTGTAGTTTTTAAAAAAATGCGTACCATTTTGTTAAGGTGTCCTATAATTTTTTTAATTTTAATTATTTTTTTTTGGGGGGGGGGCAGGAAGGCGGGTCGGCTTGCGATCGGGTTATACACTTTTAATACTTTTCTCTTCCAAAAGTGGGGTGGGGGTCGGCTTATGAACGAACGGGCTATAGAACGAGTATATACGGTATATTTCAAGCGAAAAGTTTTAATTTGATAAATTATTCGCGAGCCGAAATGTGAACACAGAAGAGCCGGAGTTCGACCACCGTTGGTATAGACATTGCAGTAACATTTTCACGGGTACCCGTGCACAATTTTACTACCCGGGTAATTGCTCGGCAATGGGTACCCGAGTTCCCGGGTACCTGTTGACAGGCCCACTCTTTAGCATCTGTTCATATTACAAACTGCCAATCTTTCTCTCTCTCCTCGCTCATAGCTAAACCTTGGGGAAATTATACCATTAAGGAGATTTTAATCAAACCACAAATATCAGCACTTAAAAGTTTCTGGAAATAGAGGACAAAGACAAGAAAGCTATGCTACTCAGTAACAATGCTGTTGAAAGAGGAATACACGAAATGGGTGAAGATATTGAAATACAACTAGGTGAAAAGCCAAAAGAAAGAAAATTCTAAGTGGTAATGGATTACTCAATTTTGAAAGACAGTGGGGCTTTATTATTTATAACTTAGGGCAAATCTACTGATAAAAGACATTATGACGGAGAAAATTTACACTTTAAATCATTAAAAAGCGAAAGGTATATATAATAAGCTAAAAATTAATAATTTTATTAATAAACCAATTAAAATATAAACTTCTTGTGTTGCAGATGGTGTTCCAAATGTAATGGGAAAGAAAAATGGCTTCTCACAATTATGGCTGAACGAGAGGAATTCCGAATTGGTGCGTGTGCACTGTGTTACTTATAAAGAAAATTAAATAGCTTAAAACGTTTAGTCAATCCTACATGAAGCATTAAATTCAGTTATACAATATATCAGAGCCTGGTTCATACTTACTTTTGAAATGCCAAGTATATGCCAAACTAAGACATTATTTCATAAAAATATTTTTACTTATTAAGTTTCCCCCCCCCCTGCCAAAACGCATGTTAGTGAATCAGCAACGTCGTAATCCTTCACATTTTATGAACTACGATGTGAATCTAGATCGTGTCTATTTGTATTGTAAACTAGGCACCAGTTTAAGGCGTTTGATGTCTCTGTATTGTAAACTAGGCAAGAGTTTAAGGCGTTTGATGTCTCTGTATTGTAAACTAGGCAAGCGTTTAAGGCGTTTGATGTCTCTGTATTGTAAACTAGGCACCAGTTTAAGGCGTTTGATGTCTCTGTATTGTAAACTAGGCAAGAGTTTAAGGCGTTTGATGTCTCTGTATTGTAAACTAGGCAAGAGTTTAAGGCGTTTGATGTCTCTGTATTGTAAACTAGGCAAGAGTTTAAGGCGTTTGATGTCTCTGTATTGTAAACTAGGCACCAGTTTAAGGCGTTTGATGTCTCTGTATTGTAAACTAGGCACCAGTTTAAGGCGTTTGATGTCTCTGTATTGTAAACTAGGCAAGAGTTTAAGGCGTTTGCTGTCTCTGTATTGTAAACTAGGCACCAGTTTAAGGCGTTTGATGTCTCTGTATTGTAAACTAGGCAAGAGTTTAAGGCGTCTGATGTCTCTGTATTGTAAACTAGGCACCAGTTTAAGGCGTTTGATGTCTCTGTATTGTATACTAGGCAAGCGTTTAAGGCGTTTGATGTCTCTGTATTGTATACTAGGCAAGAGTTTAAGGCGTTTGATGTCTCTGTATTGTAAACTAGGCAAGAGTTTAAGGCGTCTGATGTCTCTGTATTGTATACTAGGCAAGAGTTTAAGGCGTTTGATGGCTCTGTATTGTAAACTAGGCAAGAGTTTAAGGCGTTTGATGTCTCTGTATTGTAAACTAGGCACCAGTTTAAGGCGTTTGATGTCTCTGTATTGTAAACTAGGCAAGCGTTTAAGGCGTTTGATGTCTCTGTATTGTATACTAGGCAAGAGTTTAAGGCGTTTGATGTCTCTGTATTGTAAACTAGGCACCAGTTTAAGGCGTTTGATGTCTCTGTATTGTAAACTAGGCAAGAGTTTAAGGCGTTTGATGTCTCTGTATTGTAAACTAGGCACCAGTTTAAGGCGTTTGATGTCTCTGTATTGTAAACTAGGCAAGAGTTTAAGGCGTTTGATGTCTCTGTATTGTAAACTAGGCAAGAGTTTAAGGCGTTTGATGTCTCTGTATTGTAAACTAGGCAAGAGTTTAAGGCGTTTGATGTCTCTGTATTGTAAACTAGGCAAGAGTTTAAGGCGTTTGATGTCTCTGTATTGTAAACTAGGCAAGAGTTTAAGGCGTTTGATGTCTCTGTATTGTAAACTAGGCACCAGTTTAAGGCGTTTGATGTCTCTGTATTGTAAACTAGGCAAGCAGTTTAAGGCGTTTGATGTCTCTGTATTGTAAACTAGGCAAGAGTTTAAGGCGTTTGATGTCTCTGTATTGTAAACTAGGCACCAGTTTAAGGCGTTTGATGTCTCTGTATTGTAAACTAGGCAAGCGTTTAAGGCGTTTGATGTCTCTGTATTGTAAACTAGGCAAGAGTTTAAGGCGTTTGATGTCTCTGTATTGTAAACTAGGCAAGAGTTTAAGGCGTTTGATGTCTCTGTATTGTAAACTAGGCAAGAGTTTAAAGCGTTTGATGTCTCTGTATTGTATACTAGGCAAGAGTTTAAAGCGTTTGATGTCTCTGCTGCCAAAGTCCAAAATATTTTTAAAATCACATAAAGAGTAAATGGACCAAATCCAATATTTTAAAAAAAAATTCTTACTTTAGGGTTCATGTGAATATATTACCTGACAATTTCAACAGATTAAACTAAAATATTTTCATTGAACGTACTGCAAGGTCATTTCAAATATTTTAAAGCAGCTTAAATAGTGACAAAACTAAATTACTGAGTACATTGAATAGTGATAAGTAAAAATTACCCGTATGTAATTTTTGTAACTGTCATTTTTTATTTGAAGAAAATGTGTGAAGGTCTTTTAAAATTTTAAAGATGTTAAAAAAGAAAAACTGAATTTTCAATAATTAACATTAGAAATTTACAGGTTGTATTTGTATTTGTATTTTTATTTGACATACCGTAGAAGTACATAGTTGTTAGCAGTTATGTATAATAATAAATGCATTGTTGTACAAAGTAATCTCTATTAATAAATGTGATCCTAAATAAAGTGTAGTAATAGACTTCTATCCAAAAGTTACTGTAAAACGTCCTATAATTCCACGGCATGAAGAGGCGCACTCATTGTGATTTTCTGCTATTTGTTTTCTAAGTTTCACAAAAATCCTTTCACTATGTATTTTAGAACCAAATGTCGATCATACATTTAGATCGCTCTGTTGAACATCCCTGTTCAATCGAAGTATGATGATGTTGATGATATTTTGGATAGCGCTCTTGGTCCACGCTTTGTCCTGCATGCTGACCGCTCACTGATTTCATAAACTCAGTTAATTTTTTTATTAAGTCTTCTGATTTTTCTTAAATGTTTCCTTTTTGTCGTTACATTCTCTCTATGACTTGGGAAAGTCTTTTCCATAATTTAGGCGCATTTAGCTGAAAAGAGTGCATTCCGAGGGATTTATATCTTTTTATTTACGCTGGGATCCTTCAGAAGGGACTGTGAAGAGGAACGCAACCCCTTTGAAAATAGTGTTGTAAAGTAAGATATTTCAAATAATCCAATGCCGAAAGTAGTAAACAAATTTATCCTATTAGTACAAGATTTTTAAGGTGGAATAAATAACTGAATTCTTATCCATGCCTACCGAGCAAAACAAAGTTAAAGAACAAATAAACCCACTTGGTCGGGATGAAATTTCAATTCATCCTAGTTATATAAGTTATAACGAGAATGACTTTGGTATGGATAAAATACAAGATTTATTACAAGAGCTTCAGGCCGGATTTCAGTTTTCTGTGTTGACTTGATAAAACATTTTTAGACGAACATATCTTACCCAGATAAACAGCACATATACAATTAACCAGAGTTATACAAAACTTTCCTAAGTGCAAGTGTTAGATAATGAATCAAAATAGAAAATGATATTATGTTAATATATTTAATATATGTCCTTTCATTTCTTTAAGATTTGTACTTTAAATCAGTGCTTCTCAAACTTTATAGTAGTGCGGACTGGCAGGAATAGTTTCCTTTGCACCAGGAACCGGTGAACTATTTTCCCTGTACTGACGTGGTCGCGAAACGTCCTTTCTGGGTAACTTCTGCGGACCGGCATCGGTTGACCCACGGACCGGCACCGGTCCGCGGACCACCACTTTGAGAAGCACTGCTTTAAATGACTTGAAACTGTACCTCTGTCCAATAACATATTGTCAGTGGCGTAGCTAGGGGGTGGTGCTAGGGGTTGTTGGTGGGGGCGGTCTGCCCCGGGCGGCATACATTTAGAGGGTGGCATTTGTGGGCATTTGAAAAGTAAAGGCATTTCCGACAACCGCCCTTTTTATTTTGAAGGTGGAAAACCAAGGTGAAAATATTCTTAATTTCGAGTCTTAATTAACGGATTCGCCCAACATTTGTTTGATTACATAGTGGTTGTTATAACCATGGCAAAATCGTTCAAAAATAATTTTAAAATCAATCAAAAAATGTATCGATTTGTTTGGAAAATTAAGCGGTATACGTCAGAGATGGCGCTTTTATAACAAACTGAAAAAAATAAAGAAACAAAATAAAACAAACCCGTAAAAACAAAGTTTTTGACTATAAATCCCTTATATATGAGACATAACTAACAGTATTGATTATTTTCAAACGCGACAAACATTTACAGACTGAATCTGTCTTAACTCAACTTTGCTTCATAACCATGTGGGAGAGGGGAAAAGTCTGGTCACCGATCGCTGGTCCGAGCTCAGCGTGACACGTAAAATGTAAACAAAGGCACGCCGGTACTTCGATGGGTCGCGTCAAAGCGTCAACTGAAACTCTCACGTGGAAAAAAACCAATAACAAACCGTGAATTTGAATTACATACGTTATATAAGGATTAACTAAAAATTCATTAATTTAATTACGGTACGATCGATCGATCTGAAATTTTGATACGATGCATTGTTAGGTGAGACGGTTCCATGTGCTAAATTTTAGCTCGATCGCATCACGGAAAGTGGGTCATTTTTGACTTTTCGTTTTCCGCTCGCCCAAGACAGAGATGACGACAGAACGACAGAGAGACAGAGACGGTGGTGAAGTTAATATAAGGGATTTTAAAAAAAGAAAAAAAAGAAAGAAACACATCACAACTGGGACGAATAATATGTGCTATCAATATCGCCAAGACAGTGTTTGCGTGGAATTTCGACATGCGCAGAATGATATGCTAAACAAGTACCTACATGGCATGGTGGTTCAAATATTGTGTTTAACTTGCAAGTAGTAATTTATATTACTGTTTCATTTTTTAGAAAATTATTGAAAGGTAATTTACTAAAAATTAAATTTATTTTGTTTTTATTGCATTAAAGTAGCATAAACAATAATTATTTTTCTTAAAATACGGTTATTCATTTAAACTTTTACGCCTATCCAATTAAAGTAATGTATACATAATTTGAAATCGTCTATTTTATGGAAAATTATTAAGATTTATGGCAAGAAAATAAAAATATTCAATTTCTCCGTTAATAAACACCACATCATCATAAATAATTTCGAAAAAGACATACTTTAAAATTTCAAGCGTCTTAAAAAATTGAAATCTGAAGAAGTGACTAGTAAAACGAGATCAAATGATTGAATTTTATCCAGTTCAATGCAATCTTTTTCTTTTCTATGTTATCCCAATTTATGGGAACCCGTCTTTTTTTTCCCATTAATGCCAAACCCATTTCATGGAACACAGGGATGTGCTAATACAGAACGCTGTTATAGAGAGTTGGAGATATCAACTGAACGCCGAGCTAGAAGGTGAACAAAAATTTGATAGGGGAAAGTTCAGAAGACGTGGTTCTATCTTTAGAGCAAGAAGTACAACGAGAAATGTTTTCAAATCCATCGATAGAATTATAAAAGAAAATAAAAGAATGCGTTGATGAGTTCCATGTCCTTGCAAGAAAATATTCGTGTATAATACCATGTAACATAAAAAATGAAGAATTTGAACATCAAATAAATTTCTTTATTGACATTGATAAAGAACAGTTCAATATTGACAGAAAAAAGATCCAGGTTTTTATGGCTGTAACAGTGCCGGTCTTAGCAATTGCGGTCCCTGTGCGGCTTAGTATGCGAAAAGGATTGCGCGGATCCAAGTTTGGGTAGGAATAAGTTATTAATAAGGATATTAAGTGCAAAATTAAGATAGGTGGGGCCTTTGAAAGCGCGGGGGCCCACTGCGACCGCATAGGTTGCAGTGCCCTAATACCAGTACTGGATGTACCTACACTACAAGAAGAGGCAATATGTTAGAAACGGGGGAAAAGGCCCCCTTTGATCTATTAAAATATATTCAACAGTATAGATTTAAAAATTATGTACCCAATATTATAATTTTGCTAAGAATTATTTCAACTATCAGTGTATCTAGTTGTGAAAGGAGCTTCTCCAACCTGAAGTTGATAAAAAAAAGTATATTCCTTCCACAATGAGGGATTTAAGACTATACAATCTTGCAATTTTGTCCATAGAACAAGATATTACAAATAAATTAAATTTTGATAGCATAATACACGATTTTTGTACTATGAAAGTTTACAAAAGTAAATGAATAAATATGTTTACATACTAATGTATACAATTTCTTTGTTTATAAAAAATCATTTATGTATAAATAAAAAATAAAAGCATATTAATTGGTAATGTTGTTTTTTTGTGTGTGTGTGTAAAATTGGAATATTTTTTGTTTCATTTTCTTTTTTTGGGGGGGGGCTGTTACCTCAATAACTTTCTTGTAGCCTTTAAAAAAATATATTGTATTTTTATAAATGTGTATTTATAGGTATTTGTCACGTGTTAATCACGAGTTTCATGACAGAGAGGTCACGTGAGTGAAAGTGCGGAAGAATGTTAGAGAGTGTTTCAAGATGGTTGGACAGGAGTGATTATGTTTCCACGAAGTGTAACCTAGATTTGATATTTGTGTACATAGTGTTCATATTAAAGTTGTTTTAATTAACACTAGTGCTTCGAGGAATTATTACACGAAAGTTTATGTCATGAGTGAACGCCAACAACACATATATAAAAGCAACCAGTTACAGGTATATCATCTTATGCGGCCTCTTTTATTACTGCTTATATAAATAGTGCATGCAATGGTAAAAATGTTCCCCACCTTTAATTCGTTTCAATTACAATTATTCATTCATGTTTATTAATTTTTAAAACATATGATTGACTTAGAGGGCGATTTTGGCTGATTTTTCACTCACTCCCCGCTCGTCACAGATCGTCATAAAAACTTAGACCCCTTCTTAAATATGACGTCAGAAAGCTTCAACACCCCCCCCCCATAAAAGTCGTATTTCCTATTTGAAAATGAGCATGTATCAAATCAATTTTTTTGTCATTTAAATATGTTTTTAGTGAAAGGCTGCACTCTAATCTCGTAGCACGCGTGAAGCCATGTAAAAAGGCCGTCCATATATGACGTCACGCGCCTAGGGTGGGGGGAGGGGGTCAAGCATTTGTGAGGATGTGTGACGAAGGGGAGGGGGTTGCTTAAGAAATTTGACTTCACACACATAAAAAACAAACGCGCAACTTATAATAAGAGTTCCACTTAAATATTTGATTATTTACCAATTATTTATAACGTTTTAAATGGCTTCACACGTGTTACGATATTAGAGTGCAGACTTACACTAAATACATATTTAAATGACAGAAAAATAATTTACTACACGCTAATTTTCAATTAGAATATACGGTCTGAGGGAGGGGGTCAAAGCTTTGTGACATCATATTGGAGGGGGGGGGCTAAGCTTTTGTGACGAAGTGTGACGAGGGGGGAGAGGGGGGGGTAAAATTGGCCAAAATCGCTTGACTTCATTTTATTGACGTCCCCAAAACGTCATTAAATAAAGTGTCGGTAATCATATACTTAAGTAGAAATTTTATTTAAAGTTGGACGTTTTGATGTGACGTCAAATGTGTGACTCCCCTATCAGTGCGTGACGTGATTTATGGACGGCCCCTAAAAGGGCGGCAAATTTGAGACCGCTCCGGGCGGCAAAAGATCTAGCTACGCCACTGCATTGTGTATTACAATAAACAATTCGATACCTAAGAAATATAACTAAGAAAAAGTTAAGCTAGAAGTGTTTAAAATATCTTTATATATGCCTGATGATATTAGCTTCATTGAAATACATAAGACATAAACAGCATATCAACAGAACACCTGGCTTTCATCTTTTACTGTTGCATATTGAAACAGATGATACGACCTTAAAATGTTCTTATGTAATGTATGTTCCTTTTCAATAGCAAAAATTAGTAGGAATAAATCACACGGCCGTGTGAAGAATAGACGTCACAAAAAGCAATGACTCAGGTTTTTCAAGCTCAAGTAACAAGATGTCTTTTTTTGGGTTTTGTTTCATGATAAAGATAATAGGTCTTGTCATTTCTAAAACCAAAAAACGTCATATCTGATTTGGTAATCTTCTATTTTTAGATTACATTTTAGCGGAACAATGTATTGAAGCATAAATACAGACGAATCAATAAGCTCTCAAAATTGTTAGCATAGTAACATTTAAGGATGTGGAAATTAACGACTAATTTCTCGATTAATCGTTAAAAATTTTAACGATTAAATTATTTTTTAACTATTAATCGACTCATCACTTACAAATTATTGTAAGTCAAAAAGTACAAAAATAATAATAAAATATAGCGGCTGATAAATAATAAATTTCCTGACAATTACACGAATATTTTGGTTTTAAACTGACTGACGGGAATGTTCAAAATGTTAATAAAGTTTGCCTACCATGGTTCTAACACTTCACCTACTTATCAAACCAAATGAAAAGTGTATTAAGCAGCAATGGAGTCCGACTCAGAGACAGAAAATGACGACAGCTCTTCTGATGAATTACTGCGTTACAAAATGGAGATGAAAGTTCCTGAATCCATTTACCCTCTACAATGGTGGAAACTTAATGAACACTGATAATGTCATTCCTTGCTAAGACCGTTTTGTGCATACCAGTTAAATCAATTCCATGTGAATGATTGTTCAGCTGGTTATTTTATCAATTAGACCCGCTCATCATTTGAACCAAATAATGTCAACACACATGTCTTTTTGCGTAGTTGGTTAAAAGATGACATATAAAGGAGACATTCCAGTGTTATTTAGATTTTCAACAAGAAAGTTTAATAAGTGTTACTTATGACATCATAAATTTTAACTTTTGGCTTTAATCGAAATGAACGATTAATTAATTGTTAATTTGTCAAAAGTTAACGATTAAAATTAAATTAATCGTTAACAGCCATAGTAAAATTTTAGAAACTGCTTTTTTTTCTTGTTCAAGTCCAATAAGTTGCCTTAAATTAAGGAAGAATTAACAAATAGCTGATAAGATACTTCCGTATCAATACACCTACATTTACATATTGAATTGTATCTTTTTTTAATATTTTTTAAGAAATTCGTCCACAAAAACGTTAAAAAATATTACCAATATTTCTATTAAAAGATTTCCACCATATTATGATATGACTAGGCCTATTGACTTACTAGTTATTGTTTTTTAAAAGTCAGACACAAAAACAAGATAAAAACACTGCATGTTAGTTCAGTTGTTTATTTCAGGCCTTTTATAAGACGACGCACTGCATAGTTGACGCGTTCATGACTTCACGGAGCACCTAATGTCATTCCTGTCATTTTAATAGGAGTAGGCACCGGGTAGATCTGTTCAAGACATAAATCAAACAACTCTGATTACTGGCTAACAAACTTTAAAGTTAAAGGTAATAGAAATGCTCAAAGATATATCAAGAGAATACATTAATAGAGAAAACTATTTTGTAGTGTGTGGATTTCTCAAAATAAAATACTAAATTAAAAAAAACCCGTGAAAAACCAAGTTTTTGACTATAAATCCTTTATGTAAGAGACATAACTAAAAGAATGTTCATTATAATACGCAGCGTAAGACCATCCAAAAATACAAAATTGCAGTTGTGTCGTAAAACATGTTTAATATAATGCGCCACGATCAGGAATATGTTGTTTATAAAAAGTGTTGTTAATAAAATACGCACCTTGTTGCACGACAGAAAGGTTATTCAATATAATACGCACCGCGACACTCTATCTCAAAAAATAACATGATACATAGCAATAAATAAAATAATCTAAAAATTCAATAATTTAATTACAGTACATGCGATCGATCTCAAATTTTGATATATCGTTTTTATCATCGGCACGGAACTGCCTGCAAAATTTCAGGAAATTGTTGCTTTATACGGTTTTCTTATTTAATCGTCTAAAGTATACAAAAAACTCTTTAAAACTTTGAATTGTTGATAAGAATATTATAATGATTGAATGATTGGTTTACTAAATTACCAATTCTTCGAATAAATTAATGTAAATGTATTTTACCTAAGAAAACGTTTGGATTTACAAACGTACACAACTTTTATCCTATCTATCCTTAGTTAAAAGAAACACCTTTTCATTCTTACTTAAATAATAAATTAAGGTTTGATTTTTACACACTCATGCGCTACCCCCGCATACACACACAACTCAGCTTTCATAAGTTAAAAAAAACTACGCTTAAAAGGCCGGCCAATCTTTGTATTCGGAAATATACTCACATCTATTGTGTTGGCAAGTACAAAGTCTGTAGTTGAAATAAGTTCCTGGTGGACAGGAGAATTCATAACCATCGAGAAGGAACTTGTAGATGTCCCGTGGGTGTGGGGCCCATTTGTCCTTACAGGCTTCAAACAAAAGGGGGACAATTTGCAATGTCAATTAATGTTATCTTTCAACAAGTTTTTACAAAAAAAAATTAAAACAACAAAAAAACACACACAAAAAACAGTCTATTTGTATTTAAGCTACAAATACGTTCGATCACCGTCTCTATAAGATCACATTTTTATAACAGTGACATGAACATGAGTTGGATACTCTAATGAAGTAAATCCGCCGTTACCTGTGACACAAGACACATCAGCCACACACTTTCCAGACGTCTCATCAAACCGTTGGTTGTTGTCACACTGGCGGTACAACAGCTCTCCGTCCACACATTCCTTGTAACCGAAACAAACGTCAAGGACAGGAAACGTCTTCCCGTTGTCATTCTGTCCACACACATCTGAGGAGACGCACATCGCACAAAACCACGTTATATATTTCCAACTCAAACATTGTTTTAAAGCGCGTTTTTTTCGATATAGCAAGGTATCGATTACAATGGTTTTAAAATTCTTCTTCAGAGCCGTGGATTACGACAAATGTGTATTTATTTAACGCATTGCCCTCACACTCACTAAACAAAATGAAAATTAGTTTCTTTTGCTGCATTGCTATAAACTTTTATTTGGTACTTGGGCATTCATAGTGAACTGTGAAGAGGATATTTTTAAACCCTGGTCGTAAATTGTCTATTCCATTTTGGATGTTGTATGAAACACATCAAGAGGAATTTATCTCGGTAATTTCAATAGATTTTAGGCTTTAAAGTACACTAATTCTAATGACGGGTCATGCTAAGTAATCACAACTTCCACAATGAATTTTTACAAGTTATGTGGAGGAAATATCGTAATAAAAGAAGTTGTTTACTGATGATTCCCGAGTCTTGAAGTAGGATTAAAAATTATGACGCCTTGATGTTGGTAAATATAGATTTGTTGGTTTATGGCTACTTACATTCTCCTAGATAGTAGGGGCCTTGACCCATTGATGGATATGGGTAGGTTGGTTGATTTGGGTAGGTTGGTTGATTTGGGTAGGTTGGTTGATTTGGGTAGGTTGGTTGATTTGGGTAGGTTGGTTGATTTGGGTAGGTTGGTTGATTTGGGTAGGTTGGTTGATTTGGGTAGGTTGGTTGATTTGGGTAGGTTGGTTGATTTGGGTAGGTTGGTTGATTTGGGTAAGGAGTTGGCCTTGGGTAGTTTTGCTGGGCGAAGGTGCAGCCAATAATGGACAAAAGTAAGCAAAGCTGAAAGTTAGCCATCTCTTATTTTTTCTCGTCAGATCACCTATGGAACAGAAAAAAACGGCTACTAAACAGATGTTGAACTTAAAATGGTGTACAAAATAAGGTTTTAGACAACTCATGCTCATCAATATGTTCCATCTCTGATAGAGAGGGAATACAAGGCATCCTGTATACAAAAAAATTATTTTGATTAACATACTTGCTGTAATATTATTATGTAACTGTCCTTTTATTGGGTCTTCATTGATTTGTAATTCTTATTATACATACATCAGGTCAAATAATCTTTTCTTTAAAATTCATTTAAACAAAGTATTAACAACCAAAAATAAAGGGGCGTTTTCTCAGTCATTCCACCCTCCAGCAACCCTTCGATCCCGGCGTGTCTCATCACAAACTTAAATAAACATTCAAGGTTAAATCTTAACCATATAATGGCATGATGTCACTTGTTTGTCAGCAATTCGTATTCTAACACTGAAATTACCGAGGAAACAGACGTAGTTCTTTTAAAACATTAACGCGAAACTCCCTGACCAACTTGAACTGCAAACAGCGAACCGAAAGCCAAAAATACAAGTTTGACAGTGACTCTATTTTGTTTAATAATTGAAGCAGAAGAAATATTCGACAATGTGCAATTATAGAATCAATAATAGTTTTTTTAAATTATATTTACTTACTTTAATGCGTTTTATTTGCAATGTACTTTATTAAATTAAAACTTTTCGACATTTTTATTCAGAGATGTCAAAACCATTATGTGCATTAAAACATAAGCTGTAAGCGGAACTGCAATCAGTTCAGTAGGTGAATTACTGTACATATTGCATGATTTTCGCACTCAAAAAAATAAATAAATAAATAAAATTTAAAAATTATATAAAAAATTAATTTAAAAAAAGCTTTTTCAACGTTACTGTGGTGGACAATTTGAATCTAACGCCATTACTTTCAAAATGTGAGAAATTTATTTTTGAAAATAAGTTTTTAAAGATTTCACGCGTAGAGAATGGAGTTGATATAACTATTGTGAAAACGATCACAAAATTATTGGACAGGTGACTTGTTTACAAAGTGTTTGATGCATAAATGAATAAAAATTATATGATCGAACCAAAGCCCAAATACAACACTTTAAATCCCTCTTCATAAATCACTAATTGCGGACATCATGCTTGACATTACTTTTTTGCATTTATCAATTGTTTACTTGTTTTACTTGATTGTTTTCCGAAAAACTTTGGATTGATTTTTAACCCCCTTAGCCGTTTGCTAGCGAGCTGAAATTTTGCACGCAGACTCGTGCCGACTATAAAAATGATCTATCAAAATTTCGGATCGATCGAATTAACTGTGATTAAATTAATTAATTTTTAGATTATCTCTATGTATCTCTACGTCACATGTAATTTTGTGTGCTAGAGTGTCGCGGTGCGTATTATATTGAATAACCTTTTTAATATTTTCCTGTTGCGCGGTGCGGTGCTGTTATATTGACAATACTTTTTAACAAATATATTCCCGATCTGTAAATCTTTATGCTAGTCTGTCGCGCGGTGCGCATTATGTTAAACATGTTTTTATTAATCTTTTCCAGTGATCAAATTGAGCGGAAATTAAGCAAGCAGACTGTAGTAGTTTTTTTTTCTTACTAGAAATTATTTGTATATGATACATAACTAAAATTTTGGATTTTCGTATTATAATGAAAATAGTTTTAGTTATGTCTCATATTTAAAGGATTTAAAGTAAAAAAACTTTGTTTGTTTTTTTACGAGTTTTTGTTCATTTTAAAATTTACATTGAAGTCACAATTGTTTGCTTCACTGTTGATGGATGAACATTTTGATTTTCATATTTAAACTTTTACTTGAATATTTGTCGGTAAAAACTTCAAGTTTCTTATGTTTGTCTTTCAACGCTTATCATTCAGGAAAGTGCTGGTATTCTTTATCCAGAATTCACGAATACCTTATACCCCAAAACGAGTTTATTACCAAGGCGCATACTTTTGGTCACTTCAAATTTGCGTATGCATTAACTTGAAATTTGACCTAAAATAAATTAAAAAATAATAGTTTTGATGACTTAAAAACTGTATGAGACTTACCTAAAGTTTCAAAAACACTATTTCAGGTGTTTTGGAGAGTTGTCAGGTGATTTCCGAACAATGTTGAGTGTCATTATATAGGCCTCCCAATTTTTTTTACTTTACAAGATCAATGATATGTATAGATGGTTAATCTTTTTCATCGGATATTATCATGTTATTTCTCCCCCCCCCCAAAAAGCACATCTTTTTACATGTTAAAAAAAACCCTTTGACATTCTCAATAATCTAGTGGCCAGATTTATATCATTTTGAATTCGTGGGCCATTGTCACGTGACGTCTCCCATCCCTCCATCCACCATCCTTCCCAAAAAAAAATGTTTCAAATAAATCTAAAAGTTTTTTTTTAGGTCTTAAAACTTTGATCTTCCATAATTTTATGGTTCTATTTTCCCCATCTTGAAATAAATAATAGCAGAGTTCAAATACAAGAGTTGTTGTTTTTTTCTGAATAAGTTATGAAAGTTTTGCCCCTTTTATTTCAAAGATTGATTCCAGTGAAGTATACACGAATCGGTTTTACCGCATTCATTCCTATAGGTGTATCGAATTTATGGGTGTTTGGCTTAGGCTTAATTTTGTTATTTGTTCTGTTAAAGAAAACATTTTTCTGTCGTAAAGCCCTGTCTCATTCCAATGGGAAACCCGTGTCTTAAACGTCCCAAAATTTGACGTCATAAATATCATTACTCTCCTTTCTATCTCACACATTGGTAATAGAATTGATAGCCCTATTAAAGTGTATTAGACCCAAATGATAAGCTCTGCATGTAATGGTAAAGACATGGCTTTATCCGAATCTATTAACATAATTTCCCGGCATGGGTACATCCTACAGAGCCACCTCTGTAAATGTAAATGTTTTGTTGTGTTTTTTTTTAATTGATGCGCATACGTTAATTGGGTCACTTCAAATTTCCGTATCAAACCTGAACCCTCTTTGATTCTCAACCCCGTGCCACCCCACCCCCCCCCCAAAAAAAAATCCTCTTGAAGACTTTGCCCCCTTCGAGTTTATCTTACAGATATGTGTTCCTTGCGATTTTTTAAATCACGTTCATGTCCCGAAGAAAGCATTGTTATAGCCATGTAGCAAAGACTTCAAATAAAGTCGCCCTTACGACCAGTCGAAAGACTAGAGCATCACTCAGAGGTTCTGTAAAGTTTAGGCTGTGACTTTCTCTTCGATGTATATTTCAGGAATTCATAGACGATAATCACGCTGCTCTGCTTTTATAAAAAGTACCACGTGATCTTAGTAGACACGAGAAATTGAAAGGAAATCGTAATGTGTGCGAATAAGTTAGTTTTTCCTTTTTATCGGATTGGAATAAAAGCGTGTTCTTAAAAATCCTTTTTACCCATTTTTTAAATTGGCCCATTTTTATATTTTACAATTTTTTAATGCAATTTTGTTGTCTTTGTCTTTGCCGGGTTGTAACAATTACTATTTGTAATCAGTGCTCACTCTTTAAAGAAAATTTAATTTTTTAAACAAATGTACTATTTCCCTTGAAATATTGTATTGTTACCGGAGATCAGCTCAATCCAGCAATGCGAAATGCGTAAAAATGACCGTGCAAGATTTGACGCGCGCACGCGCGCGCACACACACACACACACACACACACACACACACACACACACACACACACACACACACACACACACTGAGAGAGAGAGAGAGAGAGAGAGGGGGGGGAGTGAGAGAGGGAGAGAGAGAATCTCAACCTAAATAAAAGCGTGTAAAAAGAATGTCATTTCATTGGTAAATAATCCGAACAGCTTTAAGAACCGTTGATTTAAAACAAAAATATTTTTAAAAAAATATATAGGATTTTGTAAGATGGTATATATAAACTCCGAT
Source organism: Ampullaceana balthica (assembly GCA_944989445.1). Lineage (NCBI taxonomy): Eukaryota > Metazoa > Mollusca > Gastropoda > Lymnaeidae > Ampullaceana > Ampullaceana balthica. The sequence continues at coordinate 238,610 of CALYLW010000069.1, read as the reverse complement.
CATATGGACAAAAGTTAATCGTCTGCAACTTTCGTGCCTCGAGGTCATCGTCTGCCTTTTATTGCACTTAAAATAGCTCCATGGCTTCGTGTTAGTGGCTAGTCATGTGTTTTGATAACGATCCATTTCTATTAGAGGCTAGAGGCATGTTGATCTAATACTCACACCTTTAAATCCTATGGCAGTCCTCCAAAAGGACATATAGTTTTCCAAATAAATGCATTTTGGTCCACTAAATAGAGAACAAATATGTGGTAGACCACAAAAGAATGCCAAAAAGTATAGTAGTTTAATACTCCCTAAATACAGGTGAAACAGTTCGTGGTCCAACAATTAGAGTAGAAAAGCATTGAGGTCCAACTGAAAAAAGTAGAAATTTACAGTTGTCTGAAATACAGAAGATAAATACGTTGTTGACGGGTGTCAGATAACAAATACCCCTTACAGATTAACCCATTTATCTGATATTCCTAACAGGCAATTAGATTTTTTTAAGGATGAAATATAAACTAAACAACATTTTGAAAGGGTTAAATTTAAAAATATTCAATATGTCTTTTTCCCAAACTTCTTCCTACATCGTTAAATTTATTTCTTACCTAATTTTCTTGGTTGCAGTCTTATATCTAACAAGTGCGCGCGGGAAAAAGTTTGTAGTATGGCAAAAGAATATACACGTACCAAAAAGTTTTCTGCTTATGAATGTTCCCAAAAAATGGATCATATATGGAAATCCAAGCGGGCGAAATCCCGTAGATTCCCGTAGATTCCCGTAGATTGCCCTAGAAGAGTATTTTGCTACCAGCTAATCCTCTACGGTTAGAATATGTTGATTTATTTAAGAAATTCTGGGCATGGATTTAGCAGGTCTTGGTTTACCCCGATTACGGAATGAGATTTACAAAAATGTGTTACTTCCACAGGTCCAACATATGTTCATGCATTTGTGGCGAATAAAGAAGATTTTTAACTACTCCTGCTTTGGCTATAGGAATCTTCAGTGTCTTATAATAACCTAGATGTTTGATTACTTCGCCTTAACATATAATAGCATCGCTTTGACCAGTTCACTAGCAAATAGACTGTCTGTGGGTGTATACGCTTTAGAGAATTAAATATCTTGACAACCTGTAATATTATTTATTTTTTTCAAGCCCTACGCTAATGAGATAAAGACAGCTGTGCATGTGAGGATAATCTCATGTGGATGATTAGCTCAAAGGTCCAGATTAAATCCTAGAGTTCTCCTTGACATGAGTCTAGAGCAAGGGTGTGCGATTACTTTGGCTCGTGGTCACTTCGTAGATTGTAGCGGATGGCCGCGCCATTTAAATGATTGTATTCATTGCTTAAAACATTCCATTTCATTGCAGAAAAACTGGTATTAAAAATCAATAAATCAATAAATAAAACCTAAACTAAAGTGGCAGTTTTACTAAATGTATTTATCGTGCAAATGTCATATTATCTAGATTTCTAGCTGCCATCGTGAATGAGTTTAGAATCAGTTTAATGAGAAAAATTAACCTCTTTCAGGTGAGTTTTCTGAATGTCTTGTCGGGATATAAAAACTTTTTGGCGGGCCGCATATAGCCCGCGGCCCACACCTTGCCCACCTCCTGTCAAGAGCTTTAGGTTTCAGTTAAATAAACTGTAACTGCTCTATCCATTGTATTTTAATGCATGAGAAAGGAAGGCGAGTATTATGTGTAAACCCGCCAAATGTTTGTACTTTGAAGACACGTGTTGCAATGGAAATCAGCAAAAATTTCATGAAAATCAAATAGAGCAATAGAAAAAATAACAAATTAAATGAAAGCTGAAAAAACGAAAAAAAAACGATACATATTTTATAGGTCATTACCGAAAATAATAATAATAATAATTTAATAATTTGAATACTGCTGTACCCCAGTAAGTAGATGGGCTCACATCTCAGACTGAGGTTGAGCTCACAAAAATATGTATACGAAAACAACAATCAATTTATTCAATATGAAACATAAACATTATAACAACAACTTAAAACGACATTACAGTGTACATAAGATACGTTTGTCATTTAAAGACATGTTTGATTGTTACTAAATTATTTTTAAGTAAAGTGTGAAGAGATGTGTTTTTAGTGCAGGCTTAAAGAAAGGCCTTAGTAGTTGGAATACTGCGAATATGTAATGGTTTGGAATTCAATTGTTTGGGGGCAATTAAAAAGAAAGACCTTTCCCCAACTGTTTTAGTGCGAGTCTTAGAATCAGAGAGAAGACGGTGAGTTATTTACATCCAGTGGCGTAGCTAGGGGGGCGGTGGGGGCAGTCCAACCCGGGCGGCACTCATTAAGGGGGCGGCATTTGTGGGCATTTGAAAAGTACAACCATTTCCGACAACCGCCCTTTTTCTTTTGAATGGGGGAAACCAAGGTGAAACAAACAATATTTGTAATTTCGAGTCTTAACGGATTCGCACATTTTTTTGACGTGCAATTTTGACATTCGCAGAATGATGCGCGAAAACGTACCTACAAGGAATGGTGGTTCAAATATTGTGTTTAACTTGCAATTAGTCATTTATATTACTGTTTCAGTTTTCAGAAAATTATTGTAAGGTGAGTTATTAAAAATTTAATTTATTTTGCTTTTATTGTATTAAAGTAGCACAAATAATTTGTGTTTTCATTAAAATGTGGTTATTCATTAAAAATGTTACGCATATCCAATTTATTAAAGTAATGTGTAAATAAGTTGAATTCGTCTATTTTATGGAAAATCATTCAGATTTATGATAAGAATAGCAAAATCCCCGCGCTCCGCTGCGGAAGTTAGAATTTTAGTAAGCGTTGAAAACCCGTTTCACACCAATTCAAAACACCAAGAGATTTCAGTCTTAATCATGATTGATATACTTGTTTGTCAATATTTGTCAAGGTCGTGTAAAATAAAATGGGTACTAAAATGTCATTACGGGCCCCCGTGCAAAATGGATGCAGGATGTGCATATCTCATAAGGTCTGAGGATTTCAATCTAGGTCATGATAGAGAAATGTAACTATATTTATTTAAATTATTTTTAAGGTAACAAAGCTTTAAATGTTTACGAAACAAATATTTTGGGTCCCGGCTCCAAAGGAACAGACGTTAGAAGTTCATTACCTTAAATAATTTTTTTATATTTTTAAATCAAATTTGGCTATAGTTCATCCATTTACCTAGTAGCCACATTTTAAATTACCTTTAATATAACTAATGTTAAAATATGGCATTCGGGCCCCCAGCCCGGACAAAAGTGGTGTTTTTAAAACTTTTACTTTTAATGCCAGAAACCTTCGCTGGAATGCACCCAAAAACTTCCTAAAGTTTAATGGCCGTAGGATGAATAAAATACATTTACAATTAATACGTCTTTAAAAAAACTAAAATAAGGGCCGGGGCCCTATCTGTGTAATATGTATAGTTCAAAACAACAGCTTATTTCAATTTGGATTATGATGAATATTAGTGTTAGTCAACATTTGTTTTAAAAAATTGAGTGAAATCGAATTGTTAAAATGTCTTAAACGTTTACAAAAAAATAATTTAAAAAATTAGGGGCCCTCAGCTACAAAATATTGAAAAAATATAATTTGAATGCCCTAACGAATTTTAATAAAGGTCATCAAGTTTTTATCTTCCAGTTTTGTAAAAAATACATTTACACAGTATCCAAAGTTTTTTTGTTTTTTTTTAAATTTAGATCATATAAGTTAAAAATATTACTTTTGTGTCCCGGGCCCCCAGTGAGTGATAATTAAACCCAAAAAAATTCGCCTGTTACCATTCCGGGAGTGTACTCAACAACTTCCCAAATTTCATGCTTCTAACTATACGGGAAAATGGAGAATCTGTGATGATTAACTTTTTATATAAGAAAAAAAATTGGGCCCCCGGCCCCCAATGAGTGAAAATTTAAATATTTGTTGGCATGTTACCATCGCGGGAGTGTACTCAATAATTTCCAAAAGTTTCATGCTTTTCCCTACACGGGAAATCAGAGAATTAGATTTGAGTCAGTTTTTATATAAGAAAAAGTACATTTGGGCCCCCGGCCCCCAGTGAGTAATAATTTAAATATTTTTTTTGCATGCTAACATCGAGAGTGTGGACTCAACAAATTCCCACAGTTTCATGTTTCTACCTATACGGGAAAGTGGAGAATAAGGTATATACGTAAAAGTACATTTGGGCCCCCCGGCCCCCAGTGAGTGATAATTTAAATATTTTTTTGCATGCTACCATCGAGAGAGTGGACTCAACAAATTCCCAAAGTTTCATCTTTCTACCTATACGTGAAAGTGGAGAATAAGGCGATTTTCAGTATAAGGAAAAAAAACGCTCTTGGGCCCCCGGCCCCCATGAAGTGATAATTTAAATATTTTTTCTCCCGTTACCATCACGGGATTGTACTTAACAACTACCCCAAGTTTCACGTTTCTACCTACACGGGAAATAGGAGAATTAGTGATTTTTAGTTTTTATATAGCTCATATAAAGAAAAAACTTTATTTGGGCCCCCGGCCCCCAGGAAGAGATAAATTAAATATTTTTTCTCCCTTACCATCGCGGGATTGTACTCAACAACTTCCCAAAGTTTCATGCTTCTACCTACACGGGACGTTGGAAAATTAGTGATGATTCAGATTTAAATATAAGAAAAAATACATTTGGGCCCCCGGCCCCCATTAAGTGATAATTTAAATATTGTTTTTACCTGTTACCATCGTGGAAGTGTACTTAACAACTACCCCAAGTTTCATGCTTCTACCTACACGGGAAATAGGAAAATTTGTGATTTTTAGTTTTTGTATAGCTCATATAAGGAAAAACTTCATTTGGGCCCCCGCCCCCCAGGAAGTGATAATTTACTTTTTTTCCCTCTCGTCGCTATCGCTGGTTTTTACTTAACAACTTCCCAAAGTTTCATGCTTTTGCCTACTCGAGAAATGAGAAAATTAGTGATTTCATATTCTATATAGTCCATATAAGGAAAAAAAGCGTTTTTGGGCCCCGGGCCCCCAACAGTGTGAATTTTAAAATTCTTATTCGCCAATTATCGCTGAGAGAGTGTACTCAGCAAGTTCCCAAAGTTTCATGCTAATACCTACACGGTAAATTGGAGAGTTAGTGATGAGTCAGTATTTTATATAAGAAAAACTACATTTGGGCCCCCGGACCCCATTAAGTGTTGTTTTAAATATTTTTTTCGCTTGTTACCATCGCGGAAGTGTGCTTATCAGCTACCTAGTGTTTCATGCTTCTACCTACACGGGAAATAGGAGAATTAGTGATTTTTAGTTTTTATGAAGCTCATATAAGGAAAAAACTTCATTTTGGCCCCCGGCCCCCAGGAAGATATAATTTAATTTTTTTCCCTCCCGTCGCTATCGCTGGTTTTTACTCAACAACTTCCCAAAAATTCATGCTTTTGCCTACTCGAGAAATGAGAAAATTAGTGATTTCATATTCTATATAGTCCACTAGAGGCAAGTACCCGGCTTCTCCCGGGTTTAAAATAAGGTTTTCTGTAGAAGCGTACACAACTAACTGTTTACTTGCATGCTATAAAATGGTACATTAACAGTGTATGTGCTGCATGGCTTAATTTCAAGGATGTCACCATCCTCATCTTTCACAATAACAGTTTTGAGATCTTCAAATGAAATAGGTCCCCGAATATGGTGCAGCAGGAGGCGCATGTGAAATGCTTCTCTGTTGTGAGGATGCACAGTGTACACTCTTCCCAAGGCATTGTCTGTCACATATCCCGGGAAGTCTGCAAGAGGTATACCTTTTTTCGGATTTGCCAGACCTTTTGACTGGCATCCCAGCGAAAATGTCTAGGCACTTCAGAATACAGCAATGTTTTTGCAAGAGGATCTGTTTTGCAGAGATCAAAAAACGCTGTTAATGTAGTCTTTGTTTGAGTGTCTGTCAAATGTGCTGTTGGCTGTCCTGGTTTATAGTATACTCCTTGGCCTCCTTCAAGATGTACTGCCAAGTGAACAACTGTTGGATACCTTTGATGGATGGGAAAGTTAAGCAGGCGCCACACTGCCTCACTGCTACTAATGTATCGTCCTTGTTGATAATTAATTGGTAACCCCATCAAGCCTGTTCGGCATTTCATTTGCAACAGTAAACGTGGCTGCATCACTTCCCTTGGTAACATAATTGCAAATCTACTTGATGCTTGTGTTTCTATGACGTACATAGGTCATTCCATCCTGTGCATATTCATGCATGTAACGGGGCCCTCCACTGAAGGATGAAGGCAGCACCACTAATTTGCCAAGATTTTCAGAAGTCACATTGTTGTCATTCCTTACTGCCTCTAATAGTACACCATAGTCCTCAGCTCTAAGTTTTGTTTGGTTGAGTCTGATGAAACGCAATCTCTCATTCTCAACCTTAGCATACATATCCACTATGTATTGCTGGAAAAGGCGCGGGCATCTGAGGAGTGTATTAAATTCGTTGACTCTTTGCATCATGCGATATGCATAGTAGTCATTGCTTGTGGCCTTGTTTACATCTTTTATGTTCAAATCATAGCCATCTTCTCCTCTAACAAATAGCAGAGGATACTGAAGTGGATCATATGACCTGTGAGTGTCTTGAATCCTTTGAAGTGGCATTTGTGAGCAACTTCTTGAATGCAGCACAATGTCTCTACGATCACCTAGCTCTCCAGCAATCATGATGCCACTTCACTAACAGATGGTGCATTGAATCTGCCTTTGTGTTCCTTTAATGGTGCTTTGCCGGAAATTTTGATTTTGTAGTCCACTTGAGTGTTATCCATAATCTCAGCAGCCATTTTAAATGACCTCACATAGCTGTTATGCTGATGCAGCATTCTTTGCAGTTTGAGGACAATGTTTCTGTCAACAGGACTGTCAAGCAAATCCAGTCGTCTTTGCACTTGCTCATCTTCTCCCAAGAAGTAAATCTGGAGATATTTGCTGTCTACAGCATTGACTGGATGAAGAGGTCCAGCATGGTGGTACACTTGGCCTTGGACCTTGAATGTTGGTGTCCACCCGTTATTCACGACAACATTAGACTTGAAGGAAGTCACGGCAAACATATTATTGAATAGTCTAATAAGTTTCACAAAGTCCTTTGATTGTGCAGTTTCACCATTCAACAGAATGCACAATGGTTCTGGTGGCTTTAGAATTGGGGGCAGTTTGACTTTACCACTGGAACAGCACATGCCTGGAGTTTCTTTGCTCAGCTGTTTCAGCTGCTCTGGGAACTCTGTGGCGGACCTGATCTGCCTGGATTTTATATATTTTTTTTTCGTATGTTATCATTGCGGGAGAGTACTCAACAACTTCCCAAAGTTTCATGCTCCTATTTACACGGGAAGTTGGATATTTAATGATTAGTCTGTTTTATATAGCTCATATTAGGAAAATACCTACATTTTGGCCCAAGGCCCCCTAGTGAGTAATAATTTTATATATTTTTTTCGCATGTTACCATCGCGCGAGGGTACTCAAAATCTTCCAAAAGTTTCATTCTTCTACTTACATGGTAATTTGGAGAATTATTGATGAGTCAGTTTGATATATGAAAAAAAACTACATTCAGGCCTCTGACCACCCAGTGAGTGATAATTTTTATTAATGTTTCGCCAGTTACCATTTTGGGAGGGTATATAACAACTTCACAAAGTTTCATGCTTCTACCTACACAGGAAATAGGAGATTTAATGATGAGCCTGATTTATATAGCTCATTTAAGAAAAAACTACGTTTGGGCCCCCGCCCACCCCCCTACCCAGTTAGTGATAACTTTATACTTTTTTCGACTGTTACCATTGCGGGAGGGTACTCAACGACTTTCCAAATTTTCATGCTTCTACCTACTCGGGAATATGAGGAATTGGTGTTGATTCAGTTTTATATAGCCCATATAAGGAAAAACCGGTTTTGGGGCACCCGGCCACCCATGAGTGGAAATGTTTACATTATTTTTCACCAATTATCGTCATAATAGTGTATTTGGCAAGTTCCCAAAAGTTTCATGCTTCTACCCTCACGGGAGGTTGGAGAATTAGTTTTGAGTCAGTTTTAAATATACGGAAAAAAATACATTTTGGCCCCGCCCCCAGTAAGTGATAATTTATATAATTCATTTTTCTGTTGTATGGGGTTTATTTGTTTTAAAGAAACATTTCGAAACGCAATGTTTGAGCTTAAAATGTGCCCTGCTGGTTTCGTTTAAGTTATGCAAAAAGTATAAACACAGTTGCTTAGCTACAGTGTTTATGCCACCCAGGGATGGACGATATTATTGACTCCTACCCTCGCCGATAAAAGGAAAAAGCTTGATCGGACGACTGGATAAAATACATATAGAATATACAAAAAAGAAACAGTGTAAAGTAAAAAAATATGTAATTTGCAAACAAATTTTATAAAAATATATACGTAATCTTGTTAGAGGCGCAACATTAACAGACATAAAAATAAACCATTTCATAACATTTAGTTCACAACAAAAAACACACACACTCACTGATTCACACATGTGCACACAAATACTTAAACGCACACCCACAGCGGTATATTAACAATTAAAAATATAAATTAAAATAATAACTGCTCTTTTCACTTTGTTTCCTATTTACAAATTAATATGAACTCAAACTATGACGTCACATCACATTATTTTATGGCAATAAACGCCATCTTGTTAATCTCGACACCAAAATGTTTAATATTTTACGTCTTAATTTTCAATAATTTTTATTTTATATAGCTCATATAGGGAAAAACTACATTTTGGGCCCCCAGCCCCCAGTATCTTATATATATGGAACGAAACCTGTTTAATAACCTTTCCGGTATAATTTTGTGTACGTGTACCAAATTTCACGTTATTTGGTTGTCTGGATCTTGAGTTATAAGGGAACAGACAGACGACGGACAGACAACAAATGCGTCTTATATATATAGAGATATAAGGGAAAAAGGCGTTTTTGGGCCCCGGGCCTCCAACAGTGTGAATTTTAAAATTCTTATTCGCCAATTATCTTTGAGAGAGTGTACTCAGCAAGTTCCCAAAGTTTCATGCTAATACCTGCACGGGAAGTTGGAGAATTAGTGATGAATCAGTGAGTGAGTGAGTGAGTGAGTGAGGGCTTTCCCTTTTATTAGTATAGACTAGCAAAATACCCGCGCTATGCTGCGGAAAATAGGATTTCTGTTACCGTTGAGAACCCGCGTAACACAAATTCAAAACACCAATTGATTTCAATCTGGATCATGAAGAATATAATACATATATTAACTTCACCGTCTTGTCTGTCTGTCTGTCGTAGTCCCGCAGAAAAACAAAAACGAAAAGTAAAAAATGACACACTTCCCGTGATCCTATCAAGCTGATAATTTAATTTTTTTTCGTCTGCTACCATTGTGGGAGGGTACTCAACAACTTCCCAAAGTTTCGTGCTATTAACTACACGGGAAGATAGATATTTAATGATGAGTCTGTTATATGTAGCTCATATAAGAAAAGAACTACATTTGGGCCCCCGGCCCCCTAGTGAATAATAATTTTATATTTGGTTGTGATTGTTATCATCGCGGGAGGGTACTCAACAACTTTCCAAAGTTTCATGCTTCTACCTACACGGGAAGATGAGGAATTAGTGTTCATTCAGTTTTATATAGCCCATATATCGAAAAAAAAACGGTTTTGGGGCCCCGGCCACCCATGAGTGAAATTTTAAAATTTTCTTTTCGTCATTTATCGTAATAAGAGTCTACTAATCAAGTTCCCAAAGTTTTAGCTTCTACATTCACGGCAAGTTGTAGAATTAGTGTTGAGTCAGATTTTAATATTAGAAAAAACTAAATTTGGGCCCCCGGTCCCCAGTAAGTGATAATTTATATACTTTTTTACCTGTTACCATTGCGGAATGTTACTTAACAACTGCCCAAAGTTTCATGCTTCCACCTTTACGGGAAATAGAAGAATTAGTGATTTTTAGTTTTTATATAGCTCATATGAGGAAAAAACTACATTTAGGCCCCCGGCCCCCACTATGTAATAATTTAAATATTGTTTTAGTTTTTTACCACTACTCAGAATTTCTTGCTTCTACCTACACGGGAAACATAAGAATTTGTGATTTTCAGTTTTAATATAGCTCCCATAAAGAAAAAAACTTTATTTGGGCCCCCGGACCCCAGTATTTGAAAATTTAAATATTTCTTTGCCTGTTGATATCACCGAAGTGTACTCAACATCTTCCCAAAGTTTCATTCTTCTATCTACTCGCAAAATAGGAGAATTAGTGATTTTACTTTTAATATTGCCCATATAAGGAAAACAATGGTTTTGGGCCCCCGGCTTCAATGAGTGTGAATTTAAAAATTATTTTATGCAAATTTTCGTCGCGAGAAGCTACTTAAATTCCCCAAGGTTTCATGCTTCTTCTACCTACACGGAAAGTTGGAGAATTAGTGATGAGTCAGTTTTTAATATAAAAAAACTACATTTGGGCCCCCGGCCCCCATTAACTGATAATTTAAATACGTTTTTTGGCTTGTTTACATCGCGGAAGTGTACTTATCAACCCCCCAGTGTTTCATGGTTCTACCTACATGGGAAATATGAGAATTTGTGATTTTCAGTTTTTATATAGCTCATAAGGAAAAAACTTCATTTGCGCCCCCGGTCCCTAGGAAGTTATAATTTATTTATTTTTTCGCCTGTTACCATTGCGGGTTTGTACTCAACAACTTCCCAAAGTTTCATGCTTCTGCCTACTCGGGAAATAGGAGAATTAGTGAGTTTCAAATTATATAAAGGCCATATAAGGAAAAATAACTTTTTTGGGCCCCCGGCCCCCCAGGAGTGTAAATTGTCGAATTCTTTTACGCCAATTTTCGTCGCGAGAGGCTACTCAACAACTTCCCAAAGTTTCATGATTCTACCTACACGGAAAGATGGAGAATTAGTGATGAGTCAGTTTTTTTATCTGAGAAAAAAACATTTGGGCCCCCGGCCCCCATTAAGTGATAATTTAAATATTGTTTTTACCTGTTACCATCGTGGAAGTGTAATTAACAACTACCCCAAGTTTCATGCTTCCACCTACACGGGAAATAGGAGAATTGGTGATTTTTAGTTTTTATATAGCTCATTTAAGGAAAAAACTTCATTTGGGTCCCCGGCCCCCAGGAAGTGATAATTTAAATATTTTTTCTCCCGTTACCATCGCGGGATTGTACTCAACAACTACCCCAAGTTTCATGCTTCTACCTACACGGGAAATAGGAGAATTTGTTATTTTCAGTTTTTATATAGCTCAAAAAATGGAAAAAAAACTTCATTTGGGCCCCCGGCCCCCAGGAAGTGATAATTTAATTTTTTTTCTCCCGTTGCTATCGCTGGTTTGTACTCAACAACTTCCCAAAGTTTCATGCTTTTGCCTACTCGAGAAATGAAAAAATTAGTGATTTCATATTTTACATTGTCCATATAAGGAAAAAAAGCGTTTTTGGGCCCCGGGCCCCCAACAGTGTGAATTTTAAAATTTCTATTGGTCAATTATCGTCGAGAGAGTGTACTCAGCAAGTTCCCAAAGTTTCATGCTAATACCTACACGGGAAGTTGGAGAATTAGTGATAAGTCAGTTTTTTTATATAAGAAAAAAACTACATTTGGGCCCCCGGATTTTTTCGCTTGTTACCATCGCGGAAGTGTGCTTATCAACTACTCAGTGTTTCATGCTTCTACCTACACGGGAAATAGGAGAATTAGTGATTTTTAGTTTTTATAAAGCTCATATAAGGAAAAAACTTCATTTGGGCCAACGGCCCCAAGGAAGCGATAATTTAAATATTTTTTATCCTGTTACCATCGCGGGGTTGTACTCAACAATTCCCCAAAGTTTCATGCTTCTGCCTACTCGGAAAACAGGAGTATTGGTGATTTTGATATTTTATATAGGTCATATTAGGAAAAAACGTTTTTGGGCACCCCGGCCCCCATGAGTGTTATTTTTAAAATTCTTTTACTCCAATTATCGTCGAGAGAATGTACTCAGCAAGTTCCCAAAGTTTCATTCTAATACCTACACGGGAAGTTGGAGAATTAGAGATGAATCAGTGAGTGAGTCAGGGCTTTGCCTTTTTGAAGGGAAAAAACTTCATTTGGGCCCCCGGCCCCAGGAAGTGATAAATATATTTTTTTTTCTCCCGTTGCTATCGCTGGTTTGTACTCAACAACTTCCCAAAGTTTCATGCTTTTGCCTACTCGAGAAATGAGAAAATTAGTGATTTCATATTTTACATAGTCCATATTCGGAAAAAAAGCGTTTTTGGGCCCCAGGCCCCCAACAGTGTGAATTTTAAAATTCCTATTGGTCAATTATAGTTGAGAGAGTGTACTCAGCAATTTCCCAAAGTTTCATGCTAATACCTACACGGGAAGTTGGAGAATTAGTGATAAGTCAGTTTTTTATATAAGAAAAAAACTATATTTGGGCCCCCGGACCCCATTAAGTGTTATTTTAAATATTTTTTTCGTTTGTTACCATCGCGGAAGTGTGCTTATCAACTACCCAGTGTTTCATGCTTCTACGTACACGGGAAATAGGAGAATTAGTGATTTTTAGTTTTTATATAGCTCATATAAGGAAAAAACTTCATTTGGGCCCCCGGCCCCCAGGAAGTGATAATTTAAATATTTTTTCTCCCGTTACCATCGCGGGGTTGTACTCAACAATTTCCCAAAGTTTCATGCTTCTGCCTACTCGGGAAATAGGAGAATTGGTGATTTTCAAATTTTATATAGGCCATTTAAGGAAAAAAAACGTTTTTGGGCCCCCGGCCCCCATGAGTGTTATTTTTAAAATTCTTTTACTCCAATTTTCGTCGCGAGTGGCTACTCGACAACTTCCCAAAGTTTCATGCTTCTACCTACACGGGAAGTCGGAGAATTAGTGATGAATCAGTGAGTGAGTGAGTGAGTGAGTGAGTGAGGGCTTTCCCTTTTATTAGTATAGATATGAAAATATTTCAAATTTCTCCGTTAATAAACACCACAATAGGCATGGATAATTTCGAAAAAAGACATACCAGTACTTTAAAAATGCAGAAGAATTGACTAGTAAAACGAGATCAGATGCTGAAATTTTACTCAATTCAATGCAATCTTTTTCTTTTCTATGTTATCTCAGTAAATGGGAACCCGTCATTTTTTAAATTAATTCAAACCCATTGCATGGAACAAAGAGATGTGCTAATTAAAAAAAGATTTTATATCAGCCAAACAATTTGTGAAGAGGTGGAGATAACAACTGAACTCGGAGTTAGGAAAAAAATATGATTAGGGAAAATTAAAAACACGTTGTTCTATTTTTAGAAAAAGAAGTACATCGAGAAATATTTTTTCCATGGATGGAATTATAAAAAAAACGCTTTGATGAGTTACATGTCCTTGCAAGAAAATATTCGTATTTAATACCATGTAACCTACTAAATGAAGCATTTGAACATCAAATAACTTACTTTAGTGACATTGATAAAGAACAGGTCCATATGGAAAGAAAAATGATTCAGGTTTTTATGGCTGTACCTACACTACAGGGCATTATGTTAGAAAAACGCGAGAAAAGGCCTCCTTGATCTATTAAAACTTATTCAACAGTATAGATAGGAAAATTCTGTACCCAACATTGTAATTTTGCTATGAATTTTTTCAACTATTACTATCAGTGTCGCTAGTTATGAAAGGAGCTTCTCCAAACTGAAGTTGATTAAAAAATTATCTTCGTTCCACAATGAGCGATAATTATAGACAACAAAATGTTGCCATATTGTCCATAGTCCATAGAACAAGATATTGATATTGCAGACAATTTTAATTTTGATAGCATAATACATATTTTCTATTATGAAAGCTAGGAAAGTAAATGTATAAATATGTTTACATACTAATGTATATAATTTCTTTGTTTAAAAAAAAATCATTTATTTATAAATACAAATTAGAAGAATAGTGATTGGCAATTGTTTTTGTTTTTTTGTGTAAATTTGGAATATGTTTTGTCTAATGCTGCTACCTCAGCAACTTTCTTGTGGCCTTTAAAAAAATATCTTGTATTTTATAAATTTGTATTTATAGGTATATAATCTTATGCGGCCTCTTTTTTTAATGCTTACATAAATATGGCTTACTATTGTAAACATGTTCCCCACCTATACTTCGTTTCAATTACAATTGTTTATTCATGTTTCACGTCGTCACAAAAACTTAGACCCCTTATTCAATAAGACGTCACAAAGCTTTCACACCCCCCCACCCCATAAAAGCCGTATTTTCTGTTTGAAAATGAACATGTAAGTAAGACTGCAGGGTTACCTTTTTACGCTACACCATTTCTGATGTAACAATTCTTTATGACTATATGATAATTTTAAGTGAACTCAAATGTCAGCAAATGTCATCTAAACCAGGAAAAGAGGCAGTTCATAACAACCTACAAGTAAAACCTAAACCGCCTAGCCTACATGGAAATTCTAAAGCACAATGCTGGAAATATTTTGGTGGCCTGCTCTCTGCTGATGGGAGAAATGTAGACGAAGATCGAGTTTATTGTCAGATGTGTCTCACTGCTCGGCAGTCATTGGGTGACAAGTAGGGTAACATTTCAAAAGTAACCAATTTTGCCGAAATTACATCAAGTGGCAATATGAATCTTCACTTAAGTGTCAAGCACAATGTGTCAGTACAAAGTCAAGAAAAGTCAATATAATTTTGGGATATTTCCATAAGTATGGAGAAGGCAACAGTCAATGTCAGGCAACAAGTGAACACAAGACATGTAAACACACAAATAAACACAAGACAAACTGAACACAAGACGACTGTAAAAAAGACACGTGAACACAAGACAACTGAACACAAGACAAGTAAACAAATGACAACTGAACAACAGACAAGTAAACAAAAGGCAACTGAACAACATACAAGTAAACACACCGACACGTGAACAACAGACAAGTAAACACAAGAAAAGTGGACACAAGACAAGTGAACACACAACATGTAAACACAAGACATATGAACACATGGCATGTGAACACAAGACTTGTGAACACATGGCATGTGAACACAAAACAGCTGAACACAAGACAAGTGAACAACAGACGAGTAAACACAAGACGTGTGAACACAAGACAAGTGAAAACAAGACACGTGAACATACGAACAAGTGACCACACTGACAACTGAAAATCTAGAGGAGGTTGATAAGTGGATGACATCTTGTAACATTGACCCGATAATTCAGAAATAATTTCAATCAGGTCATTAGATCTTAATGAAATTTTTGCCCCAAATTTTGATAGGATTATTGTGTTTTAGGGCAAAATCACGACGCGTTATCCTATGGAAAAGATAAAAGTATCCAAATTTTTTATTGATCTTTTTGAAGTAAGATTTTGTGAGGGCTATATAATAACACTCCCTTCTGTTCACATTTCGTTTGACATCTCTTCATCGAGCTGAACTTGTGCTATAGTCACTTCAGGTAAGTCTCATCAAATTCATAGGACATCACACGTATTTCTTGAAATCTTCGCTCCATGAAATCAAATTTTAAGTGAATGTACTTGTATAGCCCAGCTAATAAAACCATCACCATATATATATTTACGCTCAATTGTCGCTGAGTGACCTAACGCTAAATCATAATCCTTTTGGTTTCCAGATTAACATTAACCAAACAACGCACGAACCTATGACGTCGGCATTTGTGTTGTAAACAGTGCTGACTGACTCAAAGAGTTATTGTTTTGGTGCAGTAATTTGGTGCGCTGCTTTCTAAAATTACTTAAAAAATCGTGTGGTGTTAAGCACTGTAAAAAAATATTATATACATACTTTGTGTACATTTCAGGAGTATTTCGTATTTATCATACAAGGATAAGTTACTTGGGCTTTTGCAAAAACAAAAAACAAAAAAAAACTATTATAAAATACTTTGTGTACATTTAAGAAAGTTTAATATTACGTATTTATCATACAAGGACAAGTTAGTAGGGCTTTTGAAAAAGGTGGGCGCCGTAGGCGCCCTAAAAAAAGGGGCGCCGCAGGCGCCGCAGGCGCCACGGCACCGCAGCACGAACTAGTTTGATAAATAAACAAGTCACGAATTTTAGAGACAGATTAGGAAGAAGTTTATGTTCCTATTCAGTTGTTGTTTATGTAAGGATCATGGAATTTTTTTTAACGAAAAAAAAATTGAGGTTAAAATAAATATGCATCTTAAGTCAACATAAGATGTTCATCTATTTAAAAGGTTTCGATTACGATACATACAGAGCCCTTTGCATCATCTTAAATAACTCATACACTATCGTATATTTTCTTTAACTTTAACGAAATGGAATGTAAAAGAAAAGCCGATATTATGCTCTTCTTAAGAACGAAATACAACAACATCAAATGATGGCGACTTTTAATATAGATGGCCTTTTATTGTTTACCAATGTGGATTTGATTTTTAAAAAGCCTATTAAGTTATGGTCAGTAATATTTACGTAATTCGATGACGTCCAATGACTAAATCGTTGACGTAAGTCATTTTCTGTGTGCTATCTTAATTAGGTCACAACATACTTTTAATTCATGGATTTTGGCCCTCTTTGCAAAAATTTGGAACACCCTGGTCTAAGTCGCCCCTGTGTTGACTAACTTTTCTCTCGTGAAAAAAGACTGGGGTTGAGAAAAGACACAAGGCTGAGTTTGAGACGAGACACAAAACTTATTTTGAGACAAGACATAAGAATTAGGTTGAGACAATACACAAGACTGAGGTTGAGACAAGACACAAGTCTATGGTTGAGACAAGACACAAGACTGAGGTTGAGACAAGACACAAGACTGAGGTTGATACAAGATACACGTCTAGGGCTTAGACAAGACACAAATAACCAGCCCGATCCAGATTTAAATGAACAGGTGTTTCGAACTTCACGTCTTGCACCGTAGGCACCCCCCCGGAAAACTTACTGTTAATTTTTATTAATATAAGTTTTATAAATATTATTGTATTCAACAGATCATCCTGATAAATTGGGAATTTGTTAGGTACAATTACAATATATTTTAAATAATCACTCATATGGGGCCGTGACCCTTAAGTTAATTTTTTTTATTATGTAAGCTATTTAAGCTTTTAAATATTATTTTATTTATCGGATTGCCTTGAAACTTCGGGAAGTTATTTAATACACTTTTGCGAAGGTTTCTGGCATAATTGTTTCTAAAAGCTACACTCTATGTAATTTTTTACTGGCATCGTTGCAACAAACTACGGGTCAGCTAGTACCTTATAAATAAAGAAACTAACTAATGAAATAAAAGTTACTAAATAAAAGATAATGTGCTCATAACTAACATTAAAAGATTATACGGAACATTTCTATCAAATAAGAAAAGAATGATTAGAATAAGTTGTATAACACTTTAATTTTTAAGATTAAGTTGTAAAAAAATTTAGTTTCTACGATAAAGTTGAATAAAACTTTAGTTTGTACACTATCATAAGATCAGTAATTAAACAGTTCTTTTTTTCACTTTACAAAAGGTGACATGACAAGAAACAAAGAAATGGACAGCTTTCAGTTTTGTTTCAGTCTGTCTATTTTGGGGTGCGTACTCGCGCAGCAAATCTACCCACGTCTGTCATCCTACCCAAGGGAATCAATATACCCAAAACAACCAACAAACCCAAGTCAACCAACATACTGGAGTAAACCTATAGTCCCGATTCAGCCGCCCTATCCAAGTACACCAACATACTCCCCTCAACAAACATACCCAAGTCCACCAACATATCCAAGCCCACCATCAAACCCAAGTCCACCATCAAACCCAAGTCCACCACCAAACCCAAGTCCACCATCAAACCCAAGCCCACCAAAATATCCAAGCCCACCATCAAACCCAAGCCCACCAAAATATCCAAGCCCACCATCAAACCCAAGCCCACCATCAAACCCAAGCCCACCATCAAACCCAAGCCCACCAAAATATCCAAGCCCACCATTAAACCCAAGCCCACCAAAATATCCAAGCCCACCATCAAACCAAAGTCCACCATCAAACCCAAGTCCACCATCAAACCAAAGCCCACCAACATATCCAAGTCCACCATCAAACCCAAGCCCACCATCAAACCAAAGCCCACCAACATATCCAAGCCCACCATCAAACCCAAGTCCACCATCAAACCCAAGTCAACCATCAAACCCAAGCCCACCAAAATATCCAAGTCCACCATCAAACACAAGCCCACCATCAAACCCAAGTCCACCATCAAACCCAAGTCCACCATCAAACCCAAGTCCACCAAAATATCCAAGCCCACCATCAAACCCAAGTCCACCAATATACCCAAGTCTGCCGACATACCCAAGTCTGCCGACATACCCAAGTTATCCAACATACTCAAGTAAGCCAACATACCCTAGTCACCCATCGGGCCCCAGTCAACCAAATTACCCATCACCTAATGAGACACCAGCTTATATATACGAAGACGAGGGTGTCGATAGACCAGGAGAATGTAAGTAGTTTCTACCAATATTTGTATGTTTTACTTGACGGTTGAAGCCATAAATTTGGCCGTTTTCAATTGATGGGCGTTTTGATACATTGGCGAAGGTGCATTTCCGATTTCGATCTACTGGAAATGAACAGCCTTTTCGTTTATCAGTGTGCCATAGTTGGTGCGTTGATCTACTAAAGACTATAAATCCTGAATTGTAACTACACGGGAAACAGAGGCACTGCCACAGCCAAGTTTCCATCAAATGTCGTAGAATTCTTAGATTAATATTAAATGTGTTCAGACGAAGTAATCAACAGAACCTATTGAACTCATTTCCAAGTACAGTTTGGCACTAGCGAAATTAGGAGATCACAGTCATCCGCGAATCTTTCTCGGAGTTGTCATAAACGTCGAGCGCTTCCTACTAGGTAATAGCAGAACAAGGTGTTTGTCTAAAACAGAGAGATTGCCATTCTGCTCAAGAAACTGCTCATGTTTGATTCCTTAAAACAGCGAAAAATGTTATTAAAAATAATTCAGAGACATAACTAGTGTACTTTAGTGTTGAAATTACACAACATGCAGACATTTACTTGAATTTTTAGTTTTAAACATAATGTATGACTCTCACAGAATTAGTTTTCAAAATATGTGGTGTTTATGGCTCTCTCAAATAAAAGTTTCCCGAACCCGTTTTTATAGCATAGGGGCCGTCCATAAAGTACGTCACGCTATTTTTTACCATTTTTAACTCCCCCCTCCCTCCCCCCCCCCGTCACAAACTGTCACACATCTCGGACCCTCCCCCCCCCTAAAGTACCTCACACTTTCGAACAAAAATTTTGTTTTTTATTAACAAAATAATCAAACTTTAATATAACACAGCGTGATGTCACACATGGCCAGACCCCCCCCTCCACCCTGTCACAAAGTGTCACACTTTCTTACACCCCCTCCCCCCTCTGGAGCGTGACGTACTTTATGGACGGCCCCGTACACATTCTGTATAACAATAGACACTAATATGTTCAAAGAGTAAACTGATGAAAAGCTTTTTATTTAATAGTTTAAAATGTATTGTAGTCCAGACTCCTAAAACACAACGAAAAAACATTGTAATTGATCATGACTTCCTTTCTGTATCTAAAACTTGATAAGCGGACAATTGATTTGTGTTAAAATATTAAATGGCGAGGTGTTGTGGAATTGCGTCTCTCCAGATGTGTGTGGGCAGAATGACAACGGGAAGACGTTTCCTGTCCGAGATGTCTGCTTCGGGTTCAAGTTGTGTGTCGACGGAGATCTGCTGTACCGCGAGTGTAACAACAACGAGAGGTTTGATGAGATGACTGAACGGTGTGTTATTGATCCGACATGTATCACAGGTAACAACGGGGTCTTTTCATATCCAACTGACTTACTTGTCATTGTCAAAAAAACAAAACGGTCAACGAAAAATCTGTGTAAATAATTTTATTGTAATGGATTCTGTGTTATTTTTAACTTGTAAAAAAGATTACTTTCATTGACATAACAAGTTGTCCAATTTATTTAAATATTTTAATTAATTTAAAAAATATATTTATTAAGCCTGTAAGGAAAAATGGGCCCCACACCCATCGAACATCTACAAGTTCCTTCTTGATGGTCATGAAATGTCCTGTCCACGAGGAACTTACTTCAACTACAGACTTTGCACTTGCCAACACAATAGATCTGAGAATGATCGTAACTAAAGGGCAGCATGTTGTAAGCTTTAGAAATCGGAAAGTTAATTGAGTTGTTTGTTTTTAATCTAATTAGATTATGAGGATTGA
Organism: Ampullaceana balthica; assembly: GCA_944989445.1. Classification (NCBI taxonomy): domain Eukaryota; kingdom Metazoa; phylum Mollusca; class Gastropoda; family Lymnaeidae; genus Ampullaceana; species Ampullaceana balthica. The sequence continues at coordinate 218,181 of CALYLW010000069.1, read as the reverse complement.
TATTTCCAGGAAATGAGCGATTCTATACTTAAAATCTTCTCATAAAAATCTTAAAGATCTGAGAGATTGTTTTTTTTCATTTAGTATATCAGATGCTAAAACATAAAATCGGAATAAGTTAATCATTTGCTGTCATCTTCAGAAATCGACAATTGATAATATTTACATATCAGTCTCTCTGAATTTCTCTATGATTTTAAGTTTGTGCGATTAAATTCCTGTTTTATAATGCCATAAGATTCAGATTTTTTTTGACTATCTATTGAACAGATTTACCCGGAGCCTACCCTTATTAAAATGACAGACAAGACAATACGTCTACGTGACGTGAACCCGTCAACTTGTCAGTGTGTCGATATATAAAAGGCCTGAAATAAACAATTTAACTTACTTCTAGTCACTGTTTTTTTAATTCTTGTTTTGTAGAGTCTGACTAAAAAGAATATGAAAGAATGAATTTATATTACGGAAAACATTTTCAAGGGAGATTGATTTTTTCTCGACTCAAAATACAACACTCAAATGTGTACTGTGGTTTCTGTGTTATGTATTTAAACTTTGGCGAGTATCATCAGCTCTATATATTCTCAAGACAATGAAATGTCTTAGTCTTAGCCTTAGCTAGCATTCTTATGCATATTGGAATACACAAAGTTGTTGGACTTAAAATCAAATAAATGGCATCAAGTTAATTGTGGACTGTAACAGGTTTAATTTTAATCAAATGACTAGAATGTGGTATATAGAAACGGATAGGCTAGAAATCAAAATACTGGTGATTTAGCTATGTCTCTATTTAAGTTTCTATATAATTTTCTCAATGACTTTCAACTACTTTCAATTTAAAAAATATATCGTTTCGTCAATTCAGTCTATATTTAAATTGCTATTTAATGTTAAATTGACCCTGAAGTAAGACCCAACAAAATATTTAGTTTAGTCCGTTAACTATCATCTTTTTAATATGACTAAAAACGTGGGGCGGGCGCTCATGAGGTTTAACATATGCCGCTCGCTCATACTCTCACTTATAGATCTCTCTTTTGCCTTCTAAACTAGAAATCTTTAATTTTTATACCAAACACCCACCCCACGTTTTTAGTCATATTAAATCGAAGTACTTGAACTTACAAGTTTTAAATTATTTTCTTCTATTTAGTCCACTTCTAAAAACGTGGTTTTTAAAAATCATTTTTTTACCTTTATTTATTTTATTCTTTTTAGTCCACTAATAAAAACTTGGTTTTTAACAATATTTTTTTACCTCTATTTATTTTACCAAACACCTCACAAGAGCCCACCCAACGTTTTAAAAACATTGTGATGTGGTCACGGGGGGAACTCTCTGATGTCAACAAAAGCCGACGGCACAGATGCTTATATATAGACTATAGATAAACTTAAAAGTTCAATAATTTAATAACGGTATATTCGATCGATCTGAAATTTTGATATAATGCATTGTCATCCAAGATCTATCTGTGGTAAAATTTTCAGATCTCTAGGACGTTCAATTTTACGTTGGCAGATTTGAAAAATCTTGGACAAACCAACAAACCAACAATGCTACAATGCCACAGGAACAAAAGCGAGTTAATAAAACGTGGTTAAAAACCGTAAAATACCAAGTTTTTCACTATAAATCCTTTATGTACGAGACGTAACTAAAAGAATGTTCATAATAATACGCAGCGAAAGACCATCAAAAAATACAAAATTGTAGTTATGTCTCGTAAAACGTGTTTAATATAATGCGCAGCGATCAGGAATATGTTTATAAAAAGTGTTGTTAATAAAATACGCACCTTATTGCGCGACAGGAAAGGTCGTTCAATATAATACGCACCGCGACACTCTATCTCAAAAATTTAACATGATACATAGAGATGAATAAAACAATTAAAAAATTCAATAATTTAATTACAGTACATGCGATCGATCTGAAATTTTGATACATCGATTTTATCATCGGCACTAGTCTGCCTGCAAAATGTCAGATCGCTAGCTTAGGAGGAAGTGGGTTAAAAATCGATCCAACGTTTTGGTGACCATCAAGCAAGCAAGCAAGGGGTTCAAACAGACACCACGAGTTAATATAAAGGATTTTAAAAAAATAACATTGCGTATCCCTCTTAGCAGAGGATCCCGAGAGACATCTTAAATTGGTGGCAAGTCTATTGTACGCAAAACGCTGTTAAGGATCACATTGTAGTTTTAAATTATAACGATTTCACACAATGTTGAAATTCTATTTACTAGATACGACCCGCGGTGTAGCATATGCCGTAGACTAGCTCATCATAGATAGTGCATAGAACGGGGGGGCGGTGAGAGAACGCACACAAACAGCAGCACGAAATAATGGGGGAAAAAGCGAGTAAATGTATAGACATGCGCACTGCGATTGTTATTACCTGCCCCCCGTTCCTTTACTACCATCCCTTGCCAACCATAAACCGATAAACTGTGATTGGCCGACCCTAGCGAGGGTTAGTCATGTTCGCAAAAAAGGAGGTAAAGAACTGGCAGAAACAAACATTTTTGAAAATTAAAAAAATGTTCCCGCTGGGGCTTGAACCCAAGACTTTCCACGTGCATGGCGCACGTGATAACCACTACACTACAAATGATATTTTATTCTGTGAAGGAACAACGCAATAAACGCAAGAAGCATTGTTACCCCCCCCTTTTTTTTGTCTTTTCATCCCCCTACACTTGTCAACTGTGATCGGTCGACCCCAGCGAGGGTCATTCGTCATGCTCATTTGCACATACTCGCTGTGGTGAAATATATATATATACTAGATACGACCCGGCGGCGTAGCATACGCCGCAAACATACTCATAGACAGTGCAAAGAATAATTAAACTAAATATATATGAGACACAACTAAAAGTATTGTTTATGTTCAAACGCGACAAACATTTACAGACTGAAACCGACTGATCTCCCCTTGCTGTAAAAAACGGTGTGGGGCGAGGTGTGGTCACGTATGGCTGGACTTAACTCAGCGTGACACATGAAAGTAAACAAAGCAGGCCGCTACATATAGTTATATAGAGGTAAACTAAAAAAAATGCATTAATTTAATTACGGTAAATTCAATCGATCTGAAATTTAGATACGATGCATTGTTGGGTAACACGAGTCTATGAGAAACATTTCAGCTCGATAGCAGTACGGGAAATGTGTCATTTTTGACTTTTGTTTTCCGACCGACCGACCGACCGACCGCGAACCAAAGAGAAGGCGGTGGAGTTAATATAAGGGATTTAATAAAACAACCCCGTAAAAACAAAGTTTTTGACTATAAATCCCTAATATGTGAGACAGAACTTAAAGTATTGATTATGTTCCAACGCGACAAACATTTACAGCATAAAACTGAGTGAACGCCTCCTCCACGAGATATGGTCATCGATAGCTGGCGTGAAGTCAAGTGACCCGTAAAATGTAAACAATAGCGACCGCTACATATAGTTTATATAGATAAACTAAAAATGCATTAATTTAATAACTGTACGTTCGATTGATCTGAAATTTTGATACGATGCATTGTTAGTTGACACGAGTCTGTGTGTCAAATTTCAGCTTGATGGCTTCACGGGAGGTTGGTCATTTTTTACTTTTGTTTTTTCGCCCGACCCACCGACCGACCACGAACCCAAGACAGAGAGACAGAGAGAGAGAGAGAGAGAGAGAGAGAGAGAGAGAGAGAGAGAGAGAGAGAGAGAGAGAGAGAGAGAGAGAGAGAGAGAGAGAGAGAGAGAGAGAGAGAGAGAGAGAGAAAGACGGCGGTGAAGCTAATATAAGGGATTTAATAAAACAAACCCTTAAAAACAATATGTTTGACTATAAATCCCTTATATATGAAACATAACTAACAGTACTCATTATTTTTAAACGCGACAAACATTTACAGACTGAATGCGTCTTAACTCAACTTTGCTTCATAACCCTGGGGGGTGGGGGGAGAGGGGAAAAGTCTGGTCACCGATCGCTTGACCGAGCTCAGCGTGACACGTAAAAGGTAAACAAAAGCACGCCGGTACTTCGATAGGTCGCGTCAACGCGTCAACTCAAATTCTCACGTGGGAAAAAAACAATAACAAACAGTGAATTTGAATTACATACGTTATATTAGGATAAACTAAAAATGCATTAATTTAATAACTGTACGTTCGATTGATCTGAAATTTTGATACGATGCATGCATTGTTAGGTGAGACGGGTCCGTGTGCCAAATTTCAGCTCGATCGGATCTAGGGAAGTGGGTCACTTTTTGGCTTTTGGTGTTCCGCCCACCCACCTAAGACAGACAGAGAGAGATGACGACAGAGATGGCGGTGAAGTTAATATAAGGGATTTAAAAAGGGGACGTGGAGAATGGACAGTATCACAGACAAATTGGAACAACGCGAGTGAACGTTGGGGGGGGGCGGACAAAAACAGTAGCACGAACAAATAGGAACAACGCGAGTGAACGTTGGGGGACCGCCGAAGCATTTTTGGGAAGTACTTCGGACATCACAAAAATGTCTGCTTTGCCACCATATATTCCTGAAGTATGTACTTAACGTATTGTTGAGAAAGTATGGCTACGTTTCCGTCACTGAGAACAATGAAGAGCTCGTCGCCCAATGTTGAGAAACAATTAATATTACAGCCATGAAGCCAAGTTGGAGAGCAACAACTTCGTCTATGATCTTTTCCCAGAAATATGCGACCAATAGAAACAGACCTGGTGAAGGAATTTTTCTAACAATTAACAAAGCTTTTTTTCCGTGAAATACATACGAAACGGTGTTTATGTTCGCTAAGAAATGAGTGACAAGAATGGGCATAAACATTTTTTTTAAATGTTGCCGCTTGGGCTTGAACCTAAGACCTTCCGCATGTCAAGCGGATGTAATAACCAATACACTACGAAATACATGTACACTGTGAAAGAACAACGAAAGTAAATGAAAAAAGCATTGCTGGTCTCAAGACATGCCCGACCCCTCCACTATCTTCGCTTGCCAACCGTTAACTGCGCTTAGTTTAGCCCAGCGATTTTCATTCGCCATACTTACTTGTACATGCTCGTTAAGGTATTATATATATATATATAGATAGATTGTATTGGCAGTGAAAAACTAAAAAATAATATTTATATCGAATAATGGCATAGTTAAACATAAACTTATAAGCATATTAATGGTGAGTATGAACCTTGTTTGTAGCTAATGTTATGTCAACGTCCGTTTCTATATTCACCTCCAAATGTCGTATTGAGGAATTTCAAGGTGCCTCCACAGATCTCAATTAGTGGGCTGGTGAGCTACCAGGTGCACAGACAAAAGAAGAAGCCAAAAGACTTTAATAACTGAAGTGCACTTTATTACTTACTAGTTTATAATATTAATAAATATCTTTATTCGTTTATTGTTGTCCTTTACTACACTTAGTCTTGTGGAAGCCAGTAGAAAAAGACTGCAATCAGTACACTGGTCGAATGTTATGGGACGAGCCATGCCCGCTTTGCCCCGGACGCTGGCAACGCCACTGGAAACACCAATCTTGATCAGCAATTTATTTTTCCTGTAACGTCTCAAAATTACATGTCCAGAAAGATGTTGGTCTTTAGTCGCTTTAAATAGATCGCAATACATTTCTTGTCATCGTCTTAAGTAAAAACACCGTTGTTAGATACAAAACTTCTATTTCAAACACTTCTTCGTTGAAAGGATTTTTAAGACAACAAAGTAAATTCAACATTACAGTCGAAACAAATGGGATTTTCTGGTTTCATTAAAAAAAATGTAGTGATTTCAGTTTTCAGTATGTTCAGTAGTCAGTGCGGTTACTTGTCTGTGTGATCTCTGTCTGTGTTTCACTTCTCGAAGTGTTCCCTTGTCTGTGTGTTCACTTGTCTGTGTGTTCCCTTGTCCGATTGTTCACTTGGTCGTATGTTCACCACAAAGACAACTTGAAGACGTTTCCTGTCCTTGAAGTTTGTTTCGGGTACAAGGAATGTGTGGACGCAACAATCTAACATAAGCATTCACAAAGCGGGGAAAACCCCATTAACTATCATTCTAGATTACATTAAAAGTCATTTCAAATCAATAATTTTGAAAATAAACAAAACAATTAGTTTCAAAAATTGCTTCTAAAATTACTGGAGTCGAAAGAAAAGAGATTTTAAAAAAAATTCCTATCCAACATTGTTCTAAATATTATTAGCTATTGTTTAACGTTTGTTTCAACCCGATAGATGTTATGGTTGGAGAGAAATTGACAAAATACTGATATTTTTTCGTTTTTTTTTAAAAAAAATTCCAGCAAATCCAGTAAACATTTTCGGTATATTTTTGGCCGTTGCACATCCTTGGGACCTCCTTAGCATATTTGCAAAGACCCTCTGTCTGGTATTGTTCAGGAGGAGTTGCCTGTGCAAGCCTTACAGACATGTCAAATCTATAAACGCAATTTTTCCAAGGGAAATTGCGTTAAAAAGTGTCGTAATTTCATTAATCTATAGTCACAGTGGTCAGAGTGTTCACATATCTGTGTGTTTACTTGTCCGAGTTCTCACCTGGTCGCATGTTCACCACAAAGACGACTGGAAGACGTTTCCTGTCCTTGACGTTTGTTTCGGGTACAAGGAATGTGTGGACGGAAAGCTGTTGTACGGCCAGTGTGACAACAGTCAACGGTTTGATGAGACGTCTGGAAAGTGTGTGGCTGATGTGTCTTGTGTCACAGGTAACGGCGGATTTACTTCATTAGAGTATCCAACTCATGTTCATGTCACTGTTATAAAAAATGTGATCTTATAGAGACGATGAGCGATCGTATTTGTAACTTTTGAATAAAACTTATACTCAATTACTTTTTAACATTTACAAAGAGAACGTTACTTGACATAGCAAAGTGTCCATTTCTCTTTGAAGCCTGTGTGGACAATTGGACCCAACACCCACGGGACATCTACAAGTTCCTTCTTGAAAGTTATGAAATCAGGGACTTATTTCAAATACAAACTCTGCATTTTACAGAACAATAGTAGTAAGTATTGCAATTTATAAAGGGATAGGACTTACATATATGGACTTATTTCCTCATTTACTCAGATTAGAAAGAAAAAAATTGAACAGGGTATGAGTAAGCGTTAAAAAAGACAAAACAAAATCGTGTCGGCAAAAAGCCTTTTTAATAAAAACAACCCGTAAAAAACCAAGTTTTTGACTATAAATCCTTTACGTACGAGACGTAACTAAAAGAATGTTCATTATAACACGCAGCGCAAGACCATCCAAAAATACAAAATTGCAGTTGTGTCGTAAAACGTGTTTAATATAATGCGCACCGATCAGGAATAGGTTTATAAAAAGAGCTGTCAGTAAAATACGCACCTTATTGCGCGACAGAAAGGTTGTTCAATATAATACGCACCGCGACGCTCTATCTCAAAAAATAGCATGATACATAGGAATAAATAAAATAATCTAAAAAATCAATAATTTAATTACGGTACATGCGATCGATCTGAAATTTTGATACATTGTTTTTATCATCGGTACGAAACTGCCTGCAAAATTTCAGCTCGCTATCTTGCGAGCAAGTGGGTTAAAAATCGATCAAAAGTTTTGGCGACAAGCAAGCAAGCAAGCAGGTCGGTCGGTCGGCCGCAGACACCACGAGTTAATATAAAGGATTTAATAAGAAAAACCCGTAAAAAAACCAAGTTTTTGACTATAAATCCTTTATGTACGAGAAGTAATTAAAAGAATGTTCATTATAATACGCAGCGCCAGACCATCCAGAAATACAAAATTGCAGTTGTGTCGTAAAACATGTTTAATATAATGCGCACCGATCAGGAATATGTTTATAAAAAGAGCTGTCAATAAAATACGCACCTTATTGCGCGACAGAAAGGTTGTTCAATATAATACGCACCGCGACGCTCTATCTCAAAAAATAGCATGATACATAGGAATAAATAAAATAATCTAAAAAATCAATAATTTAATTACGGTACATGCGATCGATCTGAAATTTTGATACATTGTTTTTATCATCGGTACGAAACTGCCTGCAAAATTTCAGCTCGCTATCTTGCGAGCAAGTGGGTTAAAAATCGATCAAAAGTTTTGGCGACAAGCAAGCAAGCAAGCAAGGTCGCGCCGCAGACACCACGAGTTAATATAAAGGATTTAATAAAAACAACCCGTAAAAAACCAAGTTTTTGACTATAAATCCTTTATGTACGAGAAGTAACTAAAAGAATGTTCATTATAACACGCAGCGCAAGACCATCCAGAAATACAAAATTGCAGTTGTGTCGTAAAACGTGTTTAATATAATGCGCACCGATCAGGAATATGTTTATAAAAAGAGCTGTCAATAAAATACGCACCTTATTGCGCGACAGAAAGGTTGTTCAATATAATACGCACCGCGACGCTCTATCTCAAAAAATAGCATGATACATAGGAATAAATAAAATAATCTAAAAAATCAATAATTTAATTACGGTACATGCGATCGATCTGAAATTTTGATACATTGTTTTTATCATCGGTACGAAACTGCCTGCAAAATTTCAGCTCGCTATCTTGCGAGCAAGTGGGTTAAAAATCGATCAAAAGTTTTGGCGACAAGCAAGCAAGCAAGCAAGCAAGGTCCGCCGCAGACACCACGAGTTAATATAAAGGATTTAAAAAGAGCCGTAAACAAACAAGAAAAAAAGGTTTACAAATATAAAAAGGCTTAGCTGCGATGTGGCATTTAACTGTAATCAGGAATTTAGTCTGATCCATTCCCTGTTTAATAGCATCTATTATATTCTAAAACAATAAAATTACTTTTAACAAATTTAAATATCATTTCCTTTGACTTACAGACTGTGTATATAAATTAACATTTGTTGAATCAAACTGACCACATCCTCCCATCCCCCCTGATATCAATGGGTTAAAAACAAAATTCTAATGTAATATGCAATTTTTAAATCCCTTATATTAACTTCGCGGCCGTCTCTGTCTGTCTCTCTCTCATCATCTCATGGGCTCGGCGGGCGGAAAAACAAAAGTCGAAAATGACCCACTTCCAATGATCCGATCGAACTGAAATTTGGCACACGGACCCGTCTTACCTAACAATGCATCGTATCAAAATTTCAGATCGATCGAACGTACCGTAATTAAATTAATGCATTTTTAGTTTATCCTTATATGAGGTATGTAATTTAAATTCACGATTTGTTATTGTTTTTTTGCCACGTGAAAGTTTGAGCATTGAGGCGACCCAACGAAACGACGGTGCGCTTTTGTTTACATTTTACGTGTCACTCTGAGCTCGGTCAAGCGAATCGGTGACCAGACTTTTCCCCTCTCCCCCTCCCACCCACCCCCTCCCCCCTAGGGTTATGAAGCAAACTTGTGTTAAGACAGATTCAGTCTGTAAATGTTTGAAAATAATCAATACTGTTAGTTATGTCTCATATATAAGGGATTTATAGTCAAAAACTTTGTTTTTACGGGTTTGTTTTATTAAATCCCTTATATTAACTTCACGCGGCCGTCTCTCTCTGTCTGTCTCTCTCTCATCATCTCATGGGCTCGGCGGGCGGAAAAACAAAAGTCAAAAATGACCCACTTCCAATGATCCGATCGAACTGAAATTTGGCACACGGACCCGTCTTACCTAACAATGCATCGTATCAAAATTTCAGATCGATCGAACGTACCGTAATTAAATTAATGCATTTTTAGTTTATCCTTATATGAGGTATGTAATTTAAATTCACGATTTGTTATTGTTTTTTTGCCACGTGAAAGTTTGAGCATTGAGGCGACCCAACGAAACGACGGTGCGCTTTTGTTTACATTTTACGTGTCACTCTGAGCTCGGTCAAGCGAATCGGTGACCAGACTTTTCCCCTCTCCCCCTCCCACCCACCCCTCCCCCCCTAGGGTTATGAAGCAAACTTGTGTTAAGACAGATTCAGTCTGTAAATGTTTGAAAATAATCAATACTGTTAGTTATGTCTCATATATAAGGGATTTATAGTCAAAAACTTTGTTTTTACGGGTTTGTTTTATTAAATCCCTTATATTAACTTCGCGGCCGTCTCTCTCTGTCTGTCTCTCTCTCATCATCTCATGGGCTCGGCGGGCGGAAAAACAGAAGTCAAAAATGACCCACTTCCAATGATCCGATCGAACTGAAATTTGGCACACGGACCCGTCTTACCTAACAATGCATCGTATCAAAATTTCAGATCGATCGAACGTACCGTAATTAAATTAATGCATTTTTAGTTTATCCTTATATGAGGTATGTAATTTAAATTCACGATTTGTTATTGTTTTTTTGCCACGTGAAAGTTTGAGCATTGAGGCGACCCAACGAAACGACGGTGCGCTTTTGTTTACATTTTACGTGTCACTCTGAGCTCGGTCAAGCGAATCGGTGACCAGACTTTTCCCCTCTCCCCCTCCCACCCACCCCTCCCCCCCCTAGGGTTATGAAGCAAACTTGTGTTAAGACAGATTCAGTCTGTAAATGTTTGAAAATAATCAATACTGTTAGTTATGTCTCATATATAAGGGATTTATAGTCAAAAACTTTGTTTTTACGGGTTTGTTTTATTAAATCCCTTATATTAACTTCGCGGCCGTCTCTCTCTGTCTGTCTCTCTCTCATCATCTCATGGGCTCGGCGGGCGGAAAAACAGAAGTCAAAAATGACCCACTTCCAATGATCCGATCGAACTGAAATTTGGCACACGGACCCGTCTTACCTAACAATGCATCGTATCAAAATTTCAGATCGATCGAACGTACCGTAATTAAATTAATGCATTTTTAGTTTATCCTTATATGAGGTATGTAATTTAAAATCACGATTTGTTATTGTTTTTTTGCCACGTGAAAGTTTGAGCATTGAGGCGACCCAACGAAACGACGGTGCGCTTTTGTTTACATTTTACGTGTCACTCTGAGCTCGGTCAAGCGAATCGGTGACCAGACTTTTCCCCTCTCCCCCTCCCACCCACCCCTCCCCCCACCCCTCCCCCCTAGGGTTATGAAGCAAACTTGTGTTAAGACAGATTCAGTCTGTAAATGTTTGAAAATAATCAATACTGTTAGTTATGTCTCATATATAAGGGATTTATAGTCAAAAACTTTGTTTTTACGGGTTTGTTTTATTAAATCCCTTATATTAACTTCGCGGCCGTCTCTCTCTGTCTCTCTCTCTCGTCTCTGGGCTGCGGCGGGCGGAAAAACAGAAGTCAAAAATGACCCACTTCCCATGATCCGATCGAACTGAAATTTGGCACACGGACCCGTCTGACCTAACAATGCATCGTATCAAAATTTCAGATCGATCGAACGTACCGTAATTAAATTAATGCATTTTTAGTTTATCCTTATATGAGGTATGTAATTCAAAATTCACTGTTTGTTATTGTTTTTTTTCTGCCCAGTTTCACGTGAGTTTGAGTTGACGCCGACCGTCGTGTTGACGCCGACCGTCGTGCCGACACCCCCTCACATCCCACCCCCATTTATTAAAGACAAGGGACATCACTCGGTGTCAGTCTGTAAATGTTTGAAAATAATCAATACTGTTAGTTATGTCTCATATATAAGGGATTTATAGTCAAAAACTTTGTTTTTTACGGGTTTGTTTTATTATTTTTAAAAAGCAGGTTGAATGGGAGACTAATTTCTACTTGTCAACAATCGAAAGATTTGACCCTTCAGGGAGAGCTGAAATCAAATCCATGGGCTCACATATTTCTAGCACAAGTAAGGAGGAACCTTATTTTAGTGACACATGGTATTTACATGGAGGTATCGTAAAAATGTACTTAAATCACTGTATTCTGTAATTGGCAGTTTGGTAATTATTTACATGGTAATTTTTCATGTGGGATTTCTGGTTCCGATTACTTCCAGTTAAGGGGCGGTGCTTCTAGAGATCTCAAATACCATGACGCACATGCCCCTATTGATATACTTAGCTCTTCCATTTGTCCATGCAATATTCTTTACTCACCGACCTGTAGGTCCGCAGGAAAGTATGTAGTGATATATGTGAAACTAACTTTCCTATTAGCCAGAGAGCTGAAACTCGGCACACAAAGCTTCGATCCCAATGCAAGTCAATTGAACTTTTTTTAAAAACAAGCGTTAAGTAATATTTGGTTTCGCTTGCATTTGATTTTTTTTTGGTCTTTTACTTCACTTTCGATTTAACTTACAATCGAATACGCTATTTTGACAATTTTACTTCTTTTTCTTATTTATTTTAAAGAAGATCTTTTATAACATCCCCCCCCCCATCGCTCCATGAGTTTCGTGATGAATGAGCAGCAGCTACTAAAACCTTGATTACAAACTACATTCATCAAACAATGAAAGTCGTCATTTAAAACAAAGCCTTTTTAAAATATTATTTTAAATCCTGAATGGTCGTTTTGATTCTTCGTTGTTTTACATTTTTAGAAATGACTTTAAAAATATTTTTGTTGAATACAGTTGTCATTTGTGCGGCGTATAGCATCACTATGTGGTTTGTTCTATTTCTCGTACTATTATCGCTTTGGTCCTTCTACGGGGGTAAGCAGAGCTTGAACGTTATTCCACGGTGTCTTGTTTTAAGCCTTAAAATATTATGTTCTAATTTTATTATTATTAAACAACACAGGCAATAAGACACAGCGATCTATATGTTTGGTTTAGTTTATTTCATTGTGTATTTTCTTGAGGTGACAATTAATTGTATAATATTTGCGTTGAGCACAATAAAATCATACAGTAAAACTTCCCTCTCCGCACACAGCAAATGTGATTGTGCCAGGCTATATTAACTATTTATCTATTCACTGCTCAGCTCCATTTTTCTCGGCTAATTTAGTAAGTTTTCCCATTGCTGTGGAAAAAAAAACATTAAGTATTTATATCGCGAAAAAAATTTGATTTCACACTAACATCATAAATAATAAGAGCATCAAGTGAGAACATTTAGATAAGACAAACTTTTGTGACAATTATCATAATGCTAATAATTATAATTAGATAGCGCGATGACGAAGGAACAGAGCGCTATGCTGATTGTGGGTGTGTCGTTGACAGACAAACTAAGTGAGGCTGAGTTTTGAAGGATTTTGAATTGGACATTGTAACTTTAAGTAATTAAGATCGTGATTACATCCTGATCACATTATTAAAATATTGAACTTAAGCTATAGAGTGTTCCTACATACATCAAATATCAAGTGGTTGTTGTGTGTTACCCAATACACACAAAGCTCTATCGGAGCTGTTAACTAGGATCCCCTAGGCAACGGATCCGCCACAAAGGGCCAAATATTTTGAAGTTAAGAGTAACATAGTTTATTATAGTAGGGACATAATTTTTTCGAAAAAGAACAAGTAAGTGCCGTCTCCTCCTGAATTTGTTTTTCTATAGTTAAGCAGGGATATTTAAAATAATATTATGGTTCACTTCCTCTGAATGTTGGAAATTTTGTATGTGAATAGTAGAGGCAAGAAACAATCAATGTCTAAACTCTAAACAGACGCTTATATACATAATGTCGCAATTTTTTTCACATACGTTGTTTGTAATAAGTTACTTACGGTCCATAGTCACAGTAGCATTTGTCCGGGTTGTAGATGAGATTAGCAGGACAATCCATTTCAATGTTGTCGTTAATAAATTTTCTAGGGTTGCGGGAAGGCTTCAGTTCACAGACGGGAGTCGGGGCTATGATGAAAACGTAGAACTATGGCTTTATAAGCAATGATATGGCTTTCTAAGAAATGACATAGCTTTAAACGCAATTATATATCTTGACATAATGTTTTCGTTCATTTATTTTCATGAACTTAATGCAAAAAATGGCTTAAAATGGCACATCAATTTCTGAGGGAAATGATGAAAAAGTTAGTTAAAATGTTAAAATAAAACAAATATTTATTGTATTTTAGGGCTGCGGAAATTATCGATTAATCTCTCGATTGATCGTTAAAGATTTTTATCGATTAAAATTATTTTAATCGATAAAAATTCGATTAAAATTAAAGAAAATATTTATAATATTTAAAAAAAAATTTATTAATAAATAATTAATTATTAATAATTAATAATAATTTATATATTTTTTTACATCTCCCGCATAATATTAAAATTTATGTTATTAACTTATGTGGACCGGCAGACTTAAACTAAACATAGCTGACGGCATTAGCGCAGGGAAACAGGGGGAAAAAACTCAATAAAATAAATAAAAAAGTCAATTACCTGTTTTTTTTACTTCCCTTGAAATGTTCAGTTTAATGACGTCATAAATTTCTATTTTTGGCTTTAATCGAAATTATCGATTAATTTAATCGATAATTTTTCAAAATTTAACGATTAACTTTAAATTAATCGATAACAGCCCTGTTGTATTTTTTACATATTCTGTAATATAATTATGATAACGCCGAACTTACCCGGTTGAGGTGGATAATTGTTGTAGGAAGGCGATGGTCTCGCTGGTGGCTGGTTGTAGGAAGGTGATGGGTATACCGGTGACTGGTTGTAGGAAGGTGATGGTCTCGCTGGTGGCTGGTTGTAGGAAGGTGATGGGTTAGCTGGTGGCTGGGTGTAGGAAGAGGATGGGTTTGCTGGTGGCTGGTTGTAGGAAGGTGATGGGCTTGCTGGTGGCTGGTTGTAGGAAGGTGATGGGTTTGCTGGTGGCTGGTTGTAAGAAGGTGATGGGCTCACCGGTGGCTGGTTGTAGGAAGGTGATGGGCTCACCGGTGGCTGGTTGTAAGAAGGTGATGGGTTTGCTGGAGGCTGGTTGTAGGAAGGTGATGGGTTTGCCGGTGGTTGGTTGTAGGAAGGTGATGGGTTTGCTGGTGGCTGGTTGTAGGAAGGTGATGGGTTTGCTGATGGCTGGTTGTAGGAAGGTGATGGGTTTGCTGGTGGTTGGTTGTAGGAAGGTGATGGGTTTGCTGGTGGCTGGTTGTAGGAAGGTGATGGGTTTGCTGGTGGCTGGTTGTAGGAAGGTGATGGGCTTGCTGGTGGTTGGTTGTAGGAAGGTGATGGGTTTGCTGGTGGTGGGTTGTAGGAAGGTGATGGGTTTGCTGGTGGCTGGTTGTAAGAAGGTGATGGGCTCACCGGTGGCTGGTTGTAGGAAGGTGATGGGCTCACCGGTGGCTGGTTGTAAGAAGGTGATGGCCTCACCGGTGGCTGGTTGTAAGAAGGTG
Source organism: Ampullaceana balthica (assembly GCA_944989445.1). NCBI lineage: Eukaryota > Metazoa > Mollusca > Gastropoda > Lymnaeidae > Ampullaceana > Ampullaceana balthica. The sequence goes on along the minus strand of CALYLW010000069.1, from coordinate 202,920 downwards.
ATGATGGGCTCACCGGTGGCTGGTTGTAGGAAGGTGATGGGTTTGCTGGTGGCTGGTTGTAAGAAGGTGATTGGTTTGCTGGTGGCTGGTTGTAGGAAGGTGATGGGTTTGCTGGTGGCTGGTTGTAAGAAGGTGATGGGTTTGCTGGTGGCTGGTTGTAGGAAGGTGATTGGTTTGCTGGTGGCTGGTTGTAAGAAGGTGATGGCCTCACCGGTGGCTGGTTGTAGGAAGGTGATGGGATTGCTGGTGGCTGGTTGTAGGAAGGTGATGGGTTTGCTGGTGGCTGGTTGTAGGAAGGTGATTGGCTTGCTGGTGGCTGGTTGTAAGAAGGTGATGGGTTTGCTGGTGGCTGGTTGTAAGAAGGTGATGGGCTCACCGGTGGCTGGCTGTAGGAAGGTAATGGGCTCACCGGTGGCTGGTTGTAGGAAGGTGATGGGCTCACCGGTGGCTGGCTGTAGGAAGGTGATGGGATTGCTGGTGGCTGGTTGTAGGAAGGTGATGGGTTTGCTGGTGGCTGGCTGTAGGAAGGTGATGGGCTTGCTGGTGGCTGGTTGTAGGAAGGTGATGGGCTTGCTGGTGGCTGGTTGTAATTTGCTGGTGCATCACCGTTGTAATTAGGAGGTCTGGGGAGGTACTTGCGGGCTGGTGGTGGATTGTATAAGGCGGCTGTAGTCTCAGCAGGTGGGGCGGCTGTAGTCTCGGCAGGTGGGGCGGCTGTGACTCTTTCAACGTAGTTATAAATGCCTTTACTTCTAATTGGGTTCTTGGGATAGACATCCACGATCTTTACAACTGGCTGATATGGACTGGAGTATAGTGCAGGTAGCTCTACAACTGGCCCTGGTTGGTACGGGTTGTTAGGTGGGTACGGGTTGTTAGGTGGGTAAGGGTTGTTAGGTGGGTACGGGTTGTTAGGTGGGGACGGGTTGTTAGGTGGGTACGGGTTGTTAGGTGGGTACGGGTTGTTGGGTGGGTACGGGTTGTTGGGTGGGTACGGGTTGTTGGGTGGGTACGGGTTGTTAGGTGGGTACGGGTTGTTGGGTGGGTACGGGTTGTTGGGTGGGTACGGGTTGTTGGGTGGGTACGGGTTGTTGGGTGGGTACGGGTTGTTGGGTGTGTACTGGTTGTTAGGTGGGTACTGGTTGTTAGGTGGGTACGGGTTTTCAGGTGGGTACTGGTTGTTTGGTGGGTACGGGTTGTTGGGTGGGTACTGGTTGGGATCAGGGTAAGGCCCTGTGTACTCGGGTTGCCCATACGGTTGATAATTAAGCGGCTGGCTGTAGTATGGGTTGCTGCCTGGCTGGTTGGGTTGGCCTTGTCCACCGTAAGGGTTGTATGGATTGGGTTGGGCGTAGTTACCATCTGGGTAGGGCTGAGCACCCACGTAGGTTTGGGCAAGGACCTGCCCTAACATGGCAACAGCTAATAAAACCAAGTGATGCAACCCCATATTTCTCGTTGGAATCTGTAATGAGGAAATACGCAACAATGCTAGATGGATATTTTAAAAACAATCTTCAAGCAAGCGATTTGAATTGATCAGCAAAATAATTAAACAAGTAACAAGTAAGTTGGACGATTATAAAATGTAATCAAATCGTTAGGTATTCGGTGCTGATGTTATCGACGTAAACCTTTGAAAAAAGAAATAACTATTTATCTATTTTTAAAGCGTCGTCGTACACGTGGAAGTGAAGACAATTGATTAACGATAATTAGGAAACATTATATTGCAAGATAGACTTGTACAAATTTTGAACTTAAATCAAATCGATTATTAAAAATTGAATTTTAAAAGTACAATTTCTTTGAATGCATAATGTTTTCATTTTTGTAACGTAAAGATAAATATTGTTTGAATCAATCAGAGTGTAAAAGATTTTGGGTGTTATCTAATATATATTGCGCCTAAGCGCGTCTGTCTGTCAGTGATCGCTATGCGAGGAAACACTTGATATTTTTTTTAAATTGAAAATTTAGTCGTAAAATAATAAACATTTTGGTGTCGAGATTAAATATGTGTATTGTGTTTCTCATCGTAAAATATTCTATGACATGACGTCATTGTTGGAGCTTATAAAAATTTGTGATAAAGGAACGATGTAATTAAGAAGAAATTTATGCACTGGGTTAAAGATTGAGGCTAATTGGTGGCACTATTATTTTATGTAGGGGGGCATCTTTGTGAACTTTTAAAAGTTACTTTTCAATAGTAGTGGCAGGCATCAATATCAATATCATCACTCAACCTGGGTAAATATTGATATTTTTTTAAATCCCTTATATTAACTTCACCGGCGTCTCTGTCTCTCTGTCTCTCTGTCTCTCTCTCATCATCTCATGGGCTCGGCGGGCGGAAAAACAAAAGTCGAAAATGACCCACTTCCAATGATCCGATCGAACTGAAATTTGGCACACGGACCCGTCTTACCTAACAATGCATCGTATCAAAATTTCAGATCGATCGAACGTACCGTAATTAAATTAATGCATTTTTAGTTTATCCTTATATGAGGTATGTAATTTTAATTCACGATTTGTTATTGTTTTTTTGCCACGTGAAAGTTTGAGCATTGAGGCGACCCAACGAAACGACGGTGCGCTTTTGTTTACATTTTACGTGTCACTCTGAGCTCGGTCAAGCGAATCGGTGACCAGACTTTTCCCCTCTCCCCCTCCCACACACCCCTCCCCCCACCCCTCCCCCCACCCCTCCCCCCTAGGGTTATGAAGCAAACTTGTGTTAAGACAGATTCAGTCTGTAAATGTTTGAAAATAATCAATACTGTTAGTTATGTCTCATATATAAGGGATTTATAGTCAAAAACTTTGTTTTTACGGGTTTATTTTATTCATTTAGCCGACCCCGTAGCGAAGCACGGGTATTGCGCTTGTAATTAATATCCTTCAAGTGCGTCAGAAATGAGGGCGCATGCGCTAAGGGTAACGGAAGTAGCGCTAATTCTGATTTCCATTTTTAATATTAAAAAATCCTAAACTACCAACTAATCTTCTATTTTAACTGTCGTAGGGTTAACGGATATTTTTTAACTTGCTTATTGAAATTTTTGTTTGCGTGTTTCTGTCTAATGTTACCACTTGCTTGGATTAAAGCAGTTTTATTTGAAACCATTTTTATTAAGAAGAATTCATAAAGGAAGTATAAACGCCTATAAAATTTAAAATAACAGGTACCCATTAAATATTATGACTTTTAATAACGACGGCATCTTACGGGAAATTATGAACTATAAGTAATATAATCAGGATAACACTGTTTTTACATTTTTATCAGTTTACTTCAAATTTATACTGATTTTAAATAAAATATTGGCTCCTAGCAAACATGCTAGCCTACATTAGTTTCGCTAATTAGTTTTCAATCGCATTAATCATTTTTGTACTCGTAAACAACATGCTTAAAGAAATAAAAGCTTCCACTCGAGGAAAGTTCCTTACCTAGGGAGAATTCTAAACTCCAGAGCGTCAGAAAACGGATGGTAGCTTTGAAAATGACATCCCTCTTTTATAGATCTGCAGACTAATTCAGCAGATTGGGTCGATATGGAAAACGTTAAATTCGTATTCTCACAAAGGGAATTTACACTGACTTTTGATGACCATTAAACCCAAGTTGCTCAGCTCTCAAAGCAGACGTGGCCAGATAAAGCACATAACTTTAAGCTCTTGGCCCAATACCTCCAGGCATTTTTTTTTAAATAGTCCTCACCACGGCCGGATTTAGACATTGTGAGGCCCTAAGCCATTAGATATCTATAAGTCCAGATATCTATAAGTCCAGATATTCTATGTCAGTGCCAAATATGATTTTCGGATACCTAGAGGGTTAAACTGAAAATATAATTAAGAAGTGTATAGATGGTCAAATAATATTAACTTAAAATGATTTTCATCTATGACAAATTTTAAATTTCAAATCTCGTAAAAAGAGACAAAATTTCTTTTAAAAGGATCAATTTACGAAGGCTTATTGTCTAATCTCTTGAATTTTTTTTTAAGGATTTAGGAGTTATATTAAACTTAAAGAGTTTCTTTATTGTCTTTGACATAGAAATGTCACGGATGACATCAACAAATTATAAATTGCATTGTTTGTCACTTAAAATGCACAAGAGACGGGGGAAAATAATAATTTATTTTGTTCAAAATTCATATTTTATCTTCTTTAGCTCTGAAAAAGATCGTTTTCCAGAGCAATTTGCAAACATCCTGCTAAGAAACAATCTCAAAATCCAATATACATCAGAGAATGTTGGTTGGATATGATTGTTAATTCTTACCCTATACAGATCTTGATGTGTCAAACTATGGTGTTTCGCTGAACTATTTGTTCATTTTGCTAAAAATGCTTGACTTTTACGACATCATGTCCACGTCTCCCGGCAATGTTTACATAAAACACTATATCCTTCACAAATCTTTTCTTCTGTAACTTCTAATTTTCTTAAGAATGAAATATTATTTTTTGCATTATAGTATACCGAGGTCCTCTGTGCCAGACTTGATTCTAATGAATCCATCTCAGATATAAAAAAATGTATTCTGAACTTGGCTCTTGGCTCAAGGTTCTCTAAAGAATCCTCATCATTATTTATATGTGCAGTGTGTGCCCCAAAAGAGAGGGCACGACCCCGCCCCTCTCTCAATCTCCCCAGCCCAAACACCGTTGTGGGTTAAGCGGGTTACACTATAGTTGACCGGGACAGGTTAGTGAGTGGAAAATTCATTGGACCGGACAAGAGGACTGGAGATATCACGAGAAGATTACGTGGACCCGGGAGGTACTGAAAGACCTTACGTTTTAATGGCTATTGTCAGGAAGGCGGGATAGAATTGCACCGACATAGTTTTATGAGCTATTTAAGGGGAACGTTATTTGCGACAGGAGAGAACGACATTCGGAGAACACAGAGACATTAGTAGGAGCTAGCAGGGCATAGGTTGTCTTGGAACGGTGCACTGTGTTTCCTGTTAAAGTTCCATTACTTTGTTATACTTAGAACATTAGCAATGGGTCTACCTTGGAAGTAGTCAAATAAACGTTTACGTACTATAGTCTTCACGCCATGCTTTCATGTACTGTTTGACTAGCTGTGTACTTAGTGTATGCTGTAATTCTTTTTGCCAGCACTCAGCTACACATATATTTTATACCTTTTCATATATCTGCTTTTCTCGCAATCAACATCAGCAGGGCCGGATTTCTGCCTAGGCCTTCAAGGCCCCGGCCTTGGGCCCCAGCCAGCCTAGGGGCCCCGGTGGTGGAATATTTACATAAGCTCAAAAAAGATTTTACTTTAACCAAAAGAAGAAATCTTGAATTAAGACAATTTGAGGAAAACCGATTTGGATTTTTTTTTAAACAGTGGGAACTATGTTATGACCCTAGAACCTTTAGCTGAGTTCGATCCTTTTCTGGACAGACCGATAAAACGCCACGGTAACAAAGGAAGTGGCATAACATCATATCTTTCGATAAAAATATGTTATGAAATGATCAATATCATGGCAGAAAAGGTAATAGATACAATCGTGACTGAGATAAAACATGTCAAAAATGTCTCTATCTCTGTGGACTCTCTCCGGACATTCCTCATGTAGATCAACTTTTTCTCTTATTGAGATATGTCTCTGAAGACGGATATACTGTCAACCGATTTTTGAAAATCTTTCCAGTATTCATTCATAGTAACATACACTGCATTATTCTGAAGTTTATTAAAGTCTATTAAAAATTACATGTTCAGTATTAGTAGGTTGAATTTACTACATTTCCAAAATAGCTTCGAGATGGTTGGGGGGCCAAAAATTCAAAAGTGCATAGGGGCCCTGGTTCTCTTAAGTCCCGGCCCTTAACATCAGGCAATTTTTTCTTTGCTTTTTCTTTAAAATTATCGAACATATCACTGGCACATTTAACAAAATCTACATGCGTACATCAAGACTAGTTTGGAGGTCTTGCCGTGATACGTTTTGGGAAATTCATCAAGCAATTAATCCAAAAATATAAGATTACCATAAATTAAAACTCTTTCATTTTATTAAAATTGTTCATGGCTTGATTTATTTTGTTACACGTTTGTTTTTACTTTCAATATGCAGGATATGCAATGCAGAGATTATTCCATCATAACTAACTAGTAGAATCTATTGCCCTTTTGACCATCGAATGTGCTTCCTATCTAGTCTTTGGCAAAGACTTTTGAACTTTTGAATCCTCCTTGAAGAATGTCAACAGTACAGACCATTTTTGTGTAGATGATGAATAGAAATTATATATTTCTTGAACCATCCCAGAAAAATTTTACAGCACCTAAAACAAAAGTCAACTGCTACTCTAACAACAAGTTTTAGGGAATTACCAGGAAATGAAATATTAAATATATATAATTTGCAATGCCACTTCTGTAGTGTCTGTCCGTGACGCTATGCGAGGTAACTCCCGATAAAAATGAAAATATAGGAGTACAAATGTTGCATTCGAGATTAACAAAATGTGTTTCTAGCCATAAAATATTGTGACGTGACGTCATTATTTGAGCTTTTATTAATGTGTTAAGGGAACGAAGTAAAAAGAGCCATGTTTTATTTGATTAATATATATTTTTTTTTGGTATTAAATGTCAGTTTTTTTTGTATGTGTCCATGTCAATATTACGTACGTAATTATAAATTTAACATTTTCTATATTAATATATAACATTCGTTTTTCGGTTTATGAAATTTACAATTGGTTGTCGTTTGGTTGTCAAGTTTCGATGCGTTTTGAACTACAAAGCCATTATTTATTACTGCAAATGAAATTTGCCAACTTATGCTTCAGTTTAGCGTTTGTTTTTCTTTTATACACTGTGAGATTGCATATTTGTATGTTTAAAAAAATAACATATTTAAAAATCGGACTACTCCCCCACAATAGTTTTTTTTTAAATTGTTATTTACATGTCATATTTTAATGCGTCTTAGACTAATTTGGAATTAAAAAATCTTTGCTTTTAATATAGAACTGGAAGGGGCGCTGACTTGACAATAATGAAAACGTTTATTAGAATTCCTAAAACGTATATATTAAATTTTATATTCGATTACCTGTTGATACTTTAATATTTTCTTTTATCCAGTAATTAACATATTACTTCAAAGGTTTCATGCAAAATAAATAGTTCTTTGTTATTCATATTTGTAAACAGTTACAAGTTTTTTATTTACATGTTTTTGATGATGTAAAGTGTAAAGGTAATAATGTATGGACCAATGGGCGCATAAACTGACAAGTCATAATAGATCTTGAAAAGGTGCTGACTTGACAATAATAAAAACGTTTATGTGAATTAATAACACGTTTATATTAAATTGTAAATATGATTAACAGTTGATAATTTAATCTTTTCTGTTATCCTGTGACAAACTTTGATTACTACGTTTCATGCAAAATGAATAGTTCTTTGTTATTAACATGTGTAAACATTACATTTTATTTTTTACATGTTTTGGTAATGTTGTGGTAATAATGTATGGACAAATGGGCGAATAAACTGACAAGTCATAATCATCAATGAAGCTTAAACTGCTTCAAATCACAGATATGCTTGATGTGGATCACATTACTGTCGCATAATTTATTTTTAACGCTCTGTGTTGTATTATTGGTGCACTCCTCAGCAATATTTGTTAATACTTCGAACTTCAAACTTCTTTGCTGTAGTATCACCTTATGCTGTGTGTAATTCACTATGCATTTACTATTATCCTGATTATATCATTATTATTCATGCAAACTTATATAACGCGAAGCCTAAGCTTGGAGGTTTTCTCATAACACATATATTCGTATATATAATCAAAATATATACTCTGCTATGTTCGTTCGTAACGCTAGATTATAGAAAGCTCACCTCTAAAAAAATAGCCTTGCAAAAAAAACAAACAAAACAACAACCATTTTCAAACGTTCGCATAAAATTGTTCAATATGGAAAAGAGATTTAACTTTTCTCTCTTGGTCTCTACATTTTCTGATTATTTACTATGCGGCTTTCAAGCAATAGGGACAATTACAAAAACTGAAATATATCCGTTTTGAAAACTTCCGTCATTTTTGACGAGTAATACACTAGTACAGAGCATAACTGTTGATCTTCAATATTATTTTTGTCATGTCCTTGTATTTGTCAGACTAATTGGCAGGATTATATGTTCTTAAAACGCCCATTTTTTAGCAGTCAACTTGAGCTCATTTGTTTGTAAGATATGTTAATTTTACCGATGTTGTTCTATGGTCTACAGAGTTTCATGAATTTGAACTGAACAGGCGTTGTGCCAATCACAAAATATTTAAGTGTAAGTGACAGTTGCTCACTCAAAATATTTTTGGGGCCCCCAAGACAACGGGGACTCTAGGCCAGTGATGGTAAACCTATGGCACGCGTGCCACAGTCGGCACGCAGAGCTTCATCAGCCGGCACGCAACTAAAATATTACTGCCTTAATCCAACCACTTTGCTGGCACGTTGTGTTGTCACTTTGCTATAAATAAGTGGGTTTTGGTTGAATTTTAGGGACGCGGCCTCTAAAAGGTTCGCCATCACTGCCCTAGGCTATAGCTGATGTAGCTTATAGGTAAATCCAGCACTGGTCCTAGCACACCAAGATTCTTTTTTTTTGAACTCTCGTCTCATACCGACAACTCTATCCCACTGATTTGATTGTATGATCCTTCACGTGAAATGACAAAGAGACATTTGTAAACGCTGAATTTAAAAATAATTGTATTCTTGCATGGGGGTGAGGCTAGACATTCAAATATTCAAAATTCTCTCCTTGTGGACCTAATCGCCAAGCGACTACGATGAAAACAAATAAAGTTGACAGAATTCCTTTGTTCCTTATTCAAGACCATTGCCAGGTGTTAGTTTGGAGAAATTGTTAGAAAAACAAAGCCCCACATGTAAACTAATGAAATGTGTGTAACTGAAGGGTGTTAGCGGTGATTATCTGATCAGATTATCCTTTTATTAAGCACGAAAATATAAGGTTTACAGTGTCCAGACAAGTCGTTTACAAGGACAAAATAAATAAATCACATGACATAAAAACTGAATTACTTCTCGCTCTGGGGTGATCTATCCACACATCCAACCACGCACTTATTCATTCATGTCTCGGTGTGCATATCTGGCTTTCTTTGTGAAAAAAATAATTCTTTTTTACACTCCGCTGCTCCATTTTTAAATCCTATATATTAGATTCACTGTCTCTCTCTCTCTCCTCTCTCTCTCTCTCTCTCTCTCTCTCTCTCTCTCTCTCTCTCTCTCTCTCTCTCCCTCTCTCTCCCTCTCTCCCTCTCTCTCCCTCTCTCTCTCTCCCTCTCTCCCTCTCTCCCTCTCTCCCTCTCTCCTCTCTCTCTCTCTCTCTCTCTCTCTCTCTCTCTCTGTATGTCGTGGGTTCGCGGTCTGGCGGAAAAACAAATATCAAAAATGACCCACTTTCCGTAATGCTATCGAGCTGAAATTTTGCACATAGACTTGTGTCACCTAAAAATGCATTGCATCAATATTTCAGATCGATCGAAAGTACCGTAATTAAATTAATGAATTTTTAGTTTATCTCTATGAAGCTGTCTGCTATAGTTGACCTCATCGGTTCACTGCATTTCACTCCAGCCATCGATGACCACATTTTACGGCAAGAAGTTCAATCACGTTCCGTCTGTAAATGTTTGTCGTGCGGTGCGTATTATATTGAACATAATCAATACTTTTTGTTATGTCTCCTATATGAGGGATTTATAGTCAAAAACTGTGTTTTTACGTGTTGTTTAATTCAAATCTCGGATGCCTTACACATTTACCTGTAGGGCATTAAGAGTATGAATAAAGGCGGTCTCAGTACCTAGATTTCCACGGTCACTGCGTTTTACAACTTGTGCCGGCCTGTCATTGGTCACCGACAGAAGAGGAGGAGGAGTGACCGACCCGCCTGACACCCTGCTCCGAAGCACCACTTGGGGATGTTTAGGAGGACAACACCAAGTCCTGCGACCGGTTAATTTGATGTAGACATTTTGAGAACTTTTTGGGCAGAGATATTCAATCCATTGAGAGCATAGAGTTTTCCAGGAGTTTAGTATACTTTCACGAAGGTTTCTGGCATAATTCATTTTTCGAAAGTACCACTCTTTGGTTTCTTTGAATTTTATTTTTACTGAGATTGTTGCAACGAACAACCGGTCATCTAGTACATTATAAATATAGAAACTAACTAATGTAATAACCGTTGTTGTTTTTTTTTAAAAGAGATACTTTATTACTTTATTAGATAACCAATATAAAAATTAATATGGCATGTTTTTATCAAATGAGAAAACACTGATGAGATTGAATTGCATAAAACTTTAGTTTGTACTCTATCATAAGATCAGTAATTATACAGTTCTCCTTTTTTCAATTTTAAAAGGGTGATTTGACAAGAAACAAAGAAATGAATAGCTTTCAGTTTTGTTTCAGCCTGTCTATTTTTGGGTTGCCTATTAAAACAGCAATCTTTCCACGTCTGTCATCCTACCCAAGTCAACCAACATACTCAAGTCACACAACATAACCAAGTCAAACAACATACTCAAGTCAAACAACATAACCAAGTCAAACAACAAATCCAAGTCCACCAACATACTCAAGTCAACCAACATACTCAAGTCAAATAACACACTCAAGTCAAACAACACACATTTAAGTCAAACAACATACTCAAGTCAACCAACATGCTCAAGTCAACCAACATACTCAAGTCCACCAACATACTCAAGTCAAACAACATACTCAAGTCAAACAACACACTCAAGTCAAAAAACATACTCCAGTCAAACAACATACTCAAGTCAACCAACATACTCAATTCAAACAACATACTCAAGTCAAACAACACACTCAAGTCAAACAACATACTCCAGTCAAACAACATACTCAAGTCAAACAACACACTCAAGTCAAACAACACACTCATGTCAAACAATACACTCAAGTCAAACAACACACTCAAGTCAACCAACATACTCAAGTTCACCAACATACTCAAGTCAAACAACATACTCCAGTCAAACAACACACTCAAGTCAAACAACATACTCCAGTCAAACAACATACTCCAGTCAAACAACATACTCAAGTCAAACAACATACTCAAGTCAAACAACATGCTCAAGTCAAACAACATGCTCAAGTCAAACAAACATACTCAAGTCAAACAACATACTCAAGTCAAACAACATACTCAAGTCAAACAACATACTCAAGTCAACCAACATACTCAAGTCAAACAACATGCTCAAGTCAAACAACATACTCAAGTCAAACAACATACTCAAGTCAAACAACAAATCCAAGTCAAACAACATGCTCAAGTCAAACAACATCTCAAGTCAAACAACATACTCAAGTCAAACAACATAACCAAGTCAAACAACAAATCCAAGTCCACCAACATACTCAAGTCCACCAACATACTCAAGTCCACCAACATACTCAAGTCAAACAACATACTCAAGTCAAACAACATACTCAAGTCAAACAACATACTCAAGTCAACCAACATACTCAAGTCAAACAACATACTCAAGTCAAACAACATACTCAAGTCAAACAACACACTCAAGTCAAACAACATACTCAAGTAAAACAACATACTCAAGTCAAACAACATACTCAAGTCAAACAACATACTCAAGTCAAACAACAAATCCAAGTCAACCAACATACTCAAGTCAACCAACATACTCGAGTCAAACAACAAATCCAAGTCACACAACAAATCCAAGTATATATACGAAGAAAAGGGTGTCTACAGTATAGGAGAATGTAAGTAGCTTTCTATAAATATTTTTTTATGTTTTTCTTTAAGGTTGATGCCAAAAGTTTGACCGTTTCCAATAGATCAGCGTTTGAAAACTTTGGCGTAAGTGCATTCCAATGGTCCCTCTAAGTTTCGTTGGCCCGTGTGCAAAGTAAAAAAACTGGTGTGCAACGTTGCACAGCGTCCCCATTATGTGCAATATTTTACAAAAGTTGCTGCACGGCAATTTCATACGTGGGCTCTCAACACTAACTAAAATCATACTTTTCCGCTGCAACGCGCGAAACTTTCCACTGATTTCTCAGCGATCAGTGTCTGAAATGATATTTATATTGTCTACATAAGAAAAAACGACATTAAGGGCCCCCCGGGGGCCAATTGATGCAACGTGTAAACTTCAAAAGACCTGTTGATTTAAATCTGGATAATGATGGATATGCTTGCTTGTCAATATGTGTCAAGGTTCTGTAAATTTAAAATTGAAGTGAAATGACATTAACAGGCCCGGGCCACGAAGATGCAAGATGTAAAGTTCAAAGGCCTGAACATTTTAATCTGGATCATGATGGGGATAAATGTTCTATTATTAAAGATTGTTCTTTAAAATTTGATGAGTAATAAAGCTTTAAAAGTTTTCTATAAAAGAGGGGCCCCGAGGGAGTGAGCATCAGGAGTTTAATACCGTAAAGAATTTAAAAATGGGCCCTAAAATTTTAATATATAGCATATGGTCACGATCCATTCATTTACCCTGTAGCCGCTGCTTAAAATACCTTTTATGTAACTCTTGTTAGAAATTGACATTTTGTCCTTCGGCCCTTTATAAGTTGTATATTAAAAATATTTTGTCAGAAACATTTGGGGTAGCGTACTCAACATCTTTCTAAAGGTTCATTGTGATTTGATGAATAAAACATTATTCCCCCCCGGGGGTAATTGGTGTCAGATGTAACTTTTAAATGACCTGCCAATTCCAACCTGGATCATGACGGTTATATTCGTCAACTTGTGTAAATATGGAATGGGATCAAAGAATAAAATGTTTATGAAACAGAAAAGATTTTGTTTCTTTATTTTCCATTTATTATTTTCATAAAGATTTAATTCTTTTTAAATCCTTTATATTAACTCGTGGTGTCTGCGGCCGCTCTTGATTGCTTGCTTGCTTGCTTGCTTGCTGGTCGCCCAAAACTTTGGATCGATTTTTAACCCACTTGCTTGTAAGCTAGCGAGCTGAAATTTTGCAGGCAGTTTCGTACCGATGATAAAAACAATGTATCAAAATTTTAGATCGATCGCATGTACCGTAATTAAATTATTGATTTTTAAGATTTTTTTATTTATCCTATGTATCATGCTATTTTTTGAGATAGAGTGTAAGGGGCGCATTATATTGAACAAACTTTCTGTCGCGCAATTAGGTGCGTATTTTATTGACAACACTTTTTATAAACATATTCCTGATCGGTGCGCATTATATTAAACATGTTTTACGACACAACTACAAATTTGTATTTTTGGATGGTCTTGCGCTGCGAATTATAATGAAAATTCTTTTAGTTACGTCTCATACATAAAGGATTTATAGTGAAAAACTTGGTTTTTTACGGGTTTTTATTTATTTATTAAATCCTATATATTAACTCGTGGTGTCTGCACCCTTGATTGTCCCAAAACTTTGGATCGATTTTTAACCCACTTGCTCGTAAGCTAGCGAGCTGAAAGTTTGCAGGCAGTTTCGTACCGATAATAAAAACAACGTATCAAAATGTCAGATCGATCGCATGTACCGTAATTAAATTATTGACTTTTTAGATTATTTTATTTATTCCTATGTATCATGCTATTTTTTGAGATAGAGCGTCGCGGTGCGCATTATATTGAACAAACTTTCTGTCGCGCAATTAGGTGCGTATTTTATTGACAACACTTTTTATAAACATATTCCTGATCGGTGCGCATTATATTAAACATGTTTTACGACACAACTGCAATTTTGTATTTTTGGATGGTGTTGCGCTGCGTATTATCATGAACATTCTTTTAGTTACTTCTCGTACATAAAGGATTTATAGTCAAAAACTTGGTTTTTTACGGGTTTTGTTTTATTATCAAGTTTTAATATACCAAGTTTGGTTAAGATACAATCATTTAAACAGCAGCCAAAGTTTAAATAAATTGTTATATAGCTTACATAAGGAAAAAACTACATTTTTGGCGGGCCCCTGAGGGGTTATTTTAAAATTCCATATCACCAATTAGCATTGCGAGTGTTCAATTAACGATTTCCCAAAGTTTCATGCTTCTAACTACCCTGGAAGTTGGAAAAATAGTGGTAGGTCAGTCCGTCAGTCTGGGCTTTGCATTATATTATTATAGATGTAAAATGTATTGTAGTTGAGGTTCTTAAAACACTGTGAAAAAAAGTTAAATCGATTATGACTTTTTTCTGCATTTTAGTCTTGTGGAAGCCATGAGAAAAGGACTACAATCAGTACACTGGCCATTAGTTAGGGGTGAGTGACGCCCCCTTTGCCCTGGGTGCAGTATGCTGGCCATAAGTTAAGGGTGAGTGAAGCCCCATTTGCCCTGGGTGCAGGCAACGCCAGTGCTTAAAGGGAACATCTGTCTTGAGGAGTAGTTTATTATTCCCGTCACGTCTCAGGCGTACATGTCCAGAAAGATGTTGGACTATGGTCACCTTAAATTGATCACAATACATTTCTTGTCATCGTCTTAAGCCAAGAGACCGTTGTTAAATACAAACCTTCTTTTAAAACCATTCCATCGTTGAAAGGATTTTTAAGACAACAAATAACAAATTAATTCAACGTTATAGTTCCAACAAATGTGATTTTTTTAATCAATAAAAACAAGAAATAAAAACTCGAATGAGTATTTAAACGCAATTTCCAACAAGGAATTTCAGATTTTTTATGAAGCGAAATCATTATATATTACATCAATACACATAATTCCCGTCGTCTGTATGTATGTATGGATGTAATTTATTATATGACGTCATTGTTTGATCTTATATTTAATACAAGGTGTGCATCAAAAGGTGTGCAAATTAAAGATGCGCTGTAAAAATATATTATATGACGTCATTGTTTTAATCATATTTTAAATTTCGAAAAGGGAAACAATTTAGGCGCCCCACAACCCCTATTATAAAATACTTTGTGTACATTTCAGAAAGTTTAATATTTCGTATTTATCAAACAAGGACAAGTTAGTTGGGCTTTTGAAAAAGGTGGGCGCCTTAGGCGCCTTAAAAAAGTGCATTTTTTTCAAAATAAATAGATTTCAGCTGAAAACCTCCGTCATTTTTTACGGGTAATACACTAGTAATTAATAATATAATAGCCCAAGTCAATTACGGATTGGACGTATGTGTAACGCTATGACGTTATATTTTGAGCTTATATTTTAATACAAGATGTGCATCGTAGGCGCTCAAAAATGTGTCCAAAAAATTATAAATTAAAGACGCGCTGTAAAAAAAAATTATATGACGTCATTGTTTTAGCTTATATTTTAATTTTTGAAAAGGGGACTATGTAAAAATAGGATTTGAGGATTTATAATTATAAAATACCTTGTTTACATTTCAGCAATTTTAATATTTCGTATTTATCAAACAAGGATAAGTTAATTGGGCTTTTGACAAAAAAAAGTGGGTGCCCTAGGCGTCCTGAAAAGAGTTGGCGCCGTAGGCACCACGGCGCCTCAGCGCAACCAAGTATTACATTAAAAGTCGATTCAAATAAGTAATTCTGAAAGTAAACACAATATGACGTCACTAGTGTATCACCCGTCAAAAATGACTGAAGTTTTCAAAATAAATACACATCAGATTAAAAAATAACGTAATATAGAACTTTCATTTATTTTATTTATTTTTATTTCATTCATTTTTTTATCATATTGAACAATTGTATGCGGAACGTTCGAAAAGTGTTATTTTTGGTGCAGTAATTTGGTGCGCTACTTTCTAAAATTAGTTACATTACAATACAACCATACAGACGACGGGAATTATGTACATTGATATCCCCTCACATCGCACCAAGAATGTGTCAATATAATGCGCACCACGCAACAATCTAACATAAGCATTCACAAAGCGGGAAAACCCCATTAACTATCACTCTAGATTACATTAAAAGTCATTTCAAATCAATATATATGAAACTAAACAAAACAATTGCTTTCAAAAATTGCTTCTAAAATTACTAGAGTCAAACGAAAAGAGATTTTTTTTTAATTCCTTCTCCAACATTGTTCTAAATATTATTAGCTATTGTTTAGCGTTTGTTTCAACCCGATAGCCGATAGATGTTATGGTTGGAGAGAAATTGACAAAATACTGATATTTTTTCGTTTTTTTTAAAATTTTCCAGCAAATCCAGTAAACATTTTCGGTATATTTTTGGCCGTTTCACATCCTAAGGGACCTCTTTAGCATATTTGCAAAAGACCCGAACCCTCTATCTGGTATTGTTCAGGAGGAGTTGCCTGTGCAAGCGTTACAGACATTTCGAATCTATAAACGCAATTTTTTCCAAGGGAAATTGCGTTAAAAATTGTCGTACTTTCATTAGTCTATAGTCTCAGTGGTCAGAGTGTTCACTTATCTGTGTGTTTACTTGTCCGAGTTCTCACCTGGTCGCATGTTCACCACAAAGACGACTGGAAGACGTTTCCTGTCCTTGACGTTTGTTTCGGGTACAAGGAATGTGTGGACGGAGAGCTGTTGTACCGCCAGTGTGACAACAACCAACGGTTTGATGAGACGTCTGGAAAGTGTGTGGCTGATGTGTCTTGTGTCACAGGTAACGGCGGATTTACTTCATTAGAGTATCCAACTGTCTTACATGTCATTGTTACAATCATTTTATTTTATAGATCAACAAAAATATGTGTGCATTTAAATAACATGTATACCTAGTTGTTTTTAACTTGTACAAAGATAACATTAACAGACATAACAAATGGTCCATTTCTCTTTAAATTGGGCCCCAAACCTACTGGACATCTACAAGTTCTTCTTGGTGGTTATGAAATATCCTGACCACCATGGACTTATTCTGACCACCAGGGACTTATTCTGATAATCAGGGACTTATTCTGACAACCAGGGACTTATTCTGATAACCAGGGACTTATTCTGACCACCAGGGACTTATTCTGATAACCATGGACTTATTCTGACCACCAGGGACTTATTTTGACCACCAGGGACTAATTCTGATAACCAGGGAATTATTCTGACCACCAGGGACTTATTCTGCACTTGCCAGAACAAAAGTAGAATTTAATATAATTATAATTACACTAAGTAATATATATTAGGATAGAACTTAAGTCAATGCACTGCTTTCCTCATTCATTCAGATTAAAGAGAAAGAATTAAACCGGATATAGGTAAGTCTGAAAAACTAAACAGTAAAACAAAAATCATGTCTTCAACAAGACTTTTTACAAATTTAAAAGAGCTTAGCAGCGATGTAGCATTTAGCTGTAATCAGCAAATCAGTCTAAGGGGCCGTCCATAAATGACGTTACGAGATATTGGACGATTTTAGACCCCCTCCCCCATTGTCACACTTCGTCACAAAAACTTAAACCCCCCCTCCAATATGACGTCACAAAGCTTTGACATCCCCCCCCCCTAAAAGCGGTATTTTCTTTTTGAAAGTGAGCATGTTTCAAAACAATTTATTGTTATTTTAGTATGCATTTAGTGTAAGGCTGCACTCTAATATCGTAACACGTGTGAAACCATGTACAACGTCAGAAAATAAATTGTAAGAAATCGAATATTTAAGTGGAACTTTTATTTCAAGTAGCATTTTTGACGTGACGTCACAATTCTTAAACTCCCCCTCCCCTCGTCACACATCGTCATAAATGTGTGGACCCCCCCCCTCCCACCTAGGTGCTTGACGTCATTTATGGACTGCCCTTTACCCATTACCTGTTTAATAGCACATATCTGAAACAAGAAATTACTTTAAATAAATTTAAAGATCGTTTCCTTTGACTAACTCACTTTTTATATAATTTATTGAATCAAACTGACTATCCCATCCACGGTATAAATGGTTAAATTACAAATGTCTGATGCAATATTCTGTTTTCAACTTTTTTTTATCATAACACTCCTCTAAGTCCCAATCAGTCGGCCTACAGATCTTCTCACAGCACAGAGACCACCCTGTTAAAGGTAACAAATGACCTCCTACACGCACTAGTCAGTGGGAAAATCTATATATTGGTCCTCTTAGATCTTAGTGCTGCTTTTGACACCGTTGACCATCAAACACTGTTAAAAAACTGCAAAATTATTTTGGAATTTCTGGCTCAGTTCTCGCTTGGTTTCAATCATACTTATCAAACAGATCAAAGGTGGTATCAGTAGATGGCTGTATCTCTCACAGAGCTGACTTGGTTTATGGTGTGCCTCATGGCTCCGTTTTGGGTCCGGTACTTTTCGTACTGTATACAAGGCCACTACTTCTACTGCTCGAAAAGCATTCAGTTAAAAGCCAATCATTTGCAGATGATACTCAGCTTTACACTCACACTTATCCATCTGATATTGACTTCACAGTCAAATTGATGCAAGAGTACATTGGTGAGGTAAAGTCTTGGATGACTTTCAGCAAGCTCAAACTGAATGATGACAAGACAGAAGCACTCCTATTCTGCAACAATAAATCACGCAGTACTTTTTATTTTCCAAATTCTATTCAGGTGGCTAGTTCTGATATACTGTTCACAACATCGACTAGGAATCTGGGCTACATTATCTCTGACAACATGTCTACCAACAACTTCATCAATCACATATGTCGTTCTGCCTACACTGCCATTCGTCAAATCGGCTCAATCTGTCATTACTTAACAGTTAGTGCAACAAAAACTCTAGTCTTTGCTCTTGTACTAGCTCGTATGGATTACTGCAATTCTCTTCTGTCAGTTTCGCCAAAACAATGCATTGAAAAACTACAGAAAGTTCAAAATTCAGCTTCCAGATTAGTTCTAAAGGCAAAAACAAAACATGACAATGTTACTCCGCTACTTTACTCACTTCATTGGCTACCTATACAAGCCCGAATTGATTACGAACTGGCCGTTCTCTGTCACAATTTTTTTCTGACTCATGCCCGTCCTATCTTACTGAGCTTCTGTCGTTCTACTCACCAAGTCGTCAGCTACGCTCTTTTGCAGACACATTTATGTGGTTATTATGATACGAATGTTTATTTAATTATTATATGTATGTTATTATCTCCATGTAAAGCGCAGTGAGCCCGGCTCATTGCTAGGATACAGCGCAATAAAAATTATCAATTTATTATTATTATTTTCATTTTTAAAGAAGATGTTGAATGGGAGATCTAATTTTCTAATGTTCTACAATTCACAGATTAGAAACGAGCTGAAATCAAATCCATGGGTTCAGGTATTTCTAGCACATGAAAGGAGGAACTTCAATTTTAGTGACACAGGATATATAAATGAAGGTATCGTAAAAATGTACTTAATTGATTTTATTTTTTAAAATCCTTTATATCAAATTCACCGTCTTGTCGTGGTCCCGCCAGCCCGCACAAAAAAAGTAAAAAAAGGACCGAATTCCCGGGATCCTATCGAGCTGAAATTTTGCACATAGACTTTTGTCACCTAACAATGCATTCTATCACAAATTTCAGATAGATCGAATGTATTGTAATTAAATTAATTAATTTTTATATTAAATTATCTCTATGTATTTCTGTGTAGCATATAAATGTTTATGCTAGTCTGTCACGTGGGGCGTATTATATTGAACGTACTTTTATAATATTTTCCTGATAAATATCGATTGCGTCTCATATATAAAGGATTTATAGTAAAAATACTTTGTTTTTACGAGTTTTTTTCCTGATTTCACTGAATTCCTGAAGGTTTTACACTCGATAATCAAACGTAACACATCTTGTTGTCGAAAGCTAGTGACCAAGACACTAGGAACTGGATTTGAGAAAAAAATTAAATGTGAAATTTTGTTTTGTCTTTGTTATTCTTACTCATGTAAGTCAGGGCTACTTCCTACTACCTACTGGTGTTTACAATATGATGGTCAAATTCAAAGCACACAATTATTGTGACCGCAACATGTGTTATCACTCAGCGAAGGGTAGAAGCATCGACTACCTGTGTATTTGTTTTGTGTTCGATGTCACTTATAAACGGAAAATGTATAAGGAAACTAGACAAAATGTTCCACATTTATTTGTATTTGTGACGTTGAAGTGTTGTGGAAAATATATTCCATTGTATTTATTGTTTCTTGTATTCTCGTGTGAGGCTAAGTTTGCATCATTGATAAAATAAACAATTATAGGGATTTCGGGTTTCCAATTACCTTCAGACCCATAGGATGACGTCTCGCAGTCTAGGTGCGATGGTTCTCGAGATCTCAAATACCATGACACACAAGCCCAATGGATAAAGTTTGCCTCTCCATGTTTCTATGCAACATTCTCTAATCACCAACCTGTATGTGCTCCAGAAAGAGATAATCATATGTTAAACTAACTTCCTTATTAGCTGAACAGCTGAAACTCGTCACAAAAACCCAGCTTCGATTCCAACGCAAGTTAATTAAACTTTTTTTTTAAAACAAAATTTTTAATGTTTGACTTTGCTTCCCATTGATTTTGCTACCTTTTCGTTTTAATAATTACAATCGATTCTCACCCAGCCAGTGTTGACAATTTTACTTTTTTCTTTTTTTATTCTAAGTTTCTTTTTAAACAACACAGTGATAACAATAAGACACAGCGCATATTTATTTGTTTGATTTGGTTTATTTCATTGTGTATTTTCTTGAGGTGACAATTGTATAATTTTTGTGTTAAACACAATAAGATTATACAGTAAAACTTCACTCTCCGCACACAGCCAAATATAATTAATTATTGTTCCAGGCTCTATAGACCTTTTCATCTATTCATCACTCAGCTTCATCTTCTCTCGGCGTCTCTTGGCGTTGCATGTCTAATATCTTCCACTACTGTGGAAAAATAATTAATATATTTTCATCGCGACAAAATTTTCATTTCACACTAAAAATCATAATAATAAAAGTATCAAGGGAGACCATTGGCATTGGAAAGACTTGTTTGGATGATAATAATAATAATATTAGAAGAAGAAGAAGAAGATATCTTCTTATAATACTATTACTACTACTACTAATACTAATAATAATAATATCTATATATATAATTCACTTAAACGAGTATGTGCAAACGACGCTGTGGTCAACTAATCACAGTCAACGGTTGGCAAGCGAAGGTAGTGGAGGGGTGGGGCATGTCTTGAGACCAGCAATGCTTTTTTGCATTCAATTTCGTTGTTCCTTCACTGAGAACATGTATTTCGTAGTGTATTGGTTATTAAATCCGCCTGACATGCCGAAGGTCTAAGGTTCAAACCCTAGCGGCAACATGTTTCTTTTAATTTTTAAAAATGTTTATGCCCGTTCTTTTCCCACATTACTTAGCGAACATAAACACCGCTTCGCATGTATTTCAAGGGAAAAGCTTCGTTTTTGTTATACTAATTCCTTCGTCAGGTAACTAACTGTTTGTTTCTATCGGTCGCATATTTCAAGGGAAAGATCATAGACGAAGTAGTGGCTCTCCAACTTGGCTACATGGCTGTAATATTTGTTTCTCAACATTGGAATAACTTTGGCGACGAGCTCTCCGTTGTTCTCAGTGACGGAAACGTAGTCATACACTCTCAACAATACGCTCAGTACATGAATACTTCAGGAGTATATAGGGACAAAGTAGAAATTGCTGCGATGTCCAATATACTTCCCAAAAATGCTTCGGCGGTCCCCCAACGTTCACTCGCGTTTTTCCCATTTGTTCGTGCTACTGTTTGTGTCTGTTCTCCCCGTCTTTATTTTTCTTTGCCCTATCTATGAGTAAGTGTGCGGCGTATGCAAAAGGCATATTTACATGACTACAGAGAGAGAATGTAAGGCAGGAGACTTCGAAAATAAAGGGAGAGCTGAGCAATTATGCGCATTGTTTCCTTGTACGTTTCTTATTTCTGGTATCATAGTTGACAAATACACACAAAAAAAACAGGCGCACAAAAGTTCAAAGTCGTCTCCGCTAGAATTGTTTGCTTGACCCCTGACAACACATGACTCGATAAATATTACTTTTAACATATTATGTCTGAACCTGACACAGACGGCTGGATAGTGTTCATCACGAGACTCTTCTCCAGCCCTCAAGTCCAGCACGGGACATACAACTGTTACCAGCTGCTCATCACAGCTACCCTTGGCCAGAACGGTAGAGTGCCTCCCATTTTGATGACACCTGATCTCTTATGTTATGGGCCAAATATTTAGTGAAATTAAAAATAACATTGTTTCTTATAGAATGGAGGGCATGTTTTGAAAAAGCCACGAAGCGCGCGTAAATCACGTGACGTCTCCTCCTGGACTCGGTCTTCAACTATGGCAATGGCAGGGACAGTTGAAATAATAGCATGGTTCAATTCCATGGAATATTGGAATTTGTTGGTCTGAATAGCGTAAGCAAGAAACAATCAATGTCTAAATAATCATGTATTTCCCTTGTGTCCCACTTTATTTTCTCATACCTTGTTTGTAATAATGAGTTACTTACGGCATGAAGTCACAGTAGCATTTGTCCGGGTTGTAGACGAGATTAACAGGACAATCCATTTCAATGTTGTCGTTAATAAATTTTCTAGGGTTTTTGGAGGGCTTCAGTTCACAGACGGGAGTCGGAGCTATAATCAAAACGTAGAAATCTGGATTTATAAGCAATGATAAAGAGTTCTAAGCAAAGATATAGCTTTATAACCAATGGTACAGCTTTCTAATTACGTGTAATTTTTACTCAGCCGAAAATTTCTTGGCTTGTGAAAGACTTAATGTTTTAAATTTTGATTAATCTATTTTAATGAATTTAATTCACAAAATTTCTTAAAAAAGCAAATCAAGTTTTGGGGGGATTTTCGAACAGGTTAATCATCTAAATTAAAAACTTAAAATAAACAAAATTTTATTGGATATGTCACCTTTTTTTGTAATCTAACTATAACTCCAAACTTACCCGGTGGATAATTGTTGTTTGTATTGTAATCTGGAGAAGGGGACTGTGAAGGAGCTGGGTTGTATTGGTTACGAAATCTGTAACTGGTGAATGAGGGTTGGGGGTAGTTGTTAGGTATGGAAGGGTTTGGGGCATTAGCTATGTATGGACCTGGATAGCTTTGTGAAGGGTTGATATAGCCTGGATCCCTAGGATAAGAAGGAGCTGGGTCGACCGGTGGCTGGGTGTAGGAAGGTGATGGGCGCGCCGGTGGCTGGTTGTAGGAAGGTGATGGGTTTGCTGGTGGTTGGTTGTAGGAAGGTGATGGGTTTGCTGGTGGCTGGCTGTAGGAAGGTGATGGGTTTGCTGGTGGCTTGTTGTAGGAAGGTGATGGGTTTGCTGGTGGCTGGTTGTAGGAAGGTGATGGGTTTGCTGGTGGCTGGGTGTATGAAGGTGATGGGCGCACCGGTGGCTGGTTGTAGGAAGGTGATGGGTTTGCTGGTGGCTGGTTGTAGGAAGGTGATGGGCTCGCTGGTGGCTGGTTGTAGAAAGGTGATGGGTTAGCTGGTGGCTGGTTGTAGGAAGGTGATGGGATTGCTGGTGGCTGGTTGTAGGAAGGTGATGGGTTTGCTGGTGGCTGGTTGTAGGAAGGTGATGGGTTTGCTGGTGGCTGGTTGTAGGAAGGTGATGGGTTTGCTGGTGGCTGGTTGTAGGAAGGTGATGGGCTCGCCGGTGGCTGGTTGTAGAAAGGTGATGGGTTAGCTGGTGGCTGGTTGTATGAAGGTGATGGGATTGCTGGTGGCTGGTTGTAGGAAGGTGATGGGTTTGCTGGTGGCTGGTTGTAGGAAGGTGATGGGTTTGCTGGTGGCTGGTTGTAGGAAGGTGATGGGCTCGCCGGTGGCTTGTTGTAGGAAGGTGATGGGATTGCTGGTGGTTGGTTATAGGAAGGTGATGGGCTTGCCGGTGGTTGGCTAGAAGAAGGTGATGGGTTTGCTGGTGGTTGGTTGTAGGTTGCTGGTGCATCACCGTCGTAATTAGTGGGTCTGGGCAGGTACTTGCGGACAGGCGGTTGACTGTATGGGGCGGCTGTAGTCCTAACAGGTGGGGCGGCTGTAGTCTTAACAGGAGGGGCGACTGTGACTCGCTCAATGTAGTAACCGTCGTCATAAAAGACTTCACCTCCAGTAGGGACATCGGGATAGACATCCACGCCCTTCACATCGGGTTGATAGGTACTGGGGTATGGGGCTGGCTGGCTTGCAACAGGCCCTGGTTGATACGGGTTGTTGGGCTGGTATGGGTTGTTGGGCTGGTATGGGTTGTTGGGTGGTATGGGTTGTTGGGTTGGTACGGGTTGTTGGGCTGGTATGGGTTGTTGGGCTGGTATGGGTTGTTGGTTTGGGATTGGTCGTTGGGTTGGTAGAGGTTGTTGGGTTGGTACATGTTGTTGGGTTGGTATGGGTCGATGGGTTGATACGGGTTGCTAGGTGGGTACGGGTTGTTAGGTGGGTACGGGTTATTAGGTGGGTACGGGTTGTTAGGGTGGGTACGGGTTGTTAGGTGGGTACGGGTTGTTAGGTGGGTACGGGTTGTTAGGTGGGTACGGGTTGTTAGGTGGGTACGGGTTGTTAGGTGGGTACTGGTTTGGGTCAGGGTAAGGTGTTTGGTCTGAGTACTCGGGTTGCCATTGTGGTTGGTAGTTTTGGGGACCGTAGGCGGGTGGTTGTGGGGCGTAAGGCCCGTTATACTGATTGTCTGGTTGCGGGCTGTAGTTGGGCGGCTGGCTGTAGTATGGGTTGCTGCCTGGCTGGTTGGGTTGGCCTTGTCCACCGTAAGGGTTGTATGGATTGGGTTGGGCGTAGTTACCATCTGGGTAGGGCTGAGCACCGACGTAGGATTGGGCAAGGAACTGCCCTAACATGGCCACAGCTAACAAAAACAAGTGATGCACCCCCATATTTCTCGTTGGAAGCTGAGATGACAAAATACGCCACAATGCTGGATTAATATCTTATAACAGTATTCAAACTAATCGAGTTGAATTGATAGGCAAAATAATTAAGTAACATTTTTGTTGTTCTATGATAATCCAGTGGTAAGTTACGTAGTGCGGATTTAATCGAGGTAAACGTTTTTAAAGATATAATTATTTATCTTTTTTTAAAAA
This sequence comes from Ampullaceana balthica, assembly GCA_944989445.1. Classification (NCBI taxonomy): domain Eukaryota; kingdom Metazoa; phylum Mollusca; class Gastropoda; family Lymnaeidae; genus Ampullaceana; species Ampullaceana balthica. The sequence goes on along the minus strand of CALYLW010000069.1, from coordinate 177,742 downwards.
TTATAAGATAAATTGTCATGGCACTCATTGACGTGTGCAAAATATGTAGACACATGATGAACGATACTTTGAAGAAGAAAAAACCTTTTTTGCAAGATAGGCCCGAACAAATTTGTGACGTTAAATCAAATCGATTTTTTAAAATTGAATTATAAAAATTTTAAATTTCTTTGAATGCATAATATTTTAATTTTTTTAACGGAAAGATAATTTTTGATGGAATAAATCAGAGTGTAAGAGGTTTTGTATGTTGTAATTAATTAAGTTCAAGTGCGTCAGAAATGAGTGCGCATGCGCTAAGGGTAATGGAAGTAGAGCTAATTTTGATTCGTATAAAGTCCATTACTTGAATCCCCCATTTTTCTAAAACTTTTACAGATGAGATATTCTCGCATTGCCATTATAATTATCTGGCCTGTTATATCTAACAAACATTGATTGACATTTTTTAAATATTAAATAATCCTAAACTAAGCTTTTATTTCAACTGTCATAATATTGTAGGGGATTTCTTAACTTATTTATAGAAAATCTTTGCCGTGTTTCTGTCTAACTTAACAACTTGCTTTGATTAAAGCAGTTTTATTTTAAACTATTATTAAATACCAATTCACATAGTAGTTATAAACGCCCATAAAAAGTAAAGTAGCAGGTACCAATTAAACATTATGACTTTTAATACTGACGGCATCTTTTGAGAAAAAAATATTCTAAACTAGAAGTAATATAATCAGGAAAACACTATTTTTTCAATTTAAACAGTTTATTTAAAACGTATATCAATGTGAAATGAAATCTTTGCTTTAAGCAAACATGTTACATTTGTATTCTTATTACTTTACAATCGTAATAACAATTCGTAAACTCATAAATAACATCCATTGTTAAGAGATGTGTGCAAAATTTGATAGCGCAGGAGATGCATGTAATCATTCTAACAGGGGTTAAGAAATTAAAGCTTTCACTCGGGGATTGAATAATATTTGAGAAATAACCACTTCCACTGAAGAGAGAAGAAATATTTAAGAAATGAAAGCTTCCACTCGAGGAAAGTTCCTTACCTGGGAGAAATCTAAACTCCAGAGCTTCACAAAAAGGATGATGGCTTTGAAAATGAAATCCCACTTTTATAGATCTACAGACTAATTTAGCTGATCGGGTTGATATGGAAAAAGTTAATTTCGTATCCACACAAAGGGAGGCTACACTTTTGGCGACCATTAAAACCCAAGTCGTTGAGCTCTCAGAGCAGATTTGGCCAGATAGGGGCATAATAACTTTAATCTCTTGTTCCAATACCTCCAGGCCAGTTTGTTTCCCCACACACCAAAATTCTTTTCTTAAAAAAACAACCAGTCACATACCGACAACGATGTCCCACTGATGTGATTGGATGATCCTTCACGTGATATGTGCAACCAAAGTCACATTTGCAAACGTTGGATTTAAAAATGGTTGTTAGAATTCTTGCATGGGGGGGGGGATGGCTAGATATTCAAAGATTCATAATATTCTTCCTTTTTTGTGACTAACAAAAGCCTACGATGAAAACAATGAGTCATTGAATTCAAATAAAGTTGACAGCAGTCTTTTGTTCATTATACAAGACTATTGCCATGTGTGAGTTTAGAGTTAGTGTTAGGAAAACATTTCCCAACACTTGAACTAATGAAATGTGTGTGACTTAAAGGCGTGAGCGGTTCATTCTGTGATGATAAGTTCCTTTTATAAAGCACTAAAAATATAAGGTTTACAATGTCAAAAACAAATTGTCTACAAGGACAAAATAAATAAATGACATTAATGAATAATTGCAATTACTTCTCGTTGTGGTGTGATCCGTCAACTCATACAACCACGCACTAATTCATTCATGCCTCAGTGTGCACATCTTGCTCCTCGTTGTGGTGTGATCCGTCAACTCATACAACCACGCACTCATTCATTCATGCCTCAGTGTGCACATCTTGCTTTCTTTGTAAAAAAATAAATATTACATTTTTATAAATCCATTTTTTTTTAAAATGCAATCCGCCGCTCCATTTTTACAAATCTGGATACAGACTCATACATCGGATCACGAAGAATACAAAATATTTTATCTCACTGACAGGCTACATCAGGGCTCTACACTCCCCCAAACGCTTCAATCCCCGAGTGCTTACACAGCTGAACTTTGACAATGACGACAAACTGCATTTCACGTCAGAGCTCAGTTCAATGTTGAGTTGATATCTCGTCAACCCATAACATGTATTAGTAGCTCCCACAAGTCACTGTAAACGGAAGTATTTAAAGTATATACAAGCACCGCAGCATCTGAGCCAATGGTGTGTCATAGCTAACACCTTCGTCTTGTTGATTCTCGGGAACATTCTGGATACAATTCATCACTTTTCCTGTTGCAGTCACAAACCTGATTAAACAAATAAGTTTACAATGTTTTTACCAGCGGAATATTAAATTTTCAAAAGAATTACTTTTCGCAGTAATTATAAAAAGGACACATGTACAATCCCCTGTTGTGTTCTATGCTCTATAGCTGGAGTAGCATTGTCTTCTTTCTGGTCATCAAGACAACAAACCAGCTTTTAAATGTAAATATCCATCTTTTTTATTTTTAAATATTTCAATGGATAATCTTTATAAAAGTATGATTAAATTTATGCATAACTAGGTCAATGAATTTTAACTTTTTAAAAAGTCTCCCCTATTTACCAAAGTTTTCAAATACACATATAACAAACTTAATGGAAAAAGAAGGCTAGACGTCTTTCCCTATTGGTCTCACAATGACGTCATCAATTGACTATAACTTACATTCTCGTCTCAGCACTACCGCTCCATTTCTACATTCAAACTATTTGTATCGCCCCCCCCTCCAGAGCCCTTACCCCTCAGTCTACAAACCAAACATTCAACTATTTGTATCGCCCCCCCCCATCAGAGCCCTTACCCCTCAGCCTACAATCAAAGCTCCTGTATCTAAACGGCTATTAAACTTTGTACCAACTAAAAACCTTTGATTATGGTCAGCCCAGGGGATACGAAAACTACAACGTCTTAAATCTTACTATCTGCACGGCCGATCAGACCTACCGCTCCTAGTCACCACAGTGCCACTACCATTAACACTTACCATCGGTATTTATCCAAACTAATCGATAGGTAAGTTCTTGTTGCCAACCCGGGCCATTCTCTTGGCCATGTTAATCCACTGCGGGGCTGTGGGGGTTTCCAGCATGTCTTCGATACGTTTGTTCATTTCAATTTTCTTCACCCTGGATAAATGGAAGGATATTAATCATAGAACGATACCACTACTTCCACCCGTGACCAACAATTTTAAATGTTAATATTGTTTACTGAGGATCGTTATTGTTAAATACCGATTCCACATACAGCGCGTAAAGGGAATCTGGGTTAAACTTGCAAAGCAACACTGACTCACGTATGCAATAATAAACAGGTGTTTTATAAATTTAACGGAATAAGAATTACAGGATTGAACTTTGAAACGCCAGAAGTTGTTAAGATCTGGTAAATAAATCATTGGAAAATAAATCATTGGAAAATAAACAATTGGAAAATCCCGTGCTTTGAATTAATCTACGACACTTGCAAGGATCGAATCCTTATTTTCATTTGTAATACGTCACTTGTTCGTAGTTCAAGAAGGCAACTATCAGAATGAGTTCCGTTATATCTTATTGGACTACACACTGCAGATAAGTTTTACTTATGTTTTTTACTTCTTTTTGTTTTAGTGTTTTGTTGGCAGAGGAAGGCATCTTGCCGATACGTTCGTTGTTTGTTTCGTCTTTTTCAGGACAACTGATACACTATTCAATAAACCTTGATTTTTCAATTATTACATTTGTATTTATTCTTCCAGCTTTGCTATAAAAAGGAGAGATATTTTTTTAAAGATATAAATACATGACTATTGTTTGATGTTGCGTAACGAGTTGAATCTTAAGTGAAGTCAATATGTATAAAGGTTAGGGACACATACAAATCGACGTGTCGTGATTTTGGTATATGATGTAAAATGTTTAGAACATTGGTCTATGTTGTAAAATTTGTTATACATTAGGCCGTGTATATTGTAAAGTGTTATAATAATAATAATAATAATAAATTGATTATTTATATAGCGCTGTATCCCAATAAGGAACTGGGCTCACAGCGCTTTACATGAAAGAAATAACATACTCATAAGTATTAAATTAACTTTCATATCACAACAAACACACAAAATTACAATACATTATACATAAGCTACGTTAATCATTTACAAGAAATGTTGTTTCATCAATTCTAAAAATAAATTTTGAAAAGATGTGTCTTAAGTGCAGTCTTGAAGGACTTGGTTGTTTGAATACTACGTATGTGTAATGGTAGAGAATTCCATTGTTTGGCTGCACAAAAAGAGAACGACCTTTCACCAAAAGTTTTGGAGCGTGTCGTAGGAACAGAGAGAACGCGTGTGTCTGCAGAAGATCTTAGCTTGCGAGTGGGTGAGTAGACCGACAAAAGTTCAGTAAGATACGATGGGCATGAGTCCGAAAAGAAATTGTGACAGAGAACGGCCAGTTTGTAATCAATACGGGCTTGTATAGGCAGCCAATGAAGTGAGCGAAGAAGTGGAGTAACATGGTCATGTTTTTTTGCCTTGAGCACCAGTCTGGCAGCTGAATTTTGAACTTTCTGTAGTTTTTCAATGCATTGTTTTGGCACACCTGACAGAAGAGAATTGCAGTAATCCATACGAGCCAGTACAAGAGCACAGACTAGTGTTTTTGTGGCACTAACTGTTAAGTAATGACGGATTGAGCTGATCTGACGAATGGCAGTGTAGGCAGAGCGACAGATGTGATTGATGAAGTTGTTAATAGACATGTTGTCAGAAATAATATACATACGGCCGTCTATGGTGTACAGTGTCATACATTAGGCCAGTGATGGCGAAACTATGGCACGCGTGCCACAGTTGGAACGCAGAGCCTCATCAGCCAGCACGCAAATAAAATATTAATTAGGCCGTCTATGTTGTAAAATGTGTTATACATCAGGCCGTCTATGTTGTAAAATGTGTTATACATTAGGCCGTCTATGTTGTAAAATGTGTTATACATTAGGCCGTCTATGTTGTAAAATGTGTTATACATTAGGCCGTCTATGTTGTAAAATGTGTTATACATTAGGCCGTCTATATTGTAAAATGTGTTATACATTACGGCCGTCTATGTTGTAAAATGTGTTATACATTACGGCCGTCTATGTTGTAAAATGTGTTATACATTACGGCCGTCTATGTTGTAAAATGTGTTATACATTGGGCCGTCTATGTTGTAAAATGTGTTATACATTGGGCCGTCTATATTGTAAAATGTGTTACATACTTTATGAAGGTCTCAGGCAGTCTGTCTGAATCGTTTTCCAGCGAGCTACGAAATAGCAGGTCCAGTTTATCCAAGTAGTCGGACAGTAGATGTGACATTTGGGCCTCAATGAGTGCGTGGTGCTGACTCTTCAATCTACCAACACAGCACGTGAACATTTTACAGTCAATTTTGTGAGCCGTGGCTTTAAAATGATTATCGCATACTAGACGCCCGCGGTGTAGCATACGCCGCATACTTGCTCATGGAGAGCGCAAAGAAAGTTGAGAAAGAACGGACACAAACTACAGCACGAAGAAATCACGTTCAACGCGAGTGAACGTCAGTTGCGACTGCCAACTCATTGTTGGTTTCGAGACATTTGCAGGCGAAATTCGGTACACCCCTAACTTCTATTAAGTCAGCTATAAAACGATAATCGGTTTAAAATCGGAATTACATAATCGATAATCGGTTTTCAAAAACAAAACACGCAATTAACAACCCTAAATACGACTAACCCTCGCTAGGGTCAGCCAATCACAGTTTATGTTTAAGGGATGGTAGTCTTAAATGGGAGGCGGTTAACTACAACCTCAGTGTGCATGTCTTCACGTTTACTCGCTATTTTTAAATCCCTTATTTTAACTTCGAAATCTTGTCTGTCGCCATCTCATCATCTCTCTCTGTCGTGATCTCTCGCTGCCGTACGATGGCGGGCGGAAAAACAAAAGTAAAAAATGACCCGCTTCCCGTGATGCCATCAAGCTGAAATGTGGCACATGGACTCGTGTCACCTAACAATGCATCGTATCAAGATCGATCGAATTTACCGTAATTAAATTAATGGATTTTTAGTTTATCTATATATAACATATGTAATTCAAATTCACGGTTTGTTATTGTTTTTCTTTCACGCGCCAGTTGAGTTCACGCGTTGACGCCACCCGTCGATATCCACACACCTCCCCGTCCCTTCCCCCGGTTTTAAAGCCAGGGGATATCACTCGGTGTCAGTCTGTAAATGTTTGTCGCGTTTGAACATAATCAATTATTTTAGTTATGTCTCATATATAAGTGATTTATAGTTAAAAACTTTGTTTTTACGGGGTTGTTTAATTTATTTACTTGGTTCTGCTTTTTGTGTCTGTACTCTCACCCCCCCCCAACCGTTCTTTGCACTGTCTATGATGAGCAAGTCTGCGGCGTATGCTATGCAATAAAGGGGTAAAAGAACAAGCACAAACAGACATTTTGAAAAAAGAAAATTTAAAATGTATTCGCTGGGGCTTGAACCCAGGACCTTCCCAGTATGAGACGGACGTGGTAAACAGTACACTACGAATCTCACGTTTTCTGTGAAGGAACAATGCAAATGAAACGCAAGGGCCATTGTTGGTCACCCCTCCACTACCCTCGCTTGCCAACCATTAACTGTGTTTAGTTGACCCCAGCGAGGGTCATTCGTCATGCTTGTTTGCACATACTTGCTTGCGTCGTGGTGTCTCGAATGGTCCCATGAAGAGAATTATATATATAGATTAGTGGAGGCTTATATCCTTTATATTAACTTCGAAATCTTGTCTGTCGTGCTTAGTACGTCGGGCGGAAAAACAAAAGTAAAAAATGACCCACTTCTGGTAATGCAATCGAGCTGAAATTCGGCACATAGACTCGTGTCACCTAACAACGCATCGTATCAAAATTTCAGATCGATTGAACGTACCGTAATTAAATAAATGCGTTTTTAGTTTATCTCTATATAACATATGTAATACAAATTCACGGTTTGTTATTGTTTTTCTTTCACGTGCCATTTGATTTCGCGCGTTGTCGCCACCCGTCGATGTCCACACCCACTCCCGCCCCTTCCCCCGGTTTTAAAGCTAGGGGATATCACTCGGTGTCAGTCTGTAAATGTTTGTCGCGTTTGAACAAAATCTCACTTTTAGTTATGTCTCATATATGAGGGATTTATAGTCAAAAACTTCGTTTTTACGGGTTTGTTTTATTTTTAAATCCCTTATATTAACTTCACCGCCGTGTCTCTCTGTCTTGGGCTCGCGTTCGGTCGGTCGGGAGTGCGGAAAAAATAAAAGTCACAACTGACCAACTTGCCGTAATGCCATCGAGTTGAAATTTGGCACATAGACTCGTGTCACCTAACAATGCATCGTATCAAACTTTCAGATCGATCGAACGTACCGTAATTAAATTAATGCATTTTCAGTTTATCTCAATACAACGTATGTAATTCAAGTTCACAGTTTGTTCTTGTTTTTCTTTCACATGCCAGATTAGTTCAGATTAGCACCTGGCGTGCTTTTTTTTTACATTGTACGTGTCACGCTTAGCTCGGCCCAGCGATCGGTGACCAGACCTTTCTCCTCACCCACCGCCCCCGCCCCCGGTTATACAGCAAAGGGGAGTTGAGACAGATTCAGTCTGTAAATGTTTGTCGCGTTTGAACATAATCAATACTTTTAAATATGTCTCATATATAAGGGATTTATAGTCAAAGTTTTTATGGGTTTGTTTTATTTCGTAACCTTTTTGATGCCTGAACAGAAGTTTATTCCAGCTGAAGTTCTTTTAAATCTAATTTATCTTAAGTGATTCTTAAATAGAGTTGTTTTTTTAAGTGGATGCGCCCGGTTGGCAAAAAAGAAAATTGAAACTTTATAATACACATGTATTAGTCGGTAACTTAATTACATGGAGAAATAGACTAGGACTGGGATAAAGCTTTTTAAATAAAATACAAAGTACAGAAACAAATTGTGTAATCAAAAAAATAAATTAAAGCTTTATTTATTAACAAATAGAAAAGTATACGTTTCGGCTAATTGCCTACGTCAGTATCAATCAAATACAGTTCTTTAATAAGTCGTATTAAAATTATATTTAAATTAATAAGACATATTATATCAAGGAAATAATAACTTAAAGATAAAAGCAAATGTAAAAAAATGACACAAGATATAAGAAAAGGGAGGAATTATCAAAAGTTACAGTGAAAATCACAACGGGAAAAGGATTCCACATTCGTGTAAAATTGTGAAACAGAGAAACAATCTAATAAAGTGAAAGCTGATGAGGGTAATAGGAAACAAGGTGATAGTGTATGAATTGTATTGCATTCAAACTGAATGAAATAAAAATTGGACTAGTCATCTTTAATACTGAATCGGCTCCAGTTCCGGTCGGATTTCACTTCAAAAATATGGCCAAATCCGGCTGACCGGATTTCAAAAATATGAATCCGGTACATCCCTACCGCAATCTCACCTACCACAATTTCACCTTCCACAATCTCACCTAACAAAATCTCACCTAACACAATAAGGGGCGGGGCACATTGTACTCACCTGTCAGAGGATAAAACCGTGTTGGTTCGTGAAAACTGTTCTGCTTTCTTATCCTTGTCATTCCTTTCATCCGTTTCATTCCTTTAGATGTTATGGGGTTTAGTAAGAAATAGAAATGAGTCGGAAATAAATTTGAAAACAATAAAAAGATGATCGAGATTTTCTTATCCCTTAAGGTGGAATAATCACTAATTAACAAGAAACTTTGACCGCATTTAAACAGATAATCGGACACTGCATCATGACAATAATGCTGCGGCGCTGCGACAGGATGTAATCACCTGTCCAAAACATTGCACCTAACAGGGGGTAAACAAACTTGCTGACTAATCTCACCATACGCTCCTCTGATCCGACAATTCCTCTTCCTCGTCAATCACAGAATACGCGATTGAGTTGTCCATCACTGAATCTTGAGAGTATACCGGGGAGAGGCGCACTGATGGGATGGGGTCCACTTCCGCCACACGGCCCAAACAACTCTTGCCCTAGTGCGCAGGAGGAAAACTATCATCGTTGACATCATCAAATTTAAGTTGCGTTAGTAAAATATCATTTCGGAGAGAAATAGTCAGGTTATCGTCTTAACATTTGAACTTTTCGAATAATTTATCGATTAACAATATATATATACGACGTGTAATTTTCAATAAATATGTTATGTGATATGTTAATTGAATTTTAAGGCTATCGTCCCCTTTTGTATACTCGCCATCAAATATTGACTCGGTCTTCTGGGTTTATGAAAGACAAATAACTTACAGATATACAAATATTGGTATTTCTAAAAGTCTGCCGATGGTATCACCCTCGATGTCTCTATTCACACTGGTAACAATAACAGACCTGTTCCATGAGACAGAAATTAAAATAAGCTCATCCCATTATAACATGGTCTGACATACAGCAGGTCTTCAAAATAATGAACATATTTGAAATGTTACCATAACAAACTGTTCAAAGTCGTGGAATTCATCCAGCAGCTGACAAAACAATACCCTGCTTATCTCTTGCCTCATGTTGAGCGGAATGGGTTCGTGTGATCTGGAAAATTCAATGGGAAATTGGAAAACAAAATGTTAACGACAAAACAGCTGCTCTTTGTGATGATGTCGCCATCTGATTCTGTTGAGTTTAGTCGCCCTAAATCAGCTTTTGTTGCAAATATCCAAGTTAATCTTTGATCTCTAAATATTTATTTAAAATAATAAAATATGTTTTACATTAAGATAACCTTAAACATAATCTCGATCTACTCAATTAACCGCATTCCTACCTGAAGCAAATTTTTGAAACCTCATTAGCAAACACCTTGAAATACACCGTCTGTTCGTCAAAGTTCCTTAAGTTTTCTAGCATAGATTCCCTGACCTCATCCACGAGGAAGTCAGTTCTTGTCAGGTTGACTGGGGCCCTGTAGAAGACGCGTTTTGTTGACCGTGGCGTGGACGGCTCTGTTACGTCTCGTATCGGGAGTAGCATCGACTGGCGCTTAACGTCCTGCGTGGGTCTCCGTGAGCCTGGGGCTAGATTTAAACTGCCTCTTTCCCTGAACTGTTCCAGCAGCGCCGTGTCGGACAAAGAATCTCTGTTGATGGGAAAATGTAACAGATTCATACTCAGCCTCTGCGATAGCTTCTCCAACAACGGGGTTACTTTAGTTACACTGCTTGTTTTCTTAAATCTGCTGGCACTCTTCTTCAGTTCTATTTTCTTCTCTTCTCTTGGCACTTCTTTCACCTCCTCTTTGATTTCCTCTTCCGCTAATTCGAATTTTTGTTTCAAACTGGGCAGGTCCGGATTTATGCGCTCCAGCAGCAGAGACATAAGTGCCGTTTCAACTTCACTTTTTCCCAGCAGCTTATGCACTTTGAGTAAAACATTTTCTTTGACCTCGGCAAAAGATAACTTTCCACTAGAAGTGGTGCTGAAAGCTGTACCCGATGTCATGGCAGTTGATTCATCCTCCTCCTCTTCCATTTCCTTGTCTTGGCCAATAGACCTATCTTGTAGTAAAAAATCATCTAAAGATATCATAACACTGGAGGGGATTTTTTCATCCATAATCGATAACAGTTTTCCTAGGCGGTACACCGGTGCGGTGTTGTACTTAAATCCAGGATTGAGCAATTCAAACAAATCTTTCCCCTTGATAACGTATTGAAGTTGTTCCTCTCTCAGATTGTCTTCCTGTACTGGTAAAATGTGTATGATGTCCCCTATAATCTGTCGCATGAAGTTTTCGGTCATTCTCTTTTGGATCACCTCGTCTATATCCAGCCTGCGCCTCTCGAGGTGATCAAAAGGTTTCGTGTACCCAGTGATTCTCAGCACGATGCTAGCCCCGTTTTCTAGGACCGGGCGGGTTAAGAACCGCCAGTCTTCCGAGTAAAACCCCCGTGTGATGGCCTGGTACAGGAACGGCACACGGTACGTCTCATTGGGGAGGAGGACGCCCCCGCACGCGTCAAACACAAACCTCTTCTCGCTGAGCGCGGGGCTGCTGCACATGTAGGTACTATCCAGTCTGGTCCAGTGGAAGAAGATGGCCGTCGGGCCCGTGTTGGTCATGATGACCGAGTTGACGCCGTGGTGTCCTAGCTCCGCGACGCAGCCGACGTCAATCACGTGACTCTTCTTGGCGCGCTCTTTGCTTTTCGTCCACAGCAGCAAGGTGTCCTTGAAATAAATTCCCGGCACTCGGTTGTCGTCGACGTTGAGCTCCGTGTCCGAGACGTTGTAAGACTCCATCGCTACCACCGAGAAACTGTTCCTGTCCCTTTCAGGCTTAGGCTTCACGGGAAAAATCGTTTCCTTGGGATATCTCTTCTTCATGGACAAAGATCGCAGATGATACCTCTGTAGCACCGGTATATTCGAGCCGACGAGAGACAGCGTGGGAATCTCTGGGACAAAACCTTCCTTAACGGGAGGGTCTTTTTTTATCTTAAGAAGATCGTCCAATTTCTCTTCACTGGCACCAGGCATGGCTTTGAGAATCGCCAACATACTATCCGTCGCAAGCGGACATCCGACCCATTCTGTGGACGTCTCATACCCTCTCTCCAGACGACTCACCACACGGCATATCCCATTTTTACGTTCTTCGTTTACTTTAGGGTGCACGAAGAACTCCGTGTCGGGCAATTTCGGTGGCGTCACGGTTCTCTGCAATGCCAGTATACTGCATTCTTCCCCCGACGGCCCAATCTTCGGCAGCAGCTGTTTTTTGCGGAGTAGTAGACTCTGTCTTTTTTTCCCCGTCTTCTCCATTATGTAGTTTTCCATTTGTACTTGCATTTTCTTAACCTGCAATTGTACACGTTTAATTATAATGATGGACCATGTGTTTTGTTAGCCCTAGATGTTAAATGTTAAGATCCTACGTTTATTATGAATCAAAAGAAGTCTAATGATAACCATCACTGAATAAATGATTGACTCTTGAACGCTCTATGAATGACAAAAGAGCGTTTCCTGCGTAAATTAATAAACCCAGTGCATTTGGTATATGGGGGGGGGGTAGCTCTTTCGAATTTTTATAAGTACTTTATTTCAACACTTTTGCCAGATAATTTTATCAGACGGAAGTACCCGCATTGCATTTCTAGGCAACAAACTTATTTATAGGACTGCTCTCGTTGCCATTAGTTGTTCATAGGGTGGAATATGTAATGGTACACATACGTAGGCGGATCAAAGAAATGAGGAAAATTAAATAGAGTTCTCTGTCAGAGAAATGTCTGAATTTCAGAAACTGAATGAAAGCTGTGAGTTCATTTCATGTTTTTGAAGTGTTTAAATACTTTTTAAAAGTATAAAATAAGTAAGCAGATTGAGGGCACGATGAGTCATCAAATAAAACCGTGTTAAGGACTTATCCTGATTGGTCTGTTGGGCTTTTGAACAAACATATTACATTGAACAAAACAAGAAAACGCTTAAAGTATTACTGAATAATACAGTATGGTTCGGTAATTTGTAGATACGGAATAGTTTGAAAACACTGTTTTCCAGTTCTTAACTATGCGCCGCAGACTTGCTCATGGAGAGTGCAAAGAAAGTGGAGAAAGAACGGACACAAACTACAGCACGAAGAAATCAAAACAACGCGAGTGAACGTCGGTTGGGAAGGGGGGGGGGACTGCCGACTCATTGTTGGTTTCGAGACATTCGCACTGTGCCATGGTTATCTACCTGCCCACCACCCTTTACCACATTAGCTTGCCAACCATAAACTGTGATTGGTCGACCCTAGCGAGGGTTAACCATGTTGGCAATAAAGGGGTAAAAGAACGGGCACAAGCAGACATTTAAAAATAAATTTAAAAACAATGATTTCGCTGGGGCTTGAACCCAGGACCTTCCCCATATAAGGCGGACGTGATAACCAGTACACTACGAATCTCACGTTTTCTGTGAGGGAACAATGCAAGTGAAACGCACGGACCATTGTTGGTCTGGATACATTGGTCGACCCCAACGAGGGTCATTCGTCATGAAAAGTTGCACATACTTGCGTCGTGGTTCCTCGCATGGTCCCATGAAGAGAATTATATATATAGATAGATACGAACAGAATCTCATTTGACGTTTTTTTTTAATAATGAACAACAAATTTGTTTTGAAGCAAAACTACCGTGGAAGCAACAACACCGTAATGGAAGAATTCAACTCATCTATGAGCATTCTTTTGATGAGAAAACGTGGCACACAGTGTGTGGAAAAATGCTTACTTTTAAAACAAAACAGCGGTGGGGGGGGGGAAATACCTTATCAAAAGTTTCCAACGCTTTGATCTCTCTTTTAGATTTAGCTTCAAGGTCCTTGAGAAATATGGGCGCGTGTTCTGCCTCTAGCCTCTCTATGAAAGGAACGGTCTTTGGCTTGTGATCGGCGACACTACACAATGTAATTGGGTCGGCATGCATTACAAGTTTATCTCGAACAGCGGCTGTGAAACACAATTGTATAGTCAGATTGCGAGATTGTAGAGTGATATTGTGAGATTGTAAAGTGAGATTGTAGCATGAGATTTTAGTGTAACACTGTGAGACTGCATAATGAGCGTATCTAGTATGTATGCTAAAACTGCGATGCACTTTGAATTATTTCTAGTTTTACTGTAAAGAGAAAGTCCGGTTCAGTCTGAGAAGTTCATGAATTCTGGCGTTAAAGGTCTTTAAAATTACTGTCGAGACCGAAAAGTCGCTATTCAATAGCGGTAAAAGCCTGTAAATGTAAAAACAAACAGTGTATTTATTGTCCAAAAATGTCTGGTACTTGTTTGTCCCTCATGATCTTCATTCAAACTGTGTGCCCTGGATAGCACAAATTCAACATTTAAAACGCAGCTTTTAATTAATTTTTTTTATTATTTTTTTTTGGTGGGGTGCAGTCTGAATGGGTCATTGATCATTGATTTCTATGGAAAAATTGCTCTATGTTGCACTATGCTTTCAGAGCCACAAAGGCCCTACTCTAAGCAAGCATAGTCGCATAAAGTATAAAATTATATAATGTATACAAATGAGAATTTTGTTGACATGCAGGACAGACTTTCAAAGTCCAAGTTGCAGTTAAATCTTAATTCATTTTTAAATCCCGTACATTAACTTCATCGTCTTGTCGTGGTCAAACCCGCGGAAAAACAAAAGTAAAAAATGAGCCATTTCCTGTGATCCTATCGAGCTGCAATTTTGCACTTAGACTTGTGTCAGCTGACAATTCATGGTATCAAAATTTCAGATCGATCGAAGGTACCATAATTAAATTAATTAATGTTTAGTTTATCTCTATGTATCTATATGTAACATGTGTAGCCGTCTGCTATAGTTGACCTCCACGGGTCACTGGAGTTTCACTCCAGCCCTCGATAACACAGGGGTATGTGCGTATTATATTGAACACTAGCAAAATACCCGCGTTTCTGAAGCGGACAATTAGGATTTCAGTTAGCGTTGAAAACCCGCGTAGCACCGATTCGAAACACAAAATTAATTTCAATCTGGATCATGACGATTATACTTGTTTTCCATTAATCCAGTTGTCATATAGGCCTAGTTTGAGCTTGTGGAGATTATAGCCCATGGCATGATTATACCCCATGGCATTATTATACCCCATGGCATGATTATACCCCATGATTATACCCCATGGCATGATTATACCCTATGGCATGATTTTACCTCATGGCATGATTATACCCCATGGCATGAAGAAGAAAAAAGTCCCTGAGTTTAAGATTTATTTTCTTCATTCTCTCCTTTCTCCTCCCCAGTATGTATATTTACCCAGAACAGGATGTGTTATGAGAATGTAGCTAATATGTTCAGAGTTAGGGGCACGGTGGTCGAGTGACATGCGCGCTCGGCTGGGTTCGAATCTATGTGAAGGCAAGGATTTGTACCCGTATTACACCCAGCCTCGAATGGGTACCTAACACCAGTTAGGAATAAAAAGCGGCTGAGTAATGCGTGGAACCCTCATAGCCGTCGCCTGTGAACGCTGCATCACTTGCCAACAGACCGGCATGGTCTGTGGACGCAATAATCTTCTGTATAGAAAGAGCGTGTGTATAGATAAGACAAGACAAGTTCTGACATCTCATAAAAGGGTGTGGATTTGGCTCTAAATATAAGAGTAGTAGTGTGCTGCCAAGACATTGGTACTGCTACATTTCCACCCCTCCCACTCTACTGGTCTCTGCCCTTTGTCTGATTATGAGATTATGGATGGAAGAACGGACAAGATGATTTGTGTGTGATGCTCTTTAATTGAATATTTTTACAATTTTTAATGGATAATTTTACAAAAAGCATAAATTAGCTAGATTAATGTTTTGTTTTTGTTTCATCTTAGCTAGCCTTGGCGGTAGATTCGTGTTTTGTTTTTGTTAAATCATAGTTTGTAAACTTGGCGGTAGATTCGTGGGTTTATTATTTTTTATTTTATTTTTTTCTGTTCGTTTAATTACAGTATTTGGCCTGGGTGGTAGATTAATGTTTTGTATTTGTTTAGTAACAGCGTGTAGCCTTGGCGTGTAATATGACTGACCTGGTTGCGTCACTGCAAACCGATTCTCGCTGTTGATGCTGTCTCGTTGGCCTGGCACGGACTCTGCTATAATAAATCGGACTTCTTTCGGTTTGGTTCTGATCTCCTGGCTTTGATCGGTTCTATGGATCGGAGGCAGCTGAACTAATCTTTTCCTGAGTACTGAAATTCGTCTAGTTTTGAATAGAGATTTGGGTATCGCTGGCTCATCGACTTCGGGAGACTCGACAGCTATCTCCCTTTCACTGGGAATCGGAGTAATTGGTTTGATTGGCTCTTTTTTGTTTCTGTGTTGCGAAATTTTACAAGAAGTAATAAATGAGCTGCATAGAAATGGACTCATTTCGCATTAAAAACATAATTATAATTTTCATAATTAAAGCACATGCAATCAATCATTGCAAATCACATACCGTTGTTTGTGTAAATTTTCTTATAATAATTTTTAGTCACAATTTTAAAGAAAACGTTTTCTTATTTATTAATTGTTCAATATAAGAAAATTTGATATCTGATTCTGCTATGAATAGGCTTCGAATGAATGGCTTGAAAAAGACCCACATTTTTCCACATCGGTTTATAAGCTATTAGCATTTTATTGTAATGTTCCCTGTTAAGAACCCTTTCCTACTGAATTGTTACGTTTTTTAACACTCTTGAAGTTAATTAATTGACTGCTAGAAACTGATTTTAAATGACGCAATGTTTATAATTCTCGTCCATGAGGGGCATCCACCGATCATCGTCGGCGTCTGCGAATCCTCCAAGGGCATAGGCCACCTTCGAGAGACCTCCAGGCATCTCTATCCTGGGCCAGCTTCTCCATGATCTTCCATTTATGGCCAATTCTCTTGATGTCTGCCCAGTGGTGTAGCGAAGGGGGCAGGGGGGCAAATGCCCCGGGTGGCACTTGGCTAGGGGTGGCAAATTCCTAGTCGTTTTTTTTTCTAACACGGACAATTTTACAAGAAAGTTGAGCCTTTTATTGAGCAAAATGTGACATTAATTAAAGAAATAAAGGAACTATCCTAAAGTATGTGAACTTTTTTTCTGCGAAAACTTGAAACTCCTTATTGGCTAAAAATTATTCTTATAATAATGTAACTGTTATGAAAAACCAGAGTCTCAAGTAGTATGAGATCATGACACTGATGTGGTGGTAACTTAGTCGATACTTCAAATTTGACAACCGCTACTGATGTAAAAGCAAAAATTACTGTACCCTATCAATTTCAAACGTAAGCCAATCGAATGCTGTAAGCGGCACTTTTTAGGGGGGGGGGCAAATTCCTAGTTGTTAATTAGCTTCTAAAAATGAAAAACATTAAAATAAACTTCAATTCAATATACATAATTCCCGTCGTCTGTATTTATGTATGTATGTGTGGATGTAACGGATATGACGTCATATAATATTTGTAGGTTATGTTAGGTGGCGCTGCGATCGATTTTGTATAAAAATATTAAATGACGTCATTGTTTTATGCTTATATTGTAATTTTTTAAAAGGGAACGTTGTAAAAATAGGATTTGAGGATTTATAATTATTATGAAAAACTTTGTGTACATTTCAGCAAGTTTAATATTTCATATTTATCAAACACGGATAAGTTACTTATGTTAATTATGTATATTGATTCCCGTTGTCTGAATGGATTATGGATTGTATAAAAATATTATATGACGTCATTGTTTTATGCTTATATTTTAATTTTTGAAAAGGGAACAATTTAAAAAAGAGGATTTGATGATGGTTAATTATAAAATCAAAAAACAAAGGGGGCGCAGTAGGCGCCCTAAAACCCCTATTATAAAATACTTTGTGTTCATTTCAGAAAGTTTAATATTTCGTATTTATCAAACAAGGACAAGTTTGTTGGGCTTTTGAAAAAGGTCAGCGCCATAGGCGCCCTAAAAAGTGCATTTTTTTCAAAATAAATAGATTTCAGCTGAAAATGTCCGTCATTTTTGACGGGTAATACACTAGTTAATTAAATAAAAGCCAAGATGAAAAAAATTAAAAGAAATGAAGGAACTATTATAAAATACATTAACGTATCTAATGCCAAAACTAATCTAAAGTCTTCTTATACTAATGCTTGTGATTTGAAAAACTTAGGGGCTGAAGTATTGTACGAACATGACACTAATATGCTGGTACACATAACTGATTCAATTTTGATTTTAACATAAGTAAACTACTGGGGAAAAAATGCTGGCGTACTTAAACGTTTATTCTTTCAAAGCATCATATTCTGAATTTCAATGCATTTAGTTTTTTTGGTATGAACAAAAATAATGAACAAAAAGGTTTATCTAATGGAATTAAAACTTAGCACACATAAATCCAAAAGTAGCCGTCCATGAACAAGTGTTCAACATTACCAAAGTTGTTTGCAATTGGAATGAATCAGAAATCTGATTAAAAAATAGATTATTAATAAAGAGCAACAATACGTTGTTGTAAAAAAAAGTGGCAAGAAGTTCCTGTTAGAATGTTTGACATTATTAAAACCTGACAAATTGAATGTGGCTTTTTCAGGTTACAGAGATGACAATGATGTTTCAAATAAATGCAATATTCTGGAACCTATGCATTTGCACCCCGTGAACATCGTAACAAAAAGGCTATTAAAAAAACTTGTCATCTCAAATTCAAATTGACCTCATAGCAAATTTAGAAGATACAGTTCTCGAAAAAAAATATTTAGGAACAAGATACCAAATATTGTTCCATTGTAATCGATAGCTCTTCATATATTTAATACAAAGATCAAACATTTCAGTTGTGTGAAGTAGTTATGATTGGGGGGGAAAAGGGGACGTTTTAGAATCTTTCAAAGATTTCATTGAAGCAAAAGTGAATCTGCATACGAGTTATCTGAAACTGAAATGATTTTAAATAAATGATGTTCTTAAAATAATGGAATGCAGAGGCCCAGCGTGCGTTAATACTTCTTCATGGCTGGAAAGTATACAAGAAAGACTCAAAAACATCAAGTCTCAATTTCAAATCTCGCTTCAACAGTTCATTAAACCTAATTTGTTTACGTGATACTCCAACTGAAACGTACTCTCTAACTCTTTTAGTACACTAGAACTTTGTTACATATTCTTTTTCATGTGCATACACCTATGGTATTATCTAATTGTTTCTACAAGCAAGGCATCAAACAGACTTCAGGATATAAAATAGTGAAAATACAATGGGGCCAATTTGAGGTTACTTTGAAATCTATAGAAAAACTGACTGGGGCAGACGAAAAGCTCAAAACATGAACAGACGCAGGAACTTTGTCGCAATTAAATCTTTTTAATTTCTAATTTATGTTTGACATTATTTGGAAACATGTACTTTATAAGGTCAATGATGCCCGAAATTGTAAAAAATGCTTTTTAGAGGGTACCCACAGAGAAAATAATAGAATACTAATAGGATTCTTTGAAATTTGGTAAAATTGTATGTGGAGACCTCATCCTTTTAATCGAACCTTCCAATCAAAGAACGAGAGAGTAAATTTTTGATGATCTATAAGTATCAATGTTATGTAGAAAAACAGTTGATGAGAACATTGTATTCTTTATAAGATGAGTTTACTGTAGAAATTTATGTGAAGTTTTAACAGTTATATAAATTTTGGAAAACATGTAAGATTTCCGTACACCAGCTAATCTACTGGACTTTTAAATTTTTCCTTCAAATTAGAGTATTAAAAATATCTCACATGACATTGTCAAGCAAGGAATATTTTACCTCACGGGTAAAAAAAAGACAAAGAATTAATTAATTAAAGACCAGTTGATTTATTCAGGTTTGTTAAGATATTTGAGCTCAAAGTTACCCTGACTAAAATAATATAATAAATTACTTCGTACATTGCTTACAACTGTCTGAAGTACTGCAGGGTGTTACATTAGCGTCTCTAAAAATAATTTTATGAAATATTAATTGCGATCAATTGTAAATGCACCAAGTTTGACTAATTATAGCTATTTTGGGGTGACCAATAAATGACGTTACGCGATTTTGACCGATTTTTAACCCCCTCCCCCCTTGTCACACTTCATCATAAAAACTTAGACTCCCGCTCCAATATGACGTCACAAAGCTGTGACCCCATCCCCCCCCCAAAAAAAGTGTTATTTTCTATTTGAAAATTAGCATGCTTCAAATCACTTTATTGTCATTTTAGTATGTATTTAGTGTAAAGCTGTACTCTAATATCGTAACACGCGTGAATCCATATAAAACGTCATACACTAAATAGTAAGAAATCGAATATTAAAGTGGAACTTTGATTTAAAATAGCTTGTTTTCACGTGACATCACAATTCTTAAACTTCCCCCTCCCCCTCATCACAAATTTGGGGACTCCCTCCCCCTAGATTCGTGACGTCATTTATGGACGGCCCCTTTGGCAAATTGAGCATGGATCTGTTTCACATTATTGAAACATGAAATGTTGTGCCTTGAGAAAAACAGAAAACTTCAATTTTATCCAAGAAATAACAGCTTTTCATTTTTTTTTCGAACATAAAAAATGTATTGTGGCCTTATTATTACTTTCTAATAAAAGTATTTTATCATTAACATAGCTTTTTTTTTGGTCGGCAAAATTGAGTTCTGCCCCGGGCGGCACATACCCACGCTACGCCGCTGTGTCTGCCTCCAATTCTCGGCGCCAATTTTTCTTGGACGGCCTCATTTCCGCTTACCCTGTGGGTTCCCTTTCAGGGCTCGCAATAGGGACCAGCAAATAGTAAATGAATATCTATTTTCACCGGGTTTATCGATATAAATAACAAAATATAATATGAACAAAGAAAAATTAATTCTGTTTCGAGAAATAAAAAATGTTCCAATAGGGTTTGTCATTTCTAAGACGGAAAACGTTATAGCTCAATGAGTAATGTTCTAATTTTAGATTACATTTTAGCGGAACAATGAAGCATGAATACAGTCGAATCACAATGTTTTCAAAACTGTTAGCATAGTAAAATTAAGAAACTGTTTTTCCTTTTTCAAGCCCATTAAGCTGTCTTAAAATAACGAAGAATTAACAAATAGCTCCTAAGATACATCCTTCTCAATATATTTACATTTACATATTGACTCGTATCTTTTATTAATTTTTTATGAAATTTGTCCTTAAAATATATATATATATTTAACCCCGATATTTCTATAACTAGGTTTCCGTCATATTATAACAAGGCCTATAGATTGCTTATAAAATGATACTATGTGAACCCATGTATAGGACATCTGTTTAAAATGTGTTTCCATTTTTTGGAATGATCCACCCGTAACCAAGAAACATTGAAACACTTCCCGAAAGATTGTTACTTTTTTTTAGCCCCCTTGTTGGAGGTTAAGTGAAGTTCAGTCAACTGAGGATTGCTGCCTCTTTCACTCATGTTCAAGACTTATAATTATAAACTTTTTTTTTAAATTTGATAACATTATAACCACTTCCGTTCAAAAATGATCAGATATGAATCTCATCTGCTCTATACAAAATTTGATGAGATTTATGATGCGATTTATAATAAACCTAAGTTACTCCTAGGAAATAATAAATTTAATGTATTTATTTATTTACTTTGGAGCGGAAGGCTCTAATCATGCTCAACCGCGGGAAATTCTACAAAAAATATGGTTATATTTATAATAATTTATTAATATATATTTATGTATTCATTTAATATAATTTTTTATCTAACTAAATGCAGAAATGCTTTTTATTTTATAAAAATTTCGTCTTCTTCTATATTTGAAGTGATTATAGCCCATGATTCGATGTTTGCTAATGTTTTTTGTGAAGACGATAAGTCGCTGGGCTGCTCATAAAAATTTCAGGAACTGTAGGTTGGAAGACAGAAGCCGATACACACAAATGTGTAAACTTTGTCGTCACAGCTGATCATTTTGGAAACATGTTCCATTCGCTAATTGTCTTAGTAGGAAAGAGCAGTTCCTGTATTGTTGTTAGAGGCTACAGTTAACCTAGTTAATTCATTGTTTATCGTTGCCTTACTTCCCATCTCATGTTCTCCCAACCTTCCTTTTTCTCTTCCACAAATTCTCTGTTTCCCATCCTTCTGCTCATTTCTGGTCAAATAATGCAGATATAATGTTTTCTAAGATCTAAACTCGAAGCAGCCGCCAAGCTGAAACAGATAATAATCCTAGCATGCATACATCAGGGCGCTATTCCTTGGTAGTTCACTGACGGCTCAGTCAAGTTTAGCAAAAGAAATTCAAGAGGTGGTGGGATCATCCGGAAATGAGTCGAAGGACCTTTTGGGGGCCCATTGTTAAAACGCCATCGAATTTCCAGGCTGGTATTGAGGATATGCACAAAAGCCATTGAAACGATCCAGTATCGAAATCTTGTGTATAGAACTATTAGAACCCAAGTTCGTTGAAGAAACTCTACATTATTTGGGCATTTTGAAAACCTCCTCAGAAAGCTGACAATCCCAGGTATCCGAGGCAACAAAGTAGCGGAAACGGTGACAAAAATCAGGACTACTCCAATCAAACCCAATCAGAGGCACCACTCACTTTCCTCGTGGTACAAGGATTTGGCATGAACACGACTCCAAGACGTTTACACGTAAATATATCCAACCCCTGTCAAAACTACTAAATGTCTAAAAATGAATCAACTTCACCAGAGCTTTGTGGCTCAGACGAGGATAGACAAATTCATTTTCTTTAAAACTCCTATTAAAAGGGATAGACAACAACTGGGACTCTGCCAAATGCATGGGGCAGGTAGCAAGGATGCGAGCCGAGGCATATATGGAAATGTGTTTGTTTAAAATGTTCTGCGCAGACCTTCCTGCGAAAAGAGTTTAAGAAAGTTTTTAGTGTAATCTTAAAATCATTTCCTCTGCGCTCATTGCCCAAACACCCCCATCTTTTTTCTCTCTCCCCTCTCCCCCCTCTCTCTCTCTCTTTGTCACTCTCTCTCTCTCTCTCTCTCTCTCTCTCTCTCTCTCTCTCTCTCTCTCTCTCTCTCTCTCTCTCTCTTTCTCTCATTCCAGCTTTTTGGAGCATTAAATACGTGTATTCAAGTAAGGTGCACTATGAATACTGAAAACAGAGCAAAACACTCAGGACTGAAACACAATGATAAACAAAGGACAAACACACCCGCAAATTAAAATCGTTGATAGAATGGCAGGCTGTAAAAGTAAATATTTTGAAGCCAAAGCAATCTTTTTTAAAAATAAAGTTTATATTTTATATATATTTGTTGTAGAGGATAATTGTATTTGTTCTACAATGCATCTAAAAATTGAGTTGTAAATAACCGGTATATATATTTCTATCAAAAAACATTTGCAAAGGACAGTCGTTCATTTAGCTAACACTTCCTCTGATGTGGTTGGTTACGCCCCTTCTTTCCTTGATGGCTGCATACACCGCCTCCATTCTCTGCGCGACCTTGACCCAGCTCGGGGGCAGGGGAGCGTTAAGCAACTCCTCAACATTTTTGTCCGTCCTGCAGATGTCCCTTCTTCTGAAAAGACAGAGATGACGTGGGCAACCAGCTTTATTAAGAGGCAGTGGTACGTGCTGTTAAGTGGGCAGTGATCGTTAAACGTTTTTTGTAAGTGTGCAGTGATATTGGTGCGTTTTGTTAAATGTGCAGTGATAGATGTGCGTTTTGGCACCTGTGCAGTGAAGTGATAGATGCAGAGGCGTAACTAGGTTTTTGGCGCCCTTGGCTAATTTATTTTCGGCGCCCTTGATAAATTGACAAGTTTCTGCTTTGCGATTTTTTCATTTGTTAGAAAAAATAATTGAATTTCTCTTATTTTATTTATGACAATAATTACGTAGTCTGACAGTGACAGTCATACAAAGTGAAAATTAAAAATGCATAAGACAGGAACATCACTAATATTTGCAGTTTATTATTTACTAAATAATACCAAATAAATTGGTGGATAAAACGGGATATTGTTGCGTTAATAAAGATACAGCAAAATTGAAGTAACGTGTATTATAAATAAAAACAATAGTGTCAATGTGTCATACACATCACAACATAACGATAGAAACTCACAATTAAGAGTAAATTTAAGTAACACTCCACCGACTAGAGCTCAGCACTTCAGTTAGCTGGCGTATTGGCGTGTTGCTAATACAGTCGGACGTCTCTAAGTCCAACTCAAGTTTACTCAAAAAGGATTCGACTATTACGGAGTTTTCGAGTTAGGGAAACTGGCGTAATAGGCGCAGATTAATCAAGGACAATGTTGATATTGAGAAAAAGGGGGACAGCCATAGCGGCTAGAAGGCTTGACAGGTAAGAGGGCGGTGATGTTTCATATGAAAGGAGGCAACTTGCTTTGACATACCAACACAAGCCCGTGAGAGGAGCCACCTTCCCTTCCCTCCCCCACTTTACTCCCGAGACAGTGGGATGGGGATAGTAAGATTTTTATTTTTAAAAGAAAGACTGTAAAATCATATTGACATTTGATATGATAAGAAGCCCCGCAAGGCCACAAACATAATAAAACATATTATAATGGTTTAAATGAAATATATTTAAATATAATTAATTATTCACTTTTTTGTTATCGAGGATAAAAGTGAAATACAGTCGGACCTCGCTAAGTCGAACTTCCCTAAGTCGAAAACCTCCCTATATCGAATTAATTGTTAGGTCCCGGCCAAATTCCATAAGACTAATGTATTTTAGATCTCCTTAACTCCAAGATTTTGGCTTTCAAACTCTCTTAGTCGAATTTTCCAAGGCGTTTGGGTTATTATTCTGGAGTGACATTTCAGAACACGTGTTCCGTAGAGCCACGTAAATGGACGTAAAATCTTATCTTAGTGCATTCCACGAGGGATTAAGCGACCCTTGCAAGTACAAAAAATGACAAAGACAAGAAAAAGGAGTGGTAACTAATTCGCGTCCCTTTGCTGCATGCTGTGACTCTTTTTAAAAAGAAAAATCTTACTCCCCCATCCCACTGTGGAGGGAGTAAAGTGGGGGAGGGGAGGGAAGGTGTCTCCTCTCACGGGCTTGTGTCGGCATGTCAAAGCAAGTTGGCTTCCTTTCATATGAAACATAGACACCGCCTCTCTTTCCTGTCAAGCCTACTAGCCGGTATGGCTGTTCCCCCACCCTCTCAATATCTACATTGTCCTTGATTAATCGGCGCCTATTACGCCATTTTCCCTAACTCAAAAACTCCGTAAGTCGAATTTTTTTTTCCGGGTCCTTTTGAGTTCGACTTAGAGAGGTCCGACTGTATTTATTTAAATACAAATTTAAAAATTAGAGATTTAGTGGCGCCCTTTTAGCTGGCGCCCTTGGCAACTGCCCCGATGCCAACCCGTTGTTACGCCACTGATAGATGTGCAGTGGAGTGATAGATGTACGTTTTGGTAACTGCAGTGAAGTGAAGTGATAGATGTGCAGTGGAGTGATAGATGTGCAGTGGATGATAGATGTGCAGTGGAGTGATAGATGTGCAGTGGAGTGATAGATGTACGTTTTGGTAACTGTGCTGTGATTGCGGTATGTTGTTGTTTTTTTTGTTCATTGAAAGTAAATTATATATTTGCTGTTTGTTTTTATGACACCCTAATTTGGAACTCATCTGGTTTAATCTTTCTGGTTAATTTAAACGACAATTTGAAACGTGCAAAGTCTATTGCGGATCAACCGATGTTATTTTCATAGCCTATTCGGTGTTAAAAATGTTACCCGTCTTATTACTTTTACTTGTTTAATCGTATAGTAAATCTTGAGACTCAATGCTATAGATAGTATTGATGATAAGTGCTAAAGACAAACCGTGTTAATACAGCTTCTGGATTCATCTTCAGTGGCTCTGGTTGTTGTAGAGAAGCGAGTACATGGTCCAGGTTGTCCAAGAATTCACTCAGTACTTGGTACATCCTCCCGTAAAGACCGTTGTAGTAATGACACTCGTATCTGGTAAGTTCAGAATTTTAATTCACATTTCAGTTGTGCATTTTTTACAAATGTTTTGTGATAATTTTTACCTCATGTCATAATTTAAAACTGTGTGTCATAATTTACAACTTTGTGTCATAATTTACAACTAGAGGAAGCCGGGTATCCGGAATGCCGGATATCCGGATCGGATATCAAGATTTTTGCCACTATCCGGATTCGGAAAATACTTATGGCAGAACCGGATAGTATCCGGATATTAATGTAGTAAAGAATTTATGAATTTTAAATTAAATTAATATTATGGAGTTTATAAACAAATATATAAAAAGTATTAAAAAGTAGGGCGGCGGAAATTAACGATTCATTTCGCGATTAATCGTTCAAAAATTTTAACGATTAAATTATTTTTTAACGATTAATCGACCAATCACTTACAAATTATTGGAAGTCAAAAAGTGAAGGATAAAAATAGTGGCCGATAAATAATAAATTTCCTGACGATTACGCGAACATTTTTTAAACTATTGACTGACGGGAGTTTTCAAAATGTTGATAAAGTTTGCCTACCATGGTTCTAACACTTCGCCTACGTATCAAACCAAATGAAAAGCGTATTAAGCTACTGGCAGTAATGGAGTCTGACTCAGAGACAGAAAAAGAGACAGCTCTTCTGATGAATTACTGCGTTAAAAAATGGAGATGAAAGTTCCTGAATCCATTAACCCTCTACAATGGTGGAAACTTAATGAACACCGATATCCGATAATGTCATTCCTTGCCAAGACCGTTTTGTGCATACCCGTTACCTCAGTTATAGGTGAATGATTTTTCAGCTCGGCTGGTTATATTTTCAATAAGACCCGCTCATCACTTGAACCAAATAATGTCAACACACGTGTCTTTTTGCGTAGTTGGTTAAAAGATGACGTATAAAGGAGACATTCCAGTGTTATTTAGATTTTCAACAAGAACGTTTAATAAGTACTTCTTATGACATCATAAATTTTAATTTTTGCCTTTAGGGGTCGTCCATAAAGTAGGTCACGCTATTTTGCCCATTTTTAACTCCCCCCCCTCCCCCTTGTCACAAACTATCAAACATCTTGGACCCCCCCCCCTAAAGTACGTCACACTTTCGAACAAAAATGTTTTTATTAACAAAATAATTAAAATTTAATATAAAACACCGTGACGTCACACATGGACGGACCCCCCTCCCCCCTGTCACAAAGTGTCACACTTTATTACACCTCCTCCCCCCTCTGGAGCGTGACGTACTTTATGGACAGCGCCTTAATCGAAATTAACGATTAATTAATCGTTAATTTAATTTTTCAAAAGTTAACGATTAAATTTATATTAATCGATAACAGCCCTAATAATAAGTAAAAAAACAATAACCAGAAATCGGTACATTTAACAAGAATGGTAAGTGAGGAGCATTCAGCACAGCGGGGAAGATAATGATGATAAGCGTTCTCGCTTGTCACCGAACAAACTTGGGATGTTATTGTTCTTGAAAAGAATTTGGGTATGACAAACACTTATTTTTTCGAAACTTAAAAATTGTAGAAACAAACTACAAACTTAAAGGTAACAAGTACTGCTGAGTACTATGTTACAATCTACTAGTAACTACTAGTTAATAATTATTATATTTACTCGTGTCATTAAATTATGTTCATTGTTATAGCTGATATATTAATTTTATGTTTTAGAAATATTAATTTTAGGTTTGAAAAATATTAATTTTATGTAAAAAAATAATAATTTTAAGTTTAATTTGTAATTATTATTTTATAGTTTATACTATAAACAACTTTATAGTTAAACAGGAGCCTTCGTAAACTGGGACAGACTGAGTGTTGGCTTTCGTTTTTAGCTTATTTCTTTGTCATTGACTAGTACGCTTACAGTAGTCAATTATTCAATACTTTCAATTCAGTATTTACATTTAAACATCTTACTTATATGATATAAGTTATATCATTGTAATAATTTTATATTCTTTATTGTTTTTCTTTTCAGTTGAACTGCAATGACAGTTGCACTTGTGATTAGATTTGCGAACTTAAAAATAAAAATGGTCCGTGTCTCACGTGTGATATCTTATTCAGCCATATAATTTTAAAACTGTAGTCTATTGTGAATATTATAATTATACAAAATAAGTTAAGTAAAAAGTTAATTTATACATTCAATTATTAATATAGAACAAAATAAACAAATTAACAAGCGTTGATTATGAAATCATTCAAATCCATGCAAAATATAGTAAAACAATCAATTTCAATACGAGAAAAAAATATTAAGTTAAAAAGTTAAAAGTATAGAAATCGGTTTGTGTCTATGTAATAACAAACTAAGTTAACTAATATAATATTAAACGTGAATCGTCTGAATAAAAGAACAGTTTTTATTATGGCTCAAGATCACGACTTCTTGTACACCACACTACACACTCAGTACAACACTGTTCTCTTGGTACACACTACAAAATTCGTTGAACTTCGTTCAAGTTCGTTCATTCAATTCATTGTCAAATGTTCATCGTTGATGTTGACAGTGTCACAAACCGTCATTTTAGATAGCAGCTACTATCCATTTGTTGGATAATAAATATGTTCATATTTAAATAGTATTAAATACTAGATATAAAGTAGTAAAGTACACCCTCTTAGCTCTTACACTTAAATGTGGAGTTATCCGGAATCCGGATTCGGCAAATATTAGGGCCAAACTATCCGGAAGCGGCAAATATTAAAAACCCCTATCCGGCTGTTTCCTATTTACATCTTTGTGTCATGATTGATCACTTGGTGTCATGATTTGCTATAAACGAATACGTTCTTGAAGCCGAGGTTCGCGGTTTGCTCTATAGTGCAGTTGTTTTGCTTACCTGCGAGCGTCAAATGCTAACTTAGCACTCATCTCTGGGCATGTCAAGGTCACCGGATGCTCAGTTGCAGACTTGTGTGTGATCCTGAAAGACAGAAACTCACCAACTAAAGTAGGGTAGGTGAACTTGTTTGCCTGTTGCCCCAAAATATAAAATTTTATGCTGACGTTAACACCATAGGAGTGGATTTTAGCGGGTCGTATATGCCCTCAATGAGTCTGCATTACCCCCCCCCCGAAGACTCTCCTTTTTTTACCCCTAATGGGGTAACTTACCCCTGTTCGCCGACCCCTGAACTGTAGTGTCCAAGAGTAGCACGAGAGGCATGGGGTCAAGGGCAATGATAAACGAGACTGAATGCAGTTTTCACGTTACGCTTTTCTCTTATAGAATTTAAAGTTTGAAAGTGTAATAAAAAAAAATATTTATATGTCTCCACATTCCTAGCAAACATTGCTCACAATTCCTGACGTTTAAAGTTCATTCCATGTATAGTACATGTAATATCTAATTCATATCATTTATATTTCATGCCATAAATATTTCATAGCATTTAATTAATATTTCGTGTCATTTATAGTCCATTCAGTTACAGTTTAAATCAGGGGTTTCCGAACAATTCTGCCGGAGGGCCGTATTAACTGTCAAACAGCAGTTTGGGGCTGACTACAAACAGTTTGTGGTAAGCTACAGGTAAACAGTATCTTTTTTATATTAAAAGGTCTCCAGGGGCCGGATGAGAGGGTCTCGCGGACCGCATTTGGCCCGCGGGCCGTAGTTTGGAGACCCCTGGTTTAAATCAATACGTGTCTCAAATCTTTCATTCCACGTATCATGTACAGTTTAATTTTATTTTAGTTCATGTCATGTATAAAAATCGTTACTATTTGTTATGTTCCTTGTAACTGTCTCTCTACCGGTTCATTGTACAAAAATTTTAATTTAACTTATACACCATATCGCTAATAGTTCGTGTCCTTTAATTTCTTGCCAAGGTTTTCAGTATAGGTAGTCGCTCATGACTAATATAAGTTAGACATAGAGATACATAGAGATAATCTAAAAATTCATTAATTTAACAACAGTACATGCGATCGATGTGAAATTTATTTTGATACACCATTTTTATCGTCGCCATGAGTCTGCCTGCCAAATTTCAGCTCGATATGATACGGGGAAGTGACTAAAAAATCGATCCAAAGTTTTTGCGGCAAGCAAGCAATCAAGCAGACGCCACGAGTTAATATAAAGGATTTAAAAATTAATTTGTGTATAACTAGGGACGATTGAAATCGGTCCGAAAATAGCGGTTACCTCTCACCGTCAAATGAACCCACTCTGACTTTAGCTATGGGTTGAGATTTTTTTAAGCTATCATGCTTCCAATGCTCTTCAAGATTTTTTGAAAATAATTCCTAATATTATTGCCAGGCTCGACTGTTGCCTTAACAGAATACTTTGTAATCTCCTCCCCCCCAACCCCCCTCCCCCCTCCACCCACCCTCCCCCCCCCAACCCACCCTCCCCCCCCCAACCCACCCTCCCCCCCCCATACATGTGTTTTAATAGGTTGTACCCAGAACAAAGTTCATTTATCTTAAACGTATGTCATTGAAACCAGTTAAAAGAAATTGAAACCGCTCAGATACTTACAGAAGTTTAGAAGCGGTTTCCTCTTTTAAGGCCTCAAGCAATGGTGGGCGATTGATAGAAATGGACTGGAAACTCATACGCCCATCGAGCACTGAGGTTTTTTTCGGCAACTGCATTCCAGAGCCTTCCTCCAGAGTCGGTGAGTCGGCCATGGTCTGTCTGGAGAAGTCGTCACCTATGTTAGCCCTGCTCATCTTGGACTCATCATTAGACGAAACGTTGAAGTTCTCCTCCGGCGTGTCGTCACCTTGTAATGTTTTTGCGTTACTCATCTTCGAAGCCTCGTTAAACGATACGTTGAAGTCATCGGGCGCGGAACGAGTAGAGTCGTTTGTGCTTGTCTCCGAGACCTGGCTGCTGACTCTCTCGGGCTCTCTCACGGAGTAGATCGATTTCTTTTGCGCTTGCGACAAGCAACATTTTAACTGAACAGATAAAAGGACATACTTCAGTTGGGGTTTCTTATTGTGATCGTGTAAATGGCACGGGGCAGCATGTTTAATTAAGTGACAATTTAGTTTGGAGTATATTATACACAGTTAAAGTAATACAATAGAGAGACCGTTAAACTAGATTATTATTTAAGAAAAACAATGCAATTCACGTATATACCCAGATAAAATTCCAAAACTCTGCTCTATATCAGAGAGTTAAAATATAATACCACAAACGCGTTTGGTGCGTTATACTTTTTTATGTTTCTGAATTAAGAATTGTAAATACTGTTGTAATAAATCTGCAGAGTAAATGGGGTGTAACAATTAAATATTGATATAGATCAATGAAACATTGTGCGCTGACTTAGTGACAGGTGTGCAGTAGCACAGTTGCGATTCTAATAGAATGCGTTTATTGAGATCATATTTGGTCATGTTGTCTTAGCATTCCCCTGCTCAGTTGAATGTTGCAAAGCATTTCATGTTTGACCGTCATAATTTTGCTGCGCTGTTTTTGATGCTTGTAATTTTGAAAATGTTACATTAAAACGTGCCGTTTAAGTGCCCGTTTTTATTCTGCCTGCTGTATTAAAAACCAAAAAATTAATTTTAGAAAGAAAAGAAGATAAGATTCCATGAATAATTAAGATTCATGTATGTCAACTTTTATACGAAAAAAAAAGAATGGAAAAACAGTATTTTTTCCTGTGTTTTAACTAATAAACTGTAATATAATTTCCATTCGGTAAGCCTCCTAACCGTAACGTTAACTACACCTACCTCTGAGGTCAACTATACCTAAATGTGACGTCAACTACACCTACCAGTGACGTCAACTACACCTAACTGTGACGTCTACTAGACCTACTGTGACGTCAACTACACCCAAATTTGATGTCAACTACAGCTACCTAAGACGTCAATAACACCTACCTGTGACGTCAACTGCAACTACCAGTGACGTCAACTACACCTACCAGTGACGTAAACTTACACCTACCTGTGACGTCAACTACACCTACCTGTGACGTCAACTACACCTACCTGTGACGTCGTCATACAACTAAGACGTCAACTACACCTACCAGTGACGTCAACTACACCTACCAGCGACGTCAACTACACCTACCTGTGACGTCAACTTCACTTAACTGTTACCTCAACTACTCTACTGTGACGTCAACTACTCCTACACGTGACCTCATCTACACCTACCCGGGACGTCAATTACACCTACCCGTGACGTCAACTACGAACACCCGTGACATCAACTAAGTGACGCCTTCTCTTCCTCCATCCCTCCCCCTAAGCACCCGCCACCCAGTGAAACACAGGTTTAATAAATAAACCCTTTATCAGTACTGGAGAAAATACTCGTTTTTCCATCACTGTAAATATGACATTGCTGAAAATGTTATATATATTACAAATGCTAATGATTCTCTACCTTCAAGCTGACAGCGTATTCATTGAATTTGTCCACAGCTTCTGCTAACAACGCCCGTCCGTAGAACAGCTTCAAGTCAGGTTGGGCGAGCTCAGGTCTGGCGTGTGTGGAGAGAAAAAATGTGTTTAACCATATACAGTGATACCTCGAGATACGAGTTTTATTAGTTCCGTAACCTTGCTCGTATGTCAAATTGCTCGTATCTCAAAGCAATTTTCCCCATTGAAATCAATTGGAATGCCATTAATCCGTTCGAGCCCAAAAATTTGCTACCCCTAATTGTTTTTGTTACTTGTTTTTGAATCAGAAACATGTATTTATAAAAGACAAATGTGGTATAAAAACATAATAAAAGAGAATGTAAAGCAAAAAACACAAAAAAACAAATGGTTTTATAAAGTGTACACACATATTTGTATTTTGGTCACTTAAATGTAAATTACACACAACTTAAATGCTACTTTATGCTTAATTTTAGTCATTGTTTTTCTCTTCACTGTCTTTGCCTTTTTCGCCGGATTTTTAAAAAAAATAATAAGTAAATTAAAAAACCGTCCAAGGAGGTTTGTTTCTTCCTCCCTTTCAGGATGCTGCGGAAATGACTGAGGCAAGTGTCATTAAATAGCTCCGATGCACGGTCAGTTGCAACTTTTCGGAGTGTTTCTTTTCCACGAACTGTGAAACTCTCTCCCTAATTCCCAAGATCTCTTTTATCTCACTTGTAGAGATAACCTCCTCCATCTCTGGCTCTTCCTCAAAACCAATTTCTTGCATTCACGCTGCTGTGAATGTAACTCTTGTAATAATCGGTCGTCAGTTCCTGAGTGTTCGTATCTCAAATTTCGCTCGTATTTCACGCTCGTAAGCAAAATTTCGCTTGCTCGACAGCTCGTATCTCAAATTACTCGTATGTCAGGGCACTCGTATCTCAAGGTACCACTGTAATCAGAATAAACCACCACTTTCAACAGTGACTGACTGACTCTGTAATACTTTATAGATAAATTCCGCGACCACTTTTAAAGGCTCTTCGTTTGTTTTGTTTTTGTGGATGGTTCGCCCCCCTACCCTAGCCTCGGTTATGTCGCGTTATCGCTTATGAGTTGTAAGGTAATTGAACTGAATCCAGTAGATGAACTTATTACATAGACAATTAACCAGAAATATTGTTTATCAAGAGTTTGTTCTTAAATTTTGTTCTCATTGTCTTTAATCGCTTCGTTTACGTACCTGAAATAATTTTTATTTGCACTAGTTTTGTAAAGAAAAAAGTATAAATTAATACATATTTAGTGTATATAAAATCAAAGCAATAGTAAAATTATTATTTTCAAGAGAGAAATGCTGTTGCTTTACAGGTTTTAGACTATATAATATATATAAATAGGTAAACTTCAAAAAATGTAGAAACTTTCAAAGTTTGTTAAATTATCTTTAAGGTGGTCCAGAAAGTGATCGTCCTGCTTCAATTAGTGTTCGTTATATAAAATGTATATTCAATCAATGATATCTGACTTACCTGAAATACAACTTCTCCAGATTTTCATTCAAGACGTAGAAATAAGCCTCCTGCTCCTCCATGTTGTCCTCCATTGAGATGATCAAATCCCGCAATTTATCCACGGAGAAATCAGGATTTACGACGTTAATCGGAGCCGTCGGAAATTTGCTGAGATTCCCCGAGGGGATTTTTTCGCTAGTTGCTTCTCCGGGTAGCTCCGCATCCTCCTCTGTGTAGACCAATCTTTTCCGTGGTGGCCCTTGGTTCCTGCGCATGAAGTCAATGTTTAGGGCTCTGCGTATCCAAGTTTTAAACGTGTTGACGCTCGGCTTGACGCTGACTGCGGGCCTCGGCTGGGCCGACGACAGGGTCTCTTCAGAAATTTCGCTGACGTCGTCGTCATCGACTTCCTCCATGGACGACCCCGGATCTTTCTCCACTGTCTCTACGGCCACTGCTTCATGAGACACTGACATAGACCGATAGGTGCTAAGACCCCCGGATGAGAATGCTCCCATGACTGATTTCCTCCGTTTTTCCTTCTTGGCCTCTGCCATCTCCATCAGTTTACCGAGGCGATAGACTTGCGCGGTAATGTAGTTCAGTTCCGGGTTTCGGTACAGGAACAGGTCTGGCCCGAGCAAAGCTGGCAACACTCGCTTTTCGCGGGGAACAACTTCGTCGGTTGGGAGAAATTTAAGTAGCTCATCCAGGCCCTGTCTCACGATGGTGAGAGTTTCCCTTCGTTTAATGACCGCATCGACCGCGTTCCTTTCCTCTTTGAATGAATCTGACGCTATAGTAATTCCCCAAAGACGAACGATGGTATACACTCCATTCTCTAAAGTGGGCCTCGTCACCAGCTGCCAATCCTCCGAGTAGTAGCCAAGTTGAAGGCTCCTGTAAGCGAAGGAAATTCGGAAAGACTCACTAGGCAAAATTGATCTGGCTTCAGAATCGAAGACAAAACGAGTCGTGGTGTATTTGTTCAGGCTAAGCTTATCCTGGTGCACCTTCTTGACCCAGCTGATCCGAATGACCGTCGGCCCCGTGTTGGTCATGGTCAGTGACGAAATGGCGTTCCTTCCAAGCTCGGTGGTGCAGCCAAGCTCAATGACCCGCGCCTTGGCCGGTCTGACTGGATCCTTTGACCACGACAGCGTGGTGTCCCCGATCAGGAGGCTCGGGAACAAAGCGTTGCTGTTGTTTTGATGAGATGGACACGTCCCGCTTCTTGTCTGGGAGATGTCTTTCAAATTTATGTGTTCATTGTTTGCCAACGTCCCTCTTTTCGAAGTCTCCTCTTGACATTGGCTGAGAGTGATTTTGGGCTCGCGACCACCGGAAACCAAGCCAAGTGTCGCCATCACGGGCACGAATTCTGACTCCATTCTGAAGATCTGGTCCGTCTGTGAGGGCGACGTTTCAACGTTGCTCGAAGCCAAGCCAAGCTTCGCCCTTATAACATCCGTTACCTGAGGGCAGCCAAACCAGTCAGTCACAACGATGTATCCCCTCTCTCGCTTGGGAACCACTGGGCGAATTTCACTTTTGAAACGGTATTTCGAATCACCTGCGCTGAAGAATTCCATGAGTGTGAGTTCTTTTGGAGTGATAGCCCTCTCAATTTTAATCAAGTCCCGTTCATACCCGTCGCGAGCGATTTTCGGAAGCAGCTGTTTCTTTCTGATCAGTAAATTTCCCCGAGTTTTCCCTGTTGCTGACATTAAAAAGTTCTCAATCTTCAGCTGATTGTCTTTCATCTGTAAGATAATTTTAAATTTTATTATAATAATAACAAAATGTGTTTGTTTTAAGGAAAACGCTTGTAAACAGACGACGCCATTAAAAATAAATCATTTAGAAAGGATACCTTAAGTCTGAATGCCTTTAAATCTGTTTTTTTTTCATAATGTTGTTTTTTTAAAATTTAAAATCAATCAACTCCGATGGCGTTCGGTATTTAAAAAGAACAAGTATAAACTTTAAACTTATTAGGAGGTAGGCTAAAATAATAACATTTAGTTTCACTAAGAAAGCTTGAACAACCACCGAACTTCAAAGAGTATTTTAACACCACTATTTCGCAAACGTTGCCTTATAGCAATGACGACAGAGAGCAAAAAGTTAATTCTAATAGGATGTGTGGCCAGATGGCAGGCGTACTTGATCAAAACGGGCCAGACTTCTTTCCTCCCGGCCCATGCTTGCGTCGACACTGTTCAAGTAGCACTGGTCCAACAGCCGTTTCCTGACCAGCACCTCTGTCGGTTGGTGTACAGCGGTGACGATGGGCGCCTCGTACCATGGAGTCATCATCTTGGGGCACACCATATCCAGCGGGAGTATTGGCGGCTCTGCAGAACATGGACACGGTACAAATAGGATAAAGAAACGTTCAAGCGGCTAATATGTCCCCTACTGATATGTGCACCTTGTCAACATCGGATGGTGGTAAAACTAATAATTTACATTCTGTGGTGGAGGAAGTTCAAGTTGATTGATTTAAGAAAGTTATCTTCAAAAGGTTTGAGAAATATGTAAATGGCCTATGCGCCTCTGAAAAGACTGAACAGGTGATAAATTTCAACCGATGGTTTTGAATTCCACACACGATTGTGTCATCACTAAAAGTGGTTTATCAAAGTTACGGAAAACTTAAATTTTTCCCCACTCCAACCAAACCCCGAATCCGTCAACAGGATTAATGCTCTATCATTTTTAAATCCCTTATTAAATCCCTTATATTAACTTCACCGCCGTCTCTGTCTCTCTCTCTGTCTGTCGTTAGTCGTCGGGCGGGCGGAAAAACAAAAGTAAAAAATGACCCACTTCCCGAGATGCCATTGAGCTAAAATTTGGCACATAGACTCGTGTCACCTAAAAATGCATCGTGTCTAAATTTCAGATCGATCGAATGTACCGTAATTAAATTAATGCATTTTAGTTTATCTCTATATAACGTATGTAATTCAAATTCAAGGTTTGTTATTGTTTTTCTTTCACGTGCCAGTTCACGCGTAGACGCCACCCATCGATGTACCGGCGTGCTTTTGTTTACATTTTACGTGTCACACTGAGCTCGGTCCAGCGATCGTTGACCAGACCTTTCCCCTCTCCCCACCAGCCCCCTCCCGGTTATACAGCAAAGTGGAGTTAAGGAAGATTCTGTTTGTAAATGTTTGCCGCGTTTGAACATGATCAATACTTTTAATTATGTCTCATATATAAGGGATTTATAGTCAAAAACTTTGTTTTTACGGGTTTGTTTAATTAAATTTCTTATATTAACTTCGAAATCTTGATCCTCTCTGTCTGTCTTCATCTCGTTCGCGTTCGGAAAACAAAAGTAAAAAATGACACACTTTCCGTGATGCCATCGAGCTGAAAATTCGCATATAGCCTCGTTTCATCTAACAATGCATCGTATCGAAATTTCAGATCGATCGAATGTACTGTAATAAAATTAATGCATTTTTAGTTTATCACAATACAACGTATGTAATTCAATTTCACAGTTTGTTATTGTTTTTCTTTCACGTGCCAGTTCAGTAAACGCGTTGACGCCACCGATCGATGTACCGGCGTGCTTTTGTTTACATGTTACGTGTCACGCTGAGCTCAGTCCAGCGATCTGTGACCAGACTTTTTCCCTCTCCCTCGCCCCCCTCCCCCCCCCGGATTATACAGCAAAGGGGAGTTAAGGCAGATTAAGTCTGTAAATGTTTGCCGCGTTTGAACATGATCACATCTCGTGTTTAACACCAGGAGGAGTTCACTCAGTTTCAGGCTGTAAATGTTTTTCGCGTTGGAACATAATCAATACTTTAGGTTCTGTCTCATATATAAGGAATTTATAGTCAAAAACTTTCTTTTTACGGGGTTGTTTAATTAAATCCCTTATATTAACTTTAATAAATCCCTTATATTAACTTCACCGCCGTCTCTGTCGTTCGTCGTCGGGCGGAAAAACAAAAGTGAACTAACAGTATTGATTATTTTCAAACATTTACAGACTGAATCTGTCTTAACTCAAGTTTGCTTCATAACCCTAGGGGAGGAGGGGTGGGTGTGAGGGGGAGAGGGGAAAAGTCTGGTCACCGATTCGCTTGACCGAGCTCAGAGTGACACGTAAAATGTAAACAAAAGCGCCCCGTCGCTTCGTTGGGTCGCCTCAATGCGTCAGCTCAAACTTTCACGTGGCAAAAAAAACAATAACAAACCGTGAATTTCAATTACATACCTCATATAAGGATAAACTAAAAATGCATTAATTTAATTACGGTACGTTCGATCGATCTGAAATTTTGATACGATGCATTGTTAGGTAAGACGGGTCCGTGTGCCAAATTTCAGTTCGATCGGATCATGGGAAGTGGGTCATTTTTTACTTCTGTTTTTCCGCCCGCCCAAGACAGAGAGAGGGAGAGAGACGCCGGTGAAGTTAATATAAGGGATTTAAAAAACAAACCCGTAAAAACAAAGTTTTTGACTATAAATCCCTTATATATGAGACATAACTAAAAGTATTGATTATTTTCAAACATTTACAGACTGACACCGAGTGATGTCTCTTGTCTTTAATAAATGGGGGTGGGATGTGAGGGGGTGTCGGCATGACGGTCGGCGTCAACACGACGGTCGGCGTCAACTCAAACTCACGTGGAAGTGGGAGAAAAAAACAATAACAAACAGTGAAATCTAATTACATACCTCATATAAGGATAAACTAAAAATGCATTAATTTAATTACGGTACTATCGATCGATCTGAAATTTTGATACGATGCATTGTTAGGTGAGTCGGGTCCGTGTGCCAAATTTCAGCTCGATCCGATCACGGGAAGTGGGTCATTTTCGACTTTTGTTTTTCCGCCCGCCCGCCGAGCCCAAGACAGAGACGGCCGCGAAGTTAATATAAGGGATTTAATAAAACAAACCCGTAAAAACAAAGTTTTTTACTATAAATCCCTTATATATGAGACATAACTAACAAAATGACACTTCCCGTGATGGTATCGAGCTGAAATTTGGCACATAGACTCGTGTCACCTAACAATGCATCGTATTCAAATTTCAGATCGATCGACCGTACCGTAATTAAATTAATGCATTTTTTAGTTTATCTCTATACAACATATGAAATTCAATTTCACAGTTTGTAATTTTTTTTACTAGTCTTATATTAGCTTGCTTTGTAAGTTTAATCGGAACCGTCCGTCCAACTATTTGTTTATAATTTTTTCACGTGCTCAGTTCACGCGTTGACGCCGACCGTCACTGTTCACACCCCCTACCGTCCCTGCGCCCAGGGGAGATAAAAACCAGGGGAGATAATTCTGTTTCAGTCTGTAAATGTCGCGTTTGAACATAATCACTACTTTTAGTTATGTGTCATATATAAGGGATTTATAGTCAAAAGGTAAGCTGGCTTTGTACTTACTGTAAAATGCGTAGACTAAAAAGTAGAAAATTAGTGCATTTTTAATATAAGACTAGTTTTTAAAAAGTGTTTTTAAGGTTAATTATTTCTTTCACGTGCAAGTTGAGTTGACGCCACCCGTCGATGTTCACACCCCCTCCTCCCTTCCCTTGGTTTTAAAGCCAGGGGAGATAATTCGGTTTCAGTCTGTAAATGTTTGTCGCGTTTGAACATAATGAATACTTTTAGTTATCTCTCATATATAAAGGATTTATAGTAAAAAACTTTGTTTTTACGGGGGTTGTTTTATCATATCCCTTGCCCATCTGTTTCTAGGTGTTCTTCCCCCAGTCTGCCTACCATTGTCTGGTTTTCACCCAGTTTTCCTACTATTGCCAGATTTTCACCCAGTTTTCTTACTGTTACCAGGTTTCCCCCCAGTCAGCCTGCTGTTACCTGGTGCCTTCTTCTTCTGTTGCCTGGCGTAGTCATCAGCAAAACTGACGATGTTGTCACTGTATCGTCCTTTACGGCGCTGAACCTTTTCCTCGGTGAAGTGCGCACCACGAGACGTGCGCTTCTTCAGTACAGGGATGCGGTGATACCTCCTCACAACTGGTGCAGCTGGTGCAGATGGGTGTGTGATTGGGGTGTATCTGGAGAAGTCAAACAAAGTACGATTGTGAGAGACGTGTTGTTGTGTTTACATTGTATGAGCATGCAAGGAAGTGACCTAGTATGAAAAGGCTGAATCTGATTAAAATCGTGGGCTTAATAAGCAACATTTATCAGAGGTCCAAAACAGAAGAGGAAACATTACAACGAATCAGACCAAATCAACAGACATACACACTCTCAGCGTGTAAGTGTAAGCAATGCAACGTTTCAGAAAGAACATAAAGGCTTTTACATGACCTGCAAGTTCTTTTACATGGTGTCAGAAGTCGAGGACCTCAAGACTATTTGAAGTACTGACAGAAAGTTCTATTACATGGTGTCAGCAGTATAGGACCTCAAGACTATTTGAATTATTGACGCCATACCTATTACATGGACCGACTCCACCCGCCACAACAAATGGAGCTAAACGGAAACATTGCTTCCAACTGGAAGAGATTTAAGCAGTCTTTCCAGATATACAAGATGCAGAGCATGACACTGCTGCATGTAATAGGCCAGGAAGCGGTAGAAGTGCACAATACATTCCAATGGACTGGACAGAAATGTTACGATTGTGACACAGATTTTCATTCAGTGAAGTGCTTGTTACGAAAATTTGAGAATTATTGTTTGCCAAGAAAGAATGTGACAGTCGAGAGACACGTGTTTTTCTCCAGAAAGCAAGGTGAGGGAGAAGGTTTCGATAATTTTAACGTGGACTATAGTCAAGAAACATTCTACTTAGGAAGTGTGTCCACGCAACAAGCAACGAGTGATAAATGGAGGGAAGTCGTCACGCTTAAACAGAGGCCAGTAGTGTTCACACTGGACACGGGCGCACAAGTAGACATTCTGCCACACAGATTGTTTAGTCAACTTAGAATGGGAAGAATGCAGAAATCAACAGCAAGGCTCACTACATACAGTGTGGAAACATTGCCTGTTGTAGGCAAAACATCAATCAAATGCTCTGTGAAAGACAAGACAGAGGTGCTGGAATTTCAAATAGTCAAGACGCACTCAAAGCCTATCCTTGGTCTGCAAGATTGTCAAAAGCTGAATCTGAATAAGCAACATTTATCAGAGGTCCAAACTGAAGAGGAAACACTACAAACGAATCAGACAAAATCAACAGACATACACACTCTCAGAGTGTAAGCAAAGCACCGATGCAGAAAAAACCTAAAGGCTCGTGGTAGCCAGCAGTCGTCGTGTCGGCAGCAACGACGCCAAGGTCATACATCGTTAAGACTAACGATGCTATGACATACCGACGAAACAACAACATGCTGAGACAGGCATTTCGTGGAAGGAGAGGTGTGACAAGTATTTTTGAGTATGACACACCAGAGATAGAGCATGAAGAACACACTCCCAGCGTTTGTAGAAATGGGT
Source organism: Ampullaceana balthica (assembly GCA_944989445.1). Classification (NCBI taxonomy): domain Eukaryota; kingdom Metazoa; phylum Mollusca; class Gastropoda; family Lymnaeidae; genus Ampullaceana; species Ampullaceana balthica. The sequence goes on along the minus strand of CALYLW010000069.1, from coordinate 136,565 downwards.
CATCAGCAACTCAGCCAGCGAAGTCAGCAACAACAAGATACGGGACACAGGTGAAGCCACCAAAGAGATACCCAGACAAAGAGACATAAAGGTGTGCTGTGCTTTGAAAGACATTTGGAGATTCAGTGTTAAAATTCATTTACTGAATTGTTCGATGTTTTTAATTGTAGTATTGTCTTATTGATAATCTCTGTCATTCATTTGTTGTTGTTTTTTTTTGTTAGAAGGGAGATGTGAGAGACGTGTTGTTGTGTTTACATTGTAGGATCATGCAAGGACATGACCTAGTATGAAACACGAGGTTTGTGATGTGAACTGTAAACGTGCGTGGTCATGGGCTTGGAGGAGAGCTGACTATAAATGTACGGTTCAAGAGGTAACCGAGGTTGATTGCCTACGAGCTGCTTAGGTGGTTGATTGTACAGTTGATCCCCGTAGATTGTATAATGTGATTAAAGGCAGTTGTTAACCAGAACACAGAGTGTGTTAAAGTCTTGTTACTTGACCTATAAGTTCTATTACAACGATCAAATGAGGTGCGAAGAGTTGGTGGGTCACATTGGGTGGGTCATAATGGGTACGTGGGTTATATTTGGTGGGACATATTGTATTGTTAGTTCGGGTAGGTCATAATAGATGGGTTATTTAGGGTGGGGCATTTTGGATTGTAAACATTAAATAATAAATGATTAGGGGTCAATCGGATGGGTCAATGAATGGTCAATTTTGTGTGAGCGACAGTGAGTAGTTCATATTATATGGATCATGTTAGGTGGGTCGCATTAGGCGGGACTAAAGAGTTGTCACAATATCTATGAGTAGCATACAAATTCATTTATTTTTACTTTTTTGTACTTTGATTTTTTTTTATTACACAAGAATCTATCTCCCCTTTCTTTACATTTTAGTCGAGTCTCTTGAACTAGTTAGGTTGATTGTCGGTACTGTATTTAATGTATTTCCAAACATATCGCCTGTCAAATACATGAACCAACAAGATTAACACGAAGTGTCACTCGTACCGCAGGTGCGCCAACGGGTCAACTGTCGTAGGTGAGACCGGTACAGGTGATTCTAACACGTCGCTGACCTCCACCTTGAGAGGTTTTCCGCTTTGTTGACCATATTTTGGGCCCATGGCCAGGATTCTGTGGGGCCAAGTCAAGTTTATAAGGACATCCGTTCATTTGAGATTTGAGTAGGAATACCCGCTGACATTCTTTTCTGATGGTGCGAAAACAGAAAGGATCTCATTGTTTTCTTTTTCATACCTCCCTGACCTCGTCAGTTACTCTGTATTAGGTAATATTCTTACTAGGGGAAGGGACGGGTTGTCCTCCGGTTACGCCAAATAAACGCCGTGCTTAGTTACTTATAAGCAGCTATTAGCTCATAGCTAGAGTATTGAAAGAATAGTCCTTTAAAGAAGATAACTATGACACGATGTTCTCCTCAAACGAAGTCTTATTTAAAACTTCTGTCCAACTTGACCCTTGTCTGATTTCCTGTATTAGGGGATATTCTAGTTAAATTATTTTTACTCACTCCCCCTTCAACGCCCCCTCCCATTTTATAGAATCAATCCAAAAAAAGATGATTCTAAGCGAAATTTACAATGTCACAACAGCGGTCCACGGGGGCTGAGCTCATAATGACCATTGTACCGACCCTAAGCTAACACAGCCACAGTTTCCTCATAATGTATAAGCTTGGGTGGTCTATCAAAATTTTTAGAAACCTTGGGCAAGCGAAATTCGTCAGCAAAGACTTGATGCAGATTCATTGTTCTCGCACCGTCAGAAATAAACAAATCGAAATTCTGCTTGTCCTCATTGTGTACACGTTCTCGGTATAAGACGTACTCGCGGTATCAAAGATCATCTATACTGATATGTGAGCAATGATCTGTTCTCTTATCTATACAGACGCTCTTTCTCTGCAGAAGATAATTGCGTCCACAGACCATGACGGATGATCTGTTGGCAAGTGATGCAGCGTTCACAGGCCACGGCTATGAGAGTTCCACGCATTACCCAGCCGCCTAACTAGTGTTAGGCACCCATTCGGAGCTGGGTGACTCAGGGACGCCCTAGGCCCCAGGAAAAAATCCTTGCCTTCACATGGATTCGAACCCGTGACCATCTGTACGCCAGTCGAGCGCGCTGCAACTCGACTACCGCGTCACAAAAACAACTATATTTAAGGTTTGACACTTTGATTGGGAAGTTCACTAAACGTATCCCCCTTCATTATAGAACCAATTACGTATAATTCTATTCGAAATTTTACTGTGCTAGCTAATACGTGTTTATGGTGATAGCATATTATAGAAAGTTGTAGTTACTACAACAATTTTTAAAAAGTAATTGTGTTGTGTTTTTGTTACACTAGACGTTGTCTCACGCTTCCAACGGTGACACTGTAACATTCACATATAATCATATGGCCTGTCTGGGCTGCATAGACCAAAGTCTTCATGAAGTATTTTGAAATTTTACACAATCTTGAAAATTTGCCGAACGGCGCGAGTAAGATAGATGCGTGGCAACTTAAAGAAATAACTGGCATAACCTGATATTAAATTACGCATCCAGCTGTCATTAATGCTTCGGTAGCAGTAAAACACTTGAAGTGAAAGTTGCACAAAGTAAACACAATATAAATGTAAATAAAGAAGTATTTATTGGACGTGAATTCAACGAGATCATATACGAGGTGACGTTTTTTTCTCGGCAATCTCTTGATTAAATAACGTCCTGGCAGTGAGTTCCTGTGAAGGCGGCTGGACACACACAATGGGGCGCATCTGCGGGGGCAAAGCAGTGTCCACCATTTTGACAATGATAATTGACACATGGGTCAAGAATAAACTCTGTGGAAAATATTATTAAATAACGAATCATGTTTCTTTTGAGTTCTCAGGCAAATATTACAGTGAATAATAGCATACGATATTTAAATTAGAAATAAGGTTGTTTTTTTAACCTTTTTTCTATTATCATGGAATATCAATATATATAGCCAAATTTTGTGGAAATCATTACGCTTGTTTATTGGATCACATTCATAGCTGTCTAACCTTGAGATATAGAGTTTTTGTTGTTTTTTTTAAACATAATTTTAAAGCTAGCACTAAAAGTACTTGGGTCACTTTTCTTTAAAGATCAACATAATCTTAATTATGACGTTTCTTATTCAGTTGAGCCCAGCGTTTTGCATAATATTAAACTTATAAACACATTATAACTCTTGATTTTGTAAATAAATTAACAAGAGAATAAATTTTCGATAGTAAGTTTTTATTATTTGTGTTTAGGAATGTGTAATATACAAATGTTGAATGTAAATGTGATGTCTCTTTATCATTTTGTAAAAAAAAATCGTGATTTAAAAAAGTCAATATTTTATCAAAACATTTTCTTTTTGTTGAAAATGTGTGTAAAACTAATATTCCTATCTGTATTCGATACTCTAAGCATCAAAGAGCAAATTTTCTAAAGAATTCCTGAGATATTAAAAAATGTCTATAATCTATATATTCTATTAATACCGGCTTTAGAGATCGTACTTTACTTACCAACAAATTGTGCCTTTATCTGACAGTGAGTACCAGTGAAACCACTTGTACACATACAGTAAGGGGCGTCGGCTGGTGCAGCGCAGCTGCCACCATTTTGACAATTGAAATTTGCGCATGGATCCCAGATAACAGCTGCAAAATAAAATGTTTATTACTAATGGGAAATAGCTGCAAATTACAATTTTTAATTACTAATAGGAAACGATTCATATTTTAACAACCCTCTAAGCTGCGTTTGTTTTAATCGATTTGGGAGATGTTTTCTATTTTAATATAGGAAAACTTAATGTATAATATCCTTCTGAAAAAAATCTTCATCGAATAACACCTATAGGAGTCAATAAACAAAAATTAACGACTTCTTAATCATGTTTTCTGGCTTGTACCATAAGAAAAAGATAACGAAATCTTACAAAAGACTTTGCTAAATTATAAACATGGAAAACATATTGAAGTACATCTATGTGTTTCCACCCAGAAAAATGTCAACTGTTAAGAGTATCACAGAAAAGGAACAAATAAATTTAAACCAATTCACTCATAGGAAACAGGTAATCCAAACTAAAGATGTAAAGTACTTATAAGTAAAAAAAAATTCATTGAAATGGATTCCACATATTAATGAAACAATTTTATAAATCAACAAAATTTAGGCTTTTTGAAAAGAACCTTTTGCAAATGTAATATGAACATAAAACTAGAAATGCTACCTTACATTGGTCAGACCTATACTAGAATCTGCATCTTATGAATGGGACCCAACCACCAAAGAAAACAGAAAATTAAGTCCCAAAAAGCCACAAGATTTATTACTGGTGAATATACACCACTGACAAGAGTTAATCAAATACTTACCAAGAAACACTAGATAATAGAAGAGCAAAGAAGTAACAACAGACAATGATGTCTAATTTGGAAATACAACGCTACAACAATCTAATACAACAGACAACAGGGCTAAACACGCTTTTCTTGTTCCATTCGCAAGAATAAACACACACAAATCCTTTTTCTACTCGTCTGGCATTCGGGCGTGGAATGGGCGGAATGAACGTGCCAAGATAACCCACAAACTATTAAAATTCAAACCTCCAATAAAATGCAAGACTATACATTAATCACGGATTAGCGTAGGACTTAATAATATTCTGTACAGAAATAGCGTCTGTAATGTACAGGATAAGAATATAATCCGTTTAAAAAAAAATAAAATCAAATGCATATGTTCTTTACATTTTGAGCTGACTTAATGATATTTAAAATCCATTTTTAATGACTTTCGTTGTTGACTTCCATTATTGAAGATTGCTTATTTTACTCACCGCACGACACAGTGGTCAAGATAAATACCAACAAAGAGGCGGAGTGGATGAGATGAGCCATTGTTTAAGCTGGACCACAAACAACTCTATACAGCAAAAATTGATGAATTAAGTGAGGTATAAAACACTTGGTAACACGGCGATGATCTGTAATGTTGAAGTAAATATGCCAAAGTACTTTTGTCTGTGAGAACCAGACATCTGAGGCGAGTGTCTCATGTTTGCTTGTCACAGAAGCTCCTATTCTTAGTCCACATTGGCGAGATATTATTTTAGGTGTACTCACGAAGAAAACCTAATTAAGCTTTTTGCAATGGGCGTATACATAGATCCAAGTTGAATAGAAAAGATAAAGGATTACTTTTTAAATACTTTGGGGCCGTCCATAAATGACGTCATGCACCTAGGGGGAGGGGGTCACACTTTTGTGACCATGCGTGACGAGGGGGAGGGGGGGGTTGAAGAAATGTGACGTCACATCAAAACGGTAACTTTAAATAAAACTTCCACTGAAATATTTGGTCGCTTACAATTTATTTAATGACCTTTTTTTTTAAATATTTTTTTTTAAATCAGTGCTTCTCAATGTGCCGGTCGGTATGCCATCAGAAGCTGGTTGGCGTAAGCTATCAAGACACGAAAATTAAATCTAATTATAATCCTTAAGTTTGAGAACCAGAAGATAACGTATGAAATTGTTACCCTGCTTTGTTTGATGTTGACATCAAAGCATTTGTGATGTAACCGCAGCTCCGTTTGTTTCTCTCACGGCAGGAGTCGGCGAACTTTTTTGCCCGTTAGCCCCAAAATATACAAGTTTATGTGTGCGTTACCCCCCCCCCAACCCCCAGACTCTAGGTCCTGCTCACATGACTCGGAGATTTGGGAGAGCGTCGTTAACCCCCCCCTCCCTCCGAAAATGCTACTGGTGAGTTTTACAAGCATGACAATTGTATAAAAATGATCTGAATAGGATTATGTGTAGATATTTTAAGCCAAAACAACACGGAATATCCTTTTTCTTTAAAAGGGGGGGGGGAATCTATTTGATAGAATTATAAACGTTTTAAGTTTGATATAATTGTTCGATTGGTTTTTGGACAAACGCCACTTGCCATTCTAGATATAATGATAAATGAGCCCGTTTAAAATTAGTCAAGTATTCACTAACTTTATTGAATGCATCAAATTCTTGACATCGCAATTCGAGAGGAGCACAAAACAACTTTTCTTCTTAGCTCAGTTTTTAAGGCATTATTTTAAATATCACAGAAAGGATACTTGATATATTCAAGTCATGTGGATTAAGATTATTGTTACTCGTGTAAATATAAATGAAAGTAAGGGTGGATTTAGGTGTCGTCGTATAGTACGTAGGTAAGAAATCTACATAGTTGTCAATTATTTAAAAAATGCATTTTCTGGAAGGAACCGGTTCAATAATGGGCATATGTTCCAAGCGTAAATGTACACATGAAGTATATTAATAAATCTATTGGATTGTAGAGGATGTTATATGTCCCAAATGAGTCTGAATTACCCACCAGGAATTCCCTTTTGACCCCAGATGAGGTTATTTACCCTTGTTCGCCGACCTCTTTTTTACAGAATACCCGACAGTCAATTGAGGGAATTTTTTAAAATACATTTTTTAAATATTATTTTTAAATAATTTTTTTTCTAAACAAAGACGCTAACTGTGATGATTAATAGTCAATGTTTAGTTTATATGCATTAAAATACAATATAACGCAAGGATGATAACACTATTCGTTTTCTGAAGGCCGGTTAAACGTTTTTACAAATTGCTTCACGCGGGTTCCGATATTACAATGTAGACCTTCACTAAATAAATAATAAATACTTAAATGACAAAAACGTGATTTGAAACATACGGTTTTTTTTGTTTGTTTGTTGTTGTTGTTGTTTGTTTTTTTTTGGGGGGGTCAAAGCTTTGTGACGTATTTTTAGAGGGGTGGTCTAACTTTTATGACGACGCGTGACGAGGGGGGAGGGAGTAAAAAATCGGCCAAAATCGCATGACATCGTTTATGGACGGCCCCTAAGGATTAATTTATTAATAATTATTATAATAAATTGGTAATTTTTATAGCGCTGTATCCCAGCAAGGAGTCGGGCTCACAGCGCTTTACATGGAGATAATAACATACACATAATAATTTAAATAAAAATTATTATCATAATAAACACATAAATGACTGTACTTTACACCTAAGGGGCCGTCCATAAAGTACGTCACGTTATTTTTGACCATTTTTAACTCCCCCATCCCCCCTGTCACAAACTGTAAAAAAATCTCGGACCCGCCCCCCCCCCTAAAGTACGTCACACTTTCCAACAAAAATGTTTGTCTTTATTAAACAAAATAATTAAAATTTAATATAAAACACCGTGACGTCACACACGGCCGGACCCCCCCTCCCCCCTGTCACAAACTGTCACACTTTCTTACACCTCCTCCCCCCTCTGGAGCGTGACGTACTTTATGGACGGGCCCTAAGCTACGTTAAACATTCAAAAGAAATATTGAAATGTTAATTAAACAAAGCATGTAATGACATAATGTCGTTTCATTTTTGCAGAAAAAATATATATTAAAAAATTTAGAAATCTATATGTATATACTTCACCTAAACGAGTATGTGCAACCGAGCATGACGATTGACCCTCGCTGTGGGTCAACTAATCACAGTTAACGGTTGGCAAGCGAAAGTAGTGGAGGGGTGGGGCATGTCTTGAGACCAGCAATGCTTTTTGCATTCATGTTTCGTTGTTCATTCACAGAGTACATGTATTTCGTAGTGTATTGGTTATTACATCCCCCTGACATGCGGCAAGTCTTAGGTTCAAGACCCAGCGGGCAACATTTTTTTTTAATTTTAAAATTGTTTATGTTTATGCCCGTTCTTTTCCCCCTTTCTTAGCGAAAATAAACACCGCTTCGCATGTATTTCACGAAAAAAAGCTTCTTTCAATGTCATACCAATTCCTTCATCAGGTAACTGTTTCTATCGGTCGCATATTTCTGGGAAAAGATCATAGACGAAGTGTTGCTCTCCAACTTGGCAACATGGCTATACTATTTGTTTCTCAACATTGGTATAACTTTGGCGACGTGCTCTCCTTTGTCCTCAGTGACGGAAACGTAATCAAACACTCTCCTCAATAATACGCTCAGTACATGAATACTTCAGGAATGTATGGTGGCGAGCAGAAATTGTGGCGATGTCCGAAATACTTCCCAAAAATGCTTCGGCGGTCCCCCCAACGTTCACTCGCGTTGTTTCCATTTGTTCGTGCTAAAGTTTGTGTTCGTTCTCTCTCCCCCCCCCGCCCTTTTCTTTGCACTATCTATGAGTAAGTCTGCGGCGTATGCTACGCCACATGTAGTATCTAGTATTAATTATTTTACGTCATTCGCACGGTCATAAAAAATGAAATTGGATTATACGCTAAATTCATACAAACTTGTTTTAAGCTAAAAATACTAAGAACGAACAAATAACATGATCATTTGACAGACGTGAGTGTAAGCAACTTAAGTATTATAAAAAAAATAAAATAAATAAAACAGAACAAAAATTATTACATTTAATCGACATTTGTGAACAATATACAGAAACTTCAAAGCTAATAATAAAAAGAACATAGTTAATAAACTTTAGGCAGCATTTACAACTAAAGGATACTTTTTTAAAAGAGTTCTTACAAATATGTAAATCAATGATGGAATTAAATAAACCCATAAGTGAGACAACGTAAATCAAATTTTAAAGATATGTCCTTTTAAATTCACGATGGAAAATGATTACTTCTTCCTATGACTGGTATTGGGGCAGTATGAGTCAATATGTAAATGTAGGTATATTGAGAAGAATGTATCTTATCAGCTATTTGTTAATTCTTCGTTAATTTAAGACAGCTTATTGGACTTGAAAAAGGAAAAACAGTTTCGTAATTTTACTATGCTAACAATTTTGAATACATACACTTTTCTTATTCTCTAATTCTCACATTGACAACTCAACTCTCCATCTGAGTCAGCTGAATTCTCTTGTTTAATGCTTGGGGGCCGTCCGTAAAGGACGACACGCACTTAGGGAGGGGGGGTGGTCCCACTTTTGTGACGATGCGTGACGAGGACTTTAAGAATTGGGACGTCACGTCAAAACACAAAAAAATCAAAGTTCCACTTAAATATTCGATTTCTTACTATTTATTTTATAACGTTTTACATGGATTCACGCGTGTTACGATATTAGAGTGCAGCCATACACTAAATACATACTTAAATGACAAAAAAGTGACTTGAAACATGCTCATTTCCAAATAGAAAAGACCGCTTTTAGGAGGGGGGGGGTCACAGCTTTGTGACGTCATATTGGAGGGGGGTCTAAGTTTTTGTGACGAAGTGTGACGGGAGGGGGTTGGGTTAAAAATCGGCCAAAATCGCGGAACGTCATTTATGGACGACCCCTATATTGGATATGTTTTTGATGCTAATTTTGTCTTACTGCTAGCTAGAGTTTAATTATTAAGCGAAGATTTTCATTTCATAACGCAGACAGCGATCGTAAATTATACTCTACACTTGGTCAGGAATGGAAAGGTTCGGTATTCAGGGGAGAGCTGCTACTCAAATTAATTCACCTAAAAATGTATTTCCCAAAATTGCATGACTTAATTTAGTTTAACTCCTAAAAAAATTTAACCCTTGATACATTTATTTGTTTTAAAAAAATCTTCAATAATCTTAGTAGGTACGAGAGTCAGTGTATGAAGCAGAGGCGTCACTAGGATTGGTGTCCCCCAGTGTGGCAGTTCATGATGTTACCCCCCTCACGACTAACCCCATAGATCTGCTCCGAGTCTGCCAGTGCCAAGTAACAGGAGCATAGAACCAATTTTACATTTTGGTGTAACTCCTTGTCATGGTGCGGTCAGCACCACACGCATCTCCCCCTAGTGACGCCTCTGGTATGAAGGCCACCATTTCAATAAACCGTGTTTTCAGTCACATGCTGGACAGTTAAAACCCCTTTGTTAACACTCGTCACACTTCGATGGCATGGAATGGACTTTCGTGCTGACCTGCTAAATAACATGAAACTGGAGCAAACCAGTTGTGTTTTGTATGTAAACATGATGGAAAATTTGTTGACACCTCTTTTGCGTTACTATTTGCTGAACTTTACACTCTGTCATTTCATTGGTCGCTGTAAAATAAGCGGGCTAACTCGAAACGGATATACGGCCAGTCAGTATCGTCATCCACCCCCAGAAGCGGTTGTTTGGAGTTCCTTGTGTTTAGTCAAAGTTAGGCAGGATGATGTGTCTAGGATTTCATCATGGCAATTTTTTGTCGGCAGGTGTCTGTTATGTATTTGTTTCCAATTTATTTCTTTAAAAAAAACCTAAGAATATTTATATGACTTATTTTTAGCATCATAAGCCCACTCTCTAACCTTATGCTAAGAATAGCTTGCTTTTTTTCCTTATTAAGTACCTAGTACAAGTTCGGTAATGGTTTATCTTCTAAGCTCTAATGTCTTTTTTTCATAGACTCTCCGAAATGTATGTCCCTAAAACAGTTTTTTTTCCTTTGCAGAGAAACAAGACTAAAGCATTCATCCTATGCACAAGTCATCAGCCATGGTTCAATACACAAGTTTAGGGTTTGGCATAGGTTTAGATATCAAAACAAACTGCAGAAGCAACAAAAGCAAAGACAATTAAATTACACCTTTAATGGATAAAACATCATCTATGTCACTATACTATTGGATAAAACTTAATGGAGCAAGCAATCACGACTCCATTTTGAAAGCTTTATAAAGCCAAACTGACGATGTTGTGGACAGTTTGCTCTGATGGATCACCGCATTCACTGGCCTCTTCTAGAACATCAAGAAAGTCCAAGTTGTCTTACTGCCACGGGTGTAGCTGTAGATGTCAATGTAGTCAGACGAACACTGGAACAGATGTAGATGTTTACGATGTGTGGCTGTCCCTTTTGTAGCTGTAGTTGTCCAAGCTGCGTTGGCATTAATTCAGGTAAGATTCACTTTTTTATTACCACGTTTTTATTAACTCGCTTTCGTTGGTGTGGCATTGTTTGTTTGTCCAAGATTTTTTCAAATCTGCCAACGTAAAATTGAACCACTTCTGATGGTCCTAGAGATCTGAAAATTTTACCACAGATAGATCTTGGATGACAATGCATTGTATTAAAATTTCAGATCGATCGAATGTACCGTTATTAAATTATTGAACTTTTTAGTTTATCTATAGTCTATATATAAGCATCTGTACCGTCGGCTTTTGTTGACATCCGTGAGTTCCCCCCGTGACCACATCACAATGTTTTTAAAACGTTGGGCGGGCGCTTGTGAGGTGTTTGGTAAAATAAATAGAGGTAAAAAAATATTGTTAAAAACCAAGTTTTTATTAGTGGACTAAAAAGAATAAAATAAATAAAGGTAAAAAAATGATTTTTAAAAACCACGTTTTTACAAGCGGACTAAAAAGAAGAAAATAATTTAAAACTTGTAAGTTCAAGTACTTTGATTTAATATGACTAAAAACGTGGGGCGGGTGTTTGGTATAAAAATTAAAGATTTCTAATTTAGAAGGCAAAAGAGAGATCTATAAGTGAGAGTATGAGTGAGCTGCATATGTTAAACCTCATAAGCGCCCGCCCCACGTTTTTAGTCATATTAAATGAAAGTACTTGAACTTACAAGTTTTAAATTATTTTCTTCTTTTTAGTCCGCTTATAAAAACGTGGGTTTTTTTAAATCTTTTTTTTACTTCTATTTATTTACCTATTAACACGTATTTTTATTTACCTTCCCGCGTATCATTTTATTTTTATAACATAATACGTTCTGCAACACCTTATACCTTAGGTCAGGGGTGGGCAAACTTTTTCTACGGAGGACCGCATTGAAAACTTTATTGTTATAGGCGGGCCGCATATAATTCAATTACAATTGACAACTTTTAAATTTAAATTAATGATAATTACCATGTACTTGTCATTTTATTTCACTTTCACACTCTATTACATATGTACATCACATTTTAAAATACAAACTGAAACAGTTTCTAATTTGATAATAAGATTTTATGATTCATTATTATTTCAACAAAAGTTTGCTACCGGTCATAATAACTATGGAGAAGTAGGAACATAATTTACATTTAAGCTGACCATAGATTACAATTATAATTAATGAGAAGTATGTAACTGTTTACACTTTCGGATGATGTTTTTGAACCGTGAAACAAGTTTACTTGTGATTCCCATGACGGCATTCAAATTGCAGTCAGTCAACATCGAAATTTTCTTAGACGTGTTTATTTTCATGCAAGAAAAAACTTGCTCACAGATGTATGTGGACCCAAATATTGACACAAGTGTTGCAGCAAAGGTTTTTAGTGTAGAAATGCTGCTGCTGACAAACATCCATAAAACTCCAGCAAAAGAAATGACTTGAACTTCTCTTTCAGGTCATAATCTGCTTCTAGGTCAGGCATCTCTAGCTGTATATCCTCTGGGGCTGAATCAGCTTTTGCACTAAATGGTGAACTGATGATATTGAAGAGTGGTTCCAAGGTTATTGAAGTCTTGGAACCTCCTTTCAAATTCCACGACCAAGTCATCCAACTGAGCCTTGTAATTGTTAGCCTTTTCACTAGAAATGGTTTTCTGTTTCAGCAAAGGGAAATGGCAAAACCTGTTTTCACCTCCTTGCCTGGAGAACAGCGAGAGCTTTGCCTGAAATGATTTAACATACACATAAACTTTCATGTGCAAACAAGATATTGCTCTGAAGTTTGCCATTCAACTTTTCCATAATGTCAATGGTATCATGAAGTCTGACTTCCACTCTTCATTTAAAATGTTGGTAACAAAGTCACAAACAAACCCTCGATCTCCAGGAACATAACTATTACTTCCTTGAGATCCCACACTCGCCTCAATATCTTGCCCAGGCTTAGCCAGCGGACCCTGCTGTGGTAGATAATATCATAATATTCAGTTTCCAAATCTTCAAGCAGTGCCTTGAACTGCCTGTGGTTATAACATGGCTCTAGTGAGATTTATCACACTGACAACTGGGTCATTAACATGCTTGATATTCAAAGCAGCTTTGCACAGACTTTCATGATGGATGAAATAGTGCAGAGGTAAGAGTGAATGGTCAGCACTCTGTTGTTACACTTGCTATCTTGTTCCACACCAAACCAGTTCTTTCAATACATTTCTAAATAGCATTGAAAAAATCCTGGCCTTTAGTTGTGTCTTTGACTGGCTCAACACTAAATAATTCTTCGGTTAGCTCAAGTCGAGTGTTTATTTCCCGTATAAATACCCACAAAAGAGCTGTATCCTGTGCATCGGTACTTTCGTCCAAAGCAGGAGAGTACCACAAAAAGTCTTTGCTTGCATCACGAAGTTGGTCCATCAAATTGACGCTAATTTTTTTCAAAACGCCTGACTACAGTTCTCCTTGATAAAGAAATGCTATCAGCTTTTTTTTATCTGTTCTGGACACATAATGCTTACTGCATCTGACAAGCATTCCTTTATAGACTCGCTGTCAGAAAAATACCTTTTCCGTTTACAATCTTATGGGACAGCACAAAACTGGCTTCGGTTGCAGCATCTTGTATAAAAGACTATTTGGTGGAAACAGTTTGTTGCTTCTCTAAATTATTAACCAACTCCTGAAAATTACCTTTTCTCTCTTCGTTCGTTAAATAGTGCCCGAAATCAAAATGTGTTGGATTTTTTTTTAAGTTGTACTCCTTAAAAACGCTCACACACTCAGGCACAGCAAGAAGACTGCTTTGCTGCCAACATTTGTGAAGCAATATTTAGCAGTCCAATCTTCATTAAAAAGACGACTTTCATCCTCAATCTTTCTTTTCTTATTTTGGCAGCACTTATGGTTTAATCAACGTCAATTCACTTTTAAATTACAAGTTTAAAAAAAACTGCCAATATGTAAATCGTAAACAAAAGCCACTTACAGTTGAGCTGAAATGCAGTTTCGAATAAGGATGTTAACAATTAATGACTAATGATCATAAATCAATTATGGAGCCATAAAACCAATTTAATATACATAGATTCGAATCAATCAAGTACTCGGAATAATTTTTTTAAAATAAAGTGAAAATGCTAAACAAAGAAAATTAACATTGACATAAGAACGCAACATGTATATGCCTACGGACCGCATGCGGCCCGCGGGCCGTAGTTTTCCCACCTCTGCCTTGGGTAATGGAGAGGAATGCACTTACTACATTGAGTTCTTCAACTGCACCAAGTTCATTAACTTCGACAAATCAATCAGTTCCTTCCCCATCAGGGGATATCACAAATATACCCCATTAGTGCATACAACAAAATATAACTCAACTAGTGTACACCCGTCAAAAATGACGGAAGTTTTCAGCTGAAATCTATTTATTTTATAAAAATGAACTTTTTAGGGCGCCTATGGCACCGACCTTTTTCAAAAGCCCAACTAACTTGTTCTTGTTTGATAAATACGAAATATTAAACTTTCTGAAATGTACATAAAGTATTTTATAATAGGGGTTGCAGGGCGCCAACGGCGCCCCGTTTATTTTTTTATTTTATAAGTAACCATCATCAAATCCTCTTTTTACATTGATCCCTTTTCCAAAATTAAATATAAGCGAAAACAATGACGCAATATTATATTTTATTACAGCGCATCTTTAATTTGCACACCTTTTGGTGCATTGGTGCAGTAATTTGGTTTTTCCCTGCTTTCTAAAATTATTAGCGTCAGGACAGACTGACTTGCGTGACAATTGCAAATTATATAGTTTTATAGTTAATACAATACAACAAAATCTACCTCACTGGTGAATATCACTCTATATACTTCTACCTAACTAGTTTATACCACGCCTCTAATATATCTACCTTTACTAGTGGAAATAACGAATCTATCTCAGTAGGGCAGTCAATATTGTTGAAAAAAGCTGTTGGGCACCAGTCCAAAACGTGAACGGGTTCTCGGGCAGCGGCGTAGCGTGGGTATGTGCCGCCCGGGCCAGAGCCCAGATCTACCGCCCGTCCCCCCCCCCGAAAAATATGTTGATACCATTAGAAAGAAGATGTTTTTTTAAAATTAGAAATTAGTCATAAGGACCCTATATTTTATGTTAAATTTAAATAGAAGTGCTTTCGTTTATTTATTGAAATTTAAGTTTTCTATTTTTTCTCATAGCGCAAGCTTATATGTATACATATTTTCAGCAATGCCATGCTCAATGGCCAAAATTGCAGGTTGATCATAATACATTTTTCATTAACTTAATTTTAAACAAGCTTATTTCGCAGCTGGAATTACTTTTGCCACTTGTAAAGAATATCCATTATGAATATATATTATATTTGGCAGGTTAACTTCAAGCCAAAATATCTTAATAAACTTGATTTAAATTTATTAATTCATTTTTTCCCCATGAGATAAAATAATCCTAGCTGGACAATTTCCTGTGAGATACTTTAATACTCTAAATTATAGGCAAAATTTCAGTTATGTAGATTAGCATGTTTCATATCGGATTTATGAATTATGTATCTGCCAAAACCTCAAATGATTTTCTACAGTAACCTCATCTTATCAAGAATGAAATTTTTCCGTCAACTGATTTTATTTTCATAACATGACTACATATTCCCGCCTGAATTTGCTCTCTCGTATTTTGACTGCAAGATTTAAAAAAACAATAAGATCTCCAAATAAAATGTTAGAATAAGTCAAATCATCCTCTAAGTAATCAATGAGTTCTCTGTGAGTAATCTTTGAAAATATTTTTATTAGCACTTATTAACTATTAACGTTTATTAATACTTTTTAGCGTCATTGATTTCATAAAATACATGTTTTGAGAGAGTACATGTTTTTAGATCTAAAATAAAAAATAAAAAAACACAAACAAAAGCAACCTCTCTCTGATTTTCAATATTTTCACATTGCACAAATGGACTTTTTGAACCTTATGTGAAATATATGAAGAGCTATCGAATGCAAAGGAATAAGTATGTGGTATCTTGTAACAGAAAGAACTTTCTTTTGCGAATTTTTTAGATGCTAAATAACAACGGGTGGTGTGCCGCCCCTAACAAAATGCCAGCTGTAACATTAGCTTTGGATTTGCTCATGTTTAAAATTGATAGGGTTCAGTAATTGTTCCTTTTACAACAGGAGCGGGGTGTCACATTTGAAGAATCAAATTGAATTACCTGCATATAAGTGTTACGTTCTCTTAATACTTGGTGTTTATGGTATTTTGACAAAAGAGATCCATTTTCTCTAATTTTTTTTCTTTCAAGCTAATTAAGGACTATGAATTTGCCGCCCCTTGCCAACCTCTTTCTACACCACTGTACCTGGGTTACCTTATCGAAATGCCTCAAAATTTTCGCCGTATACCCTCTATTAGCCTCATACTTCTTTGTTTATTGTGTAAATGCCAATTTATGAATCAGCGATGTAAAAATGATGACATTGAAATACTTCTATAGTTCAGTGGTGTAAAAACAATGAGCAAAGGGGTGCCAAAGTGATTTTTTTTTGGGGGGTGCGCTAAACAAAGTCTTATAAAGATAAAGACCAGAATGTCTGGAAAATCATTGTCAGCCATCAGCAAGCCAATGAGGCCAACTTTCATTCCTAACATTGCTGGAAGATCATCCTCACCACGGGTTGTATTTTTCAAAGAATTAGTGTCAATAATTCTTCTTTAAATGTCTGCCCCTTGTCAAACCTAACCCAAACAATGAGTTGGACCGTGTCAGTGATATGACAGGATTCATCCAATGCCAGACTGAAACCAGAAGCAGTTTTAAATCCGTAAGCAACTGCTCAAATATATTACCGGACATACTGAAGATAAGATATTTGTTTCTTCATTTCTCCTTTTTTAAACTCAGAAAATAATGAATCGCACATTCTTGAAAAAAAAGTTTAACCGTCTCACTATCTAGATACGATTTTTTTTCTTTGTTAATAACCAGCAAATATTAAAAGACTCTTCAGGAGAACAATCACTTGAACTGAAAATCTGACTGGAAATATTTCGTTGGCCATTTAAATTATTCTTTAAAAAAAACTAACTTTTTCTTCTTTTAGCTTCGTTCATTTTGGATAATCGTTATAAAAATTGGCATGCACTGACTTGTGGTGTCTCTGCAGATTTTGGCTTTTGATAACAGAAACAGTAGCCTGACAAATAAAACACACTAGCATTTCATTAAACAAAGAAAACAAAATTCGAGTTCCCACGAAGAGTTAAAAGAACGATTCTCTTCTGTAACTTTTCGTTTCCTACTCGTCATATTGGCTTTCTCTTTTTTAGAAACAAATGTCCTTTGAAAAATCGTACCTGTTGTCTCTCAGATGTTCTTTGTGAGTGAATTGCACTACCACAAACACAGCTTTTATTCTGCTTTCTACTCCCTGAATGGATCATATTATCAGTGGCGTAGCGAGGGGGGGGCATATGTCCCCGGGCGCCACGTTAGGGGGCGCAAAAATGAGTATTAAAACTCATTATTTAATTGTGTTTTGATGTAAACTAATGTATGCCAAATACGTTTGCAAGATTGAATTTTGGAACTCCGAAAATATATTCATTACAAATCAGTTGGCAAGCATGATTTTGGCTCCCCCATTGAGCATTAAGGGGCGCCATTCTACTCATAAATAAATGACATATCCACAATGTAGAATTGCTGATGGCGATTTTAAAAAAACTGGGAGTGAGAGTAGGGGAGCAGTAAGAGACAAAGGCGATTCTATTAATAGAACAGACAGAGACGACACTAAAAGCAACCAAAATGACCAAGACAAGAAAAAGGAGTGGCTTAAAGCAGTAGTTCTCAACCTGTGGTCCGTGGACCACTAGTTGTCCGCGAAGATGTTCCACGTGGTCCGCGAGAAAAGCATGAAATTTACACACTGTATGATTCATCGAGAAAGACTAACAAGTAAAAGAATTAACGCAGACGTAAAATATATTTTTGATCTGGCCTAAATAGTTTTTTTTTAATTTTATCAAGGCTCGACTATTAAATTCTCATTTCTTTGCTTTCTTATGTTCGAATATGAATCTTGAACATTAACAGTTACTGATGTATACTGAAATTCGCTGGTTATCAGACTGTTTGAATTACGTGATGACGTAAGAGAGTTTCTTGTAGAAACAACTCAAAGTTTGTTGATCATTTGAACCATAGCTTATGGGTTGCTGTTCTGGCTTACTTTGCTGAAACTTTTGAAGAACTCAATAAACTTAATTCAACTCGGCAAGGAAAGCAGACACATTATATTACTCTCAGTGACAAAGTGTCTGCTTTTACGAAAAAGCTTGATCTTTGGAAGAGAAGATTATTTCAAGTTAACTTTGAGATGTTTGATCAATTATATGAAATCACCGAGAAACCAGAAAATATTGAAATAAACAACTGTTGATAAATTTGATTTCTGGTCATATTCGATCAATGCAGGGCCAATTTTAATTCTACTTTGGTGATTTTTAACGTTCAGTGATTTTTCGTTTGTGTTTCCAGTCCTATTCTCGCACACATTGTCTCATTAAATAAAATTACCAACATTGTAATTAAACCAATTCATTGAACTGACCAGCGATACCACTTTGAATATGTTGCATCAGAAAGCGGGCTTAATGAAATTTTGGAGTACTCCGAACTGTCTCAGATAGCTTTTAAAATACTTTTACCCTTTGAAACTTTGTGAAAGTGGATTTTCTGCATTGCTTACAATAAAAACAAAATATCGTTTGTACTAAATAAACTAATATAGCAGTCTTTTTAATACAAACTACTGTTTATGACTTTAAGTTTTTTTATAGTTAGCAAGTAGAATTAAATAAGAAGACTATGAGACTAATATAAATGACATTTGTTCTTTACCCAAAAAAAAGCCATTACAATATTGTTTTTGGAGCACGCAAAACGTAGCATATTAGTATAGTTTTACTAACTAACATGTATACTACTTATAGCTAGCAATAATCCTTCTGTATAGAAGGAGCGTGTGCAACAGATAAGATATACAAAGTATAATTATATTTAACTTTCCAGCTCGGCAGTAGCACAATTTTTAGTAGTGGTCCGTAGCTAAGACACATTTTTCAGGTGGTCCTTGAATCTCAAAAGTTTGAGAACCACTGGCTTACAGAAGGTATCTCCTCTCAAGGGATTGTGTGGGTATGTCAAAGCAAGTTGAATTACTTTTATATGAAACATCCGACACCGCCTCTCTTTCCTGTCTCTCTGTGATCAAACTTGATCAGTATGATCCACTGTTAGAAAAACACTTACAAGATTCCCGAGAAAATCCAGGTTCAGTATCTTATTTATGCAGGAAATCCAAAATGAATTTATCCACCTACTTTCATCGACTGTAAGGAATCAGCTGTTGATTGAATCAGAAAAAACAAGTACTACGGTATCTTACTTGACTCAACACCCGATCTAAGACACCGGGAACAGCTTTCTCAAGTCATCAAATTTGTGGATGTGGATTTTCAAACTAAAAAAGAAACCAACAAAGAATCATTTTTAGGTTTTATCCAGATACATTCCAAAGACGCAGCAAGCATTGAAAGAGTTATCGAGGAGAAACTAGAATCTAATAACATACCTCTAGCCGACTGTCGGTCACAATGTTATGACAATGCTGCTGTAATGACTGGGCATTTATCCGGCCTTCAACACCGAATAAGTGCCAGAAATCACAGAGCATTGTTCATCAACTGTGATAACCACAGCTTAAACTTACAAAGAGTACACACAGCTAAACAGGATCCAGTTGTTATCAAGTTTTTGGAACAGTTGAAAGTATACATTTTTGTTTTATCTCGTTCGACAACTCTTGGGAAGAATTAAAAAGAGTTGTGTCAATCACAATGAAGAGGAAGTCTGAAACACGTTGGCGTACACAATCAGAAGCTGCTAAAGCAATTTATGAAGGACTAGATTTCACTAGATGAACTGGTAGAGCTGTTGGAAAAATTATCAAAACATACAAATATGACGCCTGACACCAGAAGTGATGCAGAAACTTTGCTGGCAGATATATTAAACTTTAAATTCCTAGTTTTGTTAAATTTTTGGAACATCATACTTGGGAAAATTGATCGTGTCAAGAAATGGTTGCAGAATCCTGCTGTGAATTTCAAGGAAGCAGCATCTGATCTTGAATCGCTTGAGAAAGAAATTGTCAACATTCCTGATAATTTGAGCCAGGTTGTGGTAGATAATGGAAAGGAAGATGCACAACTTGGGGAATCAGGTTTGACAGAAGGATTACACGACATCGGAGGATGCCTGGAGAATTAACAAGAGATGCAAGACTTGCTGTAGAAGAAGAATTGCACGTGATATGAACAGCGTAATTGATAGACTCCAACAGGAGATAACAATACGGTTTATACGTCTAAAAAAATTCTAAACAACAAATTTGGATTTTTACAAGACGTCAAAACTCTTCTCCCTTCGACAAACTCGATACATTTCATTAAAATTGCTTAGATTTTCTAATTTATACGACACTGACGTCAATGGTCACGAATTGTGCACATGAATCAGAGACTGAAAATGCTGCTCAGTACTTGGACTGAAGTTCTACCGAAACTCCTTTGGATCTTCTTGGTTTTATTGTTTCATATGGAGATGACGTAGTTCCGAGTCAAGCGCATTTCACTTCAAATACTTCTAACAATTGCTGTTTCAACTGAAAGCTGTGAGCGGTCCTTCAGCAAACTGAAGCTTATTTTGTCTTATTTACGTGCTTCAATTGGAAAAGATAGTCCCAGTGTTCTTGCACTCCTTAGAATCGAAAGAGAAACACTTGAGAATATTAATTTTGACAACGTAATTGACGAGTTTGCGACAATCAAATTAAATCAAGGAGAATCAATTATTTGTAGACTATGCCTAATCGTATAATTAGTAGAGTATTTTTTTTCCAAATAAATTGTTTACAATCGTATAGAGAATTATTAGTCTGTATTCTATTTCATTAAAATACCAGAAGCTTCGAAAATGATCTAGATCTATATAAACCGTAAAATTTCAAATTTTTATTAGGGGCTCAGTGAGCCCCCAGAATCTTTCGGTCCGACAAGGGGCGCCGATTTTGTGTCATGTCCCCGGGCGCACATGACCCTAGCTACGCCACTGCATATTCTTGAACTAAAAACCAACTACTGGTCTTTTTATGTTTAAAAATACAGGATGGACACCCCCTCGACGAACCCAGGCAGGTTTACTTTCAACTCGTTAACATTCATCATCAGTTATCTACGAATTTTATAGTACCCTTAAGTGCCATTTTGATTACCCTCGTTCTATTATTAACATTCCTTCCAGAACGGACCTTAACTTGCCGCGGTTGCCTATCTTTAAAATCAAAACCAATCTTGGGAGACACAGACATTTTTAAATGACCAGGTAGCTTCAAACCCTTTGACCATCCATTAGCCATGCACCATTCCAAACGCGGTAGTTAATGATAGGCTTTGGTTACAGCGTGACCCCCCCCCCACCCTGGCCAAAGCAGCAAAAGGAGACTGCTACTATCCGATATCACGTGACTGGAAGTTTCACCAATGTTGACATGGGACACCCTGAACATAAATCTACCAAACCACCGCCTCCTTTGCAGCACACACCCCGTCTTATTAAAAATGCCACAATTCTCAAGTAGTATGTACTAAATTTTCAAAAATACTGAATCAATCAAGGTCTCTTTATTTATTTATTTTTTTTTAAAATCATTTTATTTTTTATTTTAAAAAATATTGTAAATTGTACCAAGATCTGGTGGGCCATTTTAGACAGGTTTGATAGAATTGGTGTAGACATTGCATTAAAATTTTCACGGGTACCCGAGCGCAATTTTACTACCCGGGTAATTCCTCGGCAACGGGTACCCGGATTCCCGGGCATCCGTTGATAGGCCTACCAATGATACTCTTCCATGTTCACATTGCTTCTCACGAACACTTTATACAATTAAATCTTTTAGTTTGAAATATGTATTATAAAAATTAAATTAACGTTGTTTTTGTTTTTTTTAATTTGAATGAAACTATTAGTTTCTGGTTGGTTTGCGATGTTTACTACTATTTTTCTTGTTATAGTTCCGGTAAAAATACACATTTCACGGTATTGGCTTTCATCGGTCTGTAAGTCCTACTAAATTTAGTAACGTATTATTATTTATAAGTTTACATCAAATATTGCAAACATTTGCATGAAATACAAATATTGAAAATGGAAGGTTTTTTTTAGACTGGGAAGAAGACTGCAAATAAATATAAAGTAATGAAGGCGTCACTACAAATGGGTCAGGTATACACAAGACAAATTGCACAGAAATGAAATATTCATAAACATACTCGTTAATAGTTTCCACAGGAAACAAACGTCAGATATTTTAGAAATGTAGCATTTGTTGGAGTGAAGCTGCTAATATATTGTCAGTGTATACACATAATCATGCAGTATATAAATAATGCCCTTTGTTGGACTGAAGCTGCTAATATAGTCATTGTGTACACAAAATCATGCAGTATATAAATAATGACCTTTGTTGGACTGCAGCTGCTAATATAGTCATTGTGTACACATAATCATGCAGTATATAAATCATGACTTTTGTTGGACTGAAGCTGCTAATATAGTCACTGTGTACACATAATCATGCAGTATATAAATAATGACCTTTGTTGGACTGAAGCTGCTAATATAGTCATTGTGTACACATAATCATGCAGTATATAAATAATGACCTTTGTTGGACTGAAGCTGCTAATATAGTCATTGTGTACACATAATTATGCAGTATATAAATAAAGACCTTTTTGGACTGAAGCTGCTAATAGAGTGTCATTGTGTAAACATAATCATGCATTATATAAATAATACCCACTGTACACATTATCACGCAGTATATAAATCAGGCCATTATTTGGATTGAAGCTGCTGACATAGAGTAAATTTAAACACATTATCACGCAATTTTTTTTTAAATTGTCGCATTGAAGCACTATGGGTCACGACCACGCTCGCGATGAACTATTCCTTTTATGAATTTTTTTAAAAATTAAAAAATAATTTTATGTGAGTTAAATGATTTTAACTTTTGAATTGTTTTAGCACTGTATTAATAGAAACCGTGCTACGTATAGACTTGTGATTCGGGTGAACATTAAATGTTATGATTATGATTCTGCTGAGAAGCCTTGGTTTGACCATGCACCAGTTGCGTAGCTAGTGTCATCTGCGCCCGGGACGTGACGCAAATTCTCCGCCCCTTCTCGGACCGACAGATTTTGGGGGCTCACTGAGCCTCCAAGAAATTTTTTTCTTAATTTTATGGTTCATTTTCGAAGCATCTGGTATTTTAATGAAGTAGAATACAGACTAATAATTCTCTATGCGATTGTAAACAATTTATTTGAAGAAAAATATATACTCTACTAATTATACATGACTGGAATAGACATAGTCTACAACAAATTGATTCTCCTTGATTTGACAGTCGCAAACTCGTCAATCACATTCTCAATAATAATATTCTCAAGTGCTCAAGTCTTCTCAACATCTCCTTGACTTTCAGTGAAATAAATGTCTCCTCCAATCTATTTTTCAAAACTTACAAGGTTGTGTGAAGACGGATCATAACCTCCAATAATTGAGTTTATTTCATTTCAATTTAATGACTGCGATATATTTTAAGCTAGAACTAGATTTTTCGTCCTTGTCTAGATTTCTTAGTTTTAAAATTAGCCATAATCTTTTTTATTTAAAATAAACATACGATGTAATAGTTGTAACAACGATACATAAAAATTATAATATAAAATGTAAGAAAGCCGGACATTTTAAACTATTTTAGCTTTGCCTGCCGGACGGAGAACATTGAGCTAAAAAGGACATTTCCTCCTGCCGAACGTCTGGCAACCCTATGTTTAGCTGAGTTTAAGCTGTGGTTGTCACAGTTTGCAAACAATGCTCTGTGATTTCTGGCACATATTCGCTATTGAAGGCCGGATATATGCCAAGTCTAAAAATTACATCAGCATTGTTATGTTATTGTGACCGACAGTCGGCTAGAGGTATGTTATCATATTCCAGTTTCTCTACGATAAGCCTTTCAAGGCTTGCTGCGTCTTTGGAATTTGGAATTCAATCTTGCAAACACATTTGAAATTTATTAGTTTACATCAAAATTAATTGAAATGATTAATTTTAATACTCATTTTGCTACCCCCTAACGTGGCGCCCGGGGACATATGTCCTCCCCTGCACCCCCCTAGCTACGCCACTACCGTGCGCGTTTCTTTAAATCTGGTTGGTAGCTTGTAGTTGTGGTACGGAGAGCTTCTGTCAGATGACGATTACTAATTAAACTGCTCGATGCTTTGATATTATGAATTCCATCATGAAGTACAAAGATTCATTGCAATTTGTGTCTGTAGTTATTTGGAACTATTATTGAAATACTTACTCGATTCTCCATTTAATAAAGCCCCCTGTAGAATAAGTTCGTTAAGCTCAGCAGTTCTTGCCTCAATTGAAGTGACCCCCTTCTTTTCAGTAGTGTCTCCTGTTGACATATTCCGGACTTTAACTTATCATGTTTGCCTTTTGTTATTCGATTGCATTTGGATACGCGATGCAAACTCTTTTTTTACTGTTTTCAAAGTGTCGATTCAAATTGCTAACTTAGTAATTTGCAGGTATTTGGCAGGATAGACGAAATGGATTGCCGTCTTTATCGGTAAAAGCGCTAAGTCCTCTTTTCATTGATATAGAAATCTTTTATTTTCTTCTTGGATATAAGATATAAAATATTAAATATTAAATTAATAATTTTAGTAAAAACTAAACAATCAGTAAAGGTCAATACTTCGAAATTCGAATTTATCACCAACCAATCAGAACCATCGCTACTACAACTTTTAAACTTATAATCAATCCTAAATATTTTCAACCCTTTGTTTGGGTCAAGTTTTTTTTTGGACGTTCATTTATTATTATTTTTTTGATATTATAAAATTTTATTTCATAAATTGTTCGCTAGGTGCAAGGAGGTCTAATAGTTGATTTGTCAAAAGGGTAATCACATTTATACAATATTAATAACTTGTCAAATTTTTCATAAATTTTCACCATAGTGTATTTTAAAATTTCCTAAATAATGGATATAATTCAGGATATTTTTATTCAAAAGGAGAGAAAAAAGTTTGAGAGATAGTTTATAATAATCTAGGGCATTTATGGTAAAAAAAAATAGTGATGTGAGGGAGGGGTGTGTGGTGTGTGTGTGTGAGAGAGGGAGAGGGGAGGGGTGTGTGTGAGAGAGGGAGAGGGAGGGTGTGTGTGTGAGGGAGGGGGGGAGGGTGTGTGTGTGTGCGGGAGGGGGAGGGTGTGTGTGTGTGCGGGAGGGGGAGGGGTGTGTGTGGGGGAGGGGGTGTGTGTGTGCGGGAGGGGGAGGGGGTGTGTGTGTGCGGGAGGGGGAGGGGGTGTGTGTGTGTGTGTGTGGTGGGTGTGGGTGTGGGTGGGGTGTGGGGTGTGTGTGAGTGGGTGTGTGTGAGTGGTGTGGGTGGGGGGGGTGGTGGGTGTGGTGTGGGGGGAGGGGGGGTGGGTGTGTGGGTGGGGGGGAGGGGGGGGTGTGTGGTGTGGTGGTGGGTGTGGGGGGGGGGTGGTGGTGTGGGTGTGTGGGGGGGGGGTGGGTGTGTGGGTGTGGGGGGGGGTGGGGGGGGTGGGGTGTGTGTGTGTGTGTGGGGGGGGGGAGGGTGGGGTGTGTGGGTGGGGTGGGTGTGTGGTGTGGGGGGGAGGGGGGGGGGTGTGTGTGGTGTGTGTGGTGTGTGGGGTGGGGTGGGTGTGTGGGTGGGGGGGAGGGGGGGTGTGTGGTGTGTGTGTGAGGGGGGGGGAGGGTGTGTGTGTGTGTGTGTGAGGGGGAGGGTGGGGTGTGTGTGTGTGTGTGGGGGGAGGGGGGTGTGTGTGTGTGTGTGAGGGGAGGGGAGTGTGTGTGGGGAGGGTGTGTGTGTGTGTGAGGGAGGGGGAGGGTGTGTGTGTGTGTGTGGGGAGGGGGAGGGGTGTGTGTGTGTGTGTGGGGGGAGGGGGAGGGTGTGTGTGTGGTGAGGGGGGGGGGTGTGTGTGTGTGTGGGGGAGGGGGAGGGGGTGTGTGTGTGGTGAGGGGGAGGGTGTGTGTGGGGGGGGAGGGTGTGTGTGTGTGAGGGGGGTGTGTGTGTGTGAGGGAGGGAGTGTGTGTGTGTGAGGGGGTGTGTGTGTGTGTGAGGGAGGATGTGTGTGTGTGTGTGGGTGAGGGGGTGTGTGTGTGTGTGAGGGAGTGTGTGTGTGTGTGAGGTGTGTGTGTGTGAGGGGGGGAGGGTGTGTGTGAGGGGAGGGGAGGGAGTGTGTGTGTGGGAGGGGAGGGAGGGGGAGGGTGTGTGTGTGTGGGGGAGGGGAGTGAGTGTGTGTGTGTGGGGGAGGGGGAGTGTGTGTGTGGGGGGAGGTGTGTGTGTGTGTGTGAGGGAGGGGAGGGTGTGTGTGTGTGAGGGAGGGGGAGGGAGGTGTGTGTGTGTGAGGGAGGGGTGTGTGTGTGTGTGAGGGAGGGGGAGTGTGTGTGTGAGGGAGGGGGGGGTGTGTGTGTGTGTGAGGGGGGAGGGTGTGTGTGTGTGTGAGGGAGGGGGGGGAGTGTGTGTGTGTGAGGGAGGGGGAGTGTGTGAGAGGGGGAGTGTGTGTGTGTGAGGGGGGGGTAGTGTGTGTGTGTGTGTGAGAGGGGGGAGTGTGTGTGTGTGAGGGAGGGGGAGTGTGTGTGTGAGGGAGGGGGAGGGTGTGTGTGTGTGTGGGGGTGTGTGTGTGAGGGAGGGAGGAGTGTGTGTGTGTGTGAGGGGGGGGATGTGTGTGTGTGTGAGGGAGAGGGAGGGTGAGTGTGTGTGTGTGTGAGGGAGAGGGAGGGTGAGTGTGTGTGTGTGTGAGGGAGAGGGAGGGTGAGTGTGTGTGTGTGTGAGGGAGAGGGAGGGTGAGTGTGTGTGTGTGTGAGGGAGAGGGAGGGTGAGTGTGTGTGTGTGTGAGGGAGGGGAGGGTGAGTGTGTGTGTGTGTGAGGGAGAGGGAGGGTGAGTGTGTGTGTGTGTGAGGGGAGGGAGGGTGAGTGTGTGTGTGTGTGAGGGAGGGGAGGGTGAGTGTGTGTGTGTGTGTGAGGGAGGGGAGGGTGAGTGTGTGTGTGTGAGGGAGAGGGAGGGTGAGTGTGTGTGTGTGAGGGAGAGGGAGGGTGAGTGTGTGTGTGTGAGGGAGGGGGAGGGTGTGTGTGTGTGTGAGGGAGGGGGAGGGTGTGTGTGTGAGGGAGGGGAGGGTGTGTGTGTGTGTGAGGGAGGGGGAGGGTGTGTGTGTGTGGGAGAGGGAGGGGGGAGTGTGTGTGTGTGTGAGGGAGGGGAGGGGGGAGTGTGTGTGTGTGTGAGGGAGGGAGGGGGGAGTGTGTGTGTGTGTGAGGGAGAGGGAGGGTGAGTGTGTGTGTGTGAGGGAGAGGGAGGGTGAGTGTGTGTGTGTGTGAGGGAGAGGGAGGGTGAGTGTGTGTGTGTGTGAGGGAGAGGGAGGGTGTGAGTGTGTGTGTGTGTGAGGGAGAGGGAGGGTGAGTGTGTGTGTGTGTGAGGGAGAGGGAGGGTGAGTGTGTGTGTGTGTGAGGGAGAGGGAGGGTGAGTGTGTGTGTGTGTGAGGGAGGGGAGGGTGAGTGTGTGTGTGTGTGAGGGAGGGGAGGGTGAGTGTGTGTGTGTGTGAGGGAGAGGGAGGGTGAGTGTGTGTGTGTGTGAGGGGAGGGAGGGTGAGTGTGTGTGTGTGTGAGGGAGAGGGAGGGTGTGTGTGTGTGAGGGTGAGGGAGGGTGAGTGTGTGTGTGTGTGAGGGAGAGGGAGGGTGAGTGTGTGTGTGTGAGGGAGAGGGAGGGTGAGTGTGTGTGTGTGTGTGAGAGAGAGGGAGGGGGAGTGTGTGTGTTTGAGGGAGGGAGTGTGTGTGTGTGTGAGGGAGGGGGAGGTTGTGTGTGTGCGGGAGGGGGAGGGTGTGTGTGTGTGCGGGAGGGGTATGGTGTGTGTGAGGGAGGGGTATGGTGTGTGTGAGGGAGGGGGAGGTGTGTGGGTGTGAGGGAGGGGGAGGGAGGGTGTGTGTGGGTGAAGGTGTGTGTGTGGGGGAGGGGTGTGTGTGGGTGAGGGTATGTGTGTGTGTGAGGGAGGGGGAGGTGTGTGTGTGTGTGAGGGAGGGGGAGGGTGTGGGTGTGGGGGAGGGTGTGTGTGGGTGGGAGGGTGTGTGTGGGTGGGAGGGTGTGTGTGTGTGAGGGGGATGTGGTGTGTGTATTCTTCAATCTGCACTTCAGGGAGTTAAATCGTAATCGCTGCAAGACATGTCCCTTTGTTACCCAGACGGACCAGATTGTCTTCCCTAAGGGGGTATTCAAGATTAGGAATGGCTATCTTTGTACCAGCCTCAATGTGGTCTACACCATTGTGTGTAAGCGCTGTCCTTTTAAGTACATAGGTGAGACGGGGAGGTTACTCTCCAGCCGTATCGCTGAGCATGTACGTGCCAGTAAACAAGACAAACAGTGTCCTGTTTCCCAACACTTCAATGGACGTGACCACATGGGCGTCGATGACATGTCTGTCACCGCCATGGTTTCTTGTACAAACACACCCGGCCGGGTCAGTCTGGAGAATAGACTAATCCATGAGTATGGGACTCTTACACCACATGGGATCAACGTTGTGTTCACTCTGACAAGCTGATTGATTGGCCACGCCCACCCTATCCTTTCCTATATAAGCTCTTACTTTTCTCTCCTTACTTTATCTTAACTGGACTACTTGGTTTCACCGTAGCTAAGAGTTGTTGTTTTTTTATTTCGTTTTATTCGTTTCATTTGTGTACTATTTGTCCGTTGAGGAAGGCTGTTTGCCGAAACGTTTGTGTTACGTCCTGTCAGGCCTACTAATACCCTGTTTTTATATAATACATTTACCTATTTAAAAGTCTGATTGCAGTCTCACCCCCATTACTCCAGTTAGTTTCCCATTGTATCAATTCATCTAAGTCTTTTTTTGTAAAATTGTGCTTTCTTGTTCTGATTTAATTTAATAGTCACAACCGAATTATTCAAAGAACGGTAGGCAAGTTAGCTAACATTATCCTTTTTATCACAGTTTCTATGACATAATTTATGAAAATCCTGCATTTAATTTTAATGTACAACATATCATTTGTTACAAAGCATAAAAACAATCATTTTAATATAGCTTCCTTCAAAAAATTCCAAAGATTAAATATTCAAAATGGCCTCATGTTTCCCATCATAAGATCCTACTCCTACAACATGGATGTACCTCATCATCTCACCCAGGTGGCCTGTCACAACATATCTGCAGTCGCAGGTCTCGGAGTGTCTGTAGTTATCTGGGAACTTAAAATAAAAGCATAACTAGCCCAACTTGTGACTAAATTACTCATCCAGCTGTCATTGATGCTTCATAAAATAATGGGGGGTGAGAGTGCAACCAGTTGATGCTTCGGTAGCAGTAAAACACTCGAAGTGAAAGACGCACTAAGTAAACACAATATAAATGTAAATAAAGAAGTGTTTATTGGACATGGATTCTACGAGATCATATATGAGTAGTGACGTTATTTCTCGGCAATCTCTTGATTAAACAACGTCCTGGCAGTGAGTTCCTGTGAAGGCGGCTGGGCACACACAATAAGGTGCGTCAGCGGGGGCAGTGCAGTGTCCGCCATTTTGACAGTGATAGTTGACACATGGGTCACGGGAAATCTCTGTGGAAAATATTATTAACTTACAAATCATCTTTATTTTGAATTGTAAACAAATATACATTGAATATGACATTTAAAATAGTGATAAGGTTGTTTTTTTAAATCCCTTATCTATCAAAGGATATAAATAACCATGTCTTGTGGAATCCATCACGCTTGTTTATCTTATTTTAGTATTTAACGAAATGTGAATATCATTCATAGCTGTCTAACCTTGAGATCGAGAGTGATTTTTTTTTAAACAGGATTTTTAAGCTAGCACTAAATGTACTTGGGTCACTTTTCTTTAAAGATCAATATAATCTGAATTAATATTATGACCGTTCTTATCCAGTTGAATCCAGCGTGCTACATAAATTTGAACACATTATTATGATTATTATTCTTGATTTTGTAAATAAATTCTCCGGAGAATAAATATTCGATATTAAATTTTCATTATTTTTGTTGAGGAATGTGTAAAACACATAGTCTACGTTTAATGCAACTGTGATTTGATTTTATTATTTAGTCAAAAGCATGATTTAAAAACTCCAATATTTTAAACAAAATTTTTTTTATTGTTGTGGAATTATTGTGTAATAATAATTTAACCTACCTTCAATATTCTGAGCATCAAAGAGGCACTTTTCTAACGAATCTTGATTGGTCATTTGAGATATTAAAATATTCTCTAGATTCTATTATTGCCGGGCTTTAGAGGTTGTACATTACTTACCAACAAATTGTGCCTTTATCTGACAGTGAGTGCCAGTGAAACCATTAGGACACAGACAGTAAGGGGCGTCGGCTGGTGCAGTGCAGCTGCCACCATTTTGACAATTGTAATTTCCACAAGGATCCCAGATAACAGCTGCAAATTACAATGTTTATTACTAATGGGGAAACGGCTGCAAATTACAAATTTTTATTTACTAATGGTATTATTGGAAACGTTTAGTATTCTCACAAGCCTTCAAGCTGGGGAAGTTTTAATGGATCTGGGAGCTGTTTTCTGAAGTATTTATAATATAGGGAAACTTAACGCATGATAACTTTCTGATGAAAATCTTCATGGAATATGTGAGAGCCAATGAACAAAATTAACGTCTTCTCAATCGTGTTTTTATAAAAATGGTAAACTAATTGGAATATGTCTTTGAGACCCAGAAAAATTTCATCTGTTAAGAGTATCAAAGAAAACAAACAAATAAAGTTAAACTACTACATGCATGGAAAACAGCTGATTCAAACTAAAGATATTAATTACTTATAAATGATAATAAATGAAATATGTTCATGGATTCCACGTAGTAATGAAATAATTTTAAAATCTAACAAAACTTTAAGCTTTATGAAAATAAACTTTTACAAATTTAATAAGAACGTAAAACTAAAATGCTACCTTACATTGGTCAGACCTATACTATAATATGCATATTCTATATGGGACCCATCCATCAAACCAAACATAAAGAAATTCGAACAAATTCAAAAAAGCGGCGAGATCATTATTGGTGAATATACACAACTAACTACTCTAGAGTACCATAGAGTTACTCTATTAGTTCAAATACTAAACCTAGAAACACTAGATAATAAAAGAACAAAGAGAAAAGTATTAATAATATATGATGCTTTAAATTCTAACTTAGAAATACAACGCTACAGCAATCCATAAACATAGTGATAAGAACACTTTTCTTGTTATATTCGCATGAAAAACAAACAAATCCTTCACCTCTTTTGGCATTCGGGCGTGGAATGGACGGAATGAACATAGCAGGAAAACATTGAACATGCACACTATTTAAATGCAAAGGTCTAATAAAAATGAAAGACTTGACATAACTCGTGAAGCGTAGGACGCAATAATCGTCTGTACAGAAGAAGCGCCTTTAATGTAAACGATGAGATAAGTAAGTATATAACCATTTAAAAAAATAAAAAATAAAAATCTGAACATTATGTAAATTTTGAGCCGACTTAAAATTTAAAAATCCATTTTTAATGAATTTCGTTGTTGACTTCAATTGTTGAGGTTTTCATGTTGTACTCACCACACGACACAGTGGTCAAGATAAATACCAACAAAGAGGCGGAGTGGATGAGATGAGCCATTGTTTAAGCTGGACCACAAACAACTCTATACAGCAGATATTGATGAATTGAGTGAGGTATAAAACACTTGGTAACAAGGCGATGATCTGTAATGTTGAAGTAAATATGCCAAAGTACTTTTGTCTGTGAGAACCAGACATCTGAGGCGAGTGTCTCATGTTTGCTTGTCAGTAAAGTTCCTTAACTTGCGTCGAGATAGGCGAGATTTTATTTTAGTTTTACTCACAAATGAAACCTGTTTTAAGCTGTTTGAAACGGTATACATATCCAAGCACTATGTAAAAAATAAATGAATACTTTTCAATTTTTAAATACTTTTAAACGGACATGAGTGGAGAATATTTTGTGGATGCCAAATTTTAAAATTAATTGGATTAACATTTTAAACAATTGTTAAGGAACAGAGAATTCTTCAGAATAAACTATTAACTTCTAGAAGAATGGAAAACTTAAATCCTACTTTAACCATTTTTCTCAGTTTATCTAATGAATTATGAAATGTATTAAATCCACACAAAAGTAATGACAATAAAAACAATGTGTATTTGTTTCTTTAAAAAAACAAATTTAATTTAGTTTTATTATTCATTTTCATATATACATGAGATTTTTATTATATGCTAAATATTGACAAAAGACATGCAATAAAATATCACATTGGAAAAATAATAGCCTCACTAAAACGATCTACACCACAAGGTTATGTGTCGTTTATCATTATTTTTTATATAACAATAACACTTAAGATAGTGGGATAGCCAAGAACATATTCCAATTCCTTTTATTCATTCATTTTTTATTTGCAAAATTCCTGATCAGCAAAATGACAAATTTAGCCTAGATTATTAAAAATCAAAAAGTAGTTTTTTCCTTTATAAACAAAGAAAAATTGCATTGTGCTTGTAATACTTTAATTTTGGAAAGTTTAGAGTCTTATTACATCTGGTGATATGAGTGGTGTTTGGTATAAGAGTTTTGGTAAGTGTGTTGTTTCAAATAATTTGTAAGAAGATGTTGTTGGGGTGGGTCTAAAATATTCATATTTACAAGTTAAACATTGCCTGAGGCTAGATGACCTGGTTTTGTATCACAGTAAAATCTAAAGGACTATAATAATGAACTTTTTTAAAATACATGTGTTGGCTTATCAGTGAACTTACACAATTGTAAACTATAATCCATATTTATCTTTATTAAAATGAAAGTAAAATAACACATATTACACATTGACAAAGGAAAAAAAAATTCAATGGCACAATACCAGCTGCTGACTTAATAATCTGCATTTAACCATTACCAGAATTAAGTATCATTTCATAATTCAAGTTATTGTGCTTGGTAGTACTTGAAACAAAAATATATTCTTTGCATAATTATGATAATTTCGCTAATGCTTCAAAAATAAACAGAAAAATTTGTGTCCTCTAATATTATGTGATTTGGTCATAGGAAGTGGCATGCGCACTCGGCTGGCGTACCGATGGTCATGGGTTCGAATCCTTGCGAAGGCAAGGATTTGTTCCCGGGGCCTAGGGCGTCCCTGAGTCCACCCAGCTCCGAATGGGTACCTAACATTAGTTAGGAAAATAAAGGCGGCTGGGTAATGTGTGGAACCCTTATAGCCAAGGCTTGTGAACGCTGCATCACTTGCCAACAGACCGGCATGGTCTGTGGACGCATTAATCTTCTGTATAGAAGGAGCGTCTGTATAGATAAGACAAGAGACGTATAGGAATAGCTACATAGTATTTGTCTTTGTTTTCATTTTAAGATAAATTTTTAAATTTTCATATTTCTTATTTATTTTCTGATCTATTTTTGATATGATAAGCTTCATTCAGTTCACAGTTTGCTAGTTAGGAATTTGTTTAAACATAAATATAAAATCATCAATATCATTACTTTGTATTAGTTACAATGATAATTTAATAGTCACAACCTAATAATTCAAAGAACAGTAGGCAAGTTAGCTAACATTATCATTTTATCACAGTTTCTATGAGATAATTTATGAAAATCCTGCATTTAATGTACAACAGATCATTTGTTACAAAACACATAAAAAACATTCATTTTAATAATAGCTTCCTTCAAACAGCTCCAAAGATTAAATATTCAAAATGGCCTCATGTTTCCCATCATAAGATCCTATTCCTACAACATGGATGTACCTCATCATCTCACCCAGGTGACCTGTCACAACATATCTGCAGTCGTAGGCCTCGGAGTGTCTGTAGGTAAATAGGATTAAAGTTATGTAATTCTTGTTTTAGATTTAAATAAAGATTAATAAAGTTTTCAGTCTCAGAAAAGTCAGAGTCTATAAAAATAAGGAGAATTTCACAGAAATAAGCTAAGTAAATATTACTTTTTGGGGTATGTTTCTAAAAAGCTTTACTTAATTGAAACATTGATTTACTTTCAAAATAAATTTAACAACAATCAAACATTTCTTTAAATGACAAACTGAGCTTGTGTACACTGTAATGTCGTTATATATTGCAATCAGGATATGAATGTTTGACATTGAATGCATTGATTATTATATGTGTATAATTTATGGGAAGCGCTGTGAGTCCAGCTGCTTACTTGGTTACTGTGCTAATAAATTATCAAATTATTATTATTTTGATTTATTTTACCAAGGCCAAGGAGAATCTTTCTTAAATTGATTCCAATTTTTGTCAAAACATTTCAATACCTATATTATTTATGTAACAAACTTAAACAAGTGCAACAACTGCAATTTTAACATTCATTACATTCATTTCATGAAAAAATGTATTGATGACAATAATTTCATGGAAAGTGTTTCATGATAATGTGGTGAAATGTTGACCTACTTTGCAGTGAAGAAAACATTGATTAAAGCCTT
This sequence comes from Ampullaceana balthica, assembly GCA_944989445.1. Lineage (NCBI taxonomy): Eukaryota > Metazoa > Mollusca > Gastropoda > Lymnaeidae > Ampullaceana > Ampullaceana balthica. The sequence continues at coordinate 101,758 of CALYLW010000069.1, read as the reverse complement.
GCTGTTGCTGACATGATTTACATTAGCTTTTAGTACTCCAAATTTTGGCTGAAACTCAAACACGTCACAGTCATAGCAGTCATGTGTCCTATCTGTGAATATGCAAATTTTACTTGAAAGTTTATCACATGACCAACACATAAGTATGTAGGTATAAGTGTTCTAACAACTATAAAACATAATCAATTTTCAGTCAGACACATCATTTTAAAAAAGTATTTGAACTGTAAATCACTTTACTTATATTTGTGGAATTTGAAAGATAGGAATAAAACGTCAACTATGCATTACTTTAATAAAGTATATGACGCACGAAAACTAAAAAAGTCCTTATCATAAATTGTCAATATAACTTGAATAGAAAATATATATTATTATATAAAATATATAATTTTAATATATGTAACATTATTTATACAGTAGAACCCACTTAACTCGACCACGGTTAACTCGCCAACCCTATTAAGGAAAAGTTTTTTATTAGAACAACCAAATTCTCTCTTTGTCTTAGCATTTTTTCATCGGTTATGTGGATTCTTTTAAGTCGCCGAACCCTAATAGCTCGAGCACAAAAGAGGGCAAAATTTGAAACTTAACGTTGGTTATCTCGATCCCCGTCTGTTTGCCTATGGGCCAAGCGACGCACTCTTGCATTTTTAGTTAAAAATAGCATCAAAATCTCGCTTTCCTCAAGACTTCCGGCTATTGTGTGATTCTACAAGATTTCAATAAAAATTACCAGATGTTTTTATCTTCTTTAACTTTGATCCGTGTGTGAATTAGTTTGACACGTCTCTATCGAGTATGTATTCACCCGAGGTGCTCGAAAATCGCTCTATCGGTCTTTAATCATCATTATTTCGCAGTGCATGTTGTATTATTATTAAACTTAATTCATTTCCTGATGCATTAATCATTTTATTTTTTAAGATAAACGAATATCTTTAGCAAAGAAAATAAAGGTTTGTATCGAGAACCGACCGTGGTTTTTATTTTATATTGGTAAATTTCTGCTGTTAGTTGGTGCACATATGCCTTTTGTTGTTAGCAAACATGTATGTACATTTTTATAGCATGTCGATCGCTTCATCAAACAAATAACGGCAACGGTGTTGTGTAAACAAAAACTCCAAAAATACGTGCATGTGCATTCTCATTTATTAACGCTAGTGATGGGACGATACCAAAATCATAGGGTGCTTACTGATAACAAGGCTCCCCAGGTTTTAGAATATATATAATACAACAGACTACAGAATACCACCCCCACTCTCAATCTCCCACACCATTGTTGTTGTTGGTTAGTCCGATTAGCATCAAGTTACGGAAGGAATTCTGAGTCCATTGTCCCAGATTTTAGAATATATAATACAACAGACTACAGAATACCACCCCCACTCTCAATCTCCCACACCATTGTTGTTGTTGGTTAGTCCGATTAGCATCAAGTTACCGAAGGAATTCTGAGTCCATTGTAAGCTGAGGGGGCGGACCCAAGAAAGATGGTTTTGAAGAGAATAGTTTGGGGACAATGAGGGGATGTTTAGGTCCTTAAAAACGAACGGTCTTAACAACATTAGGAAAGAGTGAAGAAATATTAGGGTCCGGAGATTCTGATTAATCGTCCCATCACTAATTAACGCACATCATGTACATAAAGAAATTTCAAGCACATGTTAATATTTTGCCGCCATATTGGTTTTCGTATAACTCGATCATGGGTTATCTTGACGCCTTTCGGCAAACCCCTAGCCTGTCGACTTAACCGAGTTATACTGTATTTACTCCATGTAAAGCACTGTGAGCCCGGCTCCTTGCTGGGAAACAGCACTATAAAAATTACCAATTTATTATTATTATTATTCATATATGTATGTATGTATATATATATATATATAATATATATATATATATATATATATATATATATATATATATATATATATATATATATATATATATATATATATATATATATATATGTGCATTAATAATATTTATTTATTTATTTAAACAGTTTTTTCCATCAAAAATCAATCCTACCCATGTACATTTAAATAAAAGAATGCGAAAAAAAGAGAATAAACAAATAAAATCGATTCTCATAAACAAGGGTAATAACCTTTATGCAGTCATTAAATCAGTTACACCAAGTAAAAAGTATAAAATTACATTCGAAACAATGATTATCCTACCTATTTCAATGCTCCAGTAGCAGTCTGAGGAAGAATAGTTAGTAATGAAAATTTCCATCTGACGTCTCTGTCCCACAAGACAATATCCAAAATCCACAATTTCAGTAGAGATCTCAAATTGAGGCACTGCAAGAATCCCAAGGAGGGGAACTTTCTGTTGTAGTAATAAGAAAACTAGATAATAAATAAAATAACTAAGTACCCTAAGCATTGCGGCGCTTAGTAGGTTTTATGAAAATATACTTAAATTTATGAACCCTACCCCACCCCCCAACCACACAAACTGGGCATTGTATTTTATTTAAATTCTCTGTTTCTATTTTATTGCTTAAATTACAACTACGAAGTTGTTAGTATGTAATTATAAGAAATGATTACATTTTCAAAATGTATAATTTGTGTATATACGTGCCATAACTTTTTTTAAATGGACAAGGCAATTTTCTTTTTAGTTATTCAGTATTTGGCTTTATAGAAAATACAGCACAATTCACTTGCTTGCAATGAAATTTACTTAACTGCAATATCATAATTTGCATCCACATTTTTCAAACACACATTCAAAAATTTGTAGCTACTCCCAAACTTAAAATTTTATTGAGACTTTATTTGATAGCACGTACCTGTTTAGAGCCATTCTCAAATAGAATAATTAATTGTTTTTGGAATTCTAGGCAGTTGTCAGCTCTTGCCCTAGCAATCACATTTATCAGTGCCTTGGAAACTATGAAGGCTACATTTACCTAAATAAAAGAACAACAAAATGATCCGACCATGCTACATAAATAAAATAATGCTTATAGTTTATCTTCAGAGTAATTCTTCACTAATAAAAAAAATATTGCTTTGGCTGTACATGATAATACCTCCACCTACGTCTTTATTATGAATATGATATTTAATACTGAAATAATTTTAATTAACTTATTAGGTCTAATATTTAGAAGCCATACCATGATGTGATCTCTTGGATTCAGCGTGCAAACTGATGTTTCTAAAGCACTTGATCTGGCTTCAACACTTATGGATGGGTCAAGGTCTACTAACAGAAACGGTTCTTTAACTCTTAGCTTAAATGACAGTGGGGTAAATGTGTCGTTGGTGAGCTTTAACAAGGACAGTTTGTGAGCCTGTTGTGACACCTGAGTATTTACAAGAAAAGAAACTTTTGTTACATTGATTATGGCTGCCTAATAGGACAAATTTTCTTACATAATTGACACCGCCTGGTGATAAATGAACTTGCATAAATTCTTCTATAAATTATTGACAGGAAATTTTATGTTCTTCATCCCCCACATCTTAAAGAGCAGTCCACATATAATATAAAGTTTTTTTAATCATTTTGTTATATTATGATTTATCAGAGGTAGAGGATGGTAGACAGTAATGATATATATAAGAATCTATCCATCCCTGTGGTGCTACAGCCAATGTAGGGCTTGGGCCTGCCTATATAAAACAATAAATTTTTTGTTTAATTTTTTTTTACAATTCTTTTCAAATTTATACAAAAAACCTAGATATATAAAAAAAAAGTTATTTATCTTTTCATACAATAATTGACATGTAAAATTTCTAGATTTTTCCTTCTATTTTTTCTTGTCACTGAATCTTTTATGACATATATTTGAGCGTTTTTGCTAGAGTTATTAAATTATTTTAGAGATGATGAAAGGACATGTTAAATAATGTTATGAATGGAATGGGTTCCTATTCTTTGTGTTATACATTTATGCCGTAGCCCCTGAAATTTTACTCACCTTGCCATTGCGCATGATGTCACTCATGGCCGCTCTAAATACCAAACCCTCCTCATCAGCTTCTTCTACAGTAAGCCTGTCATGCACATACAATCAACAAGTTTCATTTATAGTAAGCCATTGTATTTCAATTCAATAAATTAGCACAAAGTGGTAAATGATCAAGATTAAAATATATACATACATATTTATTCTGGTTTAATTATAGAAGTATTCTCAAAATTTCTAGCAAAAGTTTAAAGGATTATGATTATTCTCTTTCATCAAAACAGTTCATCATTTAAACAACCAAGCTTTATCTTATTATCTTATCTATTAAGATGCTCCTTATATACAGAAACTTACACTGCCCCCCTTATTTATTTCTGAATTTTTATTCCCCTTTTTTAGCCTAAAATAATTTTAGATACATTAATAATTATTATCCTCAGAGGATATTCAATATTCTAACTAAGTAATAAATCAGTATTTCAGCAATAAATTGTATGTACATTTTTGTTTTAACTTCTCTAATACTTTTGTTTAGTCCATTGTCATAATATGAAAATTCAAATGTTCCCCTTTTTCTTTCCCCCCTCAAATTGCATGAAGCACATTATTATTTTATAAATGCTTAATAATGTTTTTTACAGGCGTTCAGATTTTTTTTAAAAAGATCAATGATGAGACTTGGTATTACAATGCTGAATCTGCTTTCTTAACTTTAATAGGGCAATGAAAAATGTCAATATCAAATAGCTTCATATTATTACACATTCAGAGTGATTAAAATGAACAACTCACAGTGGTGGCTTGACACTAGCAGTAAAATGAAGTTTAAGAGCATCAATTTCATAACCTTCCAGCCGGGATACTCTTGATTTGTCACTGTCCTGTACAATTATTGTCAACAAATATTGTTAAAGATTTTATTTATTAATTTTAATTAACTTTTTATTATTGTTTTATATTTATCAATACCATATTTTATGGACTTAAAGATGCACTTTGTTCTTTAAAAATTGCCTGAAACGTCAAGTGCATCTTATGCTCTAAATTAATGTTAAAAATTAAAATGTTATTTTCTTTAAAAATTGCTTTAAAAAATTTAGGTGTGTCTTATAGTCCATAGCATCTTATAAAATAAATTACGGTACCTGTAATTCACTTATATCTTTGTTTGAAAAACTAGGCTTATCTATTATCAAATATTTTATTTATCACAGCCAATAATTTATCAGCCTATAAGATATTTAATTATAAAATTTAAAACATATATGAGATCTTTGTTAACACATCATTTAACCTCATTATCCAGGCTTAAGTATCCTAAGCCAAGTCCATCATAGTTTATCTCTTTAGTGACGTCTGCTGCTTTTGGGGGTGTAAAGGTCAAGTTCACATAACTGAAGCCATAACCAGGAACAACCTGACAATGTATCAAGAAAGATAATAAATTCAAACAAATCCAACAATTATTGCTACACTTAAACAAGAATAATTCAAATAAAATACTGCCAGTTTATCTTCTACTTTAATTATTTTTGCTTTGAAATTTGTACATCAGTCAGGATGAAATCTTGAAACTTAAATTTCTATCCTTCCCCTTGATGGAATGAAATTTGCACAGGTTACCTCTAATGGCACTCAAATACCCTCGGCAGGTCAAATTTTACTGCTCAATTTTTACCCTCTTCTTGGGCTTCACTGAGCTAAAACTTTGTACACTTTGACTAAAAAGTACAAAATAATTATGCTATACAAATTATTTCAAATCCATGCTTTTCTGAAAAATCTACATTTGTGCCTGTAAAATACATGTAATATGATATGAATTATTCAATGTTGCTCTTGCCCCATGGTTACTACATGTGTTCAAATTGAGCACCTCCATTTTAAACCAGTTGTTGATCTCTAATTGAGTTGTAACAAAGAACATTGAGTGTTTGGGTATCACCCTGGTTATTCTAGTAAGATCACTCTAAAACTTTTAGGTACAATTATTTTATACTTATTAAGTATAATTTTTCATTATATAGTTTGTTTTGTTTGTTTGTGTTTTTTTTTGGTTTTGTTTGTTTGTTGGTTTTTTTTTGGTAGACTTATGTTGTCATTTACATTATATATTTCTTATAATGTCTTCGACTTCTGAAAATTAATAAATACATGCCTACCTGTCAAGATAAAATTACCTTTTCTGTTAGTAGAATTTAATCAGATTTGTATTTTTTTTACACTGGTCAGTTGCAATTTTTAAAAATTGATTTCAATTACCAATTTGAAAGCAATTTGGATTATTTATAAAAATGTATCAATTTATTAAGATAACTTTAGTAATGCATGTTAATATTGTTTTAAAATAAGTAAATGTAATACCATTGTCCCATCTTCACAAACTTATTTAAGTTATTAAGCCCTAAATCATGTAGATAGCTTAATCTGTAGTTATAATTTATAGGTACTATGATAATAATAACCACACAAACTAATTTTCAACCATGGTTCAACTCTAATAAGTTACTACTGAACAACTTGTAGTTCTGTTAACAAAAAGATGGCAATGAAATCAGTTGAATTTCTTAATTTAGAAACCTTGCCAATCTCAGAATTCTGATCCAAATTCATATTAAACAAAGCAGTAGGATTTCTCCTTTAGTTAGGCAAATTTATAGCATTGCCAGATAAAATTAAAATTACAATGGTGTATTTACAGTGGCGTAGCTAGGGGGGGCCGTGGGGGCGGTCCGCCCCGGGCGGCACACATTTTGGGGGGCGGCATTTGGGGGAATTTGAAAAGTATAGCCCTTTCGGTAATCACCCTTTTTCTTTTGACAGAGGAACAACCGGTTGAAAATAAAATATTCGTACGTTCAAGTCGTAATTAACGGATTCTCACAACATTGTTTTTTTTATTACATACTGTTTGCTATAACTAACGCATAACCGTTAAGAAATTTAAAATCGCTTTAAAAATTGTATCGATTTGTTTTGAAAATTAAGCAGTATACATCACAGATGACACTTTTATAAGAAAACAACACAAAGAACACATCACCGCTGGGCCGAATATACTATTAATATCGCCGCGACAGTTATTGCGTGGATTTTCGACATGCACAGAATGATACGTGAACAAGTACCTACATGGCATTGTGGTTCAAATATTGTGTTTAACTTGCAAGTAGTAATTTATATTACTGTTTCAGTTTTCAGAAAATTATTCTAAGGTAATTTATTTTTATTTTTTTAATTTTGTATTATTTTTTTTTCATTTAAGTAGCACAAACAAAATTTGTGTGTTTCATTAAAATACGTTTTTTCAATAAAAATGTTACGCCTATCCTATTAAAGTAATGTTTAGATAGTTTGAATTAATCTATTTTACTGAAAATTATTACGATTTTTGACAAGAAAGGTTAATCGCGATTGTTGTTTTTTATTCTCCAAATTTTGCATAATGGTGAAAGTTTGATAAGATCGTGGATGGTGTATTCACCATTGAAGAAATTTATATATTGTTTTTTGCCTTTTACTGTTTGATGATCTTTTCCAATCAAATTTTAACACGGAAAATGGTTTTAACAAATACTTAATCTCAAAATAAGTCAACACGAGTTGAGTCTACTGCACATTGGATCAATTTCCCAATGGAAGGAATTAGACATAAGAATTGGACAAGGCGCAACTTTTGATAAACGACAACAACAGAATATTGATAAAGAAATAAGAAAAAATGATAGAAAAATATTACCATACTTGATATAATTAGATTCTTAGCAAAACTATATTTGGCGTTGAGGGGTCATTGTGAAATTATTCATGAGGAAGACATCAATTAAATTGAAAATAAGAGGAAATTTTATAGAGCTCGTTGACTAAGTACGAACCAGTATTATGTGAACATTTAGTAAAAATTAAGATGGGTAATAAATATAGTGTCTCCTATTTGTCGAAAATGATTCAAAATGAATTCATGGACCTATTGAGAGGCGCAGTGAGAAAAACAATAATGGACCAAATAAAGCAAGCTAAAAACTTTTGTATGATATTTGACAGAACTCCAGATATTTTCCACAAAGATTAAACTAGTCAATTAAAAGATACGTAGTTATTGATGTCAGCGAAGTTAAAGTTGTAGAATCGTTTATCTACTTTGTAGCAAATAAAGGAAAACTGGTGAGGAAATCACAAATATGATTTTAAAGAAATCAGAAAATGTTTAGATACAAAAAATTGCAGAGGAGAGGCTTACGATAATGCTTCCGTCAGAGTTTGTAGCATGCACAAATCATTCTTTAAACCTGGCATGTTTACATGCAGCTTGTACTGCTATTGATTCCTTAACATTATTTGGAACTATCGAAAAGTTGTTTTCATTTTTTAAATTCTTCCACGCGTCAAAGGGATGCTCAAAAATACCTTCAAATAAAAGGCTTAAATGTTCACCAATGCCATATAAAATTAAATTCTTTGCAAACCCATTTCATGGAAAAAAGAGATGTGCTAATACAAAAAGCTGTTATAGCAGCCAAAAGAATTTGTGAAGAGATGAAGACATCGACTGAACGCCGAGTTCGAAGGGAAAAACACATGAGTGAGGAAAATTCACAATCAGTTGTCCTATCTTTAGAACATGAAGTACACCGAGAAATGTTTTAATCCATGGATCGAATTATAAAGGAATTAAAACATTGCATGACCTTGCAAGAAAATATTCGCGTATAATCCCATATAACCTACTAAATGAAGAAATTGAATGTCAAATAAATGATTTGATTGACATTGATAAAGAACAGTTCTATATTGAAAGAAAAATGATCCAGGTTTTATGGCTGGACCTATACTACAAAAAGAGGCATTGCGTAGGAAAAATGGAGGAAAAGTCCCCTTGATCTAATTAAAATTTATTCAACAGTATAGATTGGAAACTTCTGTAACCAACATTGTAATCTTGCTAAGAATTTTATTTAAAAATATTGTTATCAGTGTCGCTAGTTGTGAAAGGAGCTTCTCTAAACTGAAGTTGATAAAAAAAAGTATCTTCGTTCCACAATGAGTGTATAAATTAAGACTAAACTAAAACATCTTGCAAAATTGTCAATAGAACAAAGTATTTAAATTTTGATAGCATAATACACGATTTTTCTACTATGAAAGTTAGGAAAATAAATTTATAAATAATATGTTTACATACTAATGCACACAATTTGTTGATAAAAAAATAATTAATTCATAATTTTTTGGTGTAAATTTGGAATATATTTGTCTCATTGGGGGAACCTGCAACCTCAGTAACCTTTAAAAAAAAGTATCTTGTATTTTTATACAATATGTATTTATAGGTATAACATCTTATTTAGCCTCCTTTATTGCTGCTTACTTAAATATGACATCCAATGGTAAAAATTTTCGCCACCTTTACTTTGTTTCAATTACAATTATTTATTTATGTTTATTAATTTATAAAAACCGTGACGCTACTACCTTAGAAAGGGCGGCAAATTGGAGACCGCCCCGGGCGGCAAAAGGTCTAGCTACGCCACTGTGTATTTATCTCTATAGTGGGAAAAATAGATTTTCCTAATCCATTAAAAAAAAACTATACAATCTTTTTTGGTGAACATAGTTCAAAATGCTGTGAGCTGATAAGATGTAAGCCAAAGAGGTTTTCATATATAGATTAATCTGTTAGCCCTTCTATTTCAAAAATATTAATAATTTTGTCAACATTCATGAGAAGCATATTTAAATGTAAAGGTCAATCATTTTACCATCTGCTTGGGTTGGAAACTAAAAGGCTGGAGCATTGGGTTTCCTTCGTGTGGCCTCAAGAAACAAGACACGATCTTCCCAGGGTCATCAACATCAGTTGTTTCTAGATTAAAGATTTGTTTTTTCTAAGCAATATGCAACAATATATTTTTGTCATAACAAAAATTCTGTCATAGGTAAATTGCTTGATTATAAATATTTCCTTCTCCATTTTATCATATTCTAATTTCCTTAGTGTTCTGACATAAATAAATAAATAATTTGTTGAAAAGTTTTTTTAATGTTTTATATTAAAAGTACTGGAATATTTTTTAAAATTACAATTTAACCATTTTTTTCTTTATCTCCACAGCCAATAGTTATAAGAGTTTTAATTACTAATTCAGTTTTTAAAAGACATTTCAAATATCTACTAATTATTTCAATTACCATGTGTCATGTCTTCACTGACTTCACTCTTTGGATTTTGTACACCGTGTGGAAAACTTCTACCAAAACATGTTATGAAATCAATCAGCTTCTCCGAGTCATATGATGTCTCAAATCCCTGCCAGTCAATGCGGATGTCTGTTTTAAAATACCAATATAACCTTACAAGTTTCTGGTATTAAAAGATAGCTACACTTTTTAAACTGGTGTTCTAGGAAAGGAACATCATTCTGCAGGACATGATCATTGTTCATTCAATATCAGATAAAGTATAAATGTAAACAGTTTAATAATTTAGTGCATGACTTCAACTCGAGTAAATTTTTTTTAAACTCACCAACAGGACTGGAATTATTGATTTTCAGTTTCCTTGTTGTCGGAGTTCCCCCAGTCATGTGACATCCAAATCTGTAGAACAACACAGAGATGTTTTTATGATCACTCAAACTACACAATCAACTGAAGTAAGACAGAAACTACACAATCAACTGCAGGAAGAAAGAAACTACACAATCAACTGCAGGAAGAAAGAAACTACATAATCAACTGCAGGAAGAAAGAAACATTTTAAAGCATATATTTTTGCAAAAATCTTCTAAGCCCATCAAAAATACAAATGTAATCAAAAAGGTGATTATCCAGAAGAAGCCTTACCTTGCTATTGGCTTCTGATCAGGCTGACCAATGGTCATCTGGAAACTCAATGGGCAGCCGATAACAGTCATAATCATTTCAATAACTCCTGGCTCAAGATCTCCAACCTGAATAGAAATAAAATCTTCCACTAAAATAACATAAACTTCAAAACAAAGTTTTAATCTTCAAAGAAAGCATCAATACCACAGGCTAACATTAAAAAACATCACCTCCGTTTTTATTTCATTTTAAGCCATGTCATCTAACAACTCTGGTGTTAATCACTCAACAGTTCTTATGGCAGCAAGCACCATTCATACTGACTTTCTTTGTTTACAATGTAATTCAACATTTACCTTAACACGGATCTTGTCCTTGTAGGTTCCCCACATGTCATTAAAGGCGGTGACCTCAATAATCTTCTCACCAAACGGCTGCAGGTGACCAGTGACTGGCTGTAGGACAAATGCTGCCCCTTTACCCTCTCTCAGGACAAATTTGTTGAAATCTTCAATTAAAATTTTTTTTAGAAAATGTTTTGTTTTTATCTAGTCACTTGTAATTAAACATTTTGATTTGTTTAGTGACTACAATGTTTATAGGTCACTGACCCAAAAACAAAGTTGCTAGCTGTCAGTTTTTAATGAAATACTGCTATTATTGGATCAAATCTGTAAGTGTGTATGTATTTATTTCTATTTGTGGATTGATGCAAATTAAGAACTCTCCTTTTATTTTTGTGTTCAATATTGTAGAATAAGTTTAATAATACAGTCGAACCCACTTACCTCGAGCTCGGTTAGCTCGACCACCCTATTATGTCGACGTTTTTTATTGGAACATCAAAATTCTCTCTTTGTCTTAGCATTTTCTCGTCGTTTAATTCGATTTTTTTAAGTCGCCGAAACCTCATAACACGAGCACAAAAAGGGTCAAATTTGCCACTTAAGGTTGGTTATCTCGATCCCCATGACCAATCGCCAGCTTTTGAAAATGTTAGCTATGATTTTTTTTATAACCAAAGGAAGGGACCAATTTTCTGCCTCACCAGCGTCTGCTGGTGACGTCACAGCCCACTTGCGTTTTGATCTCAGCGCTGTGTTGCTTCTGGTACTATGCCAATCACCAGCTGTTGTTCTTCTTAGTTATTTTATAACCAACAAGGCCACGAAAAAGTCTCAGCCTTGAGAGGTGTGCTGGTGACGTCACAGCCCACTTGCTTTGAGGCATGTGTTACTTCTGGTACTATGCTAATCACCAGCTGTTGTTCTTCTTAGTTATTTTATAACCAACAAGGCCACGAAAAAGTCTCAGCCTTGCGAGGTGTACTGGTGACGTCACAGCCCACTTGTGTTGAGACCAGTGTTGCTAACTTAAATCGCCAGCTTTTGAAAATGTTACTTATCGTTGCCACTCACCATCTCACTTCCGTATTTTCGCGCTCGTCTTATAAAAAGTTTTACGATTGGTTACGTTTATGCTAGCTAACCAATAAAATTGATCGTTCAATAACAGTTCACACACTCTTGTTGATCTTGTTGTCTCAAAGATAACATCCTGTAGCTATTCTGTTGTTTTATTTTTCGTTCTAAAAATGTCTGGAGGAGGTAAGAGAAAACTGGAAAATCAGTCATTAGAGAAAAAGTATGATATCATACTGCAGCTAGAAAAAGGGAAAAAAAAACGGTAGACCTTAGTCGTCAGCATGGCATTCCAGCAAACACCATTTCAGGGTGGAAAAAGAAGGCCGACGTGATAAAGCAAATGTACGAGAAATCTGTCTTTGATCCAGCAAGAAAAAGACTTAGAGTGGCTGAGCGCAAAGATGTCGACGATGCCGTGTTTCAATGGTTCACAAATACACGAGCAACAAACCTTCCCATCAATGGCCCCTTGCTGATGGAGAAGGCGGACATCCTTGCTGCAAAGCTAGGACACTCTGACTTTAAAGCAAGTCAAGGGTGGCTCTATCGTTTCAAAAAGAGGCACAACATTATCTTCAAAGCCATTTGTGGAGAGAGCGCTGCGGTTCAACAGGAACAAGTGGCTTCATGGCTGAAGACTCAAATGCGCACAATTTTGGATACCTATGAGACTCTGAACATTTTTAATGCTGATGAAACTGGGGTGTTTTGGAAATGCCTTCCAGACAAGACTATGGCATTTCGTGGGGAGGCTTGTCGCGGTGGAAAAAAGTCGAAGGACCGACTTACTGTGCTAGTTGCTGCTAACATGGATGGAAGCCAAAAACTCCCGCTCTACGTTATAGGAAAGTCCAAGAATCCCAGATGCTTAAAGCAGACCAAAGTTCTCCCATGTGATTACGATGGCCAGCCAAGCGCCCGGATCACAGGAGATCTATTCAGTGCATGGGTGAAAAAGTGGGACAGGAAGTTCCAAGCAGAGGAAAGGAAGGTGGCACTGATTGTGGACAACTGTAGAGCTCATCCAGATGTTCCTGGTCTCAAGGCCATTAAGATCTTTTACCTCCCACCTAACACAACGAGTAAACTCCAACCAATGGACCAGGGGATAATCCAAGCTCTTTTAAGGTGTACTAGATAATCCAAGCTCTTAAGGTGTACTACAGGAAAATGTTAATGCGCCAATATCTGCTCCATGATGAAATGAAGGCAAAGTACACCCCTTCCCTTCTAGATGCAATGAACTTCCTGAGATCAGCCTGGAATAACGTGAAGAAGGAAACAATCTCAAACAGCTGGATGCACTTCGTCATTCAGGATATTACTGATGATAACTTTCAGGCACAGTGTCGTGCAGCCGCAGAAGAACCCGCGGAAGTAGCAGAAAAATCAAGCCTTACAGATGCTACCTTGGAAGAGGCGGCACAGGAGTTAGCCATCACTGTCCAGGAATTCCGAGATTACATAGAAATCGACAAAGACGTCGTTACTGATGGCGTGATCACCGATGAAGACATTCTATCAAGTGTGCAGTCAGCACAGGCAAGCACATCTGCATGCGACAATGACAAAGAAGATAAAGAAGATGCGGACGAAAATAGGGAACCAATTCCCTCAGCTGGTGAGGTAGTAGATAGCCTACTGAAAATTCGACGGTATGGTTCTTTTGTAGGAGATGACACTGTTTTAGAAAGCATAAATAATATTGAAGCATTTGTTTTTAAGCAGACTATTAAAGGCAAAAGGCAACAAAGCATTATAGACTTTTTAAAGAAACCAAAGTAACTGCATATACGATACGTTTCAGAGATGTGTTGGAGAATAATAAAAGTTTTTATCGATAATAGACGTTGTTTTTTATTTTAAATTTGTAAATTTCTGCTGTTAGTTGGTGCACATATACCTTTTGTTGTTAGCAAACATGTATGTACAATTTTATAGCATGCCGATAGCTTCATCAAACAAATAACGGTAATGCTGTTGTGTTAACAAAAACTCCAAAAACACGTGCATGAACATTATCATTTATTAACGCTAGTGATGGGACGATACCAAAATCATAGGCTGCTTACTGTAAACAAGGCTCCCCAGATTTTAAAATATATAACAGACTACAGACAGTTTACCCACCCCCACTCTCAATCTCCCACACCATTGTTGTTGGTTAGTCCTATTAGCATCAAGTTACCGAAGGAATTCTAAGTCCATTGTAAGCTGAGGGTATCGTATGGAATAATAAAATGTACCGTGTGCAGACTTGTTGTCATTGGCAACCATTCATCCTTCAACCTCATTTTGACTCTATTACATGTACTGCACTACTGCTTTGTTCTCATTGTTTCATTCATAGAAGTGGCCGTGTGCAAAAGCCATTTAACTATTGGTTAGAATTAATTAAAATATGTCAAAGTTGAAAGTTCAAAAGGAGTACCTAATTTATTTGTGTACGTTTATATAGAGAAGAGTTCGCTTTGTCATGAGTCATATATAGGTCACGATAGACCATTAAAAGTCCATTGTAAGCTGAGGGGATGGACCCAAAGAAGATGATTAGGAAGAGAACGGTTTGGGGACAATTAGGGGATGTGTAGGTTACTTATTTGTGTAGCTTGTAACGAAAATCATGCAAGTGGCTTCGTAGGCACAGTATCGCTCAATCTGGGAATCACCGCAAAACGGCGTTATATTTAAACTTAAACGGTCCTTAAAAACGAACGGTCTTAACAACCGTAAGAAAGAGTGAAGAAATAGGGTCCTGATATTCCGATATGATTCTGATTAATCGTCCCATCACTAATTAACGCACACCACGACACGTACATAAAGAAATTTCAAGCGCATGTTAATATTTTGCCGCCATATTGGTTTTCGTTTTAACTCGATCGTCGGTTATCTCTATGCCATTTTTCATACCCCAACGCCGTCGACTTAAGCGGTTTGACTGTAAATAAATTTACAAATTGTAATCATGTTTCCTATATTTGTATTTGTATACCCAGTTACTGATTTTCCAAATCATATTTCAATACTTGCTGCTCTTTGACGAGTCACATAAATGATTAGTTAAGTTAAAGTTAAAAATAACCTTATGTAACAATGACCAACGATGATTTCTATTTAATTTTCCTTTCTTACTCGTAGAGCATGTTTACTTTTATAGCAAGACATGATATCTAGATGCAGCCTGGTGAAAATGTATTCCTTAAAGATTATTCCTTACCTGCTTTTAATTTCTGAGGAGCTTTGCTCAAAGGATCAGCAATGTTCGGGGTTCTTGTCAGCAAATTTCTTCTATTGCTAAACAAAGAAAAGGATTTTTTTTTCAATGGAAAAATTGTAAATATTATTGTTCTTTAATACTGGTATAAGACACTTTAAAAGCCAGCTTCTTGATGTTTGATGATAACAATGGTGACATTCAGAGCATCACAAAAACAAATCATTCATTAAAAAAGAGCAACCACAAAATTGATTTTTCTCACCTGGGATGGGGGTTTTAATCTAAGGTGTCAGATACTAAATCTCAGCAGGTTGCACAAGATGTTTTTAACTTAAAGCTGATTAAAGATTTGTCATATATAGAGGATAAAAAAGCTCCAATACCCCAGAGTCTTACATAACTGTTCAATCTATTTCAACCAACACCCACGTGTTCCATTTTAGAGTACCTTTGAGCTGTGTAGTTTTCATTCATGTCTGGCGGTGCAGGTAAAGTCGCCACAAGGTAATCAGCTTCCACCTTGTAGGAGGCTCTGATGGCCGTCTGGTTGTAGATGTGAATGTACCTGGTCACACACTCACCTAGTCTTACGCTGTCTCCAAACTTCAGCAACATTTCATTGCTGGATTTTGTAAAAAGATTTCAATAAGGGTAAATAATACTTTCAACAAACAGAATTTAAATTTTAAGGATTTTCGTTAATTTTTTTTAAAAATATTTCAGGTATCATTTAATTCAGCTGTAAGTTTTGGCCACTCAAATGACACCCTGTAAAAAGTTGTTTTTTTTTATCTTATCTATTACAGTTGCTCCTTTTATATAGAAAATTATTGGCAGTAACAATAAATTTACTAATCTTATTGCACAATATTGTTCCATTAATTTGACCTTAAAACTAAGACTTACATATGGGATCATTTAATGAAGCACAGTTCCATATCATAAAAATGTCAATGAAAATAAATCTATAAATTAACTTAACTACTGTTTACTCAAGCTCAATGTAATATTATTGAAAAGCAGAAACAATGGTTGAGGCAATATGAGAAATTTTCACCTCCTAAAGTTACTTGACAAGATGTGCAATTTAGCACAATTGGTTGGTTGTTTGTCCTTCAAAATAATGATGACCTTTCATTTATAACGATCTCAATGAGACCTCCTCCCTTCCCCCATCCTCCAATACACTTTGATATGCCACTGGAAACTTCTTTGACACTCCAGAACTAACTATAGCCTATTATACCACATATTTAGTAAATAAGTATTCAAATTTCTGTAAAAAAATTGAGGTTTTTTTAATAATCTAATTTGGGTCAGATATTGGGAATCTATTCATGTGGAAATGTTAATTTGATTGACTATTACCTAGAGAAAAAAGGGATTGTGATTAGTACCATACCTGACTTGGCTTCTGTCTGATGATGTCTTGTATGTCACCTGTAATGTTTTGACATCACACCTGATGTTGATGTATAGCGGCTCTTGTTGTCCTTCAATAGAACAGGGCACTTGAATTTCATTGAACTGAATCTGTAAATGTTAGATGATTGGGTTCGATGACAAAAGTTGGAGTAGATATTAGATGTATGAAACTCAGTCAGAAGACTTCACTATCAATGTACACTCTAATGTTTGTTGGTCCGTGTGCACAGTAAAAAATGTGTGTGCAAAGTTTTACCAAATTTGCTGTGTGGTAATTCAAAACGTCTGCTCAGTAGCCATCAGATATCTGCATGGCCATGCAGGTGCGCAGCTTAGAGGGAACATTGTTCACTTTATATAATAATTGGACATTACAAGTTGCTTTCTTTAATGTATATTAAAATATGATTTTTAATCAACTTAATTCAAGATATGTCTGTATTTGTTTATCATTAAAGTAAACTTCACATTATCATAAGCTTCTGACTTAATTAAAGACACTATAAACTTACAGCACTGAAAGGTGTGAATTTTATAGTAATAGATTTTTGCTCCCAACTGAGTATCTTCCCTTCTCTTTCCTCCACTTCAACTTCACACAAGTTCTTTTGTAGGCCCTCCACCTTAGTAAGGAGAATAAGAGAAAATCTTAATTCATCTTTCCGTGTTACAAAAAATGACCCATTTTTAAAAAAAGATAATTTTATCTCCTTCTTACGTGTTAACTAACATTTGGTTTATGTTGTGAATGTTTATGTCTTAACTAACATTTGGTTTATGTTGTGAATGTTTATGTCTTAACTAACATTTGGTTTATGTTGTGAATGTTTATGTCTTAACTAACATTTGGTTTATGTTGTGAATGTTTATGTCTTAACTAACATTTGGTTTATGTTGTGAATGTTTATGGGAAACTAGTAGCACATATGAGGCAAAGATGGTCTGCATCATCATTTTTAAAAGAAATTTATAAAAGATATTGATAACAAACAAACAAAATTTGGATAGGACTTGTTAATCTTGAATGTTTTATTTATTTTTTTTTCAAAAAGTGAGTTCATAGAGGGAATGAATTTCATACAATGAAATTTCAAGCAACCCTTGTATAATTGGCATAGTGAAACTCAAGAGTTAACTGGCAAATAAATTGGAACTACATAAAAAATTATGTTAAGTCAGATCACAACAAACCTGTCCCCACTTGTAGACTGTAGGAAGTAAAGTCTGATTGTGAAGCACAACATTAAAAACTTTAGGAACATCTAAGAAAACCTCTGGAAGAACTTGATCACACTCCAGAAAGCACACAATGGGATTCTGGGCCTCTCCATACAAGGCAACAAAACTGGGGATCAGCAGAGAGTTGGACTGTTGGGAGATTCTATACTTCATTTAAATAAAATATTCAGATGAAACGTATGGGGTGTGCGGTGGACACCATGAATTTTTCAGCTGTTGTAATACAATTGAATGTTTGACAACGAAATAATTCATTGTGTCCATCGCATAATAAACAGAAATGCAAAAAATTGAATGCTTATTTTATGCATTTCTATTTATTATGTTTTAAAAGTACAATAACTGCTGAAAGACCCTTAAAACCTGCAATATTGTGATTTTTAAAAACTATTTTTTATGTTTCAATTTGTATTAGAAGCATAATTTTGAAAAATTGAAGGAAGAAAAAGCACATTAATTTTTTTACCATGTTTCGCCTTGATCACATTGAACTTTGCAAAAGCTCTTCAAATTTTGAGCTGTCTTTGGTGAAAAGATCAACTGGATTGTTTTCCTTTCTAAAGGTGGGATTTCTCCACTCAGCTCCATAAATTTCACATCACTTGAAATCTGAAACCATAATCATAAACTTAATGAAATGGTGACATAAATCTTTAATTTTTCTACATGTTGCCTGACTAAAAAAGTTATAAGACTGGCACTTTATGTTGAAAAATATGTTATTTTTATCACAATAAGAAAATTGATAAATTTGCTTACCACTTTTTTATCATCATTTTCTATTTCATTGTCTTTGGACTCAAATATAAAAAACTTGATATTCATAGCCGAAGTGTTGAGGATGGTGATTTCTCTGGACTCTGACTGACCCACACGAACCAAGCCAAAATTAACTGCAGGTTGAAGGATTTTTATTTCTGGACCCTAAAAAAAAAGATAATTCATAAGTAGACAAGTCGGCCTATGGTTGTATTTTGGTTTATATGCCAATAGAAAAAATAAGCAGCCAAGAGGAAAAAATTATCAAAAATTACTTGAAAAAAAAAGCTCCTTTCTTTTTAATTACCTAAAATCTCCTTGTTATTAAGTTTGATATACTTATAGCAAGTTGAAAACAAAAGGTCAGACCAGTATCTCCTGTGACTTTTATATAAAATGATTCCTATTTCACCATGATTTTTCAACATCGACTCCCATTTTTGCTCAGTCAGGGTAAATATTTTGGAAACTATTAAATTTGTACCCCCATTTAGTGTATCTAAGTCCATATATACCAAATAAAAAACAGTAAACATGAAAATGTTAATGCTTTAGAAAATGAAAATTAGGGTAGTTGACCCTTTAATCGTTTACTAGGCCTACATTTTACAACAATTTAGTATTTTCATTTATGTCAAACACTCACTTTGAACTCTGCTTGTATGCGGAGTGGTAAAGGTTCTTCCATGTGAACAACATGACACATGAGAGTATGGTCGATAAGACCAGGTTCTACTCCAGTGATACATATCTCCAAATCCATAGCCATACCTGGATCTAATGGGAGAATATTAAGCCAACTCTTCACTAACACATATAAAAAACTACATAAAATATAAGTTTTCAAATAAAAGATGTGTTTTATGTAGAAAATACAGAAATTCATAAAAATCTGAAAAAACATTTTTGATCAATTGTTATCTGATAAAATTTGTCAAAGATATAAAACTAGAATTTATCATCCAATATAGAATGCTTAAATATTTGGACTTACCGAGCTCTCCTAATGGAGGTTCTACTTCAATCATGTAACTTTTTGTGTAAGTTTCCCATTGAAAAGCTATAGTTGAGTAACTGTGATTTGCCATCTGAAAATAACATACAGTTTTCTGAGTGTGCAAAAAAGCTGAGGAAAACAAAAAGTATATACTCTAATGCAGTGGCGGATTAAGGGGGGTGCTGATTGGGTTACAGCCAGGGGCCCCCAATGATATAAGGGCCCGAAACTTATTATATTGTACAATAAAGGTGGCTGGACCGGGCCCCAGGTGGAATTGCAGCCAGGGGCCCCGTGCAATCTTAAACTGCCCCTGCTCTAATGCAAGCATATGCTTTCATACCTCAATTTTAGATGTATGCTGGAAATTATGCAGTTAAATTCATATCAACTTTCTTACAATATAATCCATACAGGATGTTCTAAGCCCAGCATTCATTGTGCATCTGCTTTCCCATTATGCACTACCAAATTTATTTTAAAAAAATAACATTTAGAAGATCAAATTTGATGTGATTGGTGCTTGTTCTTTAAAAGTTCTGGAAGTAATATTTGAATTGCATTTGTAAATTTATAATGGACAGAATTTTAGGAGCAATGTGCATGTGTTCCCCCAATTAATCTTCTATATATATAAAAATCAATGTATGTATGTATGCATGTCTGTTATAGCTGACTAAACCATTCATCCGATCGCCATGAAACTTTTGGAGACTTTTGAGTACGCTCACGGGATGGAAATAGGCTACTTTTTTTCAAAATTTAACACTCATGGGGCGCCGGGGGCCCATAATGAGAATTTTTTCTTATATGAGCTATATAAAAATTAGTTTAGGGCTTAGCTGCTTGGAAAATGAATGGATCTTGACCAAACTTGGTACATAACAACTTGATAGCCTATATTAAAGTACCATATGGAATTGAACTCCTAATGTACGTTCCTTTGGGGCCAGGGGCCCAAAATCTTTTTTTTTGTAAGCGTTAAATACTTTATTCCCGTTATGATTTACACGATCTTGAAAAGCATTGACTAATATATCTATCATGATCCAAATTGAAATGAACAGGTATTTTAAAGTTAATTTCTAGCACCCATTGGACCCGGGTGCCCTTAATGTTGCTTTTGCTAATCTTATCTATATATATAAAAATCAATGTATGTATGTATGTATGCATGTCTGTTATAGCTGACTAAACCATTCATCCGATCGCCATGAAACTTTTGGAGACTTTAGAGTACGCTCCCAGGATGGAAATAGGCTACTTTTTTTCAAAATTTAACACTCATGGGGCGCCGGGGGCCCATAATGAGAATTTTTTCTAATATGAGCTATATAAAAATTAGTTTAGGCCTTAGCTGCTTGGAAAATGAATGGATCTTTACCAAACTTGGTACATAACAACTTGATAGCCTATATTAAAGTACCATATGGAATTGAACTCCTAATGTACGTTCCTTTGGGGCCAGGGGGCCCAAAATCTTTTTTTTTGTAAGCGTTAAATACTTTATTCCCGTTATGATTTACACGATCTTGAAAAGCATTGACTAATATATCTATCATGATCCAAATTGAAATGAACAGGTATTTTAAAGTTAATTTCTAGCACCGATTGGGCCCGGGGGCCCTTAATGTCGTTTTTGCAAATCTATATATATAAAAATCAATGTATGTCTGTGTGCATGTCCTTTATAGCTGACTAAACCATTCATCCGATCATCATGAAACTTTTGGAGACTGGCAACTTTTTTTCTAAATTTATCACTCATGGGGCGCCGGGGGCCCATAATGTCATTTTTTGCTTATATGAGCTATATAAAATGTAGTTTCAGCCCTAGCTACTGTGTAAATTGATGGATCTTAACCAAACTTTGTATATAAAAATTTGATAGCCAATATTAAAACACTAAAGGGAACTGAACTCCTAATAGTCATTCCTTCGGGGCTGGGGGCCCAAAAGTTCTTTTTCTTAAACGTTTAAGATTTTATTCACCATTCAATTATTAACAATATTGACAACTAATGACACATGTATCCATTATTATACAGATTAAAATGAACAGGTGTTTTGAACTTTATATCTTGCACTGAATGGACCCTGGGGCCCTTAATGTCGTTTTTTGCTTATGTGAGCTATATAAAAATTAGTTTTTGCGTTAGCTACTGAGTAAATGAATGGATCTTAACCAAAATTTGCATACAAAAACTTAGTAGCCCATATTGACATAATTAAGGTTTCTGAACTTCTAATGTCAATTTATTCGGTGCCGGGGGCCCCAAATGTCTTTTCTTCGTATATGTTTAAGATATATTTTCCCCATTCAATTTTTCACGATCTTGAGGAATATATCTATGAGGAAACTGAATTAAATGAACAGGTTTTTGAAATTGACACCTTTCACTAAAGGGGCCCCTAAATGTCGTTTTTTTCCTTATATTAGCTGTATAAAAATTAGTATTCGCGTTAAATACTGAGAAAATTAATGGATCTTGACCCATCTTAATATATAAAAACTTAAGGGTCTATATTTTATTACTATAGGGCACTGAACTCCTAATTTTCATTCCCTTGGGGCAGGGGGCCCAAAATTTCATTTTTAGTAATCGATCAATATTTTATCGTTCATTCAATATTGAGACATATAAATAAATGTATGTATTTTGAAATTTATTCAAATTAACATGTCTTTCGCACTTTATTTCATGCGATAATTAGGCCCTGGGGACCCATAATGTAGTTTTTTGCTTATATGAGGTATATAAAAATAAGTTTATGCGTTAGCTACCGAGTAAACGAATGGACCTTAACCAAAATTTGTATACAAAAACTTGGTAGCCAATATTAAAATACTATAGGGCACAGAAATTCAAATTTCCATTCCTTCGGGGCCTGGGGCCCCAAATGTCTTTTCTTCGTATATGTTTGAGATAGTTTTCCCCATTTAATTTTTCACGATCTTAAGGAATACATCTATGAGGAAACTGAATTAAAATGAACAGCATTTTTTAAATTGAAATCTTTCACCGAATGGGCCCAGGGGCCCCTAAATTTTCGTTTTTTTCATTATATTAGCTGTATAAAAATTAGTATTAGCGTAACATTCTGAAAAAGTTAATGGGTCTTGACCCATCTTAGTATATAAAAATTCAAGGGTCTATATTTTATTACTATAGGGCACTGAACTCGTAATTTTCTTTTCCTCGGGGCAGGGGGCCCAAAATGTATGTTTAATATTTTATCGCACTGTCAAATTTTACCAATATTGAGAAATATAAATAAATTTATGCATTTTGAAATTTATTCAAATGAACATGTGTTTCGCACTTTATTTATTGCAATAACTGGGCCCTCTAGCCCTTACTGTCGTTTTTTTGCTTATACGAACTATATAAAAATTAGTTTATGCGTTAGCTACTGAGTAAATGATTGGATCTTAACCAAATTTTGTATAAAAAACTTGGTAGCCCATATTAAAATACTCAAGGTTTTTGAACTTCTAATGACATTTTCTTCGGTGACGGAGGGCCCCAAATGTCTTTTTTCATATATGTTTAAGATATTTTTGCCATTCACTTTTTAACGATCTTGATAAATATATCCATGATGAAACTGAATTGAAATGTAAAGGTTTTTGAAATTGACATCTCGCAGCGAATAGGCCCGGGGCCCCTTTATGTAGTTTTATTCACTATATTAGCTATATTAAAATTAGTTTAAGCGTTAGATAATGAGAAAATAAATGGATGTTGACTAAAGTTAGTATATAAAAAGTTAAGAACCTATAATATATTACTATAGGGCACTGAACTCCTAATGTCCATTCCCTCGGAGCTGGGGGGCCCCAAATGTCATTTTTACTGCACGGTAACAATTTAATTCCCCATTCAAATTTTACACGATATTGAGAAATTTAGCTTGAGTACAATGGCAATAAAAAATTAAATTATCACTCATTTTTTGGCTGGGCCTCTTAATATCGTTTTTCCTTTTGTAAGCTTTTTAATTATTAATTTATTTAACAGTTTGCTATTAAACTTGGACTTTTTTTTTGCTCACTTCCCCGAAGGTTTATGGCATAATTCTTTTAAAACATACCAATCGTTGGTTTCTTTCAATTTATTCATTTTTAAAGAGATCGTTGCAACGCACGACGGGTCTGCTAGTCTATATATATAAAAATCAATGTATGTATGTATGTATGTATGCATGTCTGTTATAGCTGACTAAACCATTCATCCGATCGCCATGAAACTTTTGGAGACTTTTGAGTACGCTCCCGGGATGGAAATAGGCTACTTTTTTTCAAAATTTAACACTCATGGGGCGCCGGGGGCCCATAATGAGAATTTTTTCTAATATGAGCTATATAAAAATTAGTTTAGGGCTTAGCTGCTTGGAAAATGAATGGATCTTGACCAAACTTGGTACATAACAACTTGATAGCCTATATTAAAATACTATAGGGCACTAATTTCCTAATGTCCATTTATTCGGGGCTGGGGGCCCAAAATGTCTTTTTTCATAAACGTTTAAGATTTTATTCCCAATTCAATTATTAAAGATCTTGAGAAATATAGATAAATATATCCACTATAAAATTGATTGAAATAAATAGGTGTTTTGAACTTGATATCTTGCACTAATTGGGCCCTGGGGCCCTTAATGTTGTTTTTTGCTTATTTGAGCTATATAAAACTAGTTTATGCGTTAGCTACTGAGTAAATGATTGGATCTTAACCAAACTTGGTAGCCCATATTAAAATAACAAATGGCACTGCACTTCTAATGTCCAATTGATCAGGGCCGGGGGCCCCAAATGTCTTCTTTTTTTTTAATACTCTTAAGCTATTATTTCCCACTCAGTTTTTAACGATCTTGAGAAATATATCCATGAGGAAACTGAATTTAAATGAACAGGTTTTCAAAATGTACATCTTGAACCAAATGGGCCCGGGGGCCCCTTAATGTATTTTTTCATTATATTAGCTATATAAATATTAGAAATTAGATTGGAAATTAGCTAACGTAACTCCACTCTTTAAGAAAGGGGATAAATCAGACCCTGGTAATTACAGGCCTGTATCACTTACTAGTATCACCTGTAAATTACTAGAACACATAATATATAGTAGAATAGTTAACCACCTTGACAAATATAATGCCCTATGCCCACATCAACACGGCTTTAGAAAAAACAGATCATGTGAAACACAATTAATAGGTTTAATAGATGAACTATCAAAAGGCTTGGACAAAAATGATCAAATAGATACAATATTACTAGACTTCTCAAAAGCATTTGACACAGTTCACCACCTTAGTTTACTTAAAAAACTTAACTACTTTGGAATCTCAGGTTCCTTACATCACTGGATCCAAGACTTCCTTTTGGGCAGGGAGCAAACTGTAATAATTAATGGATCTAAATCTGCACCAATAAAGGTTAACTCAGGAGTTCCACAAGGAACTGTGCTAGGTCCCTTACTCTTTTTAATTTATATAAATGATTTACCCAACAACATCTCAACAGGTACAAAAGTTAGGTTATTTGCTGATGATTGTATAATCTATAGAACAATTAAATCAGAACAAGATAGCAAAATTTTACAAAAAGACTTAGACGAATTGATAAAATGGGAAACTAACTGGAGTATGTCTTTCCACCCAGAAAAGTGTCAACTGTTAAAGGTAACAAATAAAAAGAAACAAATAAATTCAAAATATTACATTCATGGAAAAGAACTGACCCAAACTAAAGATGCAAAATACTTAGGAGTCTTAATAAATGAGAAACTATCATGGAATCCCCATGTCAATGAAGTTATTAAAAAATCAAACAAAACCTTAGGCTTTATAAAAAGGAACTTTAACAAATGTAATAGAGATATAAAACTAAAATGCTACCTCACTTTGGTGAGACCTGTACTAGAATATGCATCTTCTGTATGGGACCCATCCACCAAAGAAAACATTGATAAACTAGAACAAATTCAAAAAAGAGCTGCCAGATTCATTACTGGAGAATATTTGAAACTGACAAGAATAACACCATTAGTTAAATCATTAAACCTTGAAACACTAGAGGATAGAAGAACCAAGAGCAAAGTAGTAATCATACATAAAGCAATTAATTCTAATTTAGAAATACAACACAAAGATAACTTAATACAACCCTCAGATAGACATAAGAATAAAAACACCTTTCTTATTCCGTATGCAAGAACAAACACATACAAGTTTTCCTTCTTCCCGTCCGGAATTCGGGCGTGGAATGGGTTGCCTGAAGAATCCAGGAAAACCAACACATTATCAACATTTAAATCTCTAATAAAAATGCAAGACTAAACACAAACCATAGATAAGCGTAGGACGCAATAATCTTCTATATAGAAGGAGCGTCTGTAAACAGATAAGATAAAGTGTTAGATAATGAGAAAATAACTGGATTTTGACCAAACTCTGTATATAAAAACTTAAGAGCCTAAATTAAATTACTATAGGGCACTGAACTGCTAATTTCCATTTCCTCCGGACTGGGGGCCCTAAATGTGTTTTTTACTAACTTTTAATATTGTATTCCCCATTCAATTTTACACGATATTGATAAATATAGATAAATATATTTATATATTTGTTATGAAATTGATTGAAATGAACAGATTTTTAACTTCATATGTTAAACTGATAGGCCCGGTGACCCTTAATGTAATTCCTTTTTGTATCTATATGTATTCCTTTTTACTGAGATCGTTGCAACGCACGACGGGTCTGCTAGTAAATCATAAATTTTAAAAAACCTGCTATTGGTATGTTAACTTTCCTCATTGCATCTTTCCAGAAAGATAAGAGGTTTTAAGTTGTAAGCTGAAGGTTACAAATATTTATTTCTTAGTGATGTTCTTTTATGATTTTCTTTTATTTGATGTAAAAAAAAATTCAGAACCTCTCCAACAGGTCATTTAAAATTGTAACAGAAACCTAAAATTCTCACTCATCACAAACCAGCAAGGAAGTCCCTTAAGGGTAACACCCAAAAGGGTACACACAAAAAAGAGAGTTCGACAGTCTGACAAGCTTTAGCAGTGTTGTGCCAAAAATATAGATATACATAATTATTGTGAGGGTCAATGAAAATTTACAAATTCTGTTAAAAAATAATAAATACAATGGCACAAAATGCAGGTTAAAAATAATGCCGAAATTCTTAATGTTTTTTAATGCTTACAGTAAAAAGCTTTTTCACACTTGTACCAATCAGAGAACTTGATTGAATGAAGATGCCATATGGGTGGAGAACTACATTTAATGGTAAACATTTTCCTTTTACTTCCATTTCTAGACCTGTAACATCTCTGTATGGTAAAGCTGTTAAAAAATGTAAAATTTTGTATTTCTCAATGAGTACACACTTCTAAAATACATTTAAATACAAATTATTTAATGAAATATTATTTCAGAAATAAATTGGTTACAATTAATTCAAGCAAAATGGTTGAAACTTCCATTTTATTATTAAGAGAAGACAATCTTTTTTTATGCTTACATGAATCATGGATATTTCATTGACATAGAAATTCTATTTACTAGAGATCAAGTTGACAAAACTAATTACTGAGAAACCTCAAAAAACAAACGCCTGATTTAATTTACATTATTTTTTCTCAGTTAATTAACTAATTATCCTTAAAGTGCTGTGTTTAAAAAAAATTATTTTAATGTTTGCATTTTTTAATTTTATTGCTCATTATTACAATGTAGAGAAAGTTGTTACAAATAGGAGTGTTATTTGTTGAAGGAGGAAATTATAACATGTTCATAGCCCTTGCGTTTCCCAAACCATACAAAATGCATCACCTGACAATCTGCTCAAGTTAACAGAAACAAAGAGACAATAGATACCTGATTAGAAAAAGGAGTGATGATGTTAAACAGCACAGCTTTCAAGTGCTTACAGAAAAAAAAATTTAATGCTTGGTTTGTATTATGGAAAACCAACTCATAGTGTAAGTCATATAAAATATTTTGTAGGAGCAAGGCAGCCGCACAGGGAAATCAATTTATATTGCTAACAATGTTATCCTCATCATCAGTGGAGCTCATAGGACACTGCCCTGCACCCTCATGTTTGTCACCATGATCAGACACCCAGCTGATGTAATTCAATCTCTTCAGACCATCTCAGTCATGGTAAACCAATGAGTCAAACTCTCTTAGTTTTATGCATGTTTAAAACTTTTGCTGCTCTACAATGAAGCATTCCCTCAAGCATCCTCATTCTGATGAGTCTTGATTTGTTTTAATTGTTGCGACTTCATGTAGATCTTTGAACAATTGAAAAAACTCTTGGTTTTTACCAATTCTCACCCCAATATTTTCTAGCTCTGGTTGTATATTTGTTTCATATCGAGTGGGTTCTTTGCTTTTCTGTTAAGGGACCTAATCTAACATAATAGTCTAAATGAGTCTAAATAACAACTAGGACAGATTTCAATGGGTTAAAAATAGGGCTGCGGAAATTATCGATTAATTTCTCGATTAATCGTTAAAAAATTTATCGATTAAATATCGATTAAAATAATTTTAATCTACATTATAAAAATTCAATTAAAATTTTAAAAAATATTTATAATATTTTTTAAAAATGTTAGTAATAAATAATAAATTATTAATAATTGATAATAATTTATATATATTTTTTTACGTACAAACATCTCCCGCGTAATATTAAAATTTATTTTATTAATTCATGTTGACCGGCAGACGTCAACTATAAAATGGCTGACAGTCAGAGCCGTCTTTACACCATTTTGGGCCCCCGGGCAAATAAATAGTGTTGGGCCCTTCCCCCGCAGGAATAAAAAATGAATATACATAATATATATAAA